>OX421495.1:7564884-8764884 GCA_949126835.1 Anisus vortex
TGGGTTTTTGTGCTGTTGATGGCTTTGTGTTGTTGTTTTTTTCTCTCGCTCTCCATCAACTTCCTGTCTTGCGTCCTTTTGTTATATTCCTTCGTTATTGTTCCAGACTTTTAATATTGAATTGCAAACAGTTAAACCGACTTTAACAAAATATATATATATATAAATGAACGGACATGACGAATCAACGGTTCTTTATTTTGTTTTTTTATTTGTATTATTATTATTAGTTTGGATCGTAATAACAATGTTATATATTTAAAAAAAAAAAAAAAAAAAAAACTCTTTGAATTTTTTTTTTTTTTGGTTTCGTTTGTAACATTGGAGTTTTTTTTTAAAGACTTCCTGCTCCAATTTGTTGACACTTTAGTTAGCATGAAAACTTCGCGGATAATTATTTTATGCTAACTACTTTTAACAATGTTTCATAATAGATTAATTTAAAAAAAAAAAAAAAAATAACTTTTTATTCAGTTTAAAGAAATGATTACTTTTATACTTTAAAAACAATTCCAGGGAACATTTTGTTCCCATGCTATTTAAATAAAAACATAATTGTAAATAGAGCTAAAAGTCATGGAAAATTTATTTGGGTAGATGTTCACATTGAAGCAGACTACATAATTCAGGTTAAATTAACTTTATTACATATAACACGGTCGGCAACCTATGTAAGACTTGGCACGCGGAGCCATTTTCATTGGCACGCGAAAGACGCCCCAAAAAGTCAATTCAAGTCTCTTATACAAGAAAATAGCAGGATGCCTTTAGGATGTTGGCACGCTGAATAAATTAGAAATCCTACTTTGGCACTTATAGGTGTGTCTTTAAACTTTATGTGTCTCCCTTCCCGTCCATATCTCGAACCCATTAAATCGAACCCATTAAATCGAACCCAATAAATCGAACCCATTAAATCGAACCCATTAAATCGAACCCATTAAATCGAACCCATTAAATCTTGTTCTTGTTTTAAAGATGGCCAAAGAATTGTAAAAAAAAAATATATTATTTTACATTGGCCAAGGTTTGCAGGAAGGATCCGTCGCTGATTCTCGGGACAAGTTAACGTCATTCTTAGGACGCACATGGCCTTGTACTTGTATGCCGCCGCTGTCTTGGGCATGCGCGCCTCCTCCCCCCCCCCCTCCTCGTGACGACGCTGCACCGACCCTTTCTGTGATGTCATTAAAAGTCATTTGGAATGTCAGGCAGTTCCGGAACACGTGACCCCCTTACATTTTCGGCCATTACTGTCAGACCTGATTACTCGGAAAGAACCCGCTGCCCGATGCTGGGGGTGGGGGGGGGGGGAACTCGGGGATACGAACACTTCTGCGAAACCCAGGAAATGTCTCTTTCTGGTCTGCACTGCGCCTCTCTCCCCCCCCCCCCTCTAACCCCCCGCCCTTCTATCCACACACCAGCTAGCTTCTAGATTCTAGCTTCAGAAGACACGGCCTGTAATTGTGGTGAAACGGGTCAACGCCAACGATTCCTATATAATTGCGAAATGCATCTTTGTAATAAAAATACAATAATATTTACAATAGTGATCTCAGAAATTCCAAAAGGTTTGAAGCCCTGTCAACAACAAATACGCCTACACACACACACAATTGTGTTATTGCAAAAATAGATTTTTAAACACTTCAAAAAGAAATTTACTTATGAAAAACATTAAATCTATTCACCGGGACAGTTTAGATTGGAAAAAAAGTAAAGAAAACCCGAAAACAGCAAAAAAATAAAAACAACCAAGACAGAAACAAGCTGTAGAGCTCTAGGTCTTTTTCTTTAACTCCGGTCTTGACTATTTGTGTAGAACTATATTGGTGTAGAGTGTAGAGTCCCGACCAGCAATATAAGTCTGTCTGGCCCTTTTCTGCAGGCACTAATATCGTATCTAGCTTCCCAGTTTTGCTCCCCCCCCCTTCCGTGCAGATTTTCACGATAATCGATGGACATCAACCAACCGATTTCCCCTATCCCCTCTCCCTCGAGTGGCTTCTGTAGCAGGTATCCCCCCCCCCCCCCAATACAAATTGCCGATTTGGATTAGAGAGTTTACGGCATAATTGCCTCCTCAAGAGTGGGCCCGAGTGGGCATAAAACTGTTACACTGTGGACTCTTCTCCCCTAAACTCGCCCCCCAACGCTCTACTGTCATCAGGTGGTGACACCGTTAGAGGGGGGGAGAAGAGGGGGCCGGGGGTTGGGCAAATATAGAGGGGAGCCAAGAACCAAACACGTAGAGAAGGTTGGCAAAGGGGGCGGGGAGGTTTTATAGACTCGCTTGTTTTCTAGTCCAGGGCTCAGTGGTAGCTCTAGTATTTGTATTCCGCCATCTTGAAGTGACTTTTATCTCTCGTTTATCGACTTGCCTTGTCGTTTAATAGCACCATGGTAAAAAAAAACAAAAAACAACTGACTCCCGGCCCCGTTCCCCCTCCCCCTTTAGAGGACTGTTAGATATAACAGACGATGTTTGCACTAGGAGGACTCAGTGAAGGAGGAAAGAGTTAGGGAAGTATGAGTGTCTAGCGTTTTCCTCCGGAACATGAGCGAGAGTTATGGGGTGCAATTTGTTGTAGTGTTATTACCTTGTTACCGGCCCTGTTGGTACCTGGCTCGGATGACATCATTTCTTCTTTCCAATACATATATTTATTTTTTATTATTTATTCCCTTAAAGTTATATAGAACGGTGGTTGGTAAATCTTACAGGTGGGTTTTTTTCAGAGATTGATTTACAGAGGCGGAGAATCAGCTGGAGAAGTGCAAGTGAATGATTTTGTCCTTGCGTGGACAGTGGCGTAGGATCACGTAGGGCCCAAGAATTTTACTAGACTCCAGTAAGCCGAATAAATAGGATTATCTTCAAATCTTTTAATCTTTTACAAATGTTTTACTCTCAAAAAACATTTTACCTAATCACGGAGTTCTTGCTTTCTCACACTTTCTCGTTTGGCCCTTTCAGGTAAATGTAGGTCACCGGACACCGGGGCACGCGTCGATTCCCGGAAGTAAATGAGTCAGCCAATGACACTCTAGCGTTAGAGTGTTGTCATAGAGACAGACACACCCATATCTACGTGCTTAAGATCAGGATGATGGCGTCCGTACTTTTAAACATGTTCACTTTTTGTTCTTTTCCCCCCCCATTGTATTATTTTTATTCCAACGGTATTTCCCCGATTCCAAAAAACTTTAAACAAAACGGTCCCGGGTTGTAGCCCTGCCGTCGACCAATCCCTGCTGGTAGTTTCGGGCCCGGGACGTAATAATCCTCTATCTAGAAAGGAGCGTCTGTAAACTTTTTAAAGTCAAATAAACAGCTTCTGACCTATGAAAATCATTTAGCTGGTGCAAAGATGTCTTCTTCAAAATCGCACCCTTAATACGTAATACCTGTTTATAATTCATTGTCCCACCCCCGTGTAACAGTTTTTAAGCGACCCCGTTGTGGATGGGGGGGGGGGGGGGGCTGGCTGGGGCTGGTGAGAGTGTGTGTGAGGGGGGGGAGGGGCAGGGGGTGGATGGGTGTAGTCGTTTTTTTTTTTTGGAATTGCTGCTTGTGCAAGACTATCGCCACAGTGAAGTACCCTCCAGACTAAATCTCAACTTGACACGTTTATCTGCCCCTGGACTTCGCCCTGGCTGTACAAAAAATAATAATAATAAGGAAGTAGAGAGGGCGTTGGAGTAATGGGGGTCGCGGAGGTGGGAGCTGGAGAGGGAGGGGGTGAGTTCGGATGAAGGAGGTATGTACGGAATGAGATGAGAGTTTCTGGTCATTGAGGAATGTTGGACACAGAATGTGGCAGACACGAGAAAGAGTGGAAGAATGAGGGGTTCAGGCTGAAACTGGAAAGTGGCATCTTCTATAACAAGGGAGGAAACAAATACGAATGTGGCGATAACAAAAGTTATAAATAGCGATAACAAAAAAATGTTCTTAACAAATTCTAAATTTAAACCCTTCAGTTCCTTTGGACGGATAATCTTCTTTTATTTTTTTAAACGTCTTCGTTGTCGAAATGTTCGGTTTCCTTTCGTTTTAATCATACGAGTTAACATACAATTTAGAATTGTTCTCTATCTAGTTTTTATATCTAGTGATATGTAGGCTATATGATGTTCATATTATGTGTCTATAATTGTGTGTATAATTGTCTAGCTTATGCCCCTTCCCCCTCCATCATTTTGCGTGTGTTTTTATGCCTGTGCAATGCCCACGTTTTTTGTGTACCGTAATATCTCGACTATAAGCCACCGCTCCTGTGTTTAAGTCGCAGGTATACTTAATACTTAATACTTTAGAAGGTCACAAATTATAAGAAACGTTAGGGAAACACTAATCTACTGTGTCTACAGTATGTTGATATAAAGTGTCTGAAATAGCTGTTATTTCGTTGAATTTAATTATTTAAATAAGATACATTGATAAAAAGAGATTTATTGTCACATTCGATGACATTTCAAGATTTGTTTAAACATAATTTACTAGTATAGTCTACCAGTACTGCTTACATGTAGCATTCATGTCAGTTTCAGTTGATATCCGAATCTAGAAGGAAAAAAAACACTATTTTTTTTTTATTTACACGTGTATAATCGCACCCCTTTCTCGGATCTAAAAATTTGTTTCAATAAAAGGGGCGGCTTATACACGAGATTTTACGGTATGTTGTGACGAGCTATGTTTACACCAGACTGTATGGAAGTTTCTTTTTGTCCGTGTGCTTTGAAGCACTTGACAAGCACCATCACATCTTACACTACATAGCCTAAACATAATACATTTGAACATCTTCCTTCATCTATTGAAATCTATTTTGATATAATATGCACTTCTGATTATTAAACCCCCCTTTATATTGCCGCTTTTAGTACAACGCCGTGGCCACGGACCGACAGCGTGACCATTATAATGCCAACGTGTTTGAGACTTAGACGGAGTGACAACGTAAACGGACAGTGGTCAATTGTGCCACAAGTGCTTCGAATCTGCAGCAAAACGTCCGTTGTTGGCCTATAATGTCCGTCTTAGAGTGGACACCTGTTGTTGTTTCTTTATGGCATGAAACGTGAAGCGAGATGCCAAAGAAAATGACCATTTTATGGCAGCAGTCAGAGGTCAGTTATCTGGTCAGGTGACCCATTACCACGGCCACAAATTCTCCAACTCAGGAATTATATATTTTTTTTTAAAGATAGTCCTCCAGTTCGACTGAGCTATCGAGTTACCCAACTCCTCTCACCCCAACTGACTTTTCCCCCTTCCCCCATTTTCTTGTAGCCCCCCTCTCCCTCACCATAACTCCCCATCGTTTCCCCACAATTTACTTCCCCCCCCCTACCCCGCCCTGCACTTGCAACGTCCAAGAACTCCTGCGAGCCGAATACAAACGCGGGTTCTGTCCCTTTGCACTTCTCAAGGAAGCGGAAATCTAGAGACACGCACTTCAGCCGTCCCCACCCTCCCACACCCTCAACCCCACCCCCACGCCCCCACCCCTGACCGAAAGGGGGACACAATGAAACATTTGTCTGAAGTCTACACGTCTGCAAAGGGAAGACGCCATCTTGCGACTGATAACCTTACTGTTAGTTTGGCATTTCTTGGCCATTATCAGAAAAATTCCACTTCTGCCGTCTCTGGAAGAATTTTCCTTTTCTTTTCATAAACAGAATGGAACAAAAAAAATACAAAAAGGAAGTGAACTATTTTTATAATTAGTTTATAAAAGAAAGAAGTAAGGTTTGGTGAATAAAAAAAAAAGATTTTATATTACAATCAAACTATTCTGGTTTGTTCTATAAAAAAAAAATTGATTCTTTATTTCATTTAAAACTTTCATCGCGCGACAATGGAACCCTTTGTATTGTTTTATGTCATTGTTGTTTAGTTTTTGTATGCTAGTGTTGTTATTATATATTAAATATAAGATATTGCCAATACTTTTAAGCTTACGCCGATACAGCAGTCGAATTCTAGGCCTATAATATACTGATACGCTTGATTGATTGCCTGATTGTCTATTTAAAGCTATAGAAATGAGTGTGGGGTTGGTGGGGGGGCATTTTACCGCCCCGCGCCCATCGAACTCAACTCTAATCCGTTAAATCTCCTAACGGAAGATTGAAAAGGTGTATCAATTGGAGATAAACGTCTTCAGAATAAATCGTTAAGGGAAATAATGTTTTGTTCAGCAAATGCTCGCTCATCATTTCTTCCAAAAACCTCCCTTTAAAAAAAAAGAAAAAAACACGAGAAAAGTGACTTATTTAATCGTTTTTTTTTATTATACCCGCTTTCACGGAGGTGCACGAAATTCGTAAGACACAACGGGGGACTCATATTAGAACTTAGATTCTTATGTAATAGACAGATACGTGCTCAAGAAGACCATGACAATGTTTGCAGTGCAGCTGATGCTATACATTCTAATTCTCATGCTTTTGTCACCCTTAACACACCCCCCACACACACACAATAAACACACACACACAAACACGCATCAACGCACTTTTAAAAAGTACATTTCCCAGCATTCCACGTATTTGTCTCCAAAGAAAATTCTCACCCAGAAACTCAAAGTTTGGTTGTGTTTTTGTTTTGTTTCGTTTTGGCGAGGTCAAGAAAGGTTACCAGCATTTTTTTCTTGGGGTAGCCTCCCTTTGGCCCCTTGCCCGGGGAAAAAAACAAAACAAAACTCAACTCAGCTTGAGCACGAGATGGCTCTCTGGCTGCTGATAACGGAGGTCGGCATTGGGGTCTGAAGCCATGGAATGCAACCCTACTTATGATAATCTGGACGGTTTCTGTGTCGGCTGAATGTGTGTGTATGTGTCCGTGCTAGGTGTGCTTTTGGTGAGATTTAAAATGGGTGGTTGGGGGAGGGTGGGTGGGATAGACATATCAGAACTGCCAAAATAAGGATAAATAAGAATCATTAGTAAAGACATATTGAAAATATTATTAATATTAAGAAATCAGAACGAAATATTATTAAATATTCATATTATGTTGGGTTTTTTTTTTTTGCATAATATTTCCACGTTTATTTCAAGAGTGCTAATAGTTCAAGGGTTCTAACAACACATATAAACGGGTTATGGTAATAGTTGCGCGGATGCATTGTTTAAAAGACATCTAGGATGATTATACACTTGATTTTTATCTAGAACGCCAACCTGGCTAGTTTGCGTGCGGAACGATACTTTTCTATAATATTTTATATCGCCGTGATGCGACCAAAGTTTTTTTTCGATCGCTATCTTGTCAATAAAACTCGCGAAGAAGACGAGACCCCCCCCCCCCCTCTTCCATCCCTAGGGTCCGGACGGCTATTATTGGTGCCGTCTCCTGAAGGTGTCACTCGGCATCGGGTTCGCACGGCAAGCGTCCGGTACGGGGAACTAGTTAGTCACTGGATACTTACGGCGATAAGCGCCAACGTGCGTCTAACGTTACAAGCACCCGGACCAGTTGTTTAAATACCAATAGATATTAGGGGTGGCGCCAAATACTTTAATACAGAATAGAGAGACGGAACAGACTACTAAGAAATAGACGGAGGGATGGAACATTCAGGCAAAATTTACATGGTGGGTTTGGCTAATACCGGTGTCAGGGTGGTCGAGCGGCAGCGCGTTCGGCTGGAACGTACGCTGGCGTACCGTAGGTCCTGGGTTCGAATCCGTTGAAGGCTAAGATTTGTTCCCGGGTTTGTAGGGTGTCTCTAAATCTACTTTTAGTTGGCGTCTATGCATTGTGCTGGCCACACAATCCCATAGTATACCGTTGCCCACAGAAACTTGTGAACGCTGCGTCATCCCGGCCCTACGGGATACTTCACCTGTGTTAATAAGTACACGACTAACCAGAGGTAATATCTGTCTCTTAGTCTGTCCGTCTCACTCAACAATTCGTAACACGTAACACACATACGAGGAGATAGATTGATTGATGGATTGACCGACAGACGAGTGATTGATAGACTAGATAGATATATCTCAACCGACCCGCCACGCCCCTGGGTTAAAGGTGTTACGAGGACACACATCGATCACCGAGGACTACACCGAGTGGTAAAAGGAGACTCCGTAGTGTGTATTGTGCACTAGTCGTCGGGACATAACTACACGTACCGTAAAGGCCAGCAGTGTAATGAATATTATAGTTGTACCGTCTACTAGGTTGCGGGACGACGTAATTATCCCCCCCGCGCCCCTTTTCCCACTATCACCCTTAGTGGTTGACACTCCTTTTTTTTTATTTTCTCCCTCATTCTCTCTCTCTCTCTTTCTATCGCTCTCTATCTTACCTTGTACGTAACGTACATACACCAGACGTGTATACACTGCGTACATTCCTACAACATAGTCGGTTTTTATGTTTTTAACCATCACTGAGCTTCTATCTATCCGCCCCCACCGTCGCCCCCCACCCTTGCGGCGAACTGTAGCACACTGGGGGGGGGGGTAAGAAGGTCACGCGCCCCCGGCCCTACGCTGCCACGGAAACTCGACTCGAACCCACCCCCCCATCCCTCCGCACCCCCATGAAATCAGACCCCAACGATGGAAGACAGACTATTGTCACCCGGGTGACAAACAGACAAACGACAGATTATCCCAAAGGACGTCAGCATCCCCACAATACCTGAGCTGGGATATTATGGGATACCTGATGCCTTACTTACCTGTTCACCTCCCCATCCCACCAAACCCAACCGACTCCTTATCCCTCGCCCAACTTCAATTCACCATATTTTCAATACATCATTTATTGGATACAGGCATGCAGACTATGAAGACAACAACATCACGACTTCTTATATATATATATATTTCTCTCTCTCTCTCTCTCTCTCTATATATATATATATATATATATATATATATATATATATATATATATCAGAGTTCTTCCGCAACTAGAAGACCCCTTCCCCATCCCCCCCCCCCATTATCCCCGCCTGTATCATCGTAACTTTTAACTTTGGGACAACGGAAAACATTTAAAGTCAAATACTCCTTCAGTGTTGTTGTCTACGTTGGCATAACGAACTGTTGCTATTTTAATTAATTTCACCTCGTATGGATGGCGCCATTTTGGGCACAAATTAAATAGACGGATTATTGCCAAAGCCTTCATTATTGCACGTGGTGACATATTTAAATTGACGTATGTGGGGTTCCAGAATCTATAGCTGCTCGCATTTAAAAAAAAATAATTTTAAATACCAATATATTATACATATAAGTAAAAAGTAGTGCTGATTTAACCGCGGCTTAATATAAACGACTTTATTTTTTTTAAAAAGGCAAGCTTCCGCTGAAATAAAAAGTACTCTCTAGAAAAGGCAGTAAATGCAGTTACACTCGATATTTGTATTCGATATCTTCCTTCCTCTCTTTCTCTCTTTTCCTTTCGGTCTTTTTCTTCTTTAAATAATGAGATCGTATTTAATCTTCGCGGAGATTACAACAGACACGAAGATTGAATTTTATCGATTCCAAAAAAAAAAAAAGAAGGGAGGGAATCGAATCCCACGCGTCAAGAAAGCATGGCCGTTCTACTGTGTAATGGCGCTCGACTGTAGAAAATTACGTTTTTTTTTTTGTGTGTGTTTTTTTTAAAACCATTTTAATAAATCTTGTAGCTGGAGTTTTTTTGTTTGTTCTTAAACATTAATTATGACATGGATTGCATGCGCAATCATTAATAGTTTGTGTTTTTAATTTACATTTGTTTTTCTTCTTCGTCTTTATCTTTCGTTTCGTTTTTGTTTTCTG
Source organism: Anisus vortex (assembly GCA_949126835.1). Lineage (NCBI taxonomy): Eukaryota > Metazoa > Mollusca > Gastropoda > Planorbidae > Anisus > Anisus vortex. Next base: position 7,574,692 of record OX421495.1, read on the forward strand.
GGTAAAAAAAAAAATCCTACAGTGGCCGAAGGGGGAGAAAAAAGGTATCGAATTACGCCAAAGTTTATCGATATCCAGAACGAGGGCCCGTAACCTGAAACTTAGCATGAAGACCGAGAAAGTTCTATGCTTAGAAGCAAATGGTTGAGGACGTTGGGGGGGGGGGGGAGGGGGAAGAGAAAGGGATTGCGGGGATGTCGTATGAATGAATTTTTTTTCTTTCTAAAATGCTCTTTTTTTCCTCTCCTAAGTTCAGCCATTATCGTCAAACTTTGATTCTATTAATAGCATGCATGAATCTCATTATGACCAGAGAGTTATGGGTTGGAGCTAACCTGGAGCGGGGAGTTTTAGCCTGGAGCTAAACCTGGAGCCGGTTAAAACAATATGCTAACTGCTTTTTAAGTTTCGCAAAATAAATCAGCTTCATAATTAAAATTACATCATTTTAAATTGTACGATTTGTTCAATTTTTTATTTATATTCATTAATCACACTTTTAGTTGAATGAGTAGGCCTACACAAAGACAAAGCTCACAAAGGCAACACAACACACAAAGGCAACACAGCACACAAAGGCAACACAACACACAAAGGCAATACAACACACATAGGCAACACACGAAGGAAACGCACAAAGCAAACACACTCGAAAAACTCACACGAAGGCCAATCACATAAAAACCAACTTCGGCACCAACAAAGACACTATTGTATAGATAGCAACATAAACACCCATATAATAAGCAACGTAGACACCAACATAGTCAATGCCCATGTGCTTACGCCTATTGTGGTTTTTGTTCTTGCAGTAGTTTCCCGTTGGGGGAGGGGGGAGACAACCAACCCATGGAATCGGCCGCTAATGACCTGATGCAGCCGGCGGGCCCAGAGTTGTTGTTCCTGGTAATTAGCTCTCACCCCCTGACCTCCCACCCTCCGACCCACCGCACGGTGCATCAGGAAACACTAAACTCCCCCCACAGTTTAAAGCTCGATACTTGGATGTTTATATGTGTGCTTCCCCGTATGTATGTCGGGGAGATTCAGGGGATAACATAGACAGAGGGAGAGAGAGAGAGAGAGGGGTAGGCATCATCACTCAGCCAAGCTTATTTTCAGGTAATTAACCACAGTGTATAGTAGTATCAACACAATATATCTTAATCCAGCTTACAGTGTAGACACGTATTATAAACATTGTATTCTATTTATCTTAAAGTGTGGATATTACACGGTGATGTTGCACTCGCTAAATAAATAAATGTTGGAAGAGGGAGTGGGGGTCATTTTTCAAAATCTCCTTTAGAAGATGTAAAACTAAAAACCCAGCCTACTATCATTAAAACCCGTGGATATTAAACGCTCATAGCTTTTGCATATTACGTTGTCAAACCGAACATATCACTAAGTTAAAAGATATCTTTTTTTCAAACTGATTTGTTTCCGTTTGCATAGTTTTGTGGATATTTTTGTACTTTAAAACCATTGGATAATTCCCCCCTCCGCCCCCAAAAATATATCCATGCATTCATAAATAATACACTTAAACGTCTACACTTAAAGCTTTGCATGACTCCCCTAACAGTCCCCAGAAGAACATCTGGGACTTGTTAACTCAACTAGAGGGGTCGGCCCCCTCTTTATAACGGTTTTATCTGCTTGACAGATTAGCCCCCGCGTTCTGCAGCCACAGCACAGCAACAATGTTTCTGCAGATTTATATGTTCACTTACCTACTCCACGCACACACACACACACACAAGACAAAACTTAAGCTCCCACCAATCCCCCCATCTAAATGTGTATGTAACTATGCATAGGTCAGTGCAGGCAGACATCTTGTGCTCATTATTTTTATTTTTTTTACAGCGCCAGATATAACATGGCGATGATTATTGCCTATACACAAACCACTATCTCTCACTGACAAGGTTGTCGTCGATTTAGATGATTTAATAATAAAACTTTTGCTTTTTTTAGAGTTTTTATAAAAATTTACAGCAATCGAAATCGCAATGAACACGCATTCTTTTTCACGATCCTAGAAGTAAAAAAAAATTTCTCTGGTTCGCTCAGAGCTGGGAGCCAAAAACAATGCAATCTCTTGGAGCTAAAACGATCCCAACTCTGGGCTGCTTGCCATTGAATCTCCAGATCCAGTCCTTTCCAGTTATGTCTGACATTTCTGAGATTGTCAAGAAATTTTCAAGAATGTCTTTAACAAGGACATACAAACAGAACTCTCAGGGACCATTTAAAGCACGCTGAAAGTGAAATCAATTCTTACTCATACCAAACTCTCTCTCTCTCTCTCTCTTTCTCTCTCTCTCTCTCTCTCTCTCTCTTTCTCTGTCTCTCTCTTTCTCTCTCTCTCTCTCTTTCTCTCCCTCTCTTTCTTTTCTATACTTCCGTCGAGGTTTTTTTTTTTTCAATACTTTCACCAGTCAGCCCATGGACTGGAGAGTGGTAGGTATTCAAGTGTAAATTAGCCCAGCCCGCATGGGCCCACAATGCGCGGTCCAACTGCAATGGCTGTGTTTTTTCTTTTTTTTTTTTTCCTTTTTAAATTTCCCAAGTGGACCACTTGTCAAGATTGTTCGAGACAGTTGAATGCGGGACTCAAACCGCTACAGTTTTGTATTTATTCTTTCACTTTCTCTCATTCAACGCTCATATAATGGTGCTTCCCTCCCTCCCCCACCCCGCCTACTACCCTAACCACCCCCATCCCCGCCACAATACCCCCCCCCCACTACTATCCTAAGCCTTTGTTGGCTATGCTGGGAGAAAACGAGAGAGTAAAATAAATTAATCAATCAGAAGTATCTGTATCATATATCTCTCTATCTATATAGTCATCTGCATGACAGTCTGTCTATCTATGTTTTTATATATCTATATATTTGTCTACCTACCTATCTATGCATCTATCTAAATAATCTATTAACGTATATATCTATGTATCTATATATATTATATTATATCTAACTATCTAAATTATATCTAACTATCTATCTATCTATCTATCTATCTAACTGTCTTTATCTAAAATATAAAGCTAATTTCTAATATATCTATTTATGTCGCTATCCATCTGTATAATTTATATATCTATCAATCTATCAATCAATCAATCTATCTATCTATCTATCTATCTATCTATCTATCTATCTATCTATCTATCTATCTATCTATCTGTCTATCTATCTATCAATATATTGTGCTAACCGTCAATATATCTGCCTGTTAGTCTGTATGTCTGTTCAACTTTAATATATAAAAAAAACACACCAGAATTTTAAAAAAGTTAAAACGAGAAAAGTGTGTGTGTGAGAAGGGGGGGGGGGGTTTATGACGTGTGTTACTGTGTGTGTGTCTGTGTGTGTGTTATTGTGTGTGTGTGCTGTCTGTATAGGCAGGAGGACGAACGGAGGATAAAGAATTCAAAAAGAAAAAAAAAGATTAGAATCGCAATAAAGAGATCCGCAATGCAATTCTTGTTTCATAATTATTCCAACCGCCATTCATGCAGAAAGCCCAAAATGACAAGCCGGAGTCCTGGCTTTGACCCGAGCCAGGAAACACATCGTCACTACAGCAGCTTCTTGTCCCTGGGAATGGGTTCTGGGACACGTTTATCAGGCAGTCTTCTTTCTTTCTCTCTTCCTTCTCACTATCTCTCTCTCTTTCTTTTTATCTCTTTTTGTCTCTCGTTCTTTCTCTCTCTCTCTCTCTTTCTTCCTCTTCCATTAACTCCTTGGAATGCCTTGCATGAAGTCACCACCGTACGCAGTCTTCCCTATTCCGGAAGTGATATTGCCGCCCGCCCCTCCCTCCCACGCAATTCACCTTCTGCCGCTTTTAACGTCAAGCCTGGTGATGCATAACTTATATAATATAATATAATATAATATAATATAGGTTAGTTCGTTAATGACTATAATTTTGTCCTCACATAATGATGTAATTCATGGTTTAAAGAGGCTTAACACACTCTATCGGGTTGATTCGATCAGACGTAGTGGAACAATTCGAAATAAAATATTTTAAATGTTTTTTTAAGAAATAAATAGCGACAAATAAAAAAGCATGCCCACATTGAAAGAAAAAAACAACAATATTTGTATGTACATTTTTTTTCAAATACATGTATAAAATTATATTAAATAAGTCAAAGTCGGTCCAAATAGATTCTAGTGCTGATGAAGCAGCGTTCACCAATCTCTGTGGCCACGGCATACTAGTTGATTGTGTGACAATCACAATGCCTAGCCACCTTTACTTTACCCACCAACTAATGTCAGGTACACTTCAAAGCTGGGTAGACTAAGGGACCATTCTCCAATCCCGGGAACAAATCCCTAGCCCTTCACCAGGATTCGAACATCACAGAACCTTCGTTACGCCAGCCGAACGCGCTGCCGCTCTATATAAAAAGTATAGGTTATGGTTATAGTCAGTGGCTTGGTAAAGATAGACAGATCGACAGATTCATACATTGGCCTACATACTTACATAGATACATAATTAGATATATACAGATACATAGATTCAAAGATAGATACATAGATACAAATATAGATAGTTGGGATACATAGATATGGCTGCTCTAGTTTGTCTTTGTTTGCTTATAGAAAAATCAACAAGTAAATTATATTTAGAAATTGCAAGAAACTCATAATAAACTAAAATATAGTAGGCCTACTTTAACATTCTGGAATGGGTGACGCCATATCTGTGCATTATATCCCCCCCCCCGGCCCTATTTCATAGCTTGTTTACACCCCTCCCCCACAATGCCAAGGCTACGTCTGTTCTCATCGCACCCATTCAATGAGCTAATGACCCGTGTAATGAATTTATTAATCAGGTTGCAGCAAAAAGATCTTGTTTATGGCCCACAAAGGGAGTCATGGCCGAGTAATGGCCTTTTCTGACTACCCCCCCCCCTTTCTCTCTCTCTCTCTCTGGCGTTATAGCACAGGCACCCCCTCCCCAATCCCCCCTTTTTATTTTTGTCAACCCCTTAACACACTTTTCCCTCACCCACCCCAGATCCCCCATCCGATGTGACCTTAGCTCTGCCCCGGCCCCCTTTCTTATTATTCCCATCTGTCTCATGCAGCAAAAGTAAAATACCCCCCCCCCCCCCTTTCTCATACACAAGAATGGAGTGCATGGTACCCCCCCCCCCTCCCTGCCTTCCTCGATATTTTTTAACGACTCGCCCTCATATTTCTTCCTCCAGCATTGTGCCCGTGTTTAGGTTTGTCGTTATTGTTGTATATTGGCTGCGATGAAAGATAATTATTATCTATGATGGTAGAGTACTGTAATGGTGGGATATGAAAAGTAATTGTAGTGATGGTGTGGCTTTGATGGGGGAAGGGGGGGGATTATGATGATGATGAATACCATTTTTTTTATTTTCTAAACTATGTGCTGTTTTTTTTTTTTTTTTAATTTTCAGAAAAGCAATTAAACAAATTTTTTAAATGATATAATCTTCCACCAGGCTTGTTCTTGTTTCCTTACCACAACGTGAGAACCGTCACACATCTATCCCAACATTTTTACTGCATATCAACCATTGCACACCGAAACGAAAAAAAAATAATTATCTAAATTCTATTCAAGGAGCATTTCAATAATAAAAACAGAATGATTGCAACATAACTTCTATTTAGCTATTACTGACCAGGTCATCCTCCTCTTTGTGTGTGTGTGTGTGTGTGTGTTCTTTCGCCTCGCAGATAATGGACATATTGTCAAGATTTTTTTTTTTAATAATTTTTTGTTGTTGTTGTGTATACGTAGCACTTTATGATTTTTGAATATGTAACAACATAGTAATGGTTAAATCCCTGGACGTGAGCAGTGAAATGAATGACCTCCCTCCCCTTTTTCCCTTCTTACCTCCCCTCCCTCCACTTTTATATACAAGGAGAAGGCGGTGGGGGTTGGGGGTTGGAGGTATAAAAAACAAGAGGATAAAACTAAAAACAAAAACGTGACAAACACACACATGCACACCACACACACAAAAAAACGGACAATTGCGCTATCTAACACTTGGGCTTATTAGCGAACCCATTTTTCTGGGGGGGAAATCTTCAATTCATAATAATTCCACATTTGAGCACACACACACGTTCGCACACAGACACACACACACACATATATATTCATACAGATGCTTACACAGATCCCTGAAACATCTCTTGTGACTCCTTCTCGTCCCATTTATCATCATTTTCTGCGACGTGATAACACCTTTCCTATCACTGCCAGCCGCCCATTGTTTTGATATCCTTCATTTTTTTGTTGCCACCCCTCCCTACACTGCCCCACGCTCCCGGCACGCCCCCACCTCCCCTGGTAGTCGCCTCATCTTCGAGTCCCTAAATAACAGAAACAAATATTCTCATCTCATCTTAAGCTACTTTCTCCCCCCTTCCCGGCCCCCGATCCCCTCCCCTAGTCCTAACCTTCTCTCTATATCACCATCTAGCGGCAGCTCACCCCGCTATTCCAGATGTAAAGCTTTATGTTAAAAGCACCCCCTCCCACGCCCCATAGCTCCCCCAATCCCCCTCCAAAATGATAAGAACCACCCACCCCTCATTCCACCCCAGCAAAAAAGAAACTCCCTCCCTCCCTCCCTCCTTCCTTCCATCCGTCGGATTATTCTTCCCTTTTTTTGTTTTGTGTGCTTCTCTTAACGTTACAGCAAATCATACATTATGCATAACTTTGCCACATTCCAGATAATTTTAAAACCATGTTGATTCGCGAAGAAGGAGAGGGACCGAAGTAGGGAGGTTGGGATTGGGTTGATCCACCAGCCCCCCCCCAACCCGGTCCCTACCCTCTCTACCCGTGGGACGGACAGACGGGGTCTGCGGAGGTGGGGGGGGGGGATGAGGAGCGCGAAGGATCTGATCTCTGGCTAATAATGGACGTGTGAATACGGTAAGACGCTTCTGGTCCACAGACACTCACGCACTCGCACGCAGACAGAACCAGTGTCCAAGCTAAACCATTGGCTGTAGATTCAGATTGATCCAAATACAAATGTCTGGACATGTTGGCTTTACAATTGTTAGCCATTTAAATATCTCACCCCCCCCCCCATATACATACATAAACATACATACAGACAAATAAACAAACATTATTTTTACTTCCGGAAGTTAATGTGTGCTGATAATTTTCTTTGGTCTGTGAGCTCCCCAGCCCCTTTTTTTCTTCTTCTTTTTATCTTGTCCCCCATGGCCCCCTAAGCCTTCCTTCGCCTTCCCTCTCCTCCCCCAACTGTTTTCCTCCTCCATCCTCTTTGCCCCCCCCCCACCCTCACGCAAACTGGTTCATCTATAATGCACAAGGATGCGACACGGATCATGTCGTAACGAAGATTTAATACCGCGCCCATTATTTTCACTAGCTTCTTAGTGTCGCCAAAACACACACTCGCAAAATAAAAAACAACTAAATAACCAAAAAAAAATGCAGCACAAAAACAAAAACAAAAAAAAAAAACTTAACATAACAGAAAATAGTGGGGAAAAAAATTATTTACACATAAGACACATTTTTTCGTTGAAAAAAAACATTGTTACAAGGAAATCCAAAACTGAACAATACACTGAGAATAAGAATACATGTAAAAATACATAGAAGCAAAGTCTGTAATAAGATGGACCGCTTGCTTTGATATTTCTGCTATTTGATAACTTGAAAACACTTCGTTTCGGAATTTCCGATCGCACTGTGTCCTCTAAGCTTCCCGTTTAGTAATTCGCTAAGATTTTCTCAATGGAAAATTAAGATTAAAATCGAAAGTTGTATACAGAAGAAAACGTTTAATTTAAAAGGCATTAGATTTGAGGCTGACTGGATGGTTGTAGGTTTTTTGGGGTCTTACGCTTTCGGGGATTCGGGATCCGTTATGTCTGATAAAAAAACTGACCACAACAGTGGTATTATCGGTAACATACACAGCAAAAGTTCTCCACGCATGCCCCGCCTTTATGAAGCAGCTAGCAACAGGTTTTGGCCAGCGAAGACATCCGCCAACACAACAATCGGTATGGAGGGAGAGACAGACCTGTTAAACCACCGTGCATATCACTATAGCTCTACAGGGCCTTGTTGTTTAACACCCTTGCATTGACCAATATTGAGCACGAAGTAGAAGAAGAAGCTATGTAATAAAACGATAGCATAACGACTCCGCATAAAACGAAAAGAAAATGTTTCGGTATTGTGTTGGATCTGCTAAACCTAACTCTGATATTAACCGATGCTAGAAGAAATGGTTTGTTCCTTTTTTTTTTTTACGTTGTTGTGCTTTTGGTTTTCCGCCCCCCCCCCCCCCGTCTCCAGCCAGCCCCGGACAGCGAGGACGGTCCTCTGGGATTTGTGCACGGACACTGATTCAAGATGGCCGACTCCTCCCCCTCCCCCCTCTTCCTTGATTCCATTACCCGCTCACGCATTCATCATATTATCCTAACCATCTTTACAGAAAATTTCTCCTCGCGGCGTCACTGACCTCCCCTTCCCCCCCCCCCCACTTTTTTTTTCTTTTCTCCACCAATCTCGGAATTACAACTCCCCCTCTTCCACCAACTCTCTCTCTTATTCTCTTTCTCTATTCTCGTCTCCTTTCTCTTCACCCTCCCCCCCCCTCTCTCTCTCTTCAATCCCCCTCATTACGACCTTACCTCCAATCCGTAAAGGGCTGCAGGTCGTGCCTGTCACAGGGCGGCCCTAAATGACAATCGCGCCCCTTTACCCCCTTTTCTCTTATCGCCCAGAATAATCCGCCACTCATTCCAATAAGACAAGTGAGGCTATTGTTGTGCGGCGGGCAAGCTCAAGCTGAGCGACAAGACCTTGGGTTGGGTTGGGGAGGGTGGAGAAATTGAGCCACCACCCTCTCTCTCTCTCCTCCAAAACCCAATTCCACCCCCCTCCACCCATTACCTTTTTTCTCTCTCTCTCTCTCGTTTTGTTCTTTCTCGTTACCGTAGATGACCACTGTCCAGTGGCGCGTGCCTGAAATGTAGAATCCCAGTTCACTTATCTCCATCTTCTATCGAATTTGTCTGCTCGCGCTTCTGTGTGCTCGCGCGCTAGCACCCCCCTCTTGTCATTTCCGCATAAACGGACCAATCGGAATGGAGAGAATTGGAGACAATGACATAAGAGACACGTGCCATAGACACATTTCCCAATTAGGAATTTCCCGAATAGGTTTCCCCAAATGCCCCCGTCTAATTCCTACGTGTTCTAGTTTATGTCCAGTAGAGCCTATTCTGCAATTGTTGTTTCCTCTTCATACTTGGGTTGATCTGCCTCAGAATCACGGACACACCTCGCCAAATCGTAAATCGTTTCTCGCCTGTGCTTGATTTTAATTAGCGAGGCGATTGTATCGCCGCGATATCGCCTTGGTGTGTGTGTGCTTTCTGCGTGCCGTGTGTAATAACGGGCCGGTGTAAACTTTATGGAGGGTAGATACATGCACCCCACCCCTCTTTTCGCCCCCCCCCCCCTCTCGCTCCTTGCGCATCATTTGTTGTTTTGTTGAGTCTGTATGTGGCGATCTAACAAAAAAAACTCGACTGCAAAGAACCGAACAAGAAAAGAAAAAGATATGCCATTTATTATGTCAGTGTTATTGGTGGGCGCCATCGCGCGTGTTCCTAAAGGCAATGTCACTGACACCTGCAAGTGTCAAAGTCATGTCAAGTTAGATCCACTTGCTTTTTTTTGTGTGTTCTACCCCCCCCCCACCCCCACCCAACTCTTCCACCAAATCATTTGGCCTACTGCTATCTATAAGGCCATATATATATATATATATATATATATATATATATATATGTTTGTTCAATTAAATGTATAGATGCATTGTTCTATGTATGTTCTACTATGTTTGGGTTTTAGATATCTTATATCATTAAAAAAAATTAATCGTTCAGCCACCCCACCCCCAACCCCCAATCTTTCGCCCGTCATTCTGTTTCCAAATGACATGTTCCCTCAAAATGCAGGAAAGTGTGTTTGTGTGTGTCAAGTGTGTGTCCCCGAGTTACGGTGTTTAAGAATGTGTTGTGTCTACGTATGAGTGTGTGTGTGTCCGAGTTACGGTGTTTAGGAATGTGTTGTGTCTACGTCTGAGTGTGTGTGTATGTGTCTGTGTGTAGGCTATGTGTGTTGTTTTGATGACACCCCCAGTGCCGGGGTTCTAGGGTCAGGTTACCTAACGAGGACCCGCCCAAAGACAAGGGGAAACAACTGGGTGGTCTCTGAACTTACTTCTAGTACATCCCCTTGATAACACACACATACACAGAGAAAAAACGCAGATACACACAGAAACAAACAAACACACAGACGGAACAATTTTACAAACGAGCGTAGGGTTTTTAAATACTAATTCTGTGTCTACCTGTTTAGGTCTAAAGTAAGTTTATAATGTACCTAGACTTCTCATTATGTTTTCTATACCTACATATTTAACGCGTTATTATGAAACTTTGGCTCAAATATCAAACTCATTAATTTGTAATTATATTCTGTAGACATACATACCCTATACACCCTTAAAGTTTAGAATTATATAGTTGAATTGTGTAAATATAATTTTCTTATAGGCTTATTAAATCAAATTGAGATATATTTACATCAATTTGAATTCATTACTAAAACTGATATTTTATTGCTAGAATTAAAATCCTAAAATTTAGGTCATATTTATCAGAGCGTAAAAAATGTATTGTACCTCATTATAACGTTTATATTACTCACGGCACGTGTCATCTATATCAGTCAGGCTTAACCCAATCATAATTAATTGTCATTGGAGCTAGTAGCTAAACAAAACTCAACGGCGGCAAGGGGCTAAATCAAGGGCCGCTACAGAGTACGCTCTTGCCGCTCTCGTAGTTTTGACTCGGTTACCGTTCTTGATCGATCGTCTCGTCGGTGGGCGTCAAAGCTGCAATCAACTTTCCTATTTAAAATGACAGCATGAACTAATTCCCCCACCTGCGTGAAACACAGGTATAAAGGATACCAACAAGTAGTATAATAATAATAATATAGACAATGTGCTGTTAACATAGATTCATTTTATATCAAGTCACAATACACTATCTATCTATCATATTAAATCTATTTATCTTTATAACTATTTATCTTCCTATCAATTTATTTTCTATATATTTATCTATCTTTATATATCGCTACCTCACTAATAATTTATATATCTATACAATACAATATGTGGGGGCCTAACCGTCGCATATATTTATATAAATAAATATATTTAATATAATTAAGCTATTTTTTGTTTTGTTATTTGCAGTAATATGTAAACCATATGCTATTGCCTACATATATAGAAGAAAATTTTACTTTGTGCAAATTTACATTTATAAAAAAATATTAAAAGTACAAAAAATAAAAAAATTCACATACTCTTTATTAGACACAAGATTCCATATAGAAAGAGGTGAGTGAAATATGGGGTAGAGGGAGGCGTTAGTGAATCATAATTTAATTATGCTTTAGGATCAAAGTATGCCCCCTCCCCCAGCCCCCAACACACACAGCCTCTACTCACTTAATCCATTCCTCTCTGAACACGCTTTGCTTCCCCCCCCCCTCCCTTCTTTCGTGACGTTTTGACCACAACTTTGTCCTTAATAATATTATAACCCTCCCTCCCCCCCTTCCCCCAACAACAACTTCCCTAAACAAAAAATTTCAAGAAAGATTAAAGCGTCCACGGGGTTTGTTTTTTGATGGATGGCTAAGGTTTTAAAAAATGTCACATTATGTCCTCATTCTCGCTAGAAGACGACTTGTGACCAAGGGGCCCTCTAATTCCCTCCCCCGGGGGCCTCAACTCCCCCCTCCCCCAACACAGCTGTTGACAGTCCTTGCTGCCCCAAAGCTCCACTCTATCAAACTGGACATTTTTAAAACCTCGCTATGCTACTCTTGGAAAGGAAAAGGACTGGGGGGGGAGGGGGAGATGGAGGCTTAAATGTTAATACGTTTCTATATAAAATACCTGTTGCTGTAAAGTACTCAAAGTCCCTGCCCCTCCCTAGTCCCAACAGTGGTTATGACGTAAGCCAATCTTGATGTTGTAAACGTCCTTTTTTGTTAAGTTAGTTGTGGCGTTCTTAAATAATCTAACAGTCACATATGTATAAGCATAGTATGAGCATAGTATATAAGTATAGTACGGTATATATGATATACAAAAACGTGTACGTTTCCTTGACACATAATATAAATAATCTTTACTTTGTGTATATTACTTATGGTGATAATTTAGTCTACTCGGCTAATACAACAATACGACAACAATAACAATCTGTTAAAATGCTCATATAAACATAAGGACAAACATTTTTTTTTTCAAATCCATTATGCATATAAGTACTCTTTCTTATTGAGTGGCATCCGGGCATGGAATCGGTTTCCTGAACAAACCAGAAAAACAACAGTAACTTAACAGACCGCAGATGAGCGTAGTTCGCAATAAGCTTTCTGAAAGAAATAATACAGTCCGTCATTTTGACGGGCATAATTCCTAGTGTATATATAAGAGAAGACTACATGACTTCAAACTTTAAAAAATAAAAGTATAATGTGAATATTTTGACCTGAGAGTTTGTAGATGAAGATTTGCCTTTTCAAATGAAGTTACGTTTCAATCTGTCAAACTATATGGGTTAGGAAGGAAGGTGTTGTGTATGTTTTTTTTTAAAGTGAAGCTTCATCATTCATTGAGCGTCTTGTCGAGGGCTTATAAACCAGACGCTGTCAAAAAGTTGCTTTTTTTTAAAGTCGTTGGTGGATAGAGATGTGTCCAGGGTGGAGATAGTCATAAGAACATTGCCCCGGATTTCTTAATGCTGGCAGCGGTTTAATCCAATTAATCCTCTGTACAAATGATCTAATATTCCAACTATATTATTTATGCTATAGAATAATAGACTCATTCAATATTACGCTTATCCGAGATTTTGAGCTCAGTATTGCAGTAGTGTAGATATGTTTAGAAAGAAATATATATTTTTTTTAAAAAAGAGAGAAAGGTTTGAATTTAATTACGTAATAATTTGCCATCATTAGGTTTTCGATTACTTGAAAAATTCCTTTCATTCTCAATTTTCTTTCGTCACACATTTAAACTTTGAAGAAAAATATCTTGCGTGTGTGTGAGTGTGTGTGTGAAATGAATACTTGAATGGAACTTGTGTGTGGGGTGGGGGGGAGAGAGAGAGAGAGAGAGGGGGGTGGGGGTGGGGAGAGACAAGAGGTAAAGGTATCAAGTTAATGCATCCTGGCAGCTAAGAGGCAGGCAAGTCATTGTGATGGGCGAGAGTAATCCATCCTAACTAGCTGAGCCATGGGTCCCCACCTCAAACTCCCCCCCCCCGGACCCCTCCGCCCCCCCCCCCCCGCTTCCCCCATCTCTTGCCTTATTGCCAACACATGACCGAGTGGTGAGACTTTAGAGAGAGACAAAACTTCCGAGTTTGTTTTTTTCCTCCTGCTTTTGTTTGTGTGTTTGTACGTGTTTTTGTATGAAGACAAGTCTGCAAGGTTTTTGAATGAAACTCCACGTCTAACGCTCCTTGTATTATAAAACAATAAAGGACGCGAAAATACATCACGAATATTGGCTGAGGAGCAAATATAGCCCCCCCCCCACCCTTTCTCAACAGACCCTAACCTAATTTTGTTATTTTTTTTTACCTTTCCTTATACTGATTCGCACCTTTCTCCTCCACATCCTTGTCGTTACACAATCATTACCCATTTCACAATGTCAACATATATAATCTTTATTTTTATTTCTAGAAAGGCTTTCTAAACGTTAACATTGTTAGCCATGGGTTATAATTTTTGTTCCATCGAGTTCACTTTCTCGCATTTTTTGTACAATCAGTCAAAGGATGGAGCTCATTTTTTTAACAACACGACGACAAGCGCGTATTCCCGATATTTTACGGAAATTTCCGAAAAACAAACAACAGGGAATAAATAAAACTACATGCAAATTTACAAACAAAAAAACACAACAAAACCAACAACTGAAGTTCAAGTATTTAGACTCATACAAACTTAAAATAAGCAAACAATACTTATTAACAACTAACAAATAATGTAAAGCAAGCGCATATATATATATATGTATATGTCAGCGGTTGGCAGATATGGCTGTTTCATCGCTCTGCAGGATCAGGGAGGGAGAAGCGGGTAGAGATGGAAGCATGGGGGGAGGGAGGGAGGGGGAGGTGGCGCCCCGCTGTGCTGATGTGAAGTGTCAAGGAAAGAGAGCCTGGCCCTAGACACAGCTATAATGACTTCACACGGCGAATCTGCTCGTCGGGGTTAGACAAAATGAATTTAAAAGGGCGTGCAAAGGATGGGGGGGGTGTGTGTGGATGTGAGGGCGCTGGTGAGAGGGTGGTGGTGGTAGATTTCTGCAGTCTTTGGCAACAGAGGAGGAGGGGGGAAGGACGGTGGGGAGGGGGGAAATAGGCCAAGCTGATACAGACTGACGGTAATATGGCTGATAAACTTGACGCGGGCCCCGTGGATTATGAGGTTGATTTTAACTGAAATCTCTTTTGTATGAGAAGATTTAATGGAAGAAAGAGTGTGCTATAGATAGACTATTCGAGAGTGCACGAGAGAGAGAGAGAGAGAGACAGAGAGAGAAAATAATGTTTTTGGAATATAAATAGAATGGGGGAAACGGAAAAAAATATGTAAGGGAGATAATTGAATGGGTTTTCAAAACGATTACAAAAACTGAGTCTTACTCGCGTTAGTGTGTGTGTGAGTGCGGTATTCGCGGTGGCGGCACTAGAATTCTGTCAATTACACATATTTTTGTACTATATGTCTGGTAGGGGGGAGGAGTGATGCTGGCGATGCGCTGGACAGACAGACAGACGAACAAGTAATTCGAGTCTAGGTAAACAGCTACGACTATGTATCTATTACATTTCTGGTTCCTGGGAGCGTGGGGGGAGGGAGGGGGTATTTCTGCAAGGATTATATTCTTTTCCCCTTCCCCCATTCTTCCCTCTATGTTCTCCCAACAGTCCTCTTCCCCCCCTACCCCCGGTGAGGTTTATGTTACACGGACTAGTGAAAGTTCAAGAGAATACATCTCAACACTTTGGGGTTCCTCGTCCGGAATACTTTCAGCATTTCTGCGTGTGTGGGTCAGAAGTGTATGGGAAGGGAAATGAGTGAAAGTAGAGCAGGAGGTGGGATGATGAACGTTTCCTAGAAGAAACACCAACAGGTCGCAGACAAATCCTCCTAGAATTACTTGGGAGAATGTGGTCGGGAGAATGTGGTCGGGAGAATGTGGTCGGGAGAATGTGGTCGTGAGAATGTGGTCATCAGAAGTCACGATAGCACAATCTCTCCGAAAATTCAATGTGCACTTTAAAATAAAATTTAAAAAACACACCACTTTCCGAATGCTATCCAGTATGTTTGCTAAATTATCAAGTCTCGCTGGATTCACCATCATATCTTGATGTTGTTTCATTTTGTAACAATCAAGTACATGCGCATGTTATTTCACCCCCTTTGTTTTTTTGTAATACATCACTGTGAATAGGTCTACATGCGTGCAAACCTCTCTCTCTCTCTCTCTCTCCCTCTCTCTCTCTCTCTCTCTCTCTCTCTCTCTCTATATATATATATATATATATATATATATATATAATATATATATATATATATATATATATGCTCAGAAATACGTTTTGAGAAACAATTGTTATAGAGAAACGCGTAGATGGAATCTTACAGTGATGGGTTATTCAAGGGTAGCAACTCATTAAAAAAATATCGGAGATAATTCATTCTTAAAAAAATGTGAAGAGTTATCTCGAGTTACTATAGACATAGGCCTAACTATAAATATAACAACACTGTATAGTTAACTGAAAAATTCTATTCTATCATGGAGTAGCCATTTTTGTTTTCAAATAGAAATTGTTGTGTCTATGTGCAATGTAGATTAAAAAAAAAAACTTTGCGTAGAGATTCAAGTAATCCCTACCCGTTTCCACACTCATCCAATTTACTCTCACTAGGTGTTGACTCTCGTCTGCTAGGGAACAGGACCTGCATCACTCTCGTGGCCTGCTCTGTCCACATAAATCTCTCCCCCTCCCCCCCTCCCACCACATCTCCCCAAAGTTGCCGGAATAAGAAGAAAAAAACTAGAGTTTTGCTTAAGTCCAGACACAGTGTGGAAATTTATATCTCGCATTCTGAAAGCCAAAGTGTCTCTTTCTCTTGCAGACTCCATTTTCCCCGTTTTCCTGGCACCAACTCTTACAATATTTGATAAAAATCAGGTTTTAAACTGGGCATTTTCGTGTCGCTTAATAAAAGGTAACTGCTAAATTTCAAATTGTAACGCGTTCCATATACATTATTAAGTGTTTTTTTTTTTTAACCGTTTCCCTCCTAGGGAAGGTTGGTTTGAAAAGTGGAAGTGGGGGGGGATCAATACGATTGATGAGGTTGCGCAACTAGAGATGGCAGTAGAAAGCAAACGGCCCAGGTGTCAAATTGACACTTGAAAATTATTAATTTTTTTAAAAATAGAAAACAGCAATAAGTAAATTTTTTTACAAACAAAAAATAGTTTTTTTACTGTCACCAAATTTTGAAAAAAATTATGGTTTTTACACACCACGTTGTATTTCGCTCTACGTACGTTATCTTACTACAAACAAACATTTAGATTGGCGCAACGTTTTGCCATTTTTTTTAAAGCAAAAGAAACTCGTATAAATAAAAGAAAGGGAAAATGAACTGTAAACAACGATATTTTCCTTAATAATTATTCCCCCTTGCTATCCTGTATTTTTAAACTATCCTAATCTCGCTTACCGCCCTTAAATACAAACATGGCGTTCCAGTTCCCGCGCTGGGCTTAGTGCGGGGGAGGGGGGGGGGAGGCTAAGAGGTCTCCAAGCGTGACTCCTGAAAAGTTTCTGCGTCTGTTTACCCTCCCAAAAAAAAAATTAAATCCCTTATCATCCACCAGGATCCCTTAAAAACTTAGCCCCCCTGATGGCATAGTGGATATGATAACAAGGACACACTACTCTAGTATCTGTCTACGGGCAGATGGAAAAAAAAAGAGAGATGTTATAAGCCCTCGGTCTCAAGCTCGGTCGGTGGGCACAAGTTGAGGCACAATTGCTTCGCGGAGCTCTAAGCGATATTATATTATTATTATACACGCAATTGGAGGGTGTTCTCCCCTTTAGCTTTATTTAAACTTTATATCTATTTATAGAATCTTTTTCTGTGCGGGTTATTAAATCACAGAATTATCATAAAAAAACGCCCAACATATTTTCTTTTCTGTCTGTAATTTTTCTGTAATTATTAACAGCTGTAATACATTCTCATTCTCATTTTCATATCATATTTTAATTTTTTTAAATTGACTTTAATTACACTTGGCCAACCTTAAAAATTTCAACGTAAAGCATACAAAAAAATATTAACACATAGGCCTACAGTTTTTCTGTAATTAAATAGAACGAACATAAAAGTTAATTATTAAAAATGCAGACGTAATGAAAAAAAATATTTACAAAAATAATAACGAATATTGGGTCTTGTGGCGCCAATTTTTTTTCTTAAAGTCGTCTGCTTGTCCAGTTACGGTTCCTAACAGCCCTAACCTATGTTTGTTTTTAATCGCCAGACTTAAAGACTCGGACGGGAAAACAAAAATACCCAAGCAACTTTTTAATTTTTTTTATTTTACATGTAAATGTAAAAATATAAAAAAAAGTTTGACTCGGAAAACAACGAGAGACGAAACAAAAGAAATATAACGAAAAAAAAAAGATTTTCGAAATCCTCCTCCCACCCCTCCACTTCTACCGTTTTTTTTTTTGTCAAAATATTGTTTCGGCTGATGTACCTGTTGCATGTTTCTTGTTGGTTACCTCCCCCTCTCCCGCCATTTTTTTTAGGGGGTTTCTTCCTGCCTTCATCTTTTCTATCTGAGTAGGTTAGACGTTTGGCGCCAAACTAGCAGACGTCTACGATGTAGCAGATCTTTTTAGAATTTCTTGCTGTTGTTGTTGTTTTTTTTTATACTTCGTTTCGGTTGTTTTCTTTTTAAAGAAATTTAATTTTTTTATTTTAAAGTGGGGAGTGGAAAAAAGAGGTAGGCGATGAAGAATCTGGTCGGGGGGGGGGGGCGCACATAAAGTGGCGCGGTGAGAAAGAGACGGGTGGTGTGGGTCGAGCGGTGGTGTGGGGCGGGGGGGGGGTGAAAGTTTAAGTAGATTAAGTGAAAGTGGCGAGGAGGCGGGAAAGGAATTAACTCTTGCATGCCGGGGAGGAAAGGGGGGGGGAGGGGGAGGGGACGAGGGTGCATGGATGTGAGTTGAAAGGGAAACCTTAGACCCAACAACTTAAAGGAGGGCAAAAAATAAACGGCCCCCGACTGACGCCCAAGTTTTTTATTTTATACAATTTGTTTTTTATATATATCCTTGTATGTTTTTTTTTTGTGTTCACTCTTTCACTTGCACTTTCTTTCACTTCCGTCTTCTTGTCTTTCATTCATCTTTTCATTATATCTTTTATTAGCTAAATCTTGTCTTCCTCTTTGAAATCTGTTTTACAATTCTTTTCCACATCTCGCTCACTCTCTCTTTCTCTCTCTTTCTCTACCCCGTTCTCTCTCTCTCTCTCTCTCTCTGTGTCTCTCTGACTCTCTCTCTGCTCTTTAACTAATTAAAAAGCTTTCACTGGTTATTAAAAATGTGTTCGCGCAGTTTTTGAAACAAAAGAATTATATTAGTTCAATTTTAATTTCCAATATTTACAACGTTTAAGTACAAGAAAAAATTAGATTCGTTAAGAATTACTTCCCTTTAATTACATAATACAAGCTATATTTTATCCCTTTATTCTATTACTCTGTGGTCAAATATCATGCTTGATTCTCCCTTTGCATTAGATTTTTTTATGTTACCATTTGAGATGCATCTTCTTTTCTGTGTTCGGTATTAAACTTTCCCCATGTACAGCTCACACGGACATTCACGCGACTGACGAACAGGACCTTGCTTTTGGGCACCACCAGACATATTTTTTCTTGCATGATGGTACCTTGAGGCCACAGGACATGTTTCTGGCTGCTCTGTGGAGAGGCCCACCGTAGGCCCAATGTGGCAGGATACGTATATCTCTCTAATTTGATAATAAAAAAAAACAAACAGACTTTAAAATATATATATATATATTACTATGCACAAGACCTACCCCCCCCCCCTTTCCAAAAAAAAATAATTAACAAAAATTTCGTTTCACGGCCCCCCCCCCCCACTCCCACACCCTTCCCCCCTTTTCTAAATTCAGTACTTCACCTAAAACCTATAAAAACAAAAAAAACTCACCAAGAGACAAAGTGGCAACTCCAAATAGTTGCACACAACAGTTAACTCCTGGCACTTTCATGGCCCTCTGTATGGGGCTTGTTAGCCGTATAACGATCATTAAAACAAAGAGAGAGACGAGAGAGAGAGAGAGAGAGAGAGAGAAAAATTCAGGTCATAAAAACGGAAGTTAATGCCCGCCCTCTTGGCGGCCATTACGGTGAAGCCGCACAGGAGTAAGCATTGACCCGAGAGGTAGGCAAGAATTTTGATGATGGTTGGTATTACTGAGCATTGCCGAGTGATTGGTTAAAATACCACGTGAGAGGTCAGAAATATGTATCGTCTCTTTTCAGGTTTAATAAACCCGCCTCTGCGACCGAGTATACATTAAACAAAACACACTATACCCAAAATACCCAACTTCTTACCAGTAAATAAACTTTACAGACATGATAATATACCGTAGTGGAATTTCTTTCTAAAAAGGTTTACTATAAGTTACTTTATTGCATGGCGTACGAATGGATTATGTGGCCAACACAATGTCCACCGTTAGCCTGAACATCCATAGTCGCACCATATGGATTTGTCCTGTTTTAATTGTCAAAAATCCGGAAAAAAAAACCCAAAATACTGAGATTTACATACATTTACGATGTTTCCTTATGCATCTATATAATAAATTAATATACTGTTTTAATATTTGTATTCTTAAAAGTAAACATTTAATAATCTTGTTCCATATTTTAATTTACTTTTATCGAATTAAAAACTGTTAGGAAAAACATTTTTTTCTTAAATCTCCCGCTCTAGTAATTTATGAAAATACTTTCACTAGACGAGCATTTTTTTGGTCTTGATAATACTAAGTCGACTTCAATAACTATTCGAAACTAGTTTTTTTTTAATAGTGTTTAGCTGTAAAAAAAAAAAAAAAAACACTTTAATTGCCTGCATGCATAAAGGATTCAGATATCGCTAGAATATATAGTTTAATGAGTCCGGTTTTAGTTAACCCTTCCCGTACCGACCTACTTTCCCATGCATACCTTCAGTCCCGCTATATACGCGCCCGGGACTGTAAGGGTTAAAGGCCGGGCTATAATGACCTTCGTAAAGCCAAGGCCGGCTTTATAGCGAGTGCCACAAAACCCCCCACCAAAAAGTGAGCGACGTTAGTCGCTCCTGCCAAGACCTGACGTCGAAAACACGTCACTACCGGGAATCGGGAAAGGGTATAACACTTGGCAGTTATAGGCCCTGCCTTGGGAACTTTGGGGGAAAAAAAGGAGGGAAAATACTTAACTAAAGATTGAATGAATTCATACATGTATATAAAGTGTCGTAAAGAATTTCTATTGGTTTTTATAACGAAATGTGTAAAAATGCCACAGCGGGTATTTTACGGTGTCCTTATTTGTGTTTTATATTTACCTGGTTTTATGTGAATACATAGACACTAAACCCTAGACATGCCATAAGAAGGACAAACATCCACACACACACGCACGCAAACAAACAAAAATGTGGTCTCAAAATGGCCGTCAAGCAGCATGTGGATATTAAGTTTTAAAACCACTTGCCCACATAATTCCGGAAGTTCGAAATTTAAAAAGAGATTGCCTGTGGTTCTTCACTCGCTTTCTCTCTCTCTTTCTCTCTCTGTTTCTCTCTCTCCCAGTCTTCTCTCACATTCTGTGTTACATGTTTCACTGCCACTTCTTCCACCCTTCCCAATCTCTTCCCCCCCCCCCCTCTTCCAGCCGGTACCTGCCCTGAGAAGATATCTCCGGTACCGTCAATATTATCTCACTCTAGGATAAGTAAGAAGGTGATAATTTAAAATGTAATTTTCTCCACTCCTTATCTAATCCCTCCCCCCTCCTCCCTCCAACCCAACCTAACCGCCCCCATCACCCCATCTCCCCGCCGTGTGCTTAGTGTTTCAATCCAATTTCTTGTTTCCAATTCTCTTCTAGATTTTTTTTTTAAAAGGAAGTAAAAAAAAAATAAGTTTGTTTCTTTTTAAATGGGTAAAATGGAGTTAGAAACAAGGGGAGGGTCCGGGTGCCGGGGGAGGGGGAGGAGGCAAGTAAAAGGAGGGGAAAGCGGATAGAGGAAATGGAATGAAGGAGTGAAGGAGTGAAGGGAGAAGAAGAAGGAGAGAAAAGGCTGAGGGAGGAGGCACAGGCGCTGCCCGTTAATGATCTTCTCTCGGTTTAATTTACTCTGTCAATGGGAATTGATTCCGCGGCGCGTTTGTCATCCTACGCCTGTCTGCGTTTTTCTCCGCTAAGCGCATGCCGTCCCTGCCGATACTTATCGCTCTTTTTCCCCATTTCGCCCCAGAAATTACTGCTCGCAATCGTCAGCCGGGGCCCCCCTCGGTTGCCCCGCCTCTCCTTATCCGAGGTGCGCGCCAAATTTTCCTATCAGCCACAAGCGCTGGAAGAAATGTCTTTCGCGCTGGATCCCGAAAAAAATAAAAATGGCTCTCCCTTACTCCCCCCCCCCTCGACCCCCCCCCCCCCCCCCGCATCCTTACTCATTTCCATTCCGTTTTTTTTCATTTTTTACCAATGGATTAACAGGAAGTTGCCTTTTTTTTAAAAATAATCACACCGGAAGTACTACGAATTGAAGGCATAGGGATGATGAATGCGATGTTTTCCTTTAAATAGTCAATATGGAAGCTACAATTTTAATAAACAAAACCTTGAAATCTCTATGTATAATAATGAAATCTCTATGTATAATAATGAAATCTCTATGTATAATAATGAAATCTCTATGTATAATAATGAAATCTCTATGTATAATAATGAAATCTCTATGTATAATAATGAAATCTCTATGTATAATAATGAAATCTCTATGTTTAATAATGAAATCTCTATGTATAATAATGAAATCTCTATGTATAATAATGAAATCTCTATGTATAATAATGAAATCTCTATGTATAATAATGAAATCTCTATGTGTAATAATAAAGTAGACGTGTGTGTTGTTACCTATTCCCATTGGTTAATTTAAATAAACATTGTCTAATTGTCTCATATTTTACTTTTGGCGATTACGATCCCTACACAATCTGTCCTCCCTATCAAAGTGGTACAGAGTAACCCCCCCCCCCCCTCCTCCCGACTCGCAGACTCGGGTTCGTTTTTCCGCTGACAATTATTTGTTGCTCAATATCATTATGCTTAATTGTTACCCCGGGCAACGCCGGGTAGTTTAGCTAGTAAAGTTATAAAGTTATGGCCAAGTATTGTCAATATATTTGAAGAAATGTTAGTCCAATGAGAATGTTTTCATAAATTTACTAGATTACGAGATACGAGGAAATTCTGCGAGATTCTCATTTTCATGAATACAATTTCCTCCCATTGGAAACGCCACTTTTTATCTTCCTTTCCATTGGCGTACTCACCAGTTTTAATTGCAATAGGGGTTACGTCAATCTATAAAAAAAACAGTTCCTACATAGGGCGCTTTCTAATTAGCTGTATTCACCTACGCTAGGTGGGTCCTACCTTTTAGATGGACACACAATAATTGTTATTTGACAATGCCTTGATGGGTTCCATCTAAGTTGTAATAATAATAAATATCCGCCCCTGAATCTGATTATATAGGTCGTTGTTGTTGTTTGTGTTTTTTCTATTATTTACTCAGCATTTTAAAACTATGTCGTGTTTCTGAAAATAAAGAGGGGGGGCGGTGGTGGTGGGGTGGGGGGGTGGAAACGGGGGAGAAATGAAAGTTTGGATGAGAATGGAGGCAGGAGAGGAAGAAGAAGAAGGAGAGAAAAAAAGAAAAAAGAAGCGCTGGTCACATCTGAAGCCCAATCAGATAGTCCCCGGCTGTCAGTCTTTCTCCCAGGATTAGAAGGAAGATTGATGGCCCTCGTGCGAGCTCGAGGCGTCCACTCCTGCAGCACTGAAGCACGGACTGAGACTGCGCAACGACAAAGCGGGGTGGGGAATAGGGGGTGGGGGTCGGGAAGAGGGGGCGGGGAAGGGAGATGGTTTCTTTTTTAGGGATGAGTTTGGATGGAGATGGGGGCCCAACCTGGTGTCGAGGGCAAGGAAAAGTTGGGGGGGAGGGGGTGAACTTTTACAAAAGGGAGGATATGTGTCTGAAGAGAAGGAAACGGGGTGGGGGGGGGTAGGAGACACAGATACATAGATAAATACATCGGTAGAGAGATAGATGGAATAGATGAATAGATAGACTCTTGAATAGATTGAATAGAATAGATTGATAAATAAACATATATTATGTGTGTGTGTGTGAGCAAGAGAAAGAGCGAGCCACAGTAAGACGGGTGAAAGTGAACATAAAGCTGTTTTCTAAGGGCTTATATATAAATTTGATTTATTTACCAAATTAGTCAAGGTAGATAACAGTCGGGTATGGCGAACAAACTACTACTCTCAGAAATATAATAAACAACCATAATCTATATCACGCTAAATCTGTTGTTTGAGATATTCCGTAAGCTAGAGAAGTTGGGAATAAATAGAGTTCAGTTATAACATTTCTTAACCCTTACAGTCCCAGGCGCGCATATAGAAGGACTGAAGGTATGCATGGCAGGAAAGTAGGTCGGTACGGGTAGCGTTAATTTTTAATTTTCCATTCAGTAAATTTTTGCTATAGAGCCTTACCCTGTAGAAATGGTTGGATACTTCCGTGAAACACATTTTAGGATCTATTTTTGGGGCAGAGTTTGCCAGTTTCCACTCCCCAGCACACGTGGGTATTTTGTGCCTCGGCACAATGCACACCTACCTTTACCCCGATAGCAGTGATGACAAGGTGTCGGAACTGCTAAAATCCTCCAAAAGATAAATCCCTAGGCCTTACACGATTTCAAACTCAAGAGAGATCCTCGGACAGAAGACGACGCCCCCTCCCCCAGTGGCCACACAGCGCCCATCCCCCCCGGCCCAACCTCTCGTCAAAGCATAAGCGTGCTTACTGTTTGTTCCTTACTTTATCAAACTACATTTTACCAAAAGTGTATGAAAGAAATATGAAAGAAATATAATCAAGCAAAAGAAAAGTAATATTATACGTTTCCTGTAACCCAACACTAGGGGGAAAAAAACTTAGTTTAGTTAAAATAACTTCAGAGCTGTAGACCCAAACCAAAGGGAGGTAAAAAGAAGAAAAAAAAATAAGAAGAAATATACAGGTCAGTGTATTGAGTTTTGAGGGCATTAGTCACGGCAGCTCCTTTCTGAAACCCCGCGGACTCCCGGAAATGGAACTGAACTTGTCTCGTCCAATCAACGGCTTGCGATTTGACATATTGGATGCATCCATGCGAGTCGTCTCGGATTCCTGGTCGGTCTCCGGAATGTGTGTGTGTGTGCGTGTGTGTGTTTGCGAGACTGTGCGTGCGAGACTGTGCGTGTGCGACAGTGCTCGGGTCCTTGCGTTTGTATAAGCAAGTTGTACGCCATCTTTTTTATAACTCTCCAATTTTATGTAGTTTTTTTTTTATAGATTTAGTAAATTGAAATCGAAGTATAGAGACAATTCTAATATTATTAACCCTTACAGTCCCGGTGCGTATATAGCGGAACTGAAGGCAGCATAGATAGAAGTAGGTCGGTACGGGAAGGGTTAACTCTTTCCGGATCATCGGTATGTCTAAGTCAATAATATTTTCCTCTCAAGCCTTTTTTTTTTTTTTTTTTATTCAATGCAAACACTTGCAGACGCGAATTGACGTCAGTATCACGCAACAACCACTTTAAATATTTCAAATGTTCTGGCTCGGAATGGGTTGCCCGGAAAAACTAGTCAGGGATACAACACACAAAAAGGTTTGTTCAAAATGGAAGGCGAGTCTTAGAAAACCAGGAATAAGAGTTGGGTTGAAAGAATCGCCATTTTGAATGTCTCGACTTAACCCTTACAGTCCCGGGCGCGTATATAGCGGAAGTGAAGGCAGCATAGATAGAAGTAGGTCGGTACGGGAAGGGTTAAAATTCCAAAAGTCCAAACAACGAGCGACTGCGGCACGGGCGAAATTTACAAATGTTGAGACCATTTTTTTAAAATGCATCCAATGACATCTTTGGTAAATGTGACACAATTATCACATGTTGTATAACAACAGACAGGTGATTTTCTACGATTTTCTATCAGTTGTCCAGCAAGTTAACATTTTTTTTACTCAGACCTAAATTTTTCGAAGTTAAACTAATACAATTTTGTTTTTAAATGTCTAGATCTATAGTCTTTATCTTTGTTTTAATTAATCTCGTGGAAACCAGAGAGCCTTGCCAAAGTTGAAAGAGACTCAATTTAAATGCTAAAACTGGGTACATTTCACATGGCAGCGCGAGTCTTCCCACCCCAGATTTATGCAGCCAACTTCCTTAAAGCTTGGTGGAACGAGGCATTAAAGGGCCTCCGCCCCCAACCCCCCTTTTAGACTTCTCTGGGCGCCCCACCACCCCTACTCTCACCCTCTTTCTCTCTCTCTCTCTCTTTTCACCAAACAGCCATTTAACCTTTATAAATAGAAATGGGAATTCCCTGTGCTAGTTTGAAAACCTGAGATGCACTTTCCCTTGTAAACGAGTAAAGGAACAGCGGAAAGTGCGGTGCAAATTTTTGTAAATTTATTATTTGCTGTACGAATTTTATGCTAATTTTATGCTCTCCCATGGTGCAATAATAATCATCAAAACGAAATATTAAAAAATATGACGGGGGTGGGAATTGCAACTACAAGTTATATTGAGGAGAAATGTACCATGGGACCAGGCTTACAAAAAAGTTTAGTTTTTCAGTTTAACTTTTTTAAGCCTGATCCCATGGTACATTTCTCTCAATATAACTTGTAGTTGTAATTGCTTGGTGTCCCAAAACATTGTGTCGCCGCGTTTATGTTATTTAATTTGTGTTTCTTTATACATGTTGATGGGCTTATAACAATCCTCTGTATGCATATATATTATGTATATTTATTTTATGTAAAAAAATTTTATTTAAAATAAATATAGATCTATAATCAATTTATGCTCATAACTGAAAATGAACGTCACATTTTTATTATTTTCTCTTTCTTTTCTTTTGTTGTCATGTTTTCACGCCGTTGTCATGGGAACGCCAGTTTCGCACGAATCCGCGAGTAGTCTGCCCATGTCGCACTCCGGTGTCTGCCGGCGCGGGGCTAGAAAAGAGACCATCTTATTATACATCGTGCGGTGTTGATTATAAAAATTTAATCCGGGTGTAAAAACGTACAGCGTCACCGGCTGGTGCTGTATGAAATTAGGAAGACGATGAAGGCGCCAAAACCTTCCCGTCCTCCGTAAAATTATCATAAAAAATACCGACCCCCATGTTCTGACGTGGAGAAAGAGACGGAGACAAAAAGTATATAAAAAAAAATAATTGTGACGTGTCACGCTGCTTCGGGTTTGGAGGGTAACCCGAGAAGGCGTCGACTGGTAACTGGTAAACTTCGAGACACCTTGGTACGCCTGAAAGGTGATGACACAAATACGGAAAATTGTGTCTGCTGCATTAGGGAGGGGGGGGGGAGAGCGGGCGGAGCTGTTTTCAAATAGGTGGTGGTAGGGGAAGGTTTTTATAATATGTGTATATACCAGGGTCTTCTCTCTCCCCCGGTCTTCTGCTATTCTTTTTTGTATTTCCTAAAGTCTACTGCAGGCAATATAAGGGAGAAAAATAAAAGAAGGCGACTAGAGATTTGCATTTTCACACCTGGAGTTGAGCTGACATTGCTGAAGGTCAAGTTCAGTTGATATAATTACATTTTTTTAGAAATTGCATCTTATTGCATTTATCCCCCCTCCCCCTTTTTTTTTTCTAAACCAACAAACACCCAAATCTAAGAAATAAAAAAGGGAATGTCGAGATAAATCTGTGCGCAACTGAAATGTTCGATTTCAACCATTACAAAAAGGATTATAAATAGAAGCGGTAATATAAACGTATACCCTAACCACATACATTTACATGCACGCAAAAAACAACAACAACAACCAAAATAATACACACATACACACATACACGCATACACACACACACACACATTAATCCTTTATTTTTTGTTTGGCATTTACGTCACTATTATCTATCAATTAAAGCAACAACTAAAAACTATATGGTATTTTTTTTGTTATAATAAAGCCATTGCAGGGCGCAAAGAGTAGATTCTACTAACGCCTTGGCACCTCCTCCCCCAAAACCCATACCTCAGCACATCCGAAATCCCCCCCCACCCCCAAATTTTATTTTTCGTAGTTCTTTGATCACAGTGATGCTGTCCCTCCTCGGTAAAATAAAGGGAGGAGGGGGTTGGTGGGTGGCGGTGGGGAGTCCAATATGTCGTGGGACTCTGTAATGAGACGCGGTTCCAATCAGGCGGCCCCTCTCAGTCTCGTGACAATCATCCAGGGATCTGATCTTTCCTAGAGACCGCCCTTCTTCTCCCATTGATCATGTTCTGGAAACTTCTCAATAACACAAAAGAAAAAAAAAATATACGTGAAAGGACAGGGCGGGAGGAAGTTTGGGGTGTGGGGCGCTAAACACACGCAAAAAATATCACCCATTTCTCCCTAAGCTAATTTTGTCCCCCCCCCCTTTTTTCGCGCATTCTAGATTAATTTTTTTTTTTAGGCGGGCCTGGTTTTCACAGGGGAGGCAAAAGAACAAAATGAAAGAGGAAGAAAGAAATAGAGAGAGAGAGAGAGAGAGAGACTGAGAGAGTGGCGTAGGGAGGAGTAAACTGGGGTGATTATTTTATCCCTCCGTCGTCAGAACGGTGCCACGCTCATAGAAATGCACCAGCGAGTTTTCTTTTTATTTCTGGAATTTTAGGAGGAGGGGGGGAGGTGCGTCCTCTTTTCTCATTAACCCTTTCGAGCTCCTCCATGACAACCGCATCGGCCCCCCATCGCCCCTCCGCCCTCCCAAGAGACTCGTGTAGTGTGCTTCTCTTAAATCCCTCCGCTCTCTCTCTCTCTCTCTCTCTGTCTTTCTCTCTCTCTCTATCCTCCGAATGCATACAATGGTCATTTCACTTGACATAAGTTACCACTTTGTGACGTTCTCCCACATCATAAGCCCAATTGCAAAATTGTTTGTCTTGTCGCGCACTTCGCCCTCCTCACACATCCCTAGCCCCATTTTTATGGCCCTTTTTATAAATATAAAAAATGATATTTTATAAATTAAAAAAAAAAGGCATTTATGGCATTTCATTATGAATTTCATTAAGTAGACTAGATCTAATTCTTTTTATAATAGAAAAATGAAATTGATGAAAGTGCAAAAGGGTCTAGTTGAATCCGAGAATGGTCAAACCTCAAAAATTGAAATATTTCGATTTTTACTTGACCCAGATAGCCATTCTAATTAATACTCCGACATTGGTAAAGGACATTGAACAGTTTGACAACTTGTACCATACATATATATTTGGACACTTATTTAACGAATATATAATAAATATCAGATTTAACTTTAGTTATCATGCATTTACTTAATTTAAATGTACATATTTTTGTGTTTACCATGAGCAAAGCGTGATGACCGTTTTTATCGTTTCTTTCGATTTCCAGGTTTATAAACGCCAGAAGGCGCATCGTCCAGCCGATGATTGACCAGTCCAACAGGGCCGGCCCGGGGGCCCACGCGGCCTACAACCCTGACGCGGCCAGCATGGGCTACTTTGACAACCAGCACATGCAGATGGGGGCCCACAGTGACTACATCTTCAAGGATAGATGGGGTACAGTTTTTTATATATTTATTTGTGTGTGTGTGTGCGCGTGTGTGTGTGTGTGTGTGTGTGTGTGCGTGTGTGCTATTATTGCCTAAACACATTTGTTCTATCATTCGTTTAGTAGACATGACAAAAGAAGAAATAAATTATATAAAAAAAATAACAATAGACATGATCTGATATAAGACGGAGATGATATGATATGGAATGGGTTGCCTGAAATAGTCCAGAAAGACAACATCTAGATGCGCTCGCTTACTATACGTTTTCTATCGACTTCCTACACGTGTTGCTTATGTTAATACTATATGATTGTTCGTTGTATAGGATATATAATGGTACGGATCTGCAAAAGCTTTCGCAAGAGGGGGTGGAGTGGAAAGTATTGCTGCGGCGGAGGGGGTGGGGAGAGAGAGAGCGGGGAACACTAAATATTTTAAGCCTTATCATACAGTATATATGTTTTCATTTTCCGTTTGCACGGCGAGTGGGCATCTGTAGTTATGGCTATACCCCCCCCTCCCCCTTACACGTTTACTGCGCATGATCAATCTATATTGTTCATGTAATCAATGTTTGTATTTGTCTCGTTTTGAAAATGACCTCACTGACCTATATAACAACCTATGCTCTGTTTTCCCTCTCTTCACAGCGCTCCAAGGCGGCCATGACCTTTACGACCCGATGAAGGCCGGCTACTCGCACCTGGACACCTCCCAGCGGTACGACATGCTCGGCATGCAGGGGATGCACCGGCCCGACATGTACCCGCCCCCGGCCTCCTCCTACCAGATGGCCCAGTTCTCGCCCCCCGTGCACTCCCAGGCCATGCTCATACCGGGCCACCCCCATCACATGATGATGGGCCACGGGAACCCAGGGATGGCCCACCACGGCATGGCCTCCGCGCAGAGTCCGCCCCTGCACATGGAAGGAATGGGCGGCCACATACAGGATATTCACGCCGGATAATGCATCTCTGGTTGCAGACGATAGTAGACGCCATTTTTTCTTCAGGATTGAAACCTTCAAACATTTAAAAAAAACTACAACTTAAACTAGAACTACGCCCTTTCTAACAGATCTGGGGTCTCTAAGGACCCGGATATGTTCAGCTAGCCAACCAGATCATTGCCTATTTCTGTTCAGACCTACGAGTCGATGGAAAATTTTCATGGAATTCGATATATCATCTGCTCAAATCTGGAAGATATTATTAATTATTTCAAACAATACACGCATAAATATATATAGGCTATATATATATATATATATATATATATATATCTTCGACGCCAGGGCCCAGAAGAATGGACCTAAACATTGGGCACCCCCCGTAAGAATACCATATAATTGTTTATATTATTTAAATGAAAACGACGGAGAATTTATAATGAAATAAAATAAAAACGAGATGTATTATATTTTCAAAATTACCTGGCATTGCACAAATAATACATGTGTGTAATGACGTCATCAAAAATTGTGTTGAACTTCAGGATCTGATTTTTATGTGCTATTATCTCCCCCCCCCCCCCCTTTCTTTGGAGAAAAAAAAACAACAACCCAGCGAGAAGATACTGGTGATAATGAGAAGGTATCGGTGTATGTTTTAAATTGCTTGTTTTATCTTTTTTTTTTATTTAAATAAATCCCACTGCCCGCGATTATTATAAACTTTGACGCTGATTCGTCTGCTAGTCTAGGTTAGACTTTTCATCTCTCATGGTGTCTTCGTTTATGGACGCAATACAGACATTTTCTTGTGTGCACACTTCCGTCTGCGCATGTTACACACCTTTTCAGTGGCCAGACTTTTCGTGACGCAGACGTGAGGATAAACTCGAAAAGGCCAGACTTTTTTTTATTGTCACGCTGACATGAGGATGAAACTGCCAGACGTTTGTGTCTTGCAGGCGTGAGGATAAACTAGAATTAAGTATTAAGCTCAGAACAATTAATTGACAGCAGACGTACATTGTCCCTTTCGCACAAAATAAAAAGGATGGAATCTGTAATCAGTAAAGATTTCATTACAAGTGACTAAAGTTATTGTGGATACGTTACCTGTGTTGATATAGCGGCTAAAATTTAGTCCATATAATAATATGTGTTTTCATGGACTCCTAGAGATTTGAATCTGAAGATGTTGACAATTTAGGCGTACATATTTCATTACTGTACTAGTCCATGTAACTAAAAAAACAAAAACAACACGTGAACACAGCCATGAACTTACAGTCACACATGTGAACGCTACATAAGGGTGAGGCCGTAATTACACCGGGAACACCTTCCTTTATAAACTCTCAGTGAAGAAACTTATAAAGAGATTGCCACTTGCCAGTGCAAGATAAGTTTTTGCAGGATCTGGATAGTACCAGTTCGTATGTGTGTAATACATTTTCTTACAATTGGGTTGTATCAATAATAAAAAGGAGAGACGAGATGCGAGCTATTCGCTATGATCGCCAGCAACATTTAAGCAGACACTTCACCTAGAGTACAAAAACAACAAATCAACAAAAAGTTTTGGATATCTAGGAGTTTATTGTTCCTGGTAACATAATGTGAATTAGTCATTCTGTTTTTCGTGCGTCAGTTTGATTACCTCTGTAATAAACATCATTATGAACATTGCATATTATGTTAATCTTGAAGGGTCATGAACTACTTGCATATGTTTGTGAAATTGAAGATTTCAAAGGGGGGATAGAAGATGCCAGCGAAACTCGCTGGGTTACTCCCTACTTTCCTCTTCCACCCCCAGCCCCCATACAACCTGTTTTTTTTTCTTGTTTTTTTTCTGTTTAAATTTCAATTTTGTAATAAAAAACAAAATCGGATAAAGTGTTGATCTAAAAAGACGAGACAATTTCAGCTAGTCACTACAAACATTTAAACAATATATTATTCTATATTCAATAAATGTTATGATTGTTTTATTATTTTTTATTTACATTCAAGATGGTGAAATGTAAAAGCTTAAACTATTTATTTGCATCATTTCTAGACTTTCGTTCGAATTATAAAAAATAAATACCCCAGTTGGTTTCGGTTATTGCTTGGGTTAACAAGACCATAAAGTTAACCAGGCCCAAACATGGGTATATCCCGCCTCAGCTTTGTTTACTTTTAATAAGTTAACAGTTCAAATTGTGTACTATTTCTACTTGTTTTTTTTTTAACCTTAAGAAAATATTTGTTAGTGATTCGGTTACTTTATGTTGAAGCCAAATTTTGTTTAATGAATTAATGTTTACATGATTAGAATATAGAATATACATGAAACTAAAAAAAATAAATAAACAAAACAAAGCTAAAATAATTTGTTTCTTTAACTATACCAAAGATTTGAACTATTTTCCATATTTGTTCCACAAAGATATATTTAAAAAACGCATTATTTCCCACGCTTTGCCACAAAGTAAACAATATCTTCAAATTATGTACAGTTGCATCCCTTTATTTCATAAGCCGGCTTTAATAATGAGAGTCTAGTGTTATGTATATCTCCATTATTTATATTAATTGCTGTACGGCTGACATAGATATCCAGAACTTTATCAATTTTGTGCATTCCAGTAGTTTTTTTTTTAAGTTTTGTTTTTGCCCCCAAACCTTAAAAAAAAAAGATAACAGGATTATCTCCCCTGGCTAATGATCAACCCCCCGCACAGGCCGAGTATGGTAGCCCGTTACGGTCAGAATTTACCAAAGAGTATGCATGCTTGCGCAGCCTAAATTTTAAAACCCTCTATGTCTATGCTTAAATTAATTAATATATTTTATATTATATGTATAGGAACCCCCTTTTTTTTTTCTTTTTTTTTTTTTTTTTTTTTTTTTTCCACTTCATTTAGAATGGATATTAATTAATATATGGGGAAATAAGTAACTTATACACAATGATGTAGAAACTAGTGTTCCCTGAATGATCATCTAAAGCTTTTGGAAATTAGGATGACTTCCAGGATGAAAAGAACAAGTAGGAACTCTTCCAAAAAAAAAAGTTTTAGATTAGTGAAATAGAATAAAAGTCTATGCCAATGACGTCGAAGCTATTGGCGGAAGTGATGCGTCATTTATCAATTAAAAAAAATTACGTCACAATTTCTTTTCCCTCAAACTATGTATTCTACGTCATTGTTTTGTACACATATTTTTATTGCGTCACCATCAGTATTGGTAAATACTAAATATAGGCCACTGTCAATGACAGAACCTCTGTCGAAATGAACAAAAAGGAAAATAGTATTATAATTTCTAGCATAACAACAACAGTGTCATAATTATTCAAGCAAACTGAAACGATTTAGTGCTATTGCACGCGCATATGTGTTTCTCAAAAGGCCATGAACGTGGATCAAAATAGATGAGTATTTCCCAGAGTACTAGGAAAGTGTGTCGGTGGTGTATGTGTCCTCGTGTGTCTGTATGTGCGTGCGTGTGTGTTTAGTCCGTTTCCCCATCTGCTCAGTCTTCGTTATTTTTTTTTTACCTGTTATATACATAGAATTCTTTTTCTTTTTTTTTTTTTTAAATAGAGAAAAAAAAAATTAAATAGTTGCATGTATAGATCTAATTAGCATTACACAGATCTGACACCCGCGCCACTATAGAACTATATTAATAAACAGATCTGAACTGCGCCATGGGCAAACAAAAAAACCTGCAGTACGGTTTTGACCGACCCTTTATGTTGGTTATACATATTCACATCACCCCCTTACCCCTTCCCATTTTTCACTTCTCCCCACCTCCTCCATCTTTTTATTTTAAAATGTTTATTTTACCTCTATACATATAATGTACATAAGTCTTTATGTACATTTTCTGTACACAATGTTATAATTATATTAATTATTACTAATCATTATGGAAACTGTATAATACATTTGAATTACAAAAAATGAAATGAACTAAAGGTACCAAAGAACTTATGTATGTAAGACATGATTCTCAAACTGTGTATGTTGACACAGGTGATATACACATTATTCTCTCCCCTTTCATGGAGTTATGTTCCTTGTTTGTTTTTTTTTTAATATATTTTTTTTTATTCTTTGATTTTTTGTTTCGTTGATAATTTCTGAATTTTTTTTTTAAATGCATGTAATTAAAATAAAGGAATAAAAACAAACAAAACAAAACCAAAAAAATAATAATACAATCTATCTATAAATATATAAATATAATTTTGTCTACTGGCTCCTTGAATAAGTATAAATATATTTATATCAATTATGTAAGATACACAGCTTCAAATGATGTTGATTACATTAAATGTATGATAATAATGATAAATATGTTCGTATGTATGTTGCTGCAGATGTGTTGAAATAACATATTCAGGATATATTATAATACTACTTCCTGTTTTTTGTGTACACTATGAGAGGTCAGAGGTTATAGTAGTAGATATCTACTCATTCTTCCTTTCTTCTTTCTTTATTTTTTTTTCCTTTCTACTTTCCATTTTCTATTTGGTTGAGGTAATTTACACATAATAATGTTATAATTTTTTAAAGCTCATAGATAACATATTTTCTTGTTATCTAATATAAGTTCTTGAATTTTTCTGCCCAAATTGAGAATTCAATCTTTTTTAAAGAAAACTATGTTTCAATTTTGAATAAATTAAAATTAAATTTTGACATAGAAAAAAAATATTTTCGAACTTCTTGTTCACTGAAAATAATTTTACTACTAGATCATTATTAACAATAATAGAACTTAAATAAGGTAGAAAAAAAATAATTTAAAATCCTGTATTTTTTTTGTAAACACTATTTTTACTACCAAAGAAAATGTTAAATATATTTTGGCTCTCACTAGTGGTTGTTACAGTTTTGTGTAATTGAATTCATAATAATTTTAAAGAATTTTAATTTTAGATCGAGTTAAGATTTAAAGCCAAGAAAAAAATTATTGTTTATTGGTATTTTTTGTCTATAAGATATTGGATATACAATATTACAAATAAATATGTCCTTTAATGGAAAAAAACAACAACAAATTATTTATTGGCTCTGTGTATATAAATATAATTGCTACTCAGTAGGCAAGTCCAGATAGAAATAAACATAGTCAAACTTTCCAATTAGCTGTTATGATTTTTAAAAATTCATCTCTGTTCTAACTATTTTTTTTTTCAAATGCTGTCATGTTTTATTTTTGTTTGTTTTTTTGTTGTTTTTTTTTTAAATTCTTATTGATTATTATTACTATTATTTTTGGTTGAATGTAATAAAAATAAATAGTTATATTTGGGTGTGTGGACTTTTCTTCAAAAGAGTTTTTAAAAACCAAATAAATGAAATAAAATAAGCATGTTGATTCTGAGTTGAATGAGTTTATTTGTAAGCCAAACTGGCCTGTATTTTTAAGCTCTGGCATTTGATTGGTTGACACGACATGTGCCAGGATTTTTCGAGCGTTGTTGTGTTTTTGTCACGTTTATATTTTTCTTTGTTCGTTTTGGGTAAATATATACAAAATAAAATGACTCGAGTCAAATAAAATTAATAATATTACATGTACAAACACTTGAAGTATTTTCAGTTTTATTTGTTTGTTTGTATTTTTATTTGTTTTGTTTTGTACAAACATGTTTGTATGTTGCGTTTATGTATGGCTAAAAACCTTTTAATTAAAAAAATTGTTTTTTTTCTAAAGTTATAAAAAGAAAATGAATAAATAAGGAATTTATTGACGAGATGTAATTTAAAATAATACAGACAAAAGATATAAAGACTAGATCATATAGCAAGTCAAGTGCTGCAAGGTTTATTGCAAGCGAATATTCACAACTGACAGAGTAACACCAATAGTTAAATCACTGAACATAGAAACACTAGAGGACAGAAGGGGAAAAAGTAAACTAGTAACAATACACAAGGCATGAAATACAACATAATAACAATCTGTTACAATGTTCAGGTATACATGAGAACAAAAACAATTTTCTTATCCCTTATGTGAGAACATTTTTATTAGTAACAAGCTAATATGCCCGTCGTTGCCCGGGGGGGAAATACATAGGCTTTTACCTA
Organism: Anisus vortex; assembly: GCA_949126835.1. Lineage (NCBI taxonomy): Eukaryota > Metazoa > Mollusca > Gastropoda > Planorbidae > Anisus > Anisus vortex. The sequence continues at coordinate 7,611,021 of OX421495.1, forward strand.
TAGCTATAGATAAGAATTGTTATAAACTACAATGAACAGAAAGCTTTAATAATAATAAAAATAAATAATTATTAATTATTTACTGAAAACATTTAGGCAAGTAATTTAAAATAAATATTGTAATCGGATTACAAACAGGCATGTCTTTTTATTTTTAAAAAAAAGGACTATCCCTGGCTGTGAGTCGTACATCCGACGCCCACATGTCTAAAATATTTATGATCAAATTTTACTTACTGAAAACATTTTAGGAATGCTTTATAATAGTAATAGGAGGGAAAGAGATGCAGAGGAAGACAGAGAAGGATGATATTAAATGATATAACGGAATGGCATGGCATGACAAAAACAACAGAAATGCTAGAGTTTGCCAGAAGGTAAGATACGTGGAAAGACATGATCGCCTACGCCAATCGGCATGGCACACTATGATGATGATGAAGGCCTAAGTAAATTTTGCAATGAGCTTCAGTCCAGTAGAAAATGTTACCCGCGTCAACACCTTGAAGAAAATACTTTTGAATAATATCATGAATGAATGCACTTTAAAAAAAGGATCATTTTAGGTAACAAAACATATTCCCGCCATTTAATTCCCCGACTTTTGGATCTAATAGTATAGCTGTCCCTAATCTTAGACAGAGCGAAAAAGATAGAAAGAGAGAGATAGAGAGTGTGTGTGAAAGAGAGAGAGAGTGGAGGATGGAGATATAAAGAAAGAGACTGGGATAGAGAGAGAGAAAGGGAGAGAGAAAGAGAAGTTGAAAGATATAGAGCAAAGAGCTGCGAGTGCCAGAGAAACTGGTGCACGATGGGAAACAGTTGGGTTGAGAGAGAGAAAAGAAACGGACTGCAAAGAGTAGTGTTCGTGTTCGATGGAGACAGGAAGTGTGATGACGTCTAAGAAGTCCCGTCACGTGACACCGGAGGAGACGCCGGAGTGATTGGACGAAATGGAGAGAGGAGGTTGAGGTGGGGAGGGGGGAGGGAGGGAGGCTCTGGGAGAGGATGGAGGACGGAGGAAGCTAACTTGGCGCCGCGGTGACGTGATCGCTGGAACTTCTGGACAGTAGCCATCCATCTCGACATGCAGAGAAATAACTACCCGCCATCTTGAACTGCCCGTCTCATAAGAATTGTGTGTACTCTAAGGAGGCCTGTGGAGACGACGGTCGTGAGACTGGCACCCCCCTCCCTTCTCCTCCCCTCTCATACCACGGGGTAACCTACTTCTTTTTTTATTACTAGTCTTTCTTTTTGTGTGTGGCGAGAGTAGGTGGCGCCCTGGCTGAGAACATAAGCACCTACTCCCTCTCTTTCTCTCTCTCTCGCTATTTCCCTCTTTCTCTCCCCTTTTCTGTCTCTCTTTCTCGTCTCTCTCTCCCACTTTCTACGTTCATTTATATGCCCCCCCCCACACACACACACCATAGCCTAACCTGCAGATAATATACACGCCGATATAACCCAACACTATAGTCAAAAACCGTAACCCCAACCCAACATAGTATATTATATAGTGTACTCATGGCGGATTAAGACCGTTATAAGTCCAAAGCAAAAGATTTTAAAACTTTTAAAACAAGATTTGGTCCCCCCCCCCCCTCTTTTCCCGCCTTTTCTGCTTCTCTGATATATAATGTTGTTCTAAATACATGTATAGTCTAAACAAGGTGAGACCATAAAATACAACTTTAATTAATTGCTATTCAATTCATTGTGTGGCCAGCACCATGCCCAGACGCATTTACTTTACCCCCAACTAAGGTCAAGTACCCCATCAGAGCTGGATAGACTCAGGGACACCCTCAAAAGTCCCGGGCAAAAATCCTAGCCTCCAACCCAGAACCTTCGGATCGCCAGTCGAACGCGCTGCCGCGTCATCCCGTAGAGTACAAATATTCTGAAAAAAAAATTGATTGAAATTTATTTGAAACGCATGAAGATCTAAAAAACGGGGTGGACGAGCGATAGGGCGTTCGGCTGGCGTACCGAAGGTCCAGAGTTCGAATTATGATGAAAGCTAGTATTAGTTCACAGGTCTGTCCAAACATTCAGAAAATGTATTTACATTATTTTTACAAAACAATGTGTTAGAATCTCTGTGGAGACCACAATAAAATTGCATTAATCTTCTTTATAGAAGGCGGGTCTGTAATATATAAGATGAGTCTTGGAGGGCCGTAATGTGGCCCGAGGACCGATTGATGCACACCCCTTTTCTAATTGATGCTGTTGTTTTTTAATGTAGAAAAGACGAACATCAATAGTAGAGAAAAAATAGTCTGTGTCACTTGTCACAAGTCTGTGTCACAAGCCTACTATATATAATACAAGCGAAATTGCCCGACGTAGCCCGGGGGAAAATCAAACAGGCCTGTAAAAGTTACAGAATACAGATAAACATTTTATAAACTGCAATGAACAGAAAGCTATAAATCTGATAATTAAAATAAATAAATAATTTTTTTTTACTAAAGACTTTTAGGAAAGTAATTTCAAATAATTATTGAAATATTGTAATCGTGTAAAAAATAGGTAAGTCTTTTAATTTTAATTGCCCGGTGTTGCTTGTAGATTTACAATTTTTTTTAAAGTAATATTAATTGAAATGTAAAAAAATTGTTGAAAAAAATATATAGACTAACTTGATAATCGAACCCGGGTCGCTCACATGGCAGACCGAAACCATAACCACTTAGTTTAGTACTTAGCTAGCGAATACAAATAGCAAAAGTATAATATGAGACTATAAGATCACGTGTTTTTAAATTAACTAATATCATTGGTTGAGCACTAGTTAAGCACACACGCAGAGCTTTCTATATATATATAAATATATATATATATATGTATATATATATATATATATATATATATATATATATATATATATATATATATATATATATATATATATATATATATATATATATATATATATATATATATATATATATATATATTTATTCTTTATTAAGAAAGCAAAATAAATAAGCTCTAAATTCTAAATCTGCAGGTAAGTGAAAGTCTAGGAAGATAAAGAAAAAGCTGAAAACATTAACAAAATATTCATCACTGGCGGCCAGACGAAACATACACACACAAAAAACACACACACCCGCGCCATCGCTTCCGGTGTTTGATACGTCACTGCTTCCGGTCTGTGCAACGTCATCACTGCGCATCATCTTGAGTAGTGGACGATGACAGCATGTATCAGCGCAAAGATTTGTGTCTGTGTATGTGTGTGTGTGGCTGTGTGTTCATCTTTTGCACGTGCTGGCTAATTAGGCCACGCGCGGCTGTGTCGTCATTAACGTGACCGTAGGGACGCAAATAAACGCAGGGTGTGTAATGAGGGCCACTAAAGAAGACCCGACCCACCCGAGAGACTGAAGACTCTTATGAATTACAGTGTCTGATATTATTCTAAGCTGCCATCGTTCACAATCTTTGGCCGATCTCAGTGGAGGGGGCAGCAGTAGGCCTATGTCTTAGGATCCAAGGAACAAGATCAAATCACAGGGAAAGATTCCACAATGGAAGCTTCGCCCATTTGTAGGGGTTTGGTGCTGACCTGTATCTTGCCCAAAACGCGTTGAAATTATCATTGACATGCCAAAAAAGTTGCCACCTAAGGCAGGAGCCCATCCGCCACACTTGGTCGTGGTTTGAACCGGAAGGATTTACAATGTGTCATGTCTACAAACCAATATGTCTTATCTATCGAGAAAAATAACTTTGTTTTAGTCTTGCATTTTGACTAGTGTTTTTATTGATGTTATGCTATTGGACTATGCAGGCAGGCAATGCATTCCGTTTGGGCAGAAAGATAAGTTTTGTGCGTACTTTAATGCATTTTATACATTTTATACATAAAAATTATCCCAGCGGACCACATTGGTCCAAAGGGCCGGTGAAGCAGCTTTCACCAGTTTCTGTGGCCACGGCATACTAGGAGATTGTGTGGCCAGCACAATGCACAGCCGTCTTTACTTTACCCCAACTAAAGCCAGGTAAGCCTACCCATCAGAGCTGGGTAGACTCAGGGACCTACCCTCCAGACCCGGGAACAAAGACTAGCCTTCACCAGGATTCGAACCCAGGACCTTCGGTACCTCTGCCGAACGCGACTTACTTAATACATTATTTTAATCATATTATAATTTTCCACATCGTGCTCTACCGGGCGGGGCACGGTAGCCGAGCGGCAGCGCGTTCGACTGGCCACACAATCACCTAGTATGCCGTGGCCACGGAAACTGGTGAACGCTGCTTCACCAAGCCTCTGGATGAATTTGGTCCGACGGGATACTTTACTTACTCTACCGGGTAGTTGTGGTGCAGCAGTTGGGACGAAATTTCTGAACTAGAACATCACAGTGTTGATGCAGGCTAAGGATAGAAAACGACAAGTTATGACCCTTGTTTAAAACGACGTAGTCAAACAGGCGGATGTTTCTGTCTACCTGACATGAAAAGTACAGCACATCGCGGACACACCTAGATTACAACACATACATAAACACAAACACACTGCGCAGCGTACACACAAACACAGAACTCTCGGCCAAACAGATACAAAACAATCCACAGCACAAACACACTCTTTCGCATACTACACACACACACACGCATAATAAGCAAACACTTCACTCACTCTCTGGAAAACACACATAGAGAGCACGGCGTACACACTCGGCGAACACAGGCAGGCTGAACATATATTATAGGACACACACACGCATACAAAATAAAAACCACACATTTACATACACAGGACACACACGAAAGCAAGTGATTTTGAGAAAGACTCAACTGTATCGACGACATTAAAAAAAAAGAATTAAAAACAATTTTATTCAAATAACCATTCAGAAATGTTTTATTTTTTAAGGAATTAGGCATATTGTTTCTATTAGCTATTACGTAATTTTGAGTAGGCCCTAAATGTTTGCCTTTAGTGTGTGTGTGTGTGTGTGTGTGTGTATAGCCACGGATCGCAAGCGTTTCTCATCCACAGGCCCACTGTATAATTGTAGTGGTGGTGCTGTGGTACCCTTTCAGCGAACAGGTGAGCGACGTCATTGGGCATCCAGAAACCTTCGCAGAAATTCGTAAAGTCTTTTTTTCTTTTCAAAAAACAACAACACCACAAGACCTACACTGCGTATTAATCTTTTATCTAAATTAACATATTCCATCACGTGACCTAATATACTCAAATGGTCCTGTAATGGTGATGTTTAACAAATATAATGTATGCATCCCCTCTCCCCTTTTCAAGCGACCTTACCCTCTCCCCCCCCCCTCAAGGGAAATAATAAATTGCCCCGAAGTATAACCGCCACTTGCCTACCTGGTTACGGCCTAATAGTTTGGATCATACACAGTCGCACGAATGAGGGAAGAGAGAATTCCATGAATGTGTTTGTCCTCGTTAGCTAATGACCTAATTATCAGGATTGTTTAATTAAACACAAAGAAAAACAAAACAATGGCATTCAAATTGGTGTTGTTCTTTAAATTAATTTTTATGTCCAGTCCAGGCCCCTATTTAAAGGTGGCCATGACCCTTGTCGTATTTCGTCTCATTAAAAAAAAACACAATGTGCGTTATTGCCTCGCCCCCCCCTCCCCTTTCGTTATGTTGGTTTTAACTTCTGCTGGCCATGGGTGTCATCGTCTGCTGCTATCCATACGTCAGGATTGAAGAAAATGGCGGGGAGGACATCTACACTTGTCAACCTGCTCAAATGCGCCATTCGTTAATGTCAGATCTGCGTCTATCTGTCCTTTTCTCACCCCCCCCCCCCCAACAATGTCCCCCACCTCCCGACCCCCACCCCGATCCTGTCGTCTTGGCATACAGCGTCGGAAATATATACAAAAAAAAATGTTGTGGAAGCCATTTTGACTGGTGTGTTTGTCAGTTGTATGGAAAGTCAAGAGTTGTTGCTCTTGTTGTTGTTGTTAATGCATGGACACTTAATGGTTTTCTTCAGTTGCCTCTCTACATGCCCCAATATTTCAACTCCGCAGTCAGTTTGAAAACTTACCGTCATAAATGTTTGTTTTTTAAGTAGAACATTTCCTCCCCGGTGAAACGACCGTATAAAAATGGCTAAGTGTTTTAAGTTTTAACTTAAAATATGCAAAACACAGTAAATTTTGGGAAAAACTCTTAAGACAAAAAACAACAAAAAAACAACGTGATATAAGCAGAGTTTTGTCCCTTTTCTGATGTGTTCACCTATTTTATTTATAATTGGATTACTATTGTTTACAATGTTTATTACACAAATTAAAATGATAAGATTTTCGTGCTTGAAAAATTAAATAGACATTATATCTATATTAATTTTAATATTTATACAATATTGCGTTTACCGCTAAAATAAAATGTAGGCTATTCCTTAAGGTGTATATATTATATTGATTATTATAAATTATGTATATCCCGGTCTTTAGGCCTACCTAAATAATTCCATTTAATTTAAAGAAAACGTAAATCACAATCACAAAAAATTTAAATATTATATTGATATGTATATGTATATATAGAGTCTAGTTAAATCAGCAAATGTTTAAAAATAAAAGAAAATGTGTAACCAAATAAATAAAACGCCTGCAAAATTGACAAGGCGATTATAAATATAAAATATTATGGTCCAAGGGAAACAAGCAGAAATATCTTTTTGTGATAGTTTAATATTACATTGGTTTTCTCCCTTTTAAGATTTTTTATAATTGCATCGACCAGCATACTGGCTTTTTATGACAATTCAATGATTAAATAAATATAATAAATTAACGCTCATTCATGTCACGTGATGATTTTTTTTTTAATTTTGGATGACACGAATTGCGTTTATATTTTTATTTAATTTCTATCTTTTATTTTTTGACCTGCTTTGGATGACACGAATTGCGTTTTTATTTTTTTAAATTTCTATGTTTTGTTTTTTGACCTGCTTTTTTTCGTCTTCCCCTTCCCCTCCCCCTCAGCCAATCTTTAATTCTTTCGTCGTTACATCGCCCTTGACCACCATGGTGGTGACGCTCATGGGGTCAACACGGTGCATGAAATGGGCCAGGTGCTGTCCGGTCACGCTCACCTGCAATCACGAGGGAAACATTTTGAAACAGAGATATTGAGAAACTGTCACCGATAAAAAAAATAGCTACGTTGACAGCAAGAACTATACAACTTTTTTAAACTTGTAAACAAAATTACCAAACAAATCTACAACATTCATTTGAAACAAAATTACCAAACAAAATATAACATTCAAATGAAACAAAATTATAAAACATATGTACAAACTTTACAAAATTTATCTAAAACATATTAAAAAAAAAAAAAACATTCATTAATTTTTTTTTTTACAAACTAAACAATATTCATTTTAACCACACTTTAAAAAAAAACACGAAATACTGTCATCTTTGAAACGCTAAAGACTTGATAAGTACTAAGTAAAGTAAAATAAAGAACCCTTCGGACCAAATTGATCATAGCGCAGAAGAAGCAGCGTTCACCAATTTCTATGGCTGCGGTATAATGGGTGATTGTGTGGCCATCACTATGCACAGCCGCCTTAACTGTACCCCAACTAATCAGGTACCCATCAGAGCTGGGTAGACTCAGGGACGCCCTCCAGCTGGGTAGACTCAGGGACGCCCTCCAGCTGGGTAGACTCAGGGACGCCCTCCAGCTGGGTAGACTCAGGGACGCCCTCCAGCTGGGTAGACTCAGGGACGCCCTTCAGCTGGGTAGACTCAGGGACACCCTCCAGCTGGGTAGACTCAGGGACACCCTCCAGCTGGGTAGACTCAGTGACACCCTCCAGCTGGGTAGACTCAGTGACACCCTCCAGCTGGGTAGACTCAGGGACACCCTCCAGCTGGGTAGACTCAGGGACACCCTCCAGCTGGGTAGACTCAGGGACGCCCTCCAGCTGGGTAGACTCAGGGACGCCCTCCAGCTGGGTAGACTCAGGGACGCCCTCCAGCTGGGTAGACTCAGGCACGCCCTCCAGCTGGGTAGACTCAGGGACGCCCTCCAGCTGGGTAGACTCAGGGACGCCCTCCAGCTGGGTAGACTCAGGGACGCTCTCCAGCTGGGTAGACTCAGGGACGCCCTCCAGCTGGGTAGACTCAGGGACGCCCTCCAGCTGGGTAGACTCAGGGACACCCTCCAGCTGGGTAGACTCAGGGACACCCTCCAGCTGGGTAGACTCAGTGACACCCTCCAGCTGGGTAGACTCAGGGACACCCTCCAGCTGGGTAGACTCAGAGACATCATCCAGCTGGGTAGACTCATGGACACCCTCCAGCTGGGTAGACTCAGGGACACCCTCCAGCTGGGTAGACTCAGGGACACCCTCCAGCTGGGTAGACTCAGGGAACCCTCCAGCTGGGTAGACTCAGGGACACCCTCCAGCTGGGTAGACTCAGGGACACCCTCCAGCTGGGTAGACTCAGGGACACCCTCCAGACCCGGGAAAAAAAAATCCTATCCTTCACCAGGATTCGAGCCCAGGACCTTCGGTACGCAAGTCGAACGCGCTGCCGATCGGCCACCGTACTCAAGTGGGCCTACCTTGAATTCATCCTTCAGAACCTCTATGGCCAGCCTGAACGGCTTGCACCTGGAGAAGGGGAAAGAGATATCGTCAAAGTTGAGCTGCTGGCTCATGTTGCTTCCCCCGTAACTCTTGTAGTCTAGCTTCACGACGTTCTGCCGGAGGTCGACGTACACGTTCATGGCCACGTCGCCATCTTTAGCCACCAGCGAGATGGAGAATCTGGGAAACAAGAACAAGGAGCGATTACCCGGACATTGAAACGAGGCTGCTTCCGGTGTTTTGTTACAATATGTATAATGCTTCATCACTGCTAGGTTATCTTATCTTAGGCTATGTTACAGACGCTCCTTCTATAAAGAAGATTATTGCGTCCTACGCTTATCCTTGGTCTGAATCCAGCCTTGCATTTTGATTAGTGTTTTAAATGATGTTAAGTTGTGTAATAAAAGGTTAGGCGCACTTGAAAAGAAAATCATCTTACAAAACCTTGATTTGAAAGATACAATTTATTTTAATAGACCTACTGCCCATCACTTGAAGTTACCATTACATGACCTACATTCCTTTACCTGAAGTATCTATTACGTGACCTACTCTCCACAACTTGACGTCTCCACAACGAGACCTACTCTCACCACCTGAAGTCTATGTAACGTGACCTACTCTCCAAGCAACGACAAGACTTACTCTTCGGCCGTTCTATCTGGGATCCCAATGTAAGAAATTTTTTGGCCAACTTCCAAAGGTGCCGGGATATCCAACTCTGCATATTTTTCACATTTTCTTCTCTGTTTGAATAGACACCAAATAATGTTCTTGAATCAACTTAACAAAAAAAAAAAAGATTTTTATAGGAGTTGGCAAGTAGCTAACTACAAAAGTCGTGTGGTGGTGATACGAAGAATAATGGGATCGGTGTTTGTCTGCGAAAGTCGAAAATTAATTAAGGAAGACGAATAGTTAATCAGGTGAATATGAATATATGTATGTAGGTAGGTAAATCGGTAACAATTAAAGTAGACTTACAGTGAGATCGAACAAAATGTTTCATTTTGTTATTGAATTTTTTGTACTTTTTTTCATTTACTAATTCTTTGCTAAGAATTTCTTTTTAACTTAACGTATGCCTTTTTTTTTGTGCGGATCTTGGTTGAGCAGCACCATTTGCGGAATTGCACCATAAGAGCCTTAGTTCCCAGCACATTCGTACTAAGGACATTTCTATTTTACTCCCCCAACCTTCACTATCAATAGGTTGGTATTTACGCAGATATATAGCTATAGGTAGGCTAATTTGTAGGTAGGTAGGTAAGCTACGTAGATAAGCAGGTAGTTAGGTGAGTAGGTCGTCATGAGCTTAGGTAGTTAGGTGGATAAGTACCTAGGTGAGTAGGTCGGTATGTGGTTAGGTAACTAGATGCCTAGAAGGGTAGGTAGTTAGGAAAGTGGGTAGTTGTATGTGTGATGCGCGAGTTATTTAAATAATCTAGATACTGACTGTACTAAATCTCACAACGCTAAGACACATCGAACAACACTCCTTCGTGTTATAAACGAAATGTACTTTTAATACAATAGATTGAAAGATTGAATATAACAATAGTCCGTAGTCACATACAGAATAATAATACACAATAAACCAAACACGAACACAACCTTCCAGCCGCTATATCGTAACTGATTCGTAACCCAACTTCCCACTCCTTTCATAATACACACACGCCGGGTGTCAGCCCGCCATCATTCACCCACTGCCCACTATAATACAACTCACAACAAACACACAAACACGATACTGACGGACAACGCTCTGTGACAGTGTGCTTAGGTTGTTAAAGTAGCTGGGTGAGTAGGTATGTAGGTGGTTAAGTAGCTAAATGTGTATGTAGCTAGGTGAACAGGTAGTTCGATGGATAAGTAGTTAGGTGGGTAGTTAGATCGGAGGGCATGTAGGTGTACATGTAGCTAGGGAGCAATGTGGCTACTTTAGGTAAAGTTGGTAAGTATAGTGGTTAGGTAGATAAATAGGTTGGTTGGTTAGTAGATTGTTACGTAGACGTAAAATAATTGTTGACCTTCGCTCCACAGCCTTGGGATACAACTTTGACACACAAAGTCATCTTCTATGGTTCTATGGTTATTTGATCTCTTTGGTCAATTTGAGTTCAGACTGTTTACCAATTGGTTGTCTTGGCTGTAGGCTATACCTGCAAAAAAAAAAAAAAAAAAAAAAAAAAAAAAAGCACATAATACATCTTATCTTATCTTATACATTTCAGACGCTCCTTCTATAAAGAAGATTATTGCGTCCTACGCTCATCCGTGGTCCGAGTCAGCTGGTAGTCCGTACTATTTAACAAACTTGTTTTATTTGGTTGATACAGTAGGCCTAAGCCTAACAAAAGTGTATTGGTACTCTGAGCTTTTAGAACTTCAACGCCACTGAACGAATCATAGAGCAAGCTAGTCACAATATTGATGTTATTAAAATAAAGTGTGACAATAAGGATGGTATTAAAAGTGTCACAATAGAAAACAGCTATATGCCTACAGCAGATTATCACTTGTCTGTTGTTTAAGTTTAGTCTTGCGTTTCAATTAGGATTTTAAAATCATGTTAAGCTGTTGGTTTCTCTCGCTAGTTCGGGAAACACATTCCATTTTCGAATGCCACTCTGGGTGAAAGATAATTTGTCCTTGCATAGGGTAAGTCTAAGAGCTAAATGTTTAACCCTCAGTAGCCTACGTTTGAGTATTTTATTGGATTAGGGTTTTTAGTGTTCTTAATCAAATTTGAATTCTTTGTGGATTATTACAGAATGACAGACAGCTAGACATCAAAATAAACAGATTCACGTAAGGAAATACAGACAGATCGACAGAAAAGACGTGCAGTAGCCTAAGTTGGACTGACATATACACAGTCAATTTTGCACAGACCGGGGGATGGACGGACAGAGAAATAGATTGACGGATAGGAACAGATCAATTAGATGGAGAAAAAGATAGATGGAGAGATAGATACAGAATGGATACAATGGATATAGGTTAGCGATAGACAGATCTATATATTACCTCTAATTCAGATTTAGACTTGCAAACATTAATGAATCATTGATTATTGTTATAATTTCATGAAACAAATAAAAAAATTCCGAAACGTCCGTTTTGCAAGAATATAATTCATGTAAATTCAACAATCGGGAAAATGTGCAATAATTTGGTGTGTACAACATTATGGCAACAATCAAGCTGCGCAAACTGACATGGTTAGGTCATGTAGTGCGGCATAATAACCTTCCAAAAACAATCCCACAAGGCACTGTAGAAGGTAGACGTCAAAGAGGCCGTCAGTGGAAATGCTGGTTCGACAACATAAAATATCGGTGAGGGTTGCAGTTGACTATTGAAAACCGCTCAAGATGGCAAACGTGGAGAAAGTTGACTGCTGAGGTGTCCATTCGCTCCCTCCCTCCCTACCCCCTCCCCCAACGACCACAGCGGTCAAGGGATTGATGATGACAACATTTTATCGTTACACAATTTGATCTATGCAGTTAGATCAATATTTCAACTATATCAAAGAGGTTATATCTCCATTAAACTGAGGTCTAGCCTCTTTTGATGGATTAGCAAAAATTTACGTTTTCTATAAACTGACTTTAGGTACACAGGTATAATTAAATCATTTTTATATTTAGGCTTCCACTGTTCACACTTAGCTCATATTAAAGACTATAATATTATATAAGCTATATAGGCCTAGTCTTTGCTCATAGTTTGTCGTCATGATATCTCTTTGTTGCCGACACAAATTATGTTTAAAATACATAGGCCTACATAAGCCTATATTTTTATGTATTGGTTTAACAAAAGATTCTTTTTAAGCATCAAATTTCTTTGATAGAGCTGATTCATTTGATAGAGCTGATTCATTTGATAGAGCTGATTCATTTGATAGAGCTGATTCATTTGATAGAGCTGATTCATTTGATAGAGCTGATTCATTTGATAGAGCTGATTCATTTGATAGAGCTGATTCATTTGATAGAGCTGATTCATTTGATAGAGCTTCTTCTTCTTTTTCTTCATAATACTGTGGAGACCCCGTTAGAACCGAGGAAAGAGTCCACAATTTAAATACACATAAAATAAAAAGCATCACAAACAACAATTATAAACAGATGACAGAGTGTCACTTTAGGTTTTTAGACCAGCCCTTCAGTGACGATTTAAAAGCCTGAACTGTAGGGGCAGTGATGGAGGCCTGGTCTAGGGTGTTCCACAGCCTAATGGCTGACGGAAAAAAAGAATATTTGTAGACGTCGGTGCGTGCATGTGGGACATGCAGCTTAAGCACATAAGTTTTTCAATAATGATAAAGTCTGGATTAAACTAGTTTTAAATAAAAGACATTCAATTATTTGTAAAGCATAACTGTAAAAAAATTTCCATCAACCAAAAAAACACATTTATTTTTCCAGTCCACAATTACCATTAAGTAAGTAAATAATTATCATTTAAATACACACTCATTTTTACACGTAACAAAACTAAAAATATTGGTTGTTGATTTTATTGTATCCTTGTTATTACAAATAAAATATTAACTAAATTAGTACAAAATAATATCGGATAATCCTCAATTTACATGTAATAAACGTAGGAAAAGTTTTCTTTAACAATAGAAATAGTAACATACACAAATTAATTACCGGTAATAACATTTTGTATGTAAACTAATGTAACTTTTTTTTTACATAAAGAGCACAATTTATATAATATAGGCCTAACATTATACATTTATCATAAAGAGAATAATTTGTATAGCACAATTACCATAATCTAAAGATCTATTTTTTTTAGTTTGCTTATACTTATAATTAACTTTTCAAAATACATAAAATATTTGAAAGACTAGAAATCAAGAGTTGTTTCCCTTGGAAATATCACATGATCTTGTTTTAACCACTAATATCACAGGTTTAGTGCAGTTGATCTACATCAAAAACTAGAATAAACAACAAGATAAATATAAATAAAAATAAACAGAGGGCCAAAGTTACTACAACACTTGCTATGGTCAGGGTTCCACTAACTTTCAGCTCATTACTGGTGTAAGTCACAGCGCCAGATAATTTAGTTTGAAGCTGACCACAAACTATTCCTTTCAGACCTAGTCTGTAGTCCTCTAATGGACTAGTGTTTTTACAAGGACTTCAACCCAGACCTTGAGATTAGCAATAAGACACACTTCTGTTTGGCTAATTGGTATAAAAACAATCAAATTTCTTGATTATTTCCTGAATATGATAGTAGTGAATTAAAACTGTTATTTGCACCCTATATTAATCAAGTTGTAATTTTTGCTGCAATTATGTTGTGCTCAGTTCAGATGACATCTTTCAGATGACACTTGACATTCAATTTACTCTTCAAATTTTATGAGGTTAAAATGTGTTAGTAGGAAATTACTTTTAAAAAATGTATCTGCTTCATGCTTATATCTTAAAATTAATACACATGCCAGAACGTTCAGTTTGTGGAACAGGGTAATAGAAAAAAAGAAGTCACTGAGTTATTTATAATTATTAATAGGCAATAATTAGCTCATATTACTACTATAACAAAGACATTGAAAATACAATGTTGTATAATAATATATACATATAGAAGCTCTACTACTACATCAGGCATATAATAAATTGTAGTAAATAATAAAATATATAGGTATGTTAAATAGGAAGCGCAGCTTAATTTTTTTACTAAAATAACACGTCCCAACGCAAGACTAGAATTAAAGGTGTTGAAGTGCGGTCAATGTAGAGTGGACCTGACTGGACACAGTCTTACTGGAATCTGACGTGAGTGAGCTTTACATCGCCCGTGACCAGCAAGTGGTTGATTTCAGGCAGCTGTGGAATTCTGTGGTTGAACTCAACAAAATGGGCATTGTTCACCGCAACCTGAAAATGTACAAGTTATACTATTTTCAGTGGCATCAAAATATTTTTATTGGTAATTAGTTAGCATTTTATGGGTCCATACAGTTCACTGTTCTCTTAATTGTCAGCAGTCTGGTAAACAAAGTATTGATTGTTTTGCAATATGCCAGAGCAGAACTTTTCATTTCCTTGAGCTTATGTCAAAAAGCCTTCCAAAATGTAAACCCTGAAACCTTCATAATGACACTCCAATTGTCTATCTACTAAAACACAATAGCGAATCAGTATTGCTCTCTACATAAAAAAAAAATTCAAATATTTGTTTTTGCTGAAATAATTTCTGTAGTCTTAAACTTTCAAAGTTTCAGTTCTTTTTAACTTAGAACAAAAAATTATTTTATAAAGAAAAAAAAATTTCTCAATTACTTCATCAGCTTGGAGATTTCTTGATAACTTCTCATTCATTATTATTTATTACTATCAGGTAAAAATTAAACTAGTATTTTAAGCCTTACAAGCCCCTCATACAACAGGTCCACAGTAATTGGTCAAACCTTCATCCTTCATGTGCACAATAAGATACAAAAGTAAGACAATTAATTTTCTTCACGAAACAAACATTTACGACTATAGAGTTTCGATTGTTTTAACTCTACCTTGTAGCAGTTAGCTTCAACCAGAATCATCAAATCGAAGTTTGCGTTGGGTACAAAAGGGAAAAATGGCGTCTGCTTCTCCTCCGGTCCCCAGGCTCCACCCTTTTTATGAGTCCTGACCACAACATTTTTATCAGCACCATATGCCATACGTACATCAAAATGTAGGCCAATATCATGGCTTTCAGTATTTCCTAAAGCCAAATTGATGGAAAATCTAAGAGAAAGAATTGTAAAAAGAATGTAATTAATCTCAGAAAAATACATTTGTAATGATTAACTGAATGCTAATACATTTGTATTATTACTTAGGGGCCTACTATTTCACAAAAATTACTTTCTTAAAAATGGGATAATCTTAAAATTGTAAGCATGCTTAAGAATTTTTTTTTTTAGAAATATATGCAGAGAAAAAAAATTTATTTTGTGAAAATCATTTGTAAAAAAATAATATTTTTCTTAAACATGACAAAGAGCATTATTTTAATAATTTTTAAAACTAGAATAAACCAAAAATGAAACAAAAGAACCTGTATCAGACTCATTCTAAAGAAAAAAAGATCAATAAGACCAACCTTTGTCCGTTAGCATTAGGAACGCCGCTAATATAAATCATTTTCCCTGGATGCAGACCACCTGGTATGGCTGTGGTGAAAGGAACAGGCTGTAAAGTTATGAATTAGTTAGTAGTTGTCAATGCATTTGTGTAAAACATGTACTCAGTGCCCTCACATAAGGGTGGGCAGAGGGAGGGCATATGCCCGGGGGTGACACTTCCAGGGGGGGACGGCAAATGTAGCCTAAATATAGCAAATATAGCCCTAAACAAGCAGTTACAGTATGCAAGGGGGCGGCACTGAAACTTTTGCCCTGGGGCGCTACATAAGCTTGTAAAGGCTCTGCATGTACTGTTATACTAGTGACATAAGACATAAACTGGTAGCTCTCATGATAAAAGTAGTATCAAATTCATTGCACTCATGTTTTAAGTGGCATCCAAGTATGGAATGGGTTGCCTGAACAAACCAAGAAAACTATTAAATTATCATCATTTAAAACAGTCATCAAAACACAAGACTAGACTCAAACCATGGATAAACAGATAATCTTACGAGGCAATATCCTTCTTTATAGTAGGAGTGTCGGTATATATGATGAGATACAAGAGAGTCATAATACAACCGCTAAGACTTGCAATTAAATTACTTTGGGTTATGGAAAAAGAGCTTAAAACGCTGATTGAAATAAATGATTAAAAAAAGTATTTTGTATTTACACAGCCACTTGTTGTGGTGGGGACGGTCAGGCCAGTGTTTACATCTAGTTAACACTGTCAGGAATTGACCATGCATCTTTAGACTGATAGGCTGTATAAACAGATAATATTACACTGCCATGTTTAAAAATTGCCAACAAGAATTTTTCCCTTTAAAAAAAAATTTTTTTACGTACCGGGTTGATAATTGGGGCTCCGAATTGTGGGGCCTGTTGAAGACCAAAAACACAAAAAGTTAAAATATAATTCAGTATAATTTAAAACAATTTGTTGTTTTTTTAAATCAACAAAACATCAACCAATTATGACAGTTAACATAAGATATGTTCCTTTAACAAGTTATGTCCCTTGCAGTTTATCCAAATTTACAAGTTCAAACTATTTACTGAGATCAATTTAAAAAGCTTCACAGAATTATAGATAAATAAAAGAAACAAATACTTAAATCTAATGAATATTATGCTACTGAGTTTTGTATTACATCCCTAAAATAACAAACAACTATAAAACTCACCGGGGCAGGATATGCTGTATGTGGAGCAAACTGGTGAGAAATAGAAATTAATAAACTTCATCAAGTTGAGTTATAACTTCATTCAAGACTGAGTTATTCTAAGAATTTAAACAACAAACTTTTCAAAAATGACAGTTTTTGTTTTTTTTTACTGTGTGGTGATATGTGATAGAATCTGAAGGCATTTCTTGAAAAGCATATTTTAATAAGAAAACAAAAAGAATTTCTGTCTGCAAACAATGAAGAAAAAACAGCAACAAACTTACTGCTGGTGGAGGCTGGTAATTGAAGTTTGGCTGGAACGAAATAAAATTGAGAAAAAAACTCATGAAGTTAAGGGTGGGAACATTTCATTTCATCTAAAACTACAGTGTTGTTTTTTTTTATTGGGGGGGGGGGAGGTTTTATATAGTTATATATTATGATATAACTTTCTATTAAGGTTTGAAGCTATTTTATAGAACTAAACGGCTACTATGCCATTGAACGAACAAAATCGGCTATATAGAAAACAATGATAGGTTACCTATTTGTATTTTAGAACTTAATGAAAACCATATTATAGAACTAAATGAAAACTATATTATAGAACTAAAAAAAAATACATTATAGAACTAAATGAAAACTATATTATAGAACTAAATAAAAACTATATTATATACCTAAATAAGAACTTAACTATACATCTAAATTAGTTCTTGTTGAAAAGCAAATAAAGCAAATATTTTTTTATTAAGTTTCAATCTCTTACTATTAAAAGTAGAATTGTTAAATTACTGGTTATGTGCGTACATTCTTAAGTGAACAATTAAAAATTATACCAATTATTAATTTACTAAAAGGTCATTAATGGTCAAAGTCAAGCATCTGCTAAGCCTTAGTTAAATTATTAGTTTGATTTTATAACGGCAAATGTTAACTCTACCAAAAAATAACAAAGTAAAAAAATTACTAAATCAATCTATACAACTTTTCTCTGCATTCATTACAAATTATCACAAATGGTTGACAAAGAAATAAAGAAACATCTTTGTGGAAAGAACAAATCATTACCAATACAGTGAAAGGAGAACAGTATGTGCAAATTATTTCAGGTCCATTATGTGTATATAGATTTTTTTTCTCGCAAAATTTTATTTTTTTACCACAAACACTCAATAAATGTACAAGCTTTTTTTTACTACCATTTTTGTATTAATTATTTTCCTGTGCTAGTCAATCAAGTTTATGTCTAAAATATTATAGTCCAATAAATGTCATGCCATTTTAACAAGTTTTTACAGGACTGTGCAGAAAGAAAGTGTGCAACAGATTTGAGGCTTTGATAAAATGAAAACTTAATGTGCTGTAATTCAGAACATTGTTTTATTTTATAAATTATAAGCTGGGGTGAAAGCGTCTTAAAAAAAACGTGCATTAAAAAGTGAAAAAAAACAACAACATCAGTCTACAATAGGGCAACTACTTTCACTACGAGAAATCAGTCTACAATAGGGCAACTACTTTCACTACGAGAAATCAGTCTACAAAAGGGCAACTACTTTCACTACGAGAAATCAGTCTACAATAGGGCAACTACTTTCACTACGAGAAATCAGTCTACAAAAGGGCAACTACTTTCACTACGAGAAATTTGTTTTCAAACTTACAGGAGGTGGCTGGAAAGCAACCTGGATTTAGAGATATTTAATCAGTCTTTTAAAAAAATCTGTTATTGTAATTATGACAGAGGCAATGAAAAGATTAAATTATTTGTTATAATTTACAGTTGTGTTTGTTAAGGAGATTCGAGGATTAAGTTCGCTTCAACAAGGAGAAAGAAGAAATCAATCAAAGATAAGGATGTAGACTTGTTTTTTTTATTTCAGGAAGGAGGAGGCTAGAAGCTAAGAAGTGTTGATAATAGCAGCCTTTTTCAAAATGGGTTTATGGACCCACAACTGGGTGATGAATTAACTCTATCATCTGTTTGCAATTCTTTTTATGACGTTTAAAAATTTTATATGTAGTTAAATTGTGAACTTTTTCCTCTGTCCTAAGGGGGTCTCCACAATAATATGAAGAAGAAGAATAGCAGCTTTAAGTACAAGAGGGGTTCTAAGAAAAACATACAAGAAAATTGTTATAGAACAAACTCATTCTTCTTCTCAAACTTCTCTTTCTTGCCAAGCATGCATGTAATGGGTTCCCTGACCTAGTAAGGAAAACTAACAATTTAACATAATAAGAACACTTTAAAAAATGTAAGATTAGACTCAAAGCATGGATAAAGTAGTATGCATCAATGTTCAATTTTGAAGATGGGCCTGTTAATCCAGAGATTAAAAAAAGATAGTTATGCACTTTTCTATAAGTTTTTTTATTATTCACAGTTGACTTTATGTAACATTATTTAATGGTAAGCCTGGATTTTCCAGATACAACTATGGCAAGTATTTGCAAATGAAAAGTGAGGAAAGCCAATAACCATCACTAGCGCTCACTTCCTGCAGACGACCATGAGAACACCACACAGAATCATACAGAGTCATTTCATGTCTCATTTTGTTTTCTGTGCTAATTGATCATTAGTATTAGTACAATGTAGATCTTTTCTTTGGTGTGGGGGGGGGGGGGAACTAATAGAATCAATTGTACACATTTTAGTGCAGGAAACCTACACTAATAACTAATTTTAACATGGCTGGCCACACTTACCAGTTGTCCATTAGTGAACTGCACAAAATGAACTGAAATATCTCCAGTGAGAAAGAGGTGGTTGATTTTTTCCATCGGCATACGATGGGTCCAAGTGGAAACCTGTGCATTGTTGAGTAGTATCTGTAACCAATAAAACAAGTAAGAGCTAGTATTCTACTCTAATGATTCTTTAATATTGTTTTAAGTATGCTGAAAGACGGAATTTATGTAATCAAGTCAAATTTCCATTTTTTTGGATCAATAAAGTAATCTTATCTTATTTTATTGTAATATTAAGATTCATACAAGAGAGAATTTTCAATACATCAAATTTGATTGTTACTAGACTAACTTACAACACGAAATTTTTGAATATCATTTGAAATATGTTCATTTAAGTTTGCTGTATGCTAACATTATTATGTTAACATTTTTAAACATACTATGTATCCTGATTTACTATTAATGATTAATGGTGGCCACATGTATCATGGTATAAACAACTATGGGTAATATTAGTGAGCTAATAATCAAATCCTCTTAAATCTGGAATATGCGTTGAATTTATACCAGTTCAAACTGAGAAAAAACACCCACATTAAGCAGGTTTAACACACACACTGTTGACATGTTAGTGTGAAACAGGTCTGAAGCACCAAGAAGAATATACTGCAGAACTGCTCCGGAAACCCTGGTGTGATTCTGATCACAAGGAAGTAAAGCATTAAGAATTTAAGATTGAATATAGACGAGATGGACAGCTACTTTTATAAAAACAACAGGTTTTGGTGGTCTAAGGGAGTCTAAAACAACTGTCTGAAATGTCTCCTAAACACATACAGATAAATCAACATATGGTTGAAGCCTTCACCTGATAACCTTGCTGGGTTATTTTGATGCGAAATTCAAAATTTTGGTCTTTCCCAAAAGGCATTGTACTGTCGGCTTCCTCTATTCCCCACTTTCCACCTTGCTTATCATTTTTTACGACTTTATTAAGTTCAAACCTTGGATTGTAGTGAAATGCAATATCATGGTCTAAGTTTGGACCGCCACACAAATTGATGCTGAAACTGAAAGAAAATTTATCTGTTATAGTTGCATTATAATGGCCAACAACTCAATTTTATAAAAGCTAAGCAATTACAATCAGATTAGTAAAAGCTAACTATTAAAAAGTCAGATCATATAAGCTAACCAGTAAAAACTCAGATCATATTAGATAAGTAGAGTATATTGACAATGCGATTATAAAAGCTTATATTCTATTGTTTCCTTTTCTCCCCAATCACCAGCAAATTGTCTACAAAGCGTCTAGTCTAGCATATTGCCATCAAATACAGGTGATGGGCATAAGACTTCAACACTAAAATTCCAAGAATCTTATACAATGTTTAGATCTTCTTAACATACATTCTTTAATAGCTTTAGACTTTAAACTGAAAAAAAAAAAAACAAAGGTTATGCCATAGATCTACCTTTTAGCATTGGCAGAAGTTTTACCAACAATGAGAATATCAGTTCCAGGCAGGATAGGTGGCAGTTGAGCAGAATAGGGAATTGGAACCTGAAATAAATAAATACTATTATAATAGTCTAGGTCTAGATCTAAATATTACATTAAAGCTTAGATCAATTCATGTAATTTAATATATATGATACTATAAGGTAAGCTACACATTCTTGACCTTTAACCCAAAAAGGAAATCTAAACCAGGCTTTTAATAACTTTTTATGTTCTTTAATGAGTCAGTAGAATGTTTATTTTTAATTTTACGTTTCTTAATTTCCATCTCAGAATCCTAGAGTAGTAGAATGTCTTGTGCCACATAAATTTAAACATCATGGCCTGACTAAAATATAAGCCAGCAGGAAATCCTCCTTTAATCTAGGAATACTCTGTTTAAGCTGTAGCTCATAGTGTTCATTTAGCCATTACAATCCATCCATCAGCTTTTTTATATCATGACCTAGGTAGCAGTGCCATTTTCTTTTTTTTTCTCAAGGCTTTATGTATTCCAAAATGATTACAATTCATAATTTAAGAATGTCACATAAAGAAGCAGTGTATTGCACAGGATAGAACTCGCATAACAATTTGAAATCGTTCAAACAAGTCACATGTCACATGTGTATATACATACTTGATAACTTTCATACAGCCCTGGGCCTCTCTGATCTAACACTGTGGACAAAAAAATGATAACGGATACCAAAACTTCACTTAATCATACTTTGCTATTTCACTATTTTGGTCTGGGTAAGAATAGAATAGAATCTAGATTGGATGTGAAAAACGAAAACCGATTAGGGCAATTAAAAATTTTCCGCGGTGTGAATTTTAAACTGTAGGGGTTGACTGTAGGGCATACGGCCGCATACGGCTTTAAATATAGGCCTAATATTAAGCTTAGTGCTCAAAAGTAAAAGGTAAAAGCAAATAGATCTAGATCTAGTTGGGTTTTTAGTTTCCACCATAAAAATATGTGTAGTTAATGTAGTTTTAGGATTTTGTGAACAAAAAAATAATTTAAATTAGTGAGACGATTTAAGATATTTGTATCGGATAGTTGCATGGTAGTAGTAGTGGCATTTTAATGAGGATGATTTCTTTTGAAGGACATTAACATTTTTTTAGTTTAGTCAAGTTTAGACTGGTAAAGAGTAGGCCTAGTTACTAGTGAGTCTTATAATTATGACAGGTTGTAGCCAGTGGCGTAGCCAGGTTTTGACGATAGGGGAGCGAGATTTTAGGAAAAAGGCCACACTTTTAGCAATTTTTCCAGATTAATAGAATAACTAAGAATTCGTACGTATCAAGTGTTATAAGAAAACCCTGTGCCTCAGGATACACACACTGTATAATAGTTCAGTTTTTATTTAACCATTCACGATTCTTTTTCTAGCAGCTAATAGAGATTGGCATTTCTGCAAAATTAATTGCATCTGGTCTACTGCTAATTTTCGAGATGAACATCTAGTATCGAAAAGTATTTATAGAATCAACGCGAATGCGTCGGCAACCTAAGGCAGGGGTGCCAGACTTGGCACGCAGAACAATTTCCAGTGGCACGCGAAAGATCTCCAAGAATATTGTTTAACGCAAGTGAAAACAACATAATTAGTGAGTACTGCATGGCGAACTACATAAGAATCACACTGGACGTCGATTGTTTTAGTTCAGGAATGTTTGTATGCAAAGCTCCCATCGTTGGACTTGTAATCTGTGAGTGAATCTATTGTTAAGATTGTCAATTGTATAGTTTCTCAAGTCTCTTCTAGAAGAAAGTCATAGGAGAATAGGTAAAGTCTTGGATAGATTAGTTTCTTGTCTGGAAGCAATTAAGATGTATCTTAATGGAAACAAAAATTAATTCCGTTATTGAATGAGGAGAAGTGACTGTTGAAGCCAATGTTTCTGTATGAATTGGCGACACGTTTCAGTGAGTTGAACTAGAAGCTTTGTAGACTGGGTCCAAAAGCACTTGAAGTGTTGGGAAACTGGAATAGATTTGCATTGAAACTGGGCAAATCTTTCCGTGAAATCAATTTCAAAACATTTAACTCTTTCCCTGATTTAAGGCAAATTAAGATACTTAGCATTTTTAGAAGTACACTAGTTTTATTAAAACAATTAGCTCGTTTGGTATCAAATTTGGAGAATTTACTCGAAGGGAGATAATTAACCCGTCCTTTAAAAAAATTAATGGCTTACAATTTATTACTCTAAAATGATCAAATTACACAAGTTAGTTAAAAATTATATAAATATTTTATGACTAAAAAATGTGCATGTACATTTTTTTAACATTAAAATAACTACCCATTTTGTATAATTATTACGTAACTCTTCTTCTAATTTTAAATGGATACGTATATAAATTTTTCCTTCGGGTTAAAATAATATGTTAAATTACTTCTCAGTTATTCTGAGATCAGACATTAGAGACTTTATATCTATTACTTGAATAATTTCTTGACAACTAAATTCAAATGTTGATAACTATTAATGTGTAAGTTTAGTAATGAATTAGCTATGAATGGATTTTTTTGTAAAGCTGATAATAACAAACAGGTTATTTTTTTAAAATAAATATAAAACGTTTTAATGATTTTCTCTATTAAGCTACTTTTCTTATGGTCTTGGTCTTGCTACGTCACTAAATAAATTATCTTATAAAAATGATATAGTTGTGAATAGTTGATCAGTTTGACTTTCACGCTGTTGGCACGCTGAATGATTCAAAATGATTGTAATAAATGAAATTGTTGAAATGCAATTTAAAGAAAAAATTAGAAACAGCATACATGGTGCTTCGTGGCTTGTTAAAATTATTAAATAATTATTTTCCCGAAAAGGCCCTTTTTTCGAAAATGGTCGTAGGGGGAACGGCAGTATAGACTATATGGATTTTTAGATTGCATATGAAAGTGAGGAATTATTTGTCGGAAGAAATCATTCAGGCCCTAGATCTATAATCTATTTTCGATATAGGCCTTTGTTTTTTTGTCTAGAAAGTGTAGCCTAAATTTTGTTTTATCAACTTACTTAAGTTTTTGAATTTTCTGAGTTAAATGTTAGGCAGTATCCGATTGGGTTAGTTAAGTTATTTGTCGATCGTTATCCAGGAACGATTACATTTTAAAATAATAATATTAAATTGGCAGAAATCTCAGCTGGGCTGAGATCAAACTATAACTGAATGATTTAGAAATTCTAGTTAGGCACACTATAAGCAAAAGGTTGACGACCCCTGATCTAGACTACTAGTTGATTCATTCATAGGCTAAAATTTCAGTGCAAAGATCTAGTATTCTAGTCCATATTCTGCATGATCGTTATACAATAATTGTTTGTTACTTATTTACACCTTTGACCTTTGGTGTACTTTTATTAGGCTTATTATTTAATGTATAGACTAACATATAAAATTAGAAATAAGAAATAGCATTAACACAGTTTAAAAAAATATATTTTCCCTACCTGCTGAAGCCATTGCAAGGTACTGTAGATGAATTCACACACACCCACAGGTAGCAGGTAAGTCAAATGTCTAACTTTGTAACACACCAGACTCTGTACCTGGTGAAAACTAAGCAATGAGGTCAAACTTTTGTCTGATCAGTTCATCCCTTTCCCTCCCTCCCTCCAAGCCTCTCAAACTTTTGTCTGATCAGTTCATCCCTTTGCCTCCCTCCCTCCAAGCCTCCATCTCTCTCTGATTGTCTCTCTCTCCCTAAACCACACCCTCTGCGCTCTCTATTTTTTCAGCTTCTCCCTCTCATCTTTCTCTCTCTCTCTCTCTCTCTCTCTCTCTCTCTCTCTCTATCTCTGTCTCATTGTGTTTACAAGGGATGTCGAATAGATCCGGATGAGTAATTAAAATAAATTGACTTTAACATTGCCAATGTGTGTAGGCGCAGAATGTAGGTATGTGGCGCTGGTGGGGGGGGGGGGGAGGGGGAGGGGGAGTGGTAGCAGGCTAAGCTGATCAAACTTGTAAGTCATGCTTACTGATGGGGGACGCAGATTTTGTGTCTAGCCACTGAAGGGCCATCCACAAATGACCTCACAGTAGGAAAGTCTCCCCAGTGGGAGGGGGGAGAGTCAAACATTTGTGACGAGAATGAAAAAAGAGTGTGTGTTGGTGGGGGGGGGGGGGGATAATGTTACGCCAAAAAGAAAACAAATGGGTATATCTTTAAATGAAATGTCCACTCTTTAAGCTTCACAACAAAAGCTACAGTAACTATATTGTTTACTGTAAAACTTATGCGACAATAGGCTATAAAATGAATTGAAAATTGCTAATTTTGTAATTAGAAATATGGTGAGGGTGTTGTTGGTTTTTGGCTGGGGAGAGGGTGCAAGGATGTGTGAAGTCAAATGCGATGGAGGCGGTCTTACTTTTTGCGACGATGGAAGGAGGGTAAAACTGGCCTAGATCGTGTCACGTTACGTCATTTATGGACGGCCTCTTACGGGAATGGGTTATTTTGAAAAAAAAAAAGGAGGAGAGGGGGGAATAAACTACTATTGTAGCTAATCCTGTATAGTTTTTAAATGAAGGGATGGCGAATCTAGTTCCTTAAAATATATTCAAGCTAAGTTAATGTATTCACTACATGAACAACACATTGAGCAGATATGCCAAGCGGCCCAGGCCCCGCCTATCGATGTCATTCTCGCATAGTCCATAAAGGACCTCCCGCACATGCAATCAAATGCTTCTTAAATTTTGCAATTTAGATTTTTAACATGTTTCATTTAAATACATACAGTAATTATTATAGGCCTATATAGTGTTCATTGTAAACACTTTTAAAACAGTGATAATTCAACATGCTAATTTTGAACCAGGACATTTGGTGCTTTTTTTCTGAAGGATGGAGGGGGTGCAGCGAAGTCATAGAGAGGGGGACTGACTTTTGTCACGGCATGTGATAAATGTGGATTGCGGTTAAAAATTTTTAAAAAAAATATTACTATGACCCAAATCACCTTAGCCTACATCATTTATGGACGGCCCCATATTATCGCAATACTACTACCAATATTTAAATCCTGGCCAAATATTGGGCCAGTAGGGGGCCATTATGTATAGTAAATATTGCTACATCAATTTAGAGATCGTATCGACACCTTTCAATAGCCTAAAGCAAATCATTTCTTCAAAAATTAATTCAGTCTTTTGACATTAAGCCATTTACCGAGTTGTACACATTTTAGGCCTTTTTATAGTTCAGTGATTTCCTTATGCCATCGTAATTGGTGCTTTATTTAAAAATGACAGATGGTATTTTTTTAATTATTGGTATTTCAATACCATTTAAAAATCTCTTTTAATGTACTTAACATGCAGAGCCCACACAAGATTATGTAGCGCCCCGGGGCAAAAGTTTCAGCGACGCCCCCTTGCATAGCCTACTGTAACTACTTTAGTGCTATATTTAGACTATATTTGCCGCCCCTAGAAGTGTCGTCCCCGGGCATGTGCCTAACATGATCCCCCCCCCCCTTGTGAGGGCACTGAGATTCATACGTAGACATAAGGTCTGCATTGCAATTGTATTTCGACAGATTAGCACGAAAAAAAAATGTATTAAGCTTAATAGCCTATATAGCCTAGACTATATCAAGGGTCGGGAACCTTTTGACAATAGTGTGCCAAAGTAGGTTTTCTAAATCATTCAGCATGCCAACAGCTCAAAGTGTATCCTGCTCTTGCGCCAACTTTCTCGTAGATAATACTTGAATCGCTTTTTTAAGGATCTTTCGCTTGTTAATGAAAATGGCTCTGCGTGCCAAGTCTGGCAAGCGTCCGTAGGTTGCTGATCCCTGGACCAAATATGTTTGTGGCGGGGTTAAGTGGTCTAGCTATATACACTCACTCAAGCATGTGAAAGTACTCTGAACCAAACAATTCAAACATACATTTTTATTAGCCTATCAAATAGGGGTAGCGGGCCTACAAAAATTTAGTTTTTACCCTCCCCCTTTTTATTCAGGGAAGGCAATATTATAAATAGACACACCACCCTTCTTTTTGGAAAAATTCTGCAGATGCCAATACGTAATTTTAATACATTTGCATATGTAGACTCTGCAGTAAGCTTAATTTTGCCCACAATACAGTTTTTAAATATTTGTTTTAGTCGCGTTTTAGACGGTGTCGCCCACCTGATAGGCCTACTATGCAAACCAATTATTCAACAGCATAGAATCGTCCGAACAATGTAGACTACGTCACTGCTAAAAATAGAACAATTTTAATAGGCATTTCGAATATTTATAGACATGAGAATGAGACTAGGCTACTTACCGTCATGCACACACAACAATAATAAATGCCGATAACTCTAAACTAATATTTGCACTTCAAGCTAAAATTAATATTTATAAACACCAAAATTAAATTGTATGCTTCTGTTGTTGAAATATAATTTTAAACCCAAAGAAATTCTTGCAGTCTTAGTAAATCACATAAAATGTTACCTACGGAGGACGGAGATCGTAGCACAGTCCACAACACTCATAAATTATTATTAGTTGGTCTCGTTCTGGCCACTAACCTTTCACCTGCCCTAGTGGCCTAGTTAGCTTTTATTCCCGGCCACTAAACCGCCTTCAGTGTTTAAAACATTTTTAAATAATCCAAAGTTTACATTTATATTTATTTTACATCGTGTAGCTAAAACCAAATGCACACCAATAACTTTTCTATGATTAACTGACAGATTAACTGAAATACAAAAGAAATACAAACAAACAATACGTGCATTTAAAAAAATGAATTACACCCCTTTTTCATTAATCTAGGACCAATAACTGTAGGCAAAACTATCATGTTCAAACTGGTTACTGAACCTGAAATAAAAATGTGCATCCAGTTTCTCTTTTTTTTTTTGTAACGTCTTCACTGACCTTTTCACATGAACTCTACGATGTCCAGAATTCCATACTGACTGTGAATGCCAACTAGAAATAAATGCCGTAACATACAGTCTAAAACACCATTGTCAGGCCTATATTCTCTCTATCTCTCTCTCTATATATAATTATTATTGCTAATCCGTTGAGTGTAGGCCCTATTTTATTTATTACAAGCTACATTACCCGGCGTTGCCCGGGAAAAAAACAGGACTGTATAAAGTGCAGATAACAATTGTATAAACTACAATTAAAAGAAAGCTATAAATCTAATATTAAAATTATTTTTTTTTACTGAAGACTTTAGGAAAGTTATTTAAAATAAATATTATAATCGGGTAAAAAAAAATAGGCAAGTATTTTTATTTAACAAAAATCTAAATTGCCCGTACATTTACAATGTCGTTTTTATTTTTTAAATTAAAAAAAAAAAATTGAAGATAAAGGTATAGTCTAACTGGAGAATCGAACCCGGGTCGCCCGCATAGCAGTCCGCTACGTTAACCACTGAGCTAGAAAAGACATATGCCCGTTGTGAAAAATTATTAGACAGTATATAAGCCTAGGCCTAAATAGGTCAGTGACACAAACTCACTCGTTTTCGAATTGACCAATTGGGATCCGTGTGGACCCAAACACGATCTTTTTATATACCGGTACCGTATATACTCGCGTATAAGTCGCACTTTTTTTACCGAAAATTTCGACAAAAAGTAGGGGTGCGACTTATACACCCAACACTGTTTTTGAAAAGTTTGAAAAACATCACTACTCTGTCATAAATTTTCCAACATAACCCGTATAGTTGATTGGAGTTGTGTAGAATTACTAGGATATGCGTAGGCATACATTTTACATTTGGAAAACTTTCGTAGGTGTAAATATTACTATCTTTATATAACTGAGATTGAAATCGACAAATATTTTAGGTTTTCAGACCCTCACCACCCCGCTTTTCTTTTGAACTTTTGGACCGATTTTGTATTTCTGAAACGTTTAAGGCGGCATTTTTGGTAGGCTTATTGTCCATTATTGAGCACAAATTACAGTATGGTATGAATCTAAATGTGTGAAAGCCTGTTGAGGCCTATAATGTAGGTAGGCGTATAAGCTTAAGATGCGTTTTATTTAGTACTTAAGGTCTAGGCAGTGTTGAGCATTCCGATAAAACCGCGCAATATCTAGGCAATATTTCTAAAACTACGATCGGCAGATGGACGCGTGAAATGTCAATAGTGTGTTTTATTTTCCATTAGTTGCATGTAAGAGTTGAAAAAAAAACGCATCTTATTATTTGTAGGTCGCGCAGACGAACTTGAAATCATTACAAACAATGTTAATGGTAATTAGGACACATGTATAGTGCGTCATAAATGCCGGCGCCTCCCAGTCTCCAGTCTAGGCGACATTGAGTCTAATGACGTACTTCAAAGACTTTTTTGTGTCTAGTGTTACCGGTACTATAGGGATAGAAACTTGAGTAAGGGAAGAAACAGATACCTTACTTTCTCATCTCACTAATGTCTGTAGGCCTATAGATCGGTTGTTTAAAATAAATGAAGCCCTGTCTTTATTTGATTATGTTTGAATTGTTTGTCTTATGCAAGATTAAAACCATTTTTTAAGGAAAGTTTCCAAATTAGGGTGAATATTTAGTAACTTTTATGTTTAAAAGGTATGCATCTTTTAGATATTAAAAGGCAGTGTAATCCGGGAAGTCGGGGTGCGACTTATGCGCGGGTCAATGACAACATATAAGAAAAAAAAGTCTTGAACTAGGGGTGCGACTTAAACACCGGTGCGACTTATACGCGAGTATATACGGTATATATAGATGGTTTTGAATGATGTTAAGTTGTTGGGTGACAGTTTATATAGGTTATTATGATCTGACAAACGCCAAAGTCTTCATAAGAAAATCCACTAACGGCTTTTCTTATAAGTTTTTAAAAAATAAGTTTACAGAATTACAGACGTTCCTTCTAGATAGAAGATTATTACGCCCACTAGGCCCAAAACTCCTGCAGGGCGACAGGGATCTGTCGGTGGCAGGGATAGAACCCGCGACGTGCCAGTTGTTTTTGGTTGACAAGGACAGTCCGGTGAACTAACCACTGGACCAGCCGGCTTTCTGTCGTAGAAAACTACAACACTTAAATATATACAACACCAGCATATATCTTTATAATTTTACACAGAGACTCTTGGCAGTTTCATCCCCTTTGCCACCACCTACTGATGTTGTAACGCTACTACATTAAACAAACACCGTACAGACCGCATAATGAATACTAAAAAGAAGCCTCAATCTCGTATACCACACAGACACAACTACCATGTCTTGAAGATATATTAAACGGATGGTGTTTATATCTACAATAATTGTAGTACAATTACTAAAATCATAGATGACACTATATGCAACCACTATACCAGATCTTTGTAGTACAATTACTAAAATCATAGATGACACTATATGCAACCACTACACCAGATCTTTGTAGTACAATTACTAAAATCATAGATGACACTCTATGCAACCACTACACCAGATCTCAACGTAGTGGTCGCTTCCTCGGCTAGAACAGAGAGATTAAAGACATTTTGTTTTTGTTTCACCGTTTGTCATGTTTTCAAAATACCTGCTCATCTGTTAAAAAAACAATAGTTCATATAATATAGTTCAGGCAATCCATTACTTGCTCGGTGCTATATTTATATGCTACTTCATTTTTTTTTCTCATCTTGTTTCCACAAGTTTATCTAAATTTAGTGATCTAACTATTAGTGTTACACTTGTTAGGTGAGAAAATTTATTCACAGTAATACTACTACTAGTACTACAGCACTATAGACTATAGATTAGCAGCAGACAACAATAAAATTAGGTCTATCTGGATTCTAATTTTTTACATCATGCTTGGCAATAACAAGCTGTCCTGTCAAGTTTTTGGCCAAAATCAGTTTTATTAAAAAAAATAAAAGTATTTCTAGGGTGGAGTGGATTCAAGAAGTTCTTGCATATGCTTTGAATTTTTAATGAATTAGCATCTATTTATTGTCACCTTCATTCAGATTTTTGTCTACTATTTCCATAGTCAAGTTGTTAGTGATTGAATGTAAAAACAAAGTATTACAAGACAATATTTTTATATATTCAAACAAGATATTGTTGACATGACAATTCAGATTCAAACCCTGCAGCCCTCTATCACCTGCTGTCTTGCATTAGGCTTAGGCTCCTCTAGATGGAATACATGTAGGCCTATAAGATAGCTTAGACATTGGCATATTATTTATATCTGCCTAAAGCAAGGGGAGGTAAAGCAAATAGAATTTTGGTTATACTTTTGTTTGTGTTGTGTTTACTTGTTCTGGATTCACATGTCTTGTACTTGTTTTATTTACCATGACATGGGTTTAGATTTACAAATTACACAAAAGATCTACAGGTGAGTTTGGTGTTGAAGATGTAGTAACTGCAGGTGTAGAATATTTTAATTCTTAAACTAAATATAAAATAAAATAAAATAAAAGCTCAAATGATTAGGCCTATTGAATCATTTATTAACATACATTTATTAGATAAATACCAATTAATACAAAGGCCCATCAAATTTAGATATTATTTTAAAACAAACAAAGTATAACATTATATACCGGTTTTAAAAAAACAATGGAAATTTGTTTTACAAAAGTGTTCACATAAGAATGTAAAATATTTTAAAATATACAATTTTTATTTAACCTTTAAGTTTAAAATTAAGCAAGCAATTCTTAGTAATTTCTTTCTTCTTTCTAATTGTTAAAAATGAAAAAAAGAAAATTATATACAAAAATTCATACACATTCATTCTCTTAATTAAAAAGCATTGCTTATATTTAAAAAAATATTTTTGTTCTGTGAAGGATACATTAAATTTGCTTTAAAATTTTGGTAAAAATAAGTAGGTCATCCGATGGCCTTGAACTTAGATCTTCATTAGATTGCTTCATATCTAAAATGGAGCCTTATATAGTAGCAGACATTGAATTCTAAAAACAAATTTAATTCACGTCACTGCCCAAAATCTGGCTCACTGAAATCTAATTTGGCTCAGGCTGACATCCCCAGTGACCATGATATGGTCCACTCTCTGGACAGGCTGAAGGCGATGGAAAAATTCTGTGAAGTGCTGATTGTTGACTGCAATCTAGAACAGAAAATAAATTTTATTTAATAGAATATTTTTTTGCATTATTTCCCTTAATTTTCTAGTAATCTTATGCATCATTTCTATATCATCTAATAAAAGTCCTGTTGTCATAGCTACTTGCACTAATTTTTTTTATTACACATTTTAGTCATAGATTGATTTTTTTTAACATTAGATAAAAAAGTGAATGGATAAAATGCTTAAAAAAAATTTTCTGTCAGTATGACAAAAAAAACTAGTATAATGAAAACCGGTCAATTCTTTGCTAATGAACTATTTTGCTCATCTTGAAAAAGATCTGCACCAAGTTTTGATTAGAATTAAATTGTGGGTTTTTTCTTCTTAAATATAGGACATTTATAAACAGCCTTAAGGGGGAGTTAATAAAACGTTCTAAAAATCATTTTCCGAATTCAACTTTCAATAATTAAATATTTACAACGGTTCTAAAGGAAAGTTACATGACGTGACTTCAATCTAAATGGATAATTGCTAAACCTTTATAGTTCATTGAATCAGGAGTATAATTAATAATATAACTGAGGTTTAATGAGCTTACATTTTCTTAAGACATAAAACCTATTCGTTATAACAATATTAAAAATGTTAGTTTGGCCCCAATCCATCTGGAATTTTTTATTCTGTTGAAAGATTTTTTTAGTTGCCCTAGTGCATAGAATGGGGCATGGTGGCCGAGCGGCAGCGCAATCGACTAGTGTACCCAAGATCCTGGGCTCGAATCCTGGTGCAGGTGAGGATTTTTTCCTGGGTCTGGAGGGTGACCTGAGTCTACCCAGCTCTGGTGGGTACCTGACCTTAGTTGGGGTGAAGTAAAGGCAGCTGTGCATAGTGCTGGCCACACAATCACCTAGCATGCCATGTCTAGTCAACAATGTTTTGAACAAAATTGTAATGCTATATTTGTCTGTATTGTGCAGCTATAATTAATTATTTACCCAATTCTTACCTTAAATGAGCCTGGTTCAGTGAGAATCATAATTTCAAAGTTGGTATTTGGAAAGAAAGGGAAGTAATTCTGATGTTTTTCTTCGGATCCGTAGCTCCCCCCTTGCTTGTGTGTCCTGATCACTTGATTCACGTCTGACCCATAGTTAAACCTCACGTCAAAATGTAGAGCAAAATCTGAGGAGTCAAACGGGCCACAAGCCAGGTTGACGGTAAATCTGAAATTACACACATTTTTAAACTATAGTATTTGTACATATTATATTTGGTCTTTAAATTTCTAATGTTTGTAAATAAAGTATATTTTACTATGAGTTAATACGGTTTAAAAAAAAAATAAAGTATTTTAAACTGGACCATGATTTATAATTTGTAAGTCAGCCTTAGTTAAACTTTGACTTAAAGTTGCATCACATATAATGCTTTGGAAAAGAAGTACATGTCACCAGTTCCATCGACCACAACAATAGAGGGAATAATGGCCATCAATTTTTCCTTTGTCGAAAAATGAATGGCGTCCAGATATTGACCAATAAATGAAGTCTAGACACAGACCAATGAATGTTCTCTAGTTATGGACCAATGAATGCTGTCGAGACATGGACCAATGCATGCTGTCTATACATGGCCCAATAACAATAAACTTTAGCTGCCAAATAAAACATCTGTCGCTACATCTCCAAGCTTTAAAATTTCCTACAGCTAGTCTAATGGCAAGAGTTGAATATTTATAAAGTTTTGGGATCAAATCCTGGTATTAGACATAATCTTGATCCAGGCTGAGTGTTTTTACAAATTCAACCCAGATCCGTTGATTACCTATTGGTCAATCTTTAACAGGTATTGGCAGATGGGCAATCCCCTGATATGCCATGGACAACTAAAACATATAGGTATGTAAACTATACCTTGATGGATTAGGATAAGGTGTGCCTGTGATGTAAATTATCTTTCCTGGGTATAATCCTCCAGCTATCCGAGTTGTAAATGGAACTGGCTGCAAAAAAAAAAAAGCAAGATACATATAAAGTGAAAACTAATAAAACTTTTAAATAATAAAAAAAAAATAATGCAAAGTGATGAGACAGGAATACAAAAATATGCTAAAGAAATTACTGCAAAATTCAGGTGACTTAAAGTTGGCAAAACAATATAATAACAGCTGCAGCTCTCAGCTTGCAGTTTTACAAACTTTAAAGCATAATAAAAAAAATATTGAGGATAGCTAAGAAAAACTAATAAAGATAAATTATAAGGAATAATAATTACCAGTATTGGAAATATATTCAGTAAACACATAAAAGAATTTTCGTCTAAACTTCTTATATCAAAAGCTCAATTTAGGAACAGTTTAAATTTATTAAATACATTTTTGTTCAACATATTATAGGCCTACATGCACGTAATTTTTTTAATCTCCCCTAGAACATGATAATGAGCTTTTTGAACAACAACAACTGTTCAATATAATTAAGTTAGCTATAACAAGTTATACAGTGTGTATACTACTTAGAAAAGGAAAGTAAAAAAAAAAGTCTTACTGGATTGTAAATTGGCCCTGAAGGTACTGGAAACTGAAATAAAAAATAATAATGCTAATAAAGGTTATGTATATAGCGCATCTCTACATGATATTACATTCAATTAACATGCCCTCTGTGTAAATTTCACTGGTAGATGCAGGGGGAAGTAAGGCACATATCCACTCTTTAAAGAGAAAGACCTATTTGTCTCAGAATCTCTCAGTGTCTGAGGCAAGCTGTTCCATACAGAATCTCTCAGTGTCTGAGGCAAGCTGTTCCATATAGAATCTCTCAGTGTCTGAGGCAAGCTGTTCCATATAGAATCTCTCAGTGTCTGAGGCTAGCTGTTCCATATAGAATCTCTCAGTGTCTGAGGCAAGCTGTTCCATATAGAATCTCTCAGTGTCTGAGGCAAGCTGTTCCATATCGAATCTCTCAGTGTCTGCGGCTAGCTGCTCCATATAGAATCTCTAAGTGTCTGAGGCAAGCTGTTCCATATAGAATCTCTCAGTGTCTGAGGCAAGCCGTTCCATATAGAATCTCTCAGTGTCTGAGACAAGCTTTTCCATATAGAATCTCTCAGTGTCTGAGGCAAGCTGTTCCAAGGCGCCACAGATTCAAACCAGCGCAATTCAAAAGGACTTCTTTTTGTGTCTATGGTATAGGCCATTCTTCTTTTGAGTTGAGGCCGCAGCTGAGACGGTGTGCATAGATGAATTGAACAAGTCTTACCACAGCACTGATATGTAGAAATAGTAGAAACCTTTTGTTTTACTAATTTTTTTTTTAAACACAAAAAAACATGATATAATTCATTTGTATATTATTATTTAGTTATTTTTGTTACAATAAGAATTTACTTAAATTCACTCATTAAAATTTGTTAAAATTGTCTAGATTTTTCATATTACTTTCATAGGAAATTATTGAATTCAAGCCCAATAGAATAGAGGATGTAGGGCAGACAAGTAACTATGCACAAAATAGATTGTGTGCCCTGTTGATTTACTTTTCCTAAAAGGTTCAAACACAGTGGATCCTAAGGACCTAATAATAAATATATTGGCCAGAATTATAACAAGCATCTTTAGGTTTGCTTTAGGTTGTATCAACACAGACATTAATGTTTATTGTTTATTTGCACCACAATACAACTAATGTATGACTAATTGTTTATTTAACCTTTCACCCTTTCGTATACACTATGCTAATTATGTTAAGAAAACAAATACTTACAGATGGTGCTGAAGGGTAGCTTGGTGCTGGTGGAAAACTTGGTGCGGGTGGAAACACTGCACCAGTTGGATACTAGAAAGATTTCAGTTGAAATAGTTTCTAAATTTTAGCAGCAGTAGTTTAATGAGGCATGGTTTTGTTTTAAAATAACAAAAGTAAAAGTCAATTACACCAAAACACAAGAGGTGAAAGAAGTTTAGTTAAAAGAAAAATTATTGTTTATTATAATGCAATTACTAGCTGGAATAAAGAAGAAAAAATGTCAAAATCTTAAGTCAGATTGTTGTGATGTAGCTGTGATACACATAAAATAATAGTGTTATATATGTATACAGAATGTGTAAATAGTTTACTTCTTGCATATTTGGAAATGTATCAATGGTTCATTTCAAGTTGTTTTTTTCTATTTAATTATGGGTTAGCGATTATTTGGGTAAAAAAATGTATTTATGATTTAATTCGAGTTATTAAAATTTATTATCATGTAGCGATTATTTGCGTTCAGAAATATCTGTTCTCTTAATCTCTACAAATTTCTAGTACACATTTTTCCAATACATTCTGAAAACTTCTGGAAAAATCCATTCTAGCTGACTCGCACTGAAACCTATATAAGGCAGACAAAGGTGTAGTTTGTTTTTGTTTTGCAAAGTGTAAAAAAAGCTTTTTATTATGTACCAGTGTTTTAATGTAATTTAATGTAATTTTTGTAAACAAGTTCAAGCATTAAATGTTCTTTAAATGATCTTTGAGTGGCTTGAGTGCATTATTTCATAGTGAACCAGACCCCAGACGGATGACGGAAGAGCCAGGCTATAGGCCTAATAGAAGGCTTTTTTTCTCCAAAAAGTGGTCATTTGATAATTTTAGCTACAGCCATGTATTGACGTTACTATATTGCATGAAAATTGTGTAGAAATCTTTAACTGTTATATGTTTCTTATAGTTAAGTGAAGAGCAAAAAAAATGTTCCTGGGTCACTATAAGTAGAAGTATAGGTTTGAAAAAGGCTATTATAAGGCATTTAGGTGAAAAAAGACATTTTGTGACCCAATACCCCTGTTAATTACTAAGCTACTGGGTAAGGCCTGAAAGTTAAAAAAAAAATTTTTTTGGCTATGATTGACATTGTTTTGCTAGACACCAGATTTCAAATGATTACAGAACAAATTATGCCATAATGCTCGAAATCAGGAACATGTCAATATTATATTATAAAAGCTACATTGCCCGGCGTTGCCCGGGTGAAAAAAAAAGGACTGTCTGGGGTGCAGATAACAAATTTATAAACTACACTTACTGAATACTTTTAGGAAAGTAAATAAATATTGTAATAGGGTAAAAAAAATAGTCAAATATTTTTATTTAACAAAATCTATATTGCCTATAGATTTACAATGTCTTTTGTTTTTAAAAGTTTGAAAAATTAATTGTCGAAAAAAAAAAGTATAGTCAAACTGGAGAATCGAACCCTGGTCGCCCGTATAGCAGTCCAGTACGTTTACCACTGAGCTATCGAAGACACATGTCCGATGTGAAAAATTATTAGACGGTATCCCCTTTTTCTTCCCCCTGCTCTGTGTAAGATTTGTCTCCCCTGTTAGAATAAATAATTAGAACCAAAAATATTATTTTGTCTACCGAACTCTACTGGCTTGTTATTATATCCAAAATAAGAAATGGGGAAAGTCCAATGCCAATAGTATATGCTTAGGAACTAGGAATAGGCAGTATAACCAGTAGATCATTAAAGGTTTAAGTAGGTAAGTCAACTTATAAGTTGAAAATAAGATGATCCGAAAGTAAACAAAAGAAATGATAAATTAAGACTTTTTTTGTTTTCTAGCCACAGTTGTTAGGCAATATTCAATATGCTAATGAATGATAGGCTAATAATGTAACGCTTACTCTTGATAACATTGAATCTCATTGATAATGATATGTTCAATTTCAATTATCTTGGCAAAATCTTCTCTTTTCACTTAGCCTATCAGTATCACTTAGGCGTCTTAGGCTATCAACAACAAGAATATATACAGTTATAGCAATCTATAGGTTATAGTATAGGTATAGGCTATGTCGCCTATATATAGGCTATATTTATATATAAGCTCTTATATATACTTACCACAGGAGGAGGTGGCTGATAACTAGGAACCGGATTGAACTGGATAGATAAACAAAGAAAACATTTGATTGCTGACCTAAATTTAGTTTAATCTAAGTCTAGGCCTAGAGACCTAAAGTATTTTTTAAAATTTCGTTTATAACCCTTTTCATCATTTTAAACTTTCTTATGCCAGATTTTTGTAAAAACAACGATCGATTTAAATATGTCTTTTATATAGGCCTATGTTTAAAATGTATTTGATAAAGGTATCAATAGAGCTCCTACAACATATAACCCAATTTCATCTTATTAATAGAGAAAAACGAAGCATACATTATGATTATAATATACGTCTCCCTAAACCGATCTCTATGTTATTATCATCATCGAATAAAACTGTATAAAGATCTAGTAGGCTATCATTGAAAAATAAAACATTTAAAGATAGATCTAGCTATATCACCAAATTTTTTTTACAAAATGTGTATTAAAGACCTGGTTTTCCATGCTGACCGTGGACAGATATTATTCCCAATGTGGTGAAATCTCAAAGCAAATAAAATAAAGCATATAACAAATATAATAGGATATGCCTAAAAGTCACCAGATCTCCGATATGTGGTAGACACTTAACAATTAGTTTCGTATAATAGTCTCGTGACCATGTGTCAATTGCCCCCCCCCCCCCCCCCCCCGCACACACATCCCATCGCTACTAAACACAAATGCCTACACGTTTGTAAACAAAACAAAGCATTGCACAGCATAAGCATTAGTCACTTGACCACCAGCGTACAATACAAAACAGCCCGGATAGAAAACGGTCAAGCTATTTTAAAATTTGTTTAGGCCTATTATTTTATTAGACCTAAACTAGTGTGTTCGGGAAATCACATACTAATATATCATAATATTATATTTTATATTATAGATCTAGCCTCAAATCCACTTCTAGGCTGCTTTTTAAAAAAATCCCGTTTTACGCTCAAAATGTGATTGTAATCCTAATGATTAGTTCAACACAGAGTATAGGATTGCTGACCGTTTGTGTCAGAAGTATTTATATAGGCCTATGAGAGAAAAAGGCAGACAGAGATACTGACAAACACATACTGACTGATTCATGGACGGACAAGCAAAGAGATATGGAAAAATTTAGAGACAGATCAGCATCCATACACAGAGACTAGCGGATGGGCAGATAGACGTGCACAGACTAACAGACAGGCAAATCACAGGCAGAAAAACAAACAGATAAATACATATATAAACAGATAGACAGAAGGTTAAATGGATAGATAAAAATGCTAGATAGATTGTCAGACAGATGAATAGATAGATTGACAGACAGATAAATAAATAGATGAATTGATAGATGCTTAGATGAAAAGACAGATACATAGATAGACTGGCAAACATATAAATTGACACATGGATAGATAGATAAATGGATAGATAAACAGGCAGATTATTAGATGGATAAATATACAGATAGTTAGAGGGATAGATAGACATAGAGATAGGTAGATAGATAAAAAGAGTAGATCGAGAAAATAGATAGCCTACAAAGAAGAGATAGATATTTGATCCAGTCATTTGTAATTGACTTGTAATTAAAAAGACCTATAAACAAAAATACTTACTGATGGCGTGGGGAACTAATAAAAAGAAAAAAAAATGCATAATTAAGTATGATTAATTTTATTCTAATTTTAAATGCATTAGACCAACATATCCTTCAAAGCATATTTCAATACCTGTTATAATTAGACCTACTTCAATAGACACATGAGCTCTAAAACCTTTTTATTTTTACATAAAGAGGCATACATGAAATTTAATTAGACTATATATTTTCTAAACATAAAAAAACAAGGATGATTTTTACTGCGTCATTCATTACATATCAAACAAAAATTAAAATTTTTAAAATGAATTGTTGAAAAAAAAAAAAAAAAAAAAAAATTTAGAAATAGAAAGGGCGCTTACCGAGTGTCCTCCGCGGAACTGGATAAAATTAATTGTTGCGTCCCCTTCAATGTAAATGTACTGTACTGTTTCCTTGGGGAGGCGGTGGTGGAAATCACAGAAATGATGGTGGTTCACCGTCACCTGACAACGTCAATGAAAATAAATGTCACCTGACATGGAATTCTTGTCTTATTTTAGGTATGCGTGTACATTCAAGTTTTTTTCCTGAGCATTTCAGGCGTTAGACTACTTCGAAAAACAATGTCACGTGTTTAGGAAATAGAATCGGCCATCTTTTCGTAGACTAGTGCTTGTAAATATGGTGCCCTAATTTATTGCAGTTAAATGGTAAGACAAATTTATAGAGCTCTGCTATACAGCTTACTGGTAAGCTGTAGCATAACTACGTAGGGAGTGGCTGCCCCAAGCTCCAAGTTGTGATAGGCACCAATGTCGATCCCCCCCTCCCCAATGCTCCACAGGCGCCAATCACCCTAGATACGCCACTGCTGGTGAGGAATGTGCTTCGTGATCTTTTAAAAACCTTTTGTTCACAAGTATTTGCCTCAGAGCTAGAATCTCAACACTTCATATAGGGCCTAACGAATATGAAGCAGCTAACAAACTGTATTTCCATCCAAGAGATTTTAACTATGGTATCTTTATTTTATGAGCATAGCGACAGTTACCTAGGCCTACTTGGGGGCACGGTAGCCGAGCGGCAGCGCGTTCGACTGGCGATCCGAGGGTCCTGGGTTCAAATCCTGGTGAAGCCCAGCTCTGATGGGTACCTGACATTAGTTGGGTAAAGTAAAGGCGGCTGGGCATTGTGCTGGCCACACATCCCCTTGTATGCCGTGGCCACAGAAACGGATGAACGCTGCTTCACCAGCCCTATGATCACTTTGGTCCGAAGGGTACTTTACTTTTTTACTTAAAAAGAACAATTTTAAGTAACAAGACTGAACTACTTAAATTATTAAAGACCTCGTTCGAAATATAAGATTGGCCTTTTTTAAATGAGTCAAAACCGCGTTATAAATATAGAACTGACCTACTTTAATTTTTAAATATCTTATTCTGATATTTAAAGCTGATCTATATTAGGTAATTCATTTATTATAGGCCATTGTTTTGAAGAAATTGAAGACATACTTGATCTGACCCACTTTATAAGTAAATTAAGACCTACTTAAATGGTAACAAGTAACCTACTTTACAAGCATATGAGCCGCAATTAGGAATACATGTAAACTGTATCACGTTTTTTTTTCAAATTAACATTTTTTTTTATACATTTCGTGACCTACTTTGTAATCGTGGTGAGTGACCTACTTTGTAGCCGTGGTGAGTGACCTTCATGTGAATTTCAAAAGTATGACCCCTCCTGAAGGGCATGCCACCGTGCGTATCCTCTGAGCCCCACTGCCCGCCCTGCTTATGGTTCCTGACCACCTTGCCATCGTTGAACCTCGGGTTGAAGTGCAAGGCCACGTCGCCGGAGTCAAAGTTCGGCCCAGAACAGAGGTTTATACTGAACCTGGTCGATTATGTGATATTATACAAACACTTTATAGTCATGTAATGGCTTAGTTATATGTTTCTACTTACTACTGGACAACTGTAAATAGAAAATAGGAATATATTGACAGAAAAAGATCGATTACCTGTTGAAACTTGGCGTTGTCCTGCCACTAATGACCACGTCTGTGTCCACGTGAAGACCTCCAGCTATGTGTCCGGTGTATGGTAAGAATATCTACAACAAAGATAAGCAGTTTGTTTTAAAAGCTACAAGGTCATGCAACAGCCGCAACCACCAGCTTCACCACCAACAAAACTATAATCAGCGTCACCAACCACCCTATTAGCCACATCACCAGCTACAGAAAGGGGGGGGGACACACCAAGATCCTGTCCGAGACTA
Source organism: Anisus vortex (assembly GCA_949126835.1). Taxonomy (NCBI): domain Eukaryota; kingdom Metazoa; phylum Mollusca; class Gastropoda; family Planorbidae; genus Anisus; species Anisus vortex. Next base: position 7,653,045 of record OX421495.1, read on the forward strand.
TCCACCTCGTGATACGCCAAGTAGTGGCTCGCTCGTATTTCTGCACTGTCGCCCGGTAGCACAAATCCCAGACTATAGGTCTGGACATCCAGGCACCTGGGCGGGTTTCAGACATAACGATGCGCTCTTCGCTTCCTCCCCACCGAGGCTTGAACCATTTCGGCAACACAACGGGCCTCTGACGCACAATAGGGGCTGCACAACCTAGGCAGATGATTAAGTGTCATGTATTGAGGCTGTCCAATGTAAGGGCTGTATGATGATGTTGTTGGCTTCCATTAGTCTCGTGAGACGATGGAATTTAGTGTTCCCTTGTCGGAGGCAGCGCATGTGAAAAGCACTCAATCTCTTCTCTTGACCAGAGTATAAGGTCTCAATGGCTGGCATAGCCGGGGTGGATGCGGGAATAAGCTCCCTCATCTCATGAAATGCTCCAATGGCTTGCGTCTCTAATTGCCTCTGACAGACGAATCCAGCTCCTGGCCTTCACGAGTGACTTGAAAATAAGTCCGGCGAAGCCCGTTCCTGTGCCCTGGGAACTGCGCTATACACCATGTCACGGACGTGACTGGGGGTTGGAGTTGTTATGGCTAGTTGTCGTAGGCGTATGTTACGCCGATGCGGTAGTTGACCTGGAATATTTATTTGTTCTCTCCGGCTCGTTAAATGATGTAAAATATACACACAACAGACAGTTCTAATTGGTAAGCAAGCAAGTCTCTGGTTACAGTTATGGCGTTTATTATCGTTTCAATGATCCAATGGTGAAATATATATATAAATTGGCACAGTGATAACTAGTACAAGTGCATGGTAATGTCATGTATCCTAACATTAAGGTACGTAACTGCACTGTAGAAACTTTATTACTGGCTGAACATATATCTAAACACGCGGGGTGATATGATATATGAGGCGAATGCACAGTATTAATTGGGCTGAAGACCAGAATCTAGACTAAACCGTAGGCTATATGTGTTTCCAAGTTGACGGCCAACCCCAGACTAAAGCTAAGTTCTTGAGATAGCGTCCTCGTGAGTCTTAAGTCACGTGGTCGCGCACAATTTGGTTGGTTGACCCTTTAATTACATTTAAGAAATCTTATAAGTTTACAGACGTTCCTTCTAGATAGAAGATTATTACGTCCACTAGGCCCAAAACTCCTGCAGGGCGACAGGGATCCGTCGGTGGCAGTTGGTTTTTGGTTGACAGTCCGGTGAACTAGCCACTGGACCAGCCGGCTTCACAATTTAATTACATATGATTCTCATTGGTCAGTTCGAACTTATTCCTGAATGACGTACTGGAGGGGAAAAAAGGGGGGGGTGTAGGGGGGCAATTTATACCGCCAAAACCGCGGGTAGGGGTTTAGATGTAAAGGCAATTGATACAGACGTCATGCTGAGTGAAGGGAGAGGGAAAAGCGATTTATCTCCCTTGCAAGAGGTTAATATGACCATGTCAAGTGGTCATGTTTCGGACACGGCCTAGGAGTGTTATAGGCCTATAGGTGTGAAACCTTTCCCCTGGTCGATTCTCAGGAGGAGCGTCTCAAAGATATTAACTAACAATTCGCAGCCCGTGAGTGGTAGGTGAAGGGGAGATAAGGGGGCAGCGGGGTAGGGGGGCGAAAAGGAGGGGTTGAGCGAGGGGTCGAGTATTTGGGTCACTGCGTAATGACTATCTACACATACGTTAAAATAGCAACATGAGTTAATACATTAAGACATGATATAAATACATTAAAATAACACATGATAAAATATATACATTGTAACTTCATTAACTAACACATTCATACCCATTCAACCAAGATTGGTACCAATTTCGGCCGCATTAATTAGTAAACTCTGAGTCGGGGAATTAACATAATAGAAATGAAGGTTAAGGAAGGTGTGATGAAGGGTGGCTAGAGATATACAGTTGCGTGAGAATTAGAGAGAGATAATGACGTCAGACTACTCTCCTCCTTTCTATTCTAACTTAAGCTAATCTACGGTCTTACTCCTACACTACTAACTATCTACATGGGCTAACAAGTCAAGATTGAGTCCAGAATCGTGACACACCACAGTCACTCCTTAAATTCCCAGTGTGGCTGGAAACAATTAAGATCTAGAAGTACCTCGGAGTGCGCTCATTTGAATCTGTGGCGCATTTTATATGGAACAGCTTGCCTCAGACACTGAGAAAATCGGAGACAAAAGAAACTTTTAAAAAAAGCTTAAAGACCTTTTCGGCTAGTGACTAGTGACTGAGTTTTACATACCAATACAACTGCCATTGCAATATATTCCAAGAGCGCACTGAGCATGCTAAATTTAATAACATAGATAGAAGAGCTATATATAAAATACCATATTATTAAAATTATGTTTGGGGCTGTGAGAGACAATATATGATGTGAGAGACAATGGCTTACAGAACAATGTAGAAAGGTTTTAGCTAGGCACATGTAGGATGTTGACGCTAAATTATGCATTGCATCTGTTTGTCAACTATTTGACAAGAAAATAATATATTATACGAATCACTGTAAATTTGGCAAGGGTAAATTCGTCAACGGTATTTTCGGCAAGGTCATTTTGGCAACGGTTAATTCGGCAACGGTAATTTCGGCAAAACTATCAAAGCGGTAATTTTGGCAACGGTAAATTAGGCAAATTTAACATATCCACTGTTTTTATTGACCGTACTGGTAGGAATACACTCTAGTCCGGGAATGGGTAACCTACGGTATGCGTTCTAGACTTGGCACCCAGTATGGTTTTATATTTCACGTGAAAGACCAACAAAAAGGAAGTTTAAGTATCTTCTGCATGAAAAGAGCAGGATGACATTAAGGTCGTTGGCACCCTGAAAGATTTAGAAATGCTTCTTTGGCAAACTATTATCTAAAGTTTGCCGACCCCTGCTCTAGTCTACTAAATGAAGCTAATGGCATGAAATGAAGTTAGCATTATAGAAAGTGCATGATTTGTGACATGTTTGCAAAAGCGTAACCAGAGGAAGGCGGAGGAGATGGACCCCAATCTTTGAGTTTATGAGACATGCTAAAATGACACTAAAAATGTATATATATAAAGCATACAAATTAGGTAACAAAAAATAGTTAATTAGTTCGTTTGACTAAATATTAAATTTAAGAAAAACAGTGAAACCGTACTTTTTTTTACCATTTACGTTCTTTAACTAGTGCATAAAAAATGGAACATTTAAATAGACCCCCCCCCCCCTTCCCGTCTAAAGCACAAGGAGACAAGGCAAAACAATATTATGTAATGTAGATTATTTGCCATTCTCCTCTTCTTTTTTAAACACCAGAATGAGACTCGCCGTGTTAACAAAAGCTAGCCCTTCCCTCCCCGTCTCTACACCCAGTCTCCCCACCCCATCTCCCCACGCCGTCTCCCCACCACATCTCCACACCCCGTCTCCCCACCGCAGTCTCCCCACCCCCGTCTCCCCACCGATTGAAGTGTTAGTGACCAGCTTGGTAGCACCAGGCTAAGCAGTGAAAACTAAAAGAGGTTGGGAGGGGGGTATTCGTTTAAATTATTTTTAAATCCCAGAACATTGTTGTTATTAGTTAAACAAATCAGTATTTCTATCAAAACATTGATAATGATATTGGATTTCATTTTATTATTACAATTTCGAAAAATTAATTTAGTTATTTACTTTTCTTAGGCCTATATATTTAAATTATATTACAAACGAGAGTTGTAAATAAAACATTAAAATTTGATAAAAGTACTTTCAATGTTTAAACCAAATTAATTAGGCTATAAGGCACATTTAGCTACAAATATCTTGTAAGTTATCGAGGTTTCTATGTAAAATATAGCAAACTATATGTATTGTTGTAGGCCTATATGTCTAAGTAATGTATACTTGTATCGTTATAACATAGAAGGTACAAGGTTTAAAACTGGTACAAGGTTTAAAACTACAAAGACAAAAGGTAGCCTACTGATTGACGGCAAATGAAATGTGATAAAATGTTTTATGGTGGCCATGTGTTCCCCCCCCCCCCCAGACACACACACACTCAACAACCCGTGTTGAGAGAATAGGCCTAGAGGTCAGCAAAGTAATTCTTTAACTCTCCCTGACGTAACCGGTCAAGAAAATTATCCGGAGAGGGGAATAAGGACTGTGTTCGTTTTTGATAGATATATAAAGTAGGAGGGTTGTAATGTGTTTGCAATGTTTCCCGACGTAAAGGACTTAGTATGGTCGTGCCTGAAAGGAGAGTTTGTTCGGGGGTGGGAGGGGAGGGGGCATTCTACGTTTGCTCTTGTTTACACAACCAGTATCATACTATGTAGGGGTGGCGGTCAGGTAGTCAGAGTTACGTAATATTGTAGGGGAGGCAAACGTATGCTTTGATGCGTAAAGTTAGTTTGGATACCTTACACACATAGGTCTACCTTTACATTGGCCGAGGCGTAATTAAATAACGTGCCAAAGTGCTCCTTAATGTTATCATGCTCTTTTCACCATTTTGGTGGTCTTTCATGTGCCATTTAAAAACACTCTGTGTGCCAAGTATGGCACGCCTTGCATAGGTTGCCTATCCATGGACTAGAGTGTAGTCTAACCAATACTTTTAATAAAAACAGTGGATATTATATGATTGCCAATTTTACCGTTGCCAATTTTACCGCTTTGCGTGTTTTGCCGAATTTACCTATTCCGAAATTACCTTTGCCAAAATCACATTGCCTTAAATACCGGTTCCGAATTTACCATTGTCAAATTTACCGAGCACCATATTATACATACTGGTAAGACAACAAACTTGACACGCTCTTCCTGACAGTATCTTTCTTTCTATCCCTCTATGTGTTTGATTCTCTTTATACCTCTCTCTATGTCTGACTCTCCCCCCCCCTCTCTCTCTCTCTCTTTAATTTTCATTCTTTATATCACTATTTCTTTTACCCGAATACTATTTGACACTCTCACTCTTTATACAGCTGTGTGTATCACAGTTTCTCTGTATCTGTTTGACTCTCCCTCTCTCCCTCTCTCTATATTTAACTCTTTGTTTCTCTCTCTCTCTCTCTCTCTCTCTATCGATGATCTCTCCATCTATAATATACGTTTGTGTATGTGTTGATATCTATTAAAACTGACATATAAACCGTCCCCAACAGGCTTCATGCTTAATATAAAAAAAAAAACAACTGCAGATTGAAAAAAATTTTAGCACTGCATTCGTTATCAAACCAAGCTAGTCTGATAATATGGGATTTTTTTTTCATTAACAAATTGTATAGAAGTGTTATCAATTCAATAAATTAATGTTATATGTATTCATCAGTTATATCAAGCCAATTTATACAACAAGATGCTAAACAAACATACACACAGACAGACATACACACACAAACGCATACAAACATAGTTACACACACACTTTGAGATACACAACACACATACAAACACACACACACACCGTTACACATACAAATCAAAGACATTGCGACAACACACATACAATACCACAGATACACGCATTTAACACACGTAAGGGTATAACTTATCCAAAAACAAAATTCCGACTTTAAATTTAGATCAGTTATTGAAACGAATGTATAAAGTGACAAACTTTCATTCAAGGGTGTGCAACAGACAGACCCCGGGGCACAGCATGCTCACCAACCCTTTTACTGTCGTCCCCACACAGAGTCTAGCTGCATTCATTTTTAAATCACTATATTAACAATGCAAAAACTTCTTCAGAATATCTGGCACATCTCGTTGAATCCTATTCCTTACACGGCCCAATGGCCAAAAATGTAGCACACCCATGTAGCCACAGTCAAACACTAAGTAAGACAATCCAACAACTTACGTTTAATTTACAAAACATAAATATTTACAAAGCAGATACAGTGGACCCTCGGTATAGGCCTACAACTGCTTTGTTTTAAGTTCAACTTGGCATAGCTTACGTCTTGTCTGAATGCGGGAAACAAAATTACTTGTAAGCTACTAAAGAAAACATTAAAAAATTAGAACAAATTCAAAAAAGAGCTGCAAGGTTCATAACCAGTGAATATTCCCAATTAACAAGAGTAACACCATTAGTCAAATCATTAAACCTAGAAACACTAGAAGACAGAAGGGCAAAGAGTAAAGTAGTAATAATACATAAGGCGTTAAACTCTAATTTAGAAATACAACACAATAACAACCTGTTGCAAATCTCAGATAAACATAAAGATAAAAACACTTTCCTTGTCCCTTATGCGAGAACAAATGCATATAAGTACTCTTTCTTCCCGAGTGGCATTCGGGCATGGAATGGGTTGCCTGAACAAACCAGGAAAACCAGTAACTTAACATCATTTAAAACATTAATAAAAATGCAAGACTAGACTCGAACCACGGATGAGTGTAGGACGCAATAATCTTCTTTATAGAAGGAGCGTCTGTAATGTATAAGATAAGATAAGATAAGATAAGCTTAGATCTACGACCATTGTTTGGAATACCTTTTGAAGTTTAGAACTTGTATTGTTCATGATTTGCGATACTAATGAGGTCTATGCAGAAGTATTTTCCGGTCACGTGATCATTGTTAGACATTCTTGAAAAAAAAATGAATTGAATGAGATGGGTACTTACTGCGCTTCTTTTGGGTGCGCAAATTCTACCTATAAATTATCATGTAAATAATCTAAAATCTTTCCAGCGATTTCCTTTGAAAGATCAACAAATAGGTGTTGTCTTTTAATAATTGTATGTCTACAATCTTGTTGCTTCCGTGAGCATTATTTATAATATCACAATATTCAAGGATATGTGAAAAATTAAATTTTTTAATAAGCATAGGTGCCATTGAGATCAATGTAAAATCAGCCATTTTTTTATAGTTTACATAGTATCACGTGATCGATTTTCTGTCTCTAAGGAATTGTGCATAGACCTCATTGACAAGTCTTAAATAGTTGTGACCTTTTCATATTATGGAAGAGATCACGAACTTCCGGTTCTATGACAAGTCTTAATGATTATGCATGCATAAAAGGTTGAAGAGTAGATTATGCATGCATAAAAGGTTGAAGAGTAAAACATTTCCGATCCCATTCGACAATTTAATTTAAAAAAAAACATGTCTGTGTGCTGCGTTACTGGTTGTACCATACATATATTATGTTTTCCAAAAAATGTTGCCAAAAGAAAACGATGGATTGTGAATGTCAGACGTGAAGAATCTCCTATTTATAATCGCAAACGTATTGCTTGATGCAAAAGAATTTTCGTTTTATTTTTTTTTAATGAATCTACGCATTGGGTTTATTTAATAACCAAGGACGCAACTCTTAACTAATTCATTTTAAAAACAAAGCTAAATTTAAGTTCATTTAACTTAACGTAACTAACTATTTGAGTATCAATTATCGCCTACTCACTTTTGATGTTAAAAACGGATTACTCGTAACTAATCTTGTAGCCTTTGTATATTTCTAAAAGACCAGAACTGATCGTCGAGGTTGAAATACGGAAATGCCTAAAACAATTAAAATAGAACCCTTTGTGCACATTTGTAGGCTACGTGTGTTTGTTTCTTTGTGTGTTTACTTCGTTTTTTTTTTGTGTATTTTTTGTTGATGTATTTTGCAATAGAAAGGGCGGGGGAAGGTTTAGTGTAAATGTGTAGTCAATTCGGCCTATATATGTGTAGTCAATTCGGCCTATATATGTGTAGTCAATTCGGCCTATATATGTGTAGTCAATTCGGCCTATATATGTGTAGTCAATTCGGCCTATATATGTGTAGTCAATTCGGCCTATATATGTGTAGTCAATTCGGCCTATATATGAGTACTAACAAAGATAGTGAGAAGAGGCCAAAAAATGATTAGAGTCAAGCTCGTGGTGAAAAAAAAAAAGAAAGATTGTTCAGAAGTAGGAAATAGGAAAAAAAGTAGGACAGTTGGCATGCTAATCCGGTAAGTCGTTGTCGCATACCAATGCCGAGAACGACGGTAGCTACAATAAGTTCTGGAATTAACCATTTTCCCTTTAGCATGAACTATATGTTTGTAAAAAAAAACAAAAACACATTGTTTGATGCAGGGCTGTCGAGTTGGAGTCGGAGAGTGGGAGGAATTTTGGGTACCTGGAATCGGAGTTGAAGTCGGAACATTTATCTACCGACTCCACAGCCCTGGTTTCATGCACGTCCTTTAGGCTTATGGTATAATCCCAAAGGTCTGGCACGGATTAAGAAAGTATACCGAGGTTCCACTGTATCTAAAAATGAACACAGTTTACAAAAAAACTTACGTTATTACCCATGGCTTACAGGAAACTTGTCCAATGTGAATCTGAGAAGTAAAAAAAAAAAAAGAACACAAATCTAAATTTTAAATAGTGATTAGGTTCCTATATCGTCTATACAGCAGGCGCTAGTTATTCTTAAATGTCGCCACGGCTTTTTACATCTCGATCCTTTATATTATAATAACAACAAAGTTTGAACACTGAATCGCTGACTAGAGTCATGAATAGGTTTGCCAGGTGTATTTCACCAGACTGTCCGGTATAAAAATAGGTTAAAAAAAATACCGGACGTGTATAACGAAACACCCAATTTTACCATGGGCGGGATATCCGAGAGGGGAATGATGAGAAGGTGTACATTATTTTCTGAAAAGGGATCTGACAAGCCTAGTTAGTTATGAACTAGATGTATCTATCGTTTCGGAGAAACTACGAAGCGGAACACGTGACCTGTGCCCTAGCGGCACAGTTCCAGAAAATGCATCAGACGTGCCGCATGTACCACTCTGCCGCCTGTACCACTCTGCCGCCTGTACCACTCTGCCACCTGTACCACTCTGCCGCCTGTACCACTCTGCTGCCTGTACCACTCTGCCACCTGTACCACTCTACCCATGTACTACTCTGCCGCCTGTACCACTCTGCCGCCTGTACCACTCTGCCCCTGTACCACTCTGCCGCATGTAGGCTACCACACTACCACCTGTACCACTCTGCCCCATGCCAAACATATGGATGACCCCTATAAACTTCCCTAAATGGCAAGCTATTTGGTGAACTGACCCAACTCACAGCCACTGTGCCATTCATTCCAACTATTGGACTTCAACATGCTACTGATAATGAAGTAGAAGATGGTTATTTCGTTGCAATGGTACAATTTAACTTTTCAGTATTTGTTTTAAACAATTTTATTTAAAATCGTTAAGTACAAAAATATTTTACGTTTCTTTAGTACAACTTGGAAGTTAAATTCTAAGAGCGACTATAGGGGAATTCCCCCACCCACTCACCAAACTTAAACCCCCATTCCTCGAAACTTTTAAATGCCAGCAAATCGCATTCCACGGTAACCCGACGACACAATAATACAATAGATAGAATTACTTCCCTTTGTCGTGACCTAGAGCCGCTGGGCTATAATGGTGTGATATGAAAAAGAGCAATTTAAAATAAGAAATTTAGGCCTATATGTTTTTAAACTTCCTCATTTTTTTAATGCTGAGAGGGCGGAAAAACGACTTTGATTATATAGTGGGAGTCTTAGGTTTATATTTGTAAAAAAAAACCACAACAACAAAACTAAATTTTAAAAAAGCATTTATTCTTTACACGAGGAAGTTTAAAATGAGAAAGTAAAAATAATTTTGATCCAATAATTAACATAATTATATGTGACGCTCTGGCTTGCCTTACCACCTCCGCCCACGCAGTCGCAGACCTGTCGGTTGGTTTTGAGCCAGTAGTGGACACGTGTTATGATTACACGATATGATTCGTACATTCGATATACGAATAAAACAAGCATATAGATCTATTAATACAATTGCCTGATAAATAGGCACCAACAGGAGCCTGACTTTTCTTAACAATGACACAGGGCAGGCTCGTCCATTTAGGCAACCTAGGCGGTCGCCCATGGCGATAAATTTGGCAGGTGGAGGGGAATGTAGGAATATAGCATATATAGAGAATATTTGCCATAGCCAGGAAACTCACATAGGGGAGGGCAGAGGGGGGCTGCTGCAAGGGGCATATGTCCGGGGGCGACACATCCAGGGGGGGGGCAGCACATGTAGTCTAAATATAGCAAATATAGCACTAAACAAGCAGTTAAAGTATGCAAGGGGGTGGCGCTGAAACTTTTGCCCTGGGGCGCTTACATAAGCTTGTGAAGGCTCTGGCCATAGCACTACTAAGTTTATCCCCGCCGAAGGCACTTTAATGAGGGCGCAGAATTTGTTTTCGCCTAGGGCGTCAAAAACTGTCAAGCCGGTCCTGCGTAGACAGACACACACCCTAGTGGTGATATGAGGGAGAACCAGTTTGTGAATATGTATGCCCTAATTCAGTTCAAACTCTGGAGATGAGCAGACGGCATTGTGTGTTATTATGTCTTGTCTTATTAATTTATATAGGTTACAGACGTCCCCCACTAGTAGGGTGACTACGAAGACAATTAGTAACAACATATTCGTGGTTTAAGCATCAACTTCCTTGTTGACAAACTATTTTGTTATTGGTTTTTGTTGTTGTTGACTAGTTAACTAGACACGGTAGCGCGTTCGACTGGCGTACCGAAGGTCTTGGGTTCGAATCCTGAGGAAAGCTAGGATTTTCCCCGGGCCTTGAGGGTGTCCCTGGGTCTGCCCATCTCTGAAGGGTACCTGACCTTAATTGATGTAAAGTAAAGGCGGCTTTGCATAGTGCTAGTGCTGGCCACACAATCACCTAGTATGCCGTGGCCACAGAAACTGGTGAACGCTGCTTCACCGGCCTTATGGATCAATTCGGTCCGACGGGATACTTTACTTAGTTTAGAAAAACCCATTTCATACTCGAATTCCACTAAGAAAAAAATATTCTAACTTATTTGAATTAAACACAGCGTGTTTCTTGGAGTATTTTACAAGAATATTGTTCACGCATTTCTAAGTTAAAAGTTTAAAGTTTCGTCAACGTCAGCAATTTGCATTGTAATCCTCTTCTCGGAAGAATTGATTTCTCGATTCTTAACACGAATATAGAAATTACAATCGCTTTCGTAAGACACATTGTGTGTTTATAATCCCAATGTTGAGACAATAATTAAACATTTGCCACACATGAGCACAATAAAAACATAAATTTGAAATGAAAAATTATGTGCCGAAATCTGATATCTTTTTTTTCTAAAACGAAGAAAATAATCAATGAACATAAGAAAACGTAGATCTATGTGGGGAAAACATAGGTATGACAATCCTGATTACAGGACGCTTCTTTCGGTTTCAGTTTGATTCTTATTTCTACAGAAATGTTTTGAGTACATTTCAATTTTCATACACATTCCAGTTTTACCATTACATAGAATAAAAGCAGAATAAATCAATAATAATAATAATAAAATAACACACATAACACTAATAGAACAAGCGTTTGTTTACACACATACACAAAGTAAGCACTACAAAGAGTTACCTTCTCTTTCGCACACTCACGCACACAGATCTATCAGCTGTGTAAGCCTGGCGCATTATTTACACGAGTTATACATTTTCATTCCTATATTATCATATTTACACTACATATATAGGACTGTATAACCAACGTTATAAACTTAAATTTATCTGTAGTTTCTTTGTTGTTGTTTTTTTTAAATTCCGTGTGTATGAATAAATAAACAGAGCTTATCTATCCAATATAATATATTGAACAGACTTCTGATTATGTAGTAAGGGTTAGAGGTAACACTGTAGAACTGCAGATAAACTTTACGTTGATAACTATTATTTTGTATTAAAGGTCCAGTGGCCATAGCTCAGTGAACCACCCACTTAATCCGCACGTATACGCCTATATCCTTCTCGAAATATTCAACTATAACTATGTAGGCTATAACTTATAAGCGCTTAGAGTAGATTTATTAATGAATAGTTTACAATTTTTAAAGTACCGTTACTATAAAATAATACACAATTCAAGTCAATAATAGTGCCATACTGGTTGAATATATAATCGACCTCTATGTCCACAATACTTGCCTTATTAAGCGATTGTTCCAAAAAGTTTGTTTTAACCTTTTTACACGCCCGTTTTTATACACGGTTGTGTTGGGCAATGTGCATGCTAAAAATAGCGCGTCACATGATCGTTGGAAAATAACACAAGGCACACTCCTCCCTTTTGTCATGTGTCATGTACAATATTAACCGTGCAGTGTTGCCACTTTAGTTGTTTTTTTTATAGTTTTTTTTGGTTTAGTTTCTGCATTTTCTTATTTAATAATTATGTTTAGTAAGTGCATCTCATTTTGTTTTGTAGGATCTTAAATAGCGCTTTTAAAAGGCTTCTTACTATTAATTTTGTTTAAATATCTTGGCTTTATTGATCATTATTATATTGCATAATTAAACTGAAATTGTTAGACGATCGTGTTACAAGGATCGGTACAATATTAAATTTGCCTTCAGTAATAAAAAAAAGTATTATTTATCTTATATATTATACAGACGCTCCTTCTGTAAATAAGATTATTGCGTCCTACGCTTATCCGTGTTATATGTTAAAATGTTTGTATACAGCTTGACATAAATGTATCATAGGCCTATTAAACGGACACATATAAAAGTGCATTAACAAAATAAAGTTGCACAATAATTAAACATCTAAAGATATTGTTTGAAATGTAGGCCCTAAGAATATTTTCCCACGAAATATCTCCCTTTATTGATCTATTATTTTATACAAGTGGATTTTGTATACCTTTTCTCCATTTCCAATAAGCTTGAGCTACAACGTTTAAGTCGGAACCACAGAATAGGTATATACCTATTATGTATACCTATTCTGTGGTCGGTACTACCCGATACCCATATGCTCCGCGAAGTCTGCATGCGTGGACCGTGAAAGATGACTTGAACTTGGCGTGCTAGAAATCACGATTTCTCTTTTCTTAATGTTTGCCTTTAAGCACGCCGTGAAACAGAATTTTGTTTGCTATAACTTTTTAATACAGTTGTTTTGTTTTTAAAACTTAAAGCAAGTAAAAATCTATCTAAGACACAAAGTTCATTATTTGCCAATTTATATAATAAATTGACACTAGTCCACGAGTTTGTTGTGTAAGCATCCAAATTTCTAGCCATGCCTACTTGCGCTTGTATTATAATTTAAGTGGTTGATTTTTGTAAAACTCAAGATAATTTCCACCCTCCCCTAAGGCTGGCTACATTTCTGGACTTTACATCTATACACATAGCTGTTTTCTTTTTATTAGGTAGCTCTATCTCGTCTTTGCAGCCGTTGAAGCCTGGGCTCACTTCTATTTCAGGGTCGTTGTCAGAGCCCCTAATGGGTAGAATCTAGATCTTTCCGCCAAGGGCAGCCCAGCTGGAGTATAATCCTCTAGAGTCTAGAGCAGGGGTCGGCAACCCTTTTGATTATAGTGTGCCAAAGTGGGATTTCTAATTAATTCTGCGTGCCAACAAGCCTAATAGTCATCCTGCTCTGGCACTCACATTTCTTGCAAGAGAGACTTGAATTTGATTTTTATTCGGGAGTTTTCCGCGTGCCATTGAATTACTGGAGCCTCAGCTTCCTGCCAACTACAAGAAGCCGTTTCATGATTCATAAAGACAGTTATAGAACTTTAGTTTGATCTAATCAGTAAACCATATCATACATATCCATCTACTGCTGACTCCCAACTTATTACTAACTTACTTATTACTAACTTACTTGATTTAATCACTGGGGTCCCCATCGGAGAAAAAGGGCCCTTCGGTCTCGATCTTGGGGCGGCTTCCCCTTAGTTGGGTCCATGTTAGACCTGCAGCGTTTGCCTCGTTTGCAGCCGACCTTCTCCAAAACTGCTTTGGTCAGACAACTTTTCTCTTTTCCCCTGTGGGGTTCCAGTCCAGTGCCTACCTGGCCACAACGCACTCAGGTTTTCTCAGCACTCGGGTTTTCCCAAGGTGTGCCCTATCCATCCCCGATTTCGTCTTCCAATCTTCTTTCCGATTGGCTTTTGCCTGGATAGATCCCACAGCTTATCGCTTGATTCCTTCTTCGATCATATAATTTTTAGTATGCGTCTAAAGCATCTATTTATAAAACTCTGGAGCTTGTTGGTATTCATGTGCAATACACGTAAATTTAATTCAAATGAGTCATTTTTTTCCCCTGTTAATTTTGTTACGTCCACAATCCCCTTGTGGCCAGAGCTGTGTAGATCTTGCTGATAATTCTCGTTAGTCCTAGGGGAGACTTTAATTATTAGTATTTATGTTTCAGTATTACACGAACTCTTCTTATAGTCCTGGGCACAAATTCAGTATTTGTATTCCAACATTTCCTTTCTTGGACATTAGAGTAGTAGATAAATCTTATAGTAATGTGTACAACACAATAGAATAGTAACTTGACAAGGAAGCTTCAGTGTAACTGTTGTTGATAGTTTATTTCAGGTGATATGTTCAATATATACAATATATCTATTATGTACAGTAAGAATAAAATAGTGCAAACACAAACGTTCTCAAAGGAACATATTTTGAAACTCTCTGTCTTTCAGACAAAACAAATCATCAAATACTATCCGAGTGGTGCAAGGGACAGACCCATTACCAGTAGGGGTGAAAATCATGGTATCATTACAAAACTCATAACAAAAACGATAGGAACTTTCCCTATTAAATAATGAGTCGTTCCCAGACCCTGAGAATTTGAGATCAACACAGAATCCCAACATTACCTAGAACCTTTTGTTTTCCTACTAAACGTCCTAATATTGTGTGTAGTAAGAAAAGAGAGAGAGAGAGGAATAAACATTGCGTGTTCCAATTCTTGGAAAAACAATATACATGACACGCCCCCACCCAATGAAAGAAATAATGTACCATAATTACCCAAGTAATACTCAACATGGTACATTTTTCGTACTTAACACTATCGTTTTAACAACCATCAATCAATGGAAGATTATAAGACAATTTAAGCAAACATGGCTCACTGGCACAACTAAATTATAAAAAGTGTCACTACCCAATGGTAATTGTGATTATAACGTAATGGACAAATATTTCCCCGTTAATATTAATATTAACTAATGTCTCAACAAGTACAAATAATTCAAAAATATTCTAGTCATTCTTATTTTAACTATGTACAGTTGTGTGGATTTCCACCAAAAATTTGCAAAAAGTCTTAATCTATTTAAACAAATATAACATTGCTCAAACTCTGTCAATTTTCAACAGTTTACTTCTAATATACAAACCAAAAGATAAGTAATACGTAACTCGAATCAAACTATAGGTTACTTCCCCTTTAAATTACAGTGTCAACTTGACATTAACAGGGTTCATACCTAAGATGATGATACTTCCCCTTTTCTCAAATATGAGGAGAAAATACACTCTAGTTACGATTACTACAGTAATCTAAATATTAAAATGTAATCCACTATTATGCGTTTTTGGCAAATTTAAAAGCTTAATATAAAAGATTGTTCAGGGTTGAATGAGTGCACACCTTTAGGTACCTTTGTTTCCCTCCATTCCCGGATATATGGAATATATAACAACCTATACAACATAGTGAATATCCACTAGTTTTTCCCATTCTATTACCATGATATAACAATTTAGCAATAGATTTCCAATATTATCTATTAATTTATACCAATTAAGATTACATCTCTTTCTAAGATAAAAATTGTACATATTATTATTTAGTTCCATTCATTAACTAAAATAAAACAAGATAATAAATCAACTAGCTCAAAGTTTTCTCACTTAATTGCATGTGATGACAATTACTTTCATCCATCCATATCAAGTAAATACGTGCATATATATTTATTGCATCATGCATCAAAATTTAAATGGAATTTCTTTTCCATAATCAAATGAATTTAAAATATATCAGAACATCAATATTATACATGATTATAAAAATTATTAATACTTTCAAAAGACTTGACTTCTGTATGATACAATATTCTATAGGTATTCCATAATCAAAATTCAAACGAATGATAGGTTATCATGACACATTCTTAATGAATAAGTGAGATGATCTGAAAAAGAAGTATAGGGTTATTCAGTCAATCATGTAGCACCCGAGATAGAGTATCAGCTATGACCTTGTCTCTATCTTGTCGATGATACGGGGAATGGGATACCAGTCGGTCTTTGTCAAATTACTTAATTTCCCAAGGTCTCTATAAAACTGCAGTGTGTGGTCGGCTTTTGGTACCATCACACAGGGTGTAGACCATTTGCTATCACATTTTTCTCCTATGTCATCTTCTAACATATACTTTACATCTAATTTAATATGCTCAGGTCTGATGGGGTCAAATGGATGCTGTTTAATAGACCTGGCATTCTCGGTTAACATTACATCGTGCTCTATGACATGTGTCCTACTGGGAACATTTGTAAACATTGACTTATTTTCATGTACCAGCTCAATAATCTTCTCCTTATCTTCTACCGGAAGATGTTCTAGCCTTGTATCTAAACTCTTAAGGGCATCTGTATTATTAAGTTTACTTTCTGCAAACTTATATTCTATCCTAGATAATTCCGTCGGGACTCTAGCTAATGAAATCATGGGGACCTTCCGTGGTTTACTCTTTTCCCTGGAAACATAGGGCTTAAGTAAATTAATATGGCATACCCTCTGTTTTTGTCTCCGGTCAGGAGTCTTTATCAAATAATTGACCTCGCCAAGCTTTGACTCTATCTCATAGGGTCCACTAAACTTTGCACTTAAAGGCTGATTTTGCAAAGGTAGAAACACAAGAACTTTGTCACCTGGTGCAAAAGTTCTAGCTGTAGCTTTACGGTCATAGTTCTGTCTCATACGCTCCTGCATCTGTGGAAAATGAATCTTCACATGGTTAAAAGCATGATAAAGCCTATTTTTAAATTTATCTACATATGACAAAAGTCCAATCGGTTCACTGTCCGTTAGCCAAGTTTCATGTAGAAGTTTCAACGGACCTCTGACTGAGTGTCCATACACAAGTTCGAATGGGCTAAACCCCAGGGATTCCTGAGTGGCCTCCCTTGCAGCGAACAGTACATAAGGCACACCCTTATCCCAGTCTTTCTCGTTTTCATAACAGTACTTTTTAAGCATCGATTTTAATGTCTGATGAAACCTTTCCAGAGCTCCCTGGCTCTCAGGATGATAGGCACTTGATAGCCTATGGCTTATCCCTAATTGTTCCATGACTTGTTTGAAAATGTTCGAAGTAAAGTTAGTCCCCTGGTCGGACTGTACTGTCTTCGGTAGGCCATAACGTGTAAAGAAATTTGTCAGGGCGTCTACCACCTTCACTGTTGTTATGTTCCGCAACGGAATGGCTTCCGGGAAGCGAGTGGATGAACACATGACTGTGAGCAGGTATTGAAAACCGGCTTTTGTTTTCGGCAACGGGCCCACGCAATCAATGAGTATATGACTGAATGGTTCGTCGAACGCTGGTATCGGCTGGAGTGGAGCGACAGGAATTCGTTGGTTAGGACGTCCTACCATTTGGCATACGTGGCAAGTCTTGCAGTATTGTTCGACATCTCTTCTCAGTCCTGGCCAGTAGAAGTAAGGGAGGATACGGTGGTGCGTTTTTCGGACTCCCATGTGACCAGCGAAAGGAAGATCATGCGCCATACGCAGTATATCTTGACGATAGCACTTAGGTATTACAATCTGGTGAATACTGTCCCACTCGTTTGTACCTGAGTTGAGCGGTTTCGACTTTCTCATCAACACTTCATCTTTCATGTAGAAACATTCCGCCATTGCATCTGCAGTCTTTTCATCAACAGCTTTCATTCTGAGTTGCATTATTACTTCGTCATTCAATTGTTCTTTCACCAATTTCTGCTTTGGTGACAAAATGTTATCGTTCTCTGTTGCATCACCAGTTGTTAGTTCAGCAAAGAACGTAGCACTTAAATCAATGTCAGGTGTTTCAGTTATCACTGTTTCATTCGCATGTGTGTCTTCAGAACAGACAAACACATCTTTCGTTGCACTACACGGCGTAGCAGGAGTCTTTACCGACTTCTTTTTCTGCATTGCTCTTGTCAGTGCACATGTTGGGCGTTCATTGGCAGGACGTAGGTTTTTGTCCTCCGCCATCTTTGTCTCCAACACTTTAACCATGGGCTCGACAGTGACTCTTTCGCCCATAATGTCATTTCCTAATATCATGGAAACGCCTTTGACGGGTAGTGCGCGCCACACTCCCACTACGATGTTACCTGTAAAAATATCCGACTCGAGTTTTATTCTGTGCAGTGGAGCTTCCACAGCCTCCATACTAGCACCTCTCAGCACAACAGACTCACCGGTACTGGTGGCATCTGTTAACGGCACACTGCCCTCCAGGATCACGATGACAGCAGAACCCGTGTCACGTAATATCTGTATTTTCTTCTTGCTGAGTACATCGACTTCTGTCGACACTGTCCCCTCGTAGACAAAGGGTCGAAAATCGGATAGGTCGTCCTCTTCCGGGACTTCAGGAACCATCTGTTCCTCACGGCCTTCTGAAAGCATAATAGATTGAGTACAGCTATTCTCTTTTACCTTAGATAGACTGTTCTCAAAAACCATCGACTCCACAACTATGGGCGATGCCGGCCGCATTTCTTTTGAGTTTCTTGACCCTGTGTTGCACACTTCTTCTGTCTGCTTGCTGTCTTTCTGCACTCTGGCACAGTGTAGAATAGCACCTTGCTTCTTGGTAAGGATCCAACAATCTTTCTTCATGTGGCCCTCTTTCTTGCAATTGAAACATACCACATTTGCTTTATTTACATCTGTCTGCTTCCTGAAATGAACTAAGTTACTATTATTATTTACACCACTGTTCTTATTATTGTTTTCACTTGTCTCTTTTAGTTTACTAGCCTCCTTGGGCTCTGGTTTGTGCACTTTGGGTTTGTCAGCATAATATGGCTTTATGCTGGCGTGAATTATGGCATAGTTATCTGCCAATCTAGCAGCTTCATGCACATCTTCAACCCCTAGGTCTGAGATGTGGGTTTTAATATCCACTCGAATACAATCATTGAATTCCTCAAACAATATTAGGTTCTTGAGTTTATCAAAATCACTTACATTCTGTGACCTTAGCCACTGTTCTAACATTTTCTCCTTTTGTCTCAAAAAGTCTACATGAGTTTGATCATATGCCTTCTTTCTGTCTCTAAATAGCTTTCTATATTTTTCTGGTGTCAGGGAATAACTTTTTAGCACCCTATCTTTGATTACTTCATAGTCATTTATTTCCTCGGGTGTTAAACTCAACACTACGTCCAATGCTTTTCCTTTGTTGAGAGTTGACCTTAACAATAAAGCCATCTTATCATCAGGGAACTGATAATCTACAGCTATCCTCTCAAAAAGCAAAAAGAAATCTTGAACATCTTCTTCTCTGAATATAGGCAAGTGTTGCTTCATTGCGCTAATATCCATACCATTGCTGTCCCTACGATGGTCAGGTCTGTTCATGCGTGCCATCTCTATCCTTTCTCTGCTTTCAATCCTAATTCTTTCATTTTCCCTTTCAGTTTCTATCCTAATTCTTTCCAATTCTCTCCTTTCCATACTTTCTAATTCCATTCTCTTCATAGCTAATTGGAATTTTAGGTTTTCACTCAACCCTTCATCTTCATCATTGTTTGATGATCTAGATGACATATTTCTTACCTCGTCTCCGTGGGCAATTACCTCGCCCCCACTGGGAGCTACATAACCTTCATTGATATCGTTCTGTCCCACTTCAACTACATTACCAGTGTTCATGGCATTCTGCCCGTTCAAACATGTCATAATTTCTTTGATCAAACGATTACGATTAGGTCTTGCCTGTCCTGCCTCAATCCCAAAGGACTCAGCTAATTCTTTTAGTTCAGCAAATGACATGGCATTAAGTTCCTCACTTGATATATTCGAAGCCATAGTATAGCGTTCGAAATATTTGTGATAGTAGAGTAGTATATATTGTATAATAAAATATAAAGTTCCAACTTACGATTTGTCCAGAAATTTGCACAATATAATATTACACACTTCATGGAATCTTCACACTTCCCAAGGCATAAATACGCAAACCAGTTCTCTCCTCTTTTTAAAAAAGAATAGTTTCACAGTCCTAGAAAACGAAACACAAATATGCCGCTCTCAGTACTACTAATGTCACAAAATATTTCTAGGTCAGGAAAAATATAACTCAAATTTTCCAGACGAGATCAACAAATTTTTTCCAATCCTAGATCAGGAAAAGTAGAACTCAAATATATCGTACGAGACCACTAAATTTTGTTAATCCTAGGTCAGGAAAAGTAGAACTCAAATATACCGGGCGAGACCACCAAATTTTGTTACGTCCACAATCCCCTTGTGGCCAGAGCTGTGTAGATCTTGCTGATAATTCTCGTTAGTCCTAGGGGAGACTTTAATTATTAGTATTTATGTTTCAGTATTACACGAACTCTTCTTATAGTCCTGGGCACAAATTCAGTATTTGTATTCCAACATTTCCTTTCTTGGACATTAGAGTAGTAGATAAATCTTATAGTAATGTGTACAACACAATAGAATAGTAACTTGACAAGGAAGCTTCAGTGTAACTGTTGTTGATAGTTTATTTCAGGTGATATGTTCAATATATACAATATATCTATTATGTACAGTAAGAATAAAATAGTGCAAACACAAACGTTCTCAAAGGAACATATTTTGAAACTCTCTGTCTTTCAGACAAAACAAATCATCAAATACTATCCGAGTGGTGCAAGGGACAGACCCATTACCAGTAGGGGTGAAAATCATGGTATCATTACAAAACTCATAACAAAAACGATAGGAACTTTCCCTATTAAATAATGAGTCGTTCCCAGACCCTGAGAATTTGAGATCAACACAGAATCCCAACATTACCTAGAACCTTTTGTTTTCCTACTAAACGTCCTAATATTGTGTGTAGTAAGAAAAGAGAGAGAGAGAGGAATAAACATTGCGTGTTCCAATTCTTGGAAAAACAATATACATGACACGCCCCCACCCAATGAAAGAAATAATGTACCATAATTACCCAAGTAATACTCAACATGGTACATTTTTCGTACTTAACACTATCGTTTTAACAACCATCAATCAATGGAAGATTATAAGACAATTTAAGCAAACATGGCTCACTGGCACAACTAAATTATAAAAAGTGTCACTACCCAATGGTAATTGTGATTATAACGTGATGGACAAATATTTCCCCGTTAATATTAATATTAACTAATGTCTCAACAAGTACAAATAATTCAAAAATATTCTAGTCATTCTTATTTTAACTATGTACAGTTGTGTGGATTTCCACCAAAAATTTGCAAAAAGTCTTAATCTATTTAAACAAATATAACATTGCTCAAACTCTGTCAATTTTCAACAGTTTACTTCTAATATACAAACCAAAAGATAAGTAATACGTAACTCGAATCAAACTATAGGTTACTTCCCCTTTAAATTACAGTGTCAACTTGACATTAACAGGGTTCATACCTAAGATGATGATACTTCCCCTTTTCTCAAATATGAGGAGAAAATACGCTCTAGTTACGATTAGTACAGTAATCTCAATATTAAAATGTAATCCACTATTATGCGTTTTTGGCAAATTTAAAAGTTTAATATAAAAGATTGTTCAGGGTTGAATGAGTGCACACCTTTAGGTACCTTTGTTTCCCTCTATTCCCGGATATATGGAATATATAACAACCTATATACAACATAGTGAATATCCACTAGTTTTTCCTATTCTATTACCATGATATAAAAATTTAGCAATAGATTTCCAATATTATCTATTAATTTATACCAATTGATATTACATCTCTTTCTAAGATAAAAATTGTACATATTATTATTTAGTTCCATTCATTAACTAAAATAAAACAACATAATAAATCAACTAGCTCAAAGTTTTCCCACTTAATTGCATGTGATGACAATTACTTTTATCCATCCATATCAAGTAAATACGTGCAATATTTATATATTTATTGCATCATGCATTAAAATTTAAATGGAATTTCTTTTCCATAATAAAATGAATTGAATCAAATGAATTTAAAATATATCAGAACATCAATATAATACATGATTATAAAAATTATTAATACTTTCAAAAGACTTGACTTCTGTATGATACAAGTATTCTATAGGTATTCCATAATCAAAATTCAAACGAATGATAGGTTATCATGACACATTCTTAATGAATAAATGAGATGATCTGAAAAAGAAGTATGGGGTTATTCAGTCAATCATGTAGCACCCGAGATAGAGTATCAGCTGTGACGTTGTCCCTAGTCTCTATCTTGTCGATGATACGGGAATGGGATACCAGTCGGTCTTTGTCAAATTACTTAATTTCCCAAAGTCTCTATAAAACTGCAGTGTGTGGTTGGCTTTTGGTACCATCACACAGGGTGTAGACCATTTGCTATCACATTTTTCTCCTATGTCATCTTCTAACATATACTTTACATCTAATTTAATATGCTCAGGTCTGATGGGGTCAAATGGATGCTGTTTAATAGACCTGGCACTATTGGTTAACACCACATCGTGCTCTATGACATGTGTCCTACTGGGAACATTTGTAAACATTGACTTATTTTCATGTACCAGCTCAATAATCTTCTCCTTATCTTCTACCGGAGGATGTTCTAGCCTTGTATCTAAACTCTTAAGGGCATCTGTATTATTAAGTTTACTTTCTGCAAACTTATATTCTATCCTAGATAAATCCGTCGGGACCCTAGCTAATGAAATCATGGAGACCTACCGTGGTTTACTCTTTTCCCTTGAAACATAGGGCTTAAGTAAATTAATATGGCATACCCTCTGTTTTTGTCTCCGGTCAGGAGTCTTTATCAAATAATTGACCTCGCCAAGCTTTGACTCTATCTCATAGGGTCCACTAAACTTTGCACTTAAAGGCTGATTTTGCAAAGGTAGAAACACAAGAACTTTGTCACCTGGTGCAAAAGTTCTAGCTGTAGCTTTACGGTCATAGTTCTGTCTCATACGCTCCTGCATCTGTGGAAAATGAATCTTCACATGGTTAAAAGCATGATAAAGCCTATTTTTAAATTTATCTACATATGACAAAAGTCCAATCGGTTCACTGTCCGTTAGCCAAGTTTCATGTAGAAGTTTCAACGGACCTCTGACTGAGTGTCCATACACAAGTTCGAATGGGCTAAACCCCAGGGATTCCTGAGTGGCCTCCCTTGCAGCGAACTGTACATAAGGCACACCCTTATCCCAGTCTTTCTCGTTTTCATAACAGTACTTTTTAAGCATCGATTTTAATGTCTGATGAAACCTTTCCAGAGCTCCCTGGCTCTCAGGATGATAGGCACTTGATAGCCTATGGCTTATCCCTAATTGTTCCATGACTTGTTTGAAAATGTTCGAAGTAAAGTTAGTCCCCTGGTCGACTGTACTGTCTTCGGTAGGCCATAACGTGTAAAGAAATTTGTCAGGGCGTCTACCACCTTCACTGTTGTTATGTTCCGCAACGGAATGGCTTCCGGGAAGCGAGTGGATGAACACATGACTGTGAGCAGGTATTGAAAACCGGCTTTTGTTTTCGGCAACGGGCCCACGCAATCAATGAGTATATGACTGAATGGTTCGTCGAACGCTGGTATCGGCTGGAGTGGAGCGACAGGAATTCGTTGGTTAGGACGTCCTACCATTTGGCATACGTGGCAAGTCTTGCAGTATTGTTCGACATCTCTTCTCAGTCCTGGCCAGTAGAAGTAAGGGAGGATACGGTGGTGCGTTTTTCGGACTCCCATGTGACCAGCGAAAGGAAGATCATGCGCCATACGCAGTATATCTTGACGATAGCACTTAGGTATTACAATCTGGTGAATACTGTCCCACTCGTTTGTACCTGAGTTGAGCGGTTTCGACTTTCTCATCAACACTTCATCTTTCATGTAGAAACATTCCGCCATTGCATCTGCAGTCTTTTCATCAACAGCTTTCATTCTGAGTTGCATTATTACTTCGTCATTCAATTGTTCTTTCACCAATTTCTGCTTTGGTGACAAAATGTTATCGTTCTCTGTTGCATCACCAGTTGTTAGTTCAGCAAAGAACGTAGCACTTAAATCGATGTCAGGTGTTTCAGTTATCACTGTTTCATTCGCATGTGTGTCTTCAGAACAGACAAACACATCTTTCGTTGCACTACACGGCGTAGCAGGAGTCTTTACCGACTTCTTTTTCTGCATTGCTCTTGTCAGTGCACATGTTGGGCGTTCATTGGCAGGACGTAGGTTTTTGTCCTCCGCCATCTTTGTCTCCAACACTTTAACCATGGGCTCGACAGTGACTCTGCCGCCCATAATGTCATTTCCTAATATCATGGAAACGCCTTTGACGGGTAGTGCGCGCCACACTCCCACTACGATGTTACCTGTAAAAATATCCGACTCGAGTTTTATTCTGTGCAGTGGAGCTTCCACAGCCTCCATACTAGCACCTCTCAGCACAACAGACTCACCGGTACTGGTGGCATCTGTTAACGGCACACTGCCCTCCAGGATCACGATGACAGCAGAACCCGTGTCACGTAATATCTGTATTTTCTTCTTGCTGAGTACATCGACTTCTGTCGACACTGTCCCCTCGTAGACAAAGGGTCGAAAATCGGATAGGTCGTCCTCTTCCGGGACTTCAGGAACCATCTGTTCCTCACGGCCTTCTGAAAGCATAATAGATTGAGTACAGCTATTCTCTTTTACCTTAGATAGACTGTTCTCAAAAACCATCGACTCCACAACTATGGGCGATGCCGGCCGCATTTCTTTTGAGTTTCTTGACCCTGTGTTGCACACTTCTTCTGTCTGCTTGCTGTCTTTCTGCACTCTGGCACAGTGTAGAATAGCACCTTGCTTCTTGGTAAGGATCCAACAATCTTTCTTCATGTGGCCCTCTTTCTTGCAATTGAAACATACCACATTTGCTTTATTTACATCTGTCTGCTTCCTGAAATGAACTAAGTTACTATTATTATTTACACCACTGTTCTTATTATTGTTTTCACTTGTCTCTTTTAGTTTACTAGCCTCCTTGGGCTCTGGTTTGTGCACTTTGGGTTTGTCAGCATAATATGGCTTTATGCTGGCGTGAATTATGGCATAGTTATCTGCCAATCTAGCAGCTTCATGCACATCTTCAACCCCTAGGTCTGAGATGTGGGTTTTAATATCCACTCGAATACAATCATTGAATTCCTCAAACAATATTAGGTTCTTGAGTTTATCAAAATCACTTACATTCTGTGACCTTAGCCACTGTTCTAACATTTTCTCCTTTTGTCTCAAAAAGTCTACATGAGTTTGATCATATGCCTTCTTTCTGTCTCTAAATAGCTTTCTATATTTTTCTGGTGTCAGGGAATAACTTTTGAGCACCCTATCTTTGATTACTTCATAGTCATTTATTTCCTCGGGTGTTAAACTCAACACTACGTCCAATGCTTTTCCTTTGTTGAGAGTTGACCTTAACAATAAAGCCATCTTATCATCAGGGAACTGATAATCTACAGCTATCCTCTCAAAAAGCAAAAAGAAATCTTGAACATCTTCTTCTCTGAATATAGGCAAGTGTTGCTTCATTGCGCTAATATCCATACCATTGCTGTCCCTACGATGGTCAGGTCTGTTCATGCGTGCCATCTCTATCCTTTCTCTGCTTTCAATCCTAATTCTTTCATTTTCCCTTTCAGTTTCTATCCTAATTCTTTCCAATTCTCTCCTTTCCATACTTTCTAATTCCATTCTCTTCATAGCTAATTGGAATTTTAGGTTTTCACTCAACCCTTCATCTTCATCATTGTTTGATGATCTAGATGACATATTTCTTACCTCGTCTCCGTGGGCAATTACCTCGCCCCCACTGGGAGCTACATAACCTTCATTGATATCGTTCTGTCCCACTTCAACTACATTACCAGTGTTCATGGCATTCTGCCCGTTCAAACATGTCATAATTTCTTTGATCAAACGATTACGATTAGGTCTTGCCTGTCCTGCCTCAATCCCAAAGGACTCAGCTAATTCTTTTAGTTCAGCAAATGACATGGCATTAAGTTCCTCACTTGATATATTCGAAGCCATAGTATAGCGTTCGAAATATTTGTGATAGTAGAGTAGTATATATTGTATAATAAAATATAAAGTTCCAACTTACGATTTGTCCAGAAATTTGCACAATATAATATTACACACTTCATGGAATCTTCACACTTCCCAAGGCATAAATACGCAAACCAGTTCTCTCCTCTTTTTAAAAAAGAATAGTTTCACAGTCCTAGAAAACGAAACACAAATATGCCGCTCTCAGTACTACTAATGTCACAAAATATTTCTAGGTCAGGAAAAATATAACTCAAATTTTCCAGACGAGATCAACAAATTTTTTCCAATCCTAGATCAGGAAAAGTAGAACTCAAATATATCGTACGAGACCACTAAATTTTGT
Organism: Anisus vortex; assembly: GCA_949126835.1. Taxonomy (NCBI): domain Eukaryota; kingdom Metazoa; phylum Mollusca; class Gastropoda; family Planorbidae; genus Anisus; species Anisus vortex. The sequence goes on from OX421495.1 coordinate 7,679,628, forward strand.
TAATCCTAGGTCAGGAAAAGTAGAACTCAAATATACCGGGCGAGACCACCAAATTTTGTTACGTCCACAATCCCCTTGTGGCCAGAGCTGTGTAGATCTTGCTGATAATTCTCGTTAGTCCTAGGGGAGACTTTAATTATTAGTATTTATGTTTCAGTATTACACGAACTCTTCTTATAGTCCTGGGCACAAATTCAGTATTTGTATTCCAACATTTCCTTTCTTGGACATTAGAGTAGTAGATAAATCTTATAGTAATGTGTACAACACAATAGAATAGTAACTTGACAAGGAAGCTTCAGTGTAACTGTTGTTGATAGTTTATTTCAGGTGATATGTTCAATATATACAATATATCTATTATGTACAGTTAGAATAAAATAGTGCAAACACAAACGTTTTCAAAGGAACATATTTTGAAACTCTCTGTCTTTCAGACAAAACAAATCATTAAATACTATCCGAGTGGTGCAAGGGACAGACCCATTACCAGTAGGGGTGAAAATCATGGTATCATTACAAAACTCATAACAAAAACGATAGGAACTTCCCCTATTAAATAATGAGTCGTTTCCAGACCCTGAGAATTTGAGATCAACACAGAATCCCAAAATTACCTAGAACCTTTTGTTTTCCTACTAAACGTCCTAATATTGTGTGTAGTAAGAAAAGAGAGAGAGAGAGGAATAAACATTGCGTGTTCCAATTCTTGGAAAAACAATATACATGACAATTTCTTTACTAAGTAAAGTAAACTACCCATCGTACCTAATTGATCAAAGGGCCGGAGAGCAGCGTCCACCAGTCTCTGTGGCCACGGCATACTAGGTGATTGTGTGGCCATAACAATGCACACCCGCCTTTACTTTACCCCAACTAAGGCCAGGTACCCATCAGAGCTGGATAGACTCAGGGACACCCTCCAGATCCGGAAAAAAATCTGCCTTCACCGGGATTCGAACCCAGGACCTTCGGTACGCCAGTCGAACGCGCTGCCGCTCGGGCCACTAAAATGTCTATATTTTGTATTTAATGCAATGAAACATTGCATTTCAAAAAATGTAATTTAAGCGTATTTTATCAGCTTATTGAGACTGAAAAGTTCATTACCGGTATTTTTTTTTTGTTGTTGAATATTTTTCAGTTGGCAACAAGGCTGTCTTGGTTATCTGGAAAGTCAAGATAGTGTTGACATATTGAGTTCTCCCGTATCAAAGTGTCTCTCATTATTTAACTGTCAAACTGACGAATCGAATGGATATCAACATATATATGTTAAAAAAAAAACCTCTCTTCTTTCTCAGATCTCTCTCACTGTCTCTCTCTCTCTCTCTTTATCTTCCCGTTTCTCTGATTATGTCCTATTGGCTCTCATTCTCTTTCTTTCTCTATATTTATCTCTCTCTATTTCTGTCTCTCTATTTCTATAAATCTATTTCTCTCTTTCAATTACATTTATTTCTTCCCCATCGCTATATATTTCTCCCCCACCCTCCTTTCTGACGATCTCTTAAATTTCTTCTTCTACTTTTAAATGCGATTTTAGACAAACAAGGGAATTAAATCTTGAAGAAAAGAAAGGTTTTCAAAAAAGAAAATGTAGTTACGTCTCTTGAGATATTTCTTACTGGAAGGTGACTCAACCGTTGTTTCTATAATTCACCATCGGTGGCCGACGGGCAGCGCGTTCGGCTGGCGTTCGAAGGTTCTGGATTCAAAGCTAGGATTTGTTCCCGGGACTGGAGGGTGTCATTGAGTCTACCCAGCTCTGACATTATTTTGTGTAAAATAAAGGTGGCTGGGTATTGTGCTGGCCACACAATCCCATAGTATGCCGTGATCACAGGGTACTTTACTTACAATGTAACGTTTTTTTCTCCACATACAACATTTAACTATATATTTCAAATATCAGTATCGTCTGCTGTTAACTGTAATAAAGAGTTATCCCCTTGTGTAGTTGACAAAAAAATGTTCATACTGATAGTATTAATGTCTTCTAGAACTTTTTCAATATCAATAAAATACTAATGATCCAATATGTTATGCGCCAATCCAACAGACTAGACATAAACGTTAACAACACGTTAAATAAAACAAGGCCCTTGTTTATGTCAGCCGAAAATAAAACACCAACACAATACCACCATAATCTCAATATTTCACGGAACTCACAACTCTAGATCTAAATATTTATAAAATATTAAAACAGAAGTTTAATGAAACAATAACTTTTTGGGAATGATGTTTTACCGTGGCATAGACTATAATAAGATGGACCGCTTTCTCTATTTTTAGAGCTTATATCTACTTTTTTTCCGTGCGCAACCAATAAGGCTGTCGTAAATTACTTCTACATTCCTCGTTGTTTCTTAAATGTTTCCGCTTTATACAACTTTCGATTTTAATTATAATTTTTCATTGAGAAAATCGAAGCGATTCAATAAAACGGAAGTGCAAAGGAAACAACGAATCGGAAATTCTGAAAATCAGTGTTTCGAGTCATCATATAGCAGAAATACTAAAGCAAGCGGTCCAAGTATATTATAGTCTATGGTTTTACTTCATACAAAAATCATGCTTGTTCAATATACAGTTTAAAACAAATAGATCTACAGCAATAGTTTCAACATATTTTTTCCGTTCATTATATTTTCGTATTTTTTGTTTTATTAATTTACAATTTTTTTTAAATTTTTATTTTACTGTTTCTTTTTTTATATATGAGCTTATATATTTTTACTCCCCTTATATTAATCCGTACTGTCTGTCTGCGTGCGTGCGTGCTTATAAAACTTTGCATCGACTTTTCGACCACTTCCCGTCGTCTAATCGAGCTGAAACTTGGACAGCAGACTTATGGCGACTAACAATACATTCTATCAAATTTTCAGTTAAAAATACTTAATTATTCTATAATTAAGATTTTTTATTAAAATTTAACAAACACTTCATAGATAAATGGTCTATGGTTTGGTTTCACGTTAAAAATGCCGGTCCAACTTTTTATGGTTTTTCGAAAAAAAAAAGGATGCTTGACGTCATCAAACTTTGTTCTTTAGCTTTGTAAACAATGTTTCTTACAAATTATGATAGGAAAAAAATACTTAGTTCCAAAGAAGACTAAGACAAAAGATATTTCTTATAAATTATTTAATTACATGATGGTAAACTTAGTATTTTCAGCGTCTATGAAAACTTGATGGAGATTTTTGTATTAACCGGCTTTTTAAACTTGATAAAGATGTATTACATTTAGCTTCCATTCACTGTAGAAAAAAAGAATGTAACATAATGAAAGAGAACTGAAAAATTAAGTTTAATGTTTCTCACATTTATGGAAAAATGATTACCCTTATAGATAGGGATAAACAACAAAAAAATGAATTAAAGTAATTTTCACGAGTATGATTAGAGTCAACAGATACTGCCTAGTTTAAACTGCTAATTCTGCCGCAATCGTTATAACTAATAATCTTGGCTTGTATTCAGAACTGTCAATTTGGGGTAGACCACATGGAAATCTTGTGACTTCTTTAAAATATATGTATTTAGTGAACCGCCATCAGCTTGGCTTAGACTGTCAGGTATAAATAAGTTGTAGGCCCTAATCATGTAACTTAAATAAGTATCAATCAATAGCACAACCTTCTTATTACATTTGTAGAAGTTCATTTTTATGAAGCCTAAGTTTTGTTAGATTTTTTAATTACTCCATCAATATGGGAATTCCAAGATAATTTTTCATTAATTATTACTCCCAAGTACTTTTTTAGTATGGGTTGGATCTAGGTTTTTACCATGAATGAAGTAGTTTGCAATTATTTGTTTCTTTTCTTGTATACCCTACTCTTAACAGTTGGCACCTTTCTGGGTCTTTTTGTAGAGTTCAATATCTTTTTCTGTGTATTGTTCTATAAATTATAGCGTTCAGTCACTTTTGTTCCTCTTTTGATACAATCGGGTAAATCAGTAATGTAAATTAGAAACAGCAAGGGCATTAGAACATTCCTTGTGGAACTCCTGAGTTTACAGCTCTTGGTGATGATTTAGAGTTTAGAGATTTAATTATTACAATTTGTTTTCTACCTGATATCTATATCTATATCTATATTACATTCATTCACATTCTCTCATAAAATGTAGTAGTACCATTTCATGTAATCTGACCAGTACCGTCCTGAATAAAAGCCAAGATTATTAATTGTAGCGATTGCACGCAGACTTTAGCCAGTAGACCTAGGCATTAATTATAATTCAACTTGTGACGGGGATGGGGGAAGAATTGGGAAAAGGAGTGTCATCCTGCTTCACAAACTAGATATCTTATTGATCTGTGTTACAGACGCTCCTTCTATAAAGAAGATTAGTGCGTCCTACGCTCAACCGTGGTCCGAGTTTAGTCCTGCTACTGGATTTCATGTTGTTGTTTTTTAGACAACCCATTCCATGCCCGGATGCCACTCGGGAAGAAAATTACTTATATGCTTCTGGTCTCGCATAAGAGATAAGGAAAGACATTTTCCTTGTGTTTATCTAAGCAGTGTAACAGATTGTTAGTGTGTTTTATTTCCAAATAAGAATTTAATACCTTATTTATTATTACCTCTTTACTATTTGCCCTTCTGTCCTCTAATGTTTCTAGGTATAGTGAATTACATTGGTGTTACTCTTATCAGTTGTGAACATTGCTATTCTTTTTTTTTTATAACTAATCTAAATATGCATCAAATATGTTACATTTTCATTGAACGACTTTACTCAACTATACGAGGTTTGATTTAAATTTTAAAACAATTGACAATAAACAGCTACATTAAACAATGCATATTATTATAAGTGTTGTAATTTTTACTATCTTATATCTTCAGTGGTCGTGTAAATGTAATAATATGGCCCAAGACATACCGAGATTCCGCTCATAAACTGCAGGGAGCTGATTGTCACATCGCCATTGATATATATGAAATTGGCTTCGTTCTTGTCTACACGGTGGTTGAAGGTATAGAAAACTGAGCCATCTATTTTGATCTGGAAATAAAAATAAATTGAGAATGGTTAACAAAATGTAACTGCTTATTTGTCTCCGGCCAATTACATGGCGATACATTATTCTAACAATTGTTTTGTGTAAGAGATTTTTTAAAGAAAGATGCAAAGCAAACGTGTAGCCAGTTGGGGTAGAGACCAAGGGGGGCAGATAGTGGAAGTTGGGGGAGAAACAGGACACGGTGGGCCCGTCTTGCGGGGAGAGAGGGAAGTGGGCCAGAGAGAATACACTACAAATAAAAAGAAAATTTGATATTATTTTGTTTAATGTATAATAATTAGGGATATTAAAACGAAAACCTGAATTCCGGTTATCAAAACCGGTTTTCGGTTTATAGTTTGGAAAATAATCATTTAATTAAAAAAGCACACAATTAATTGTTTGCTTCTGATGGAAAATGTTAACAAAAATACGGCTGGATTCGCACAAAGCAATTCTTGAAATGCATTGCTCACACTAAGTAGTCTAGTTTTTTTTATATCCAAATCCTAACTATGGCTTGCGATATGGTAAAAAACAACATCAAACCAAATGTAAAGTTACAATTAACAGGAATGTTCGGCTCATCCTTTTGATGTGCGCTCTCTTTGAAGTAGGCAATGGAAACGCAAAACTACAGTAGGTTTTCCCTGTGACCCTGAACAATTCGGCTAGACACCGAATTTGTGCTTTAGGCCTATTATTTACTGTATTATTTTTAAATACATATTCTTTTGATTTGTGCTACTCGAAACATTTTCTGATAGATCAATACATTATTATACAAGTCTAGGTCCACGGTGTGTTTTTAATACAATAGGCCTATGTCTTTCATATTAGTATTAGACTGAAGTTTATTCAAAGAGTTTAGTAGAATATAAACAATTTAAAGTTTGCAAGCTTGTGCTTCTTAATATTATGGTCAACGATAATCGGAAATTCGATTAACACTATTGAAAGTCAATGAAAGCTATTATCGGCTTTGTTGCAATGTAATCAATAAGCCCACGTTTTTTTAGTTCTATAGAATTTTATGGTAAACTGTAAAAATCATATTGTATTCCCATAAATCAACTCCATTGAATGCCCCGCAAACACTAATTAAGTTTAACTATTTTTCAAATAAATATATAAAACATTGCTTTTCCGGCCTGTGACATCGCGCTGGGGTGGGGGTGGGGGTTGGGAGAGGACCGAAAACCGGTTTTGAAATAAAACCGGTATTAACGTCCCTAATAATAATGTAAATGGTAACGAATTGTACTTTTCACTATCTATAGCTTTCTTTAGAATTATATGTTTCAAAGAAAAAAAAAACGGTTTACAAAAAAAAAGGGAGGTGGGTCTAGAGAAGGATTGAAGGGGAGGATTGGAGGATTTGGAGGTGGGTTTATTGCATAGACCAAAAATGGAGTCTACTCTTTAAAAAAAACACTCTTTGTACACATTTTATAACTACTTACTACTATTAGTATTTGTGACAGGGTAGTTGTAGAGTTACCCGTTATCACAAGATGAGGTGCAGTGGTGTACTACACCCCTTGGCTTGTTGTCTAGTTAGGTATGATATCACAGCTATCCCCAAACTCTTGCGAATTTTTATTTGATTCGCCGTAATTAAACCAACACAGCAACACAACAAAACAAACACTGTTAGTGACTCACAAAGATTCAGATTTGGTATATCATATATATATATATATGTGCGATTGTGATAAGTTTATTTATAAGGTAAATGCTCAGTAACAAGATAATATAGTCACAAAATAATCCAAAGCACATAATAATATGGAAACAAGATGATGAGAATTTATTCTATGTACTATGTTCACGGCAGTTCTATGTCATACATCCTATAGATTCCCTAGGTTCCCATGCATCGCCTGGTACTATTTACACAGCTAAATACAGCGTTGCGACACTCTCTGTTTCAAGTTTAGCAAGACACTGAAGTAATCAAATTCATCTCTAGCGTCTTTCGCCCTAAGCCAATTCTAGTTGGTTGATCTAACATCACGTGACCAGGGGTGGGGGTTAATTAACTTGGCGATAATCATGATTAAAATAGATAATCAGGGAAGGGTTAAACATACAGGGCACTGTAATGTTCTAAATACAGACATTAATCTCATATAAAATTTTGGGAGGCACCGAAAACAATTTCCAGGTGAAAACTTACAATAACAGAATCCTCTAGTCCCAGACAATCGGGCGACCTGAACATCCCAGTGATAAGCAGGATACAATTAGAATGTATCTACTACAAACACACTCTAACAAGAATGCTAAGTTGCGTGCGTGTGTGTGTGACATGGGGAAGAACATAGTTTTTTCTAACCATCTCTTACAAACAACAATTGCTTTAGCAAGGGCGCAACTTTAGTTGAGGAAGTCTTGTCTTAAAGCAACATGTCACATGGGGGTGTGACATGGGATAAGGGTAGGTGGGGAAGTCTGATTCCTCTACCAGCCATCCCACTTGATTAAAAATAAACTCAGCACGTCCTCACATAAAGTGATAGCGTGTATGTGTGTGTGTGGGGGGGGGGGGGGGTACATAAAACATCTTGTAAATGAAATGAGTTTAATTGTTGCACAATATTTTTATTTAACAAGTTTAGTTTGGGCTTTAATACAACTAGCATTACTTAGCTAAAGCTTGTAACATCGTTACAGTATTATTAGTACATTTAGCGAAGTTTTACTTGTATATATTATAATAAAGTTAATATTGCCTAATTATCTTGTCTGCATTTTGCCTAATTATATAAATAACTATACTGTATTATATACTATATATATATTGAGTAGTCTAGTGTACATACCACATAAGCTGGAGTGGTAACAGCTATTTCAATGACAAATTTCTGGTCCGTATTAAAAGGCATGTTCAGCCACCTCTCTTCCTTTTGCCACCTGAAATTTATCTTGTTGTTGAGTACTATCATACCATCAGTAAAATTAAAATTTGGTCTAAATCTCGGATTGAAATGCAGGACACATTCCTTCTCAATGTTGTTGACTGGACTCAGATTGACGCTAAAACTGAAAGAATATTTTAAAGTAAACGTTGTACGGAAGTTTTTTTTTTTTTTTGAAGTGCAATAAATGAACGAAAAGAAACACCAAATCAAAGTGGTGTTTATTTCTGAAGATTTTTTTATTTCATAATAAAGAATTTCATTGAACTTATTTCCACCTTCAATTTCGCTGTAGGCAGTCATCAGTTCCGTAGAAATTAATAACAATTTTCCAGTCATTGTCGATTTCATCGCTTCCACGTAAAATTTCCACATTCAGTTCTTCAATTCGTTACGGTATTTTTAGGTAAGCTTGTTATTTCACATATTTCATTAAAAGGCACGATTGGTCATCGTGACGAATACCACACCCATGGATCAGAGTTCGCCCCTGCACAGTGTCAGTTAAAATGTCTGTGGTAATAGACAAGCCGGTTCCCCGAGTCTATTTGCGTGTGAGCTAGTCTAAGTCGGTGGAATTATTACGATAGTCAGCATTCCCCCTCCCAGCCCTTGTTACTTCTACTCAACTACTTTGGCAGCTTCAATGGCCACAAGTCACAAGCTATCGTCCGCGACAACACCACATTAAAAAATTCAAACAATATTAAAATTTAATGTGTGAAGATATTTATATTTTTCACAATCTGCCTATTAATAAATACTACGAAATGTAGGCTAAGTGTAAAATCAATGTCGTAAATGGGCAGCAATGTTCAGTAAGAGGGTAAACAATTATTTAAGTAGAACACTAAATAGTTAATTAAGTAAGGCAAAGAGATACGTGAGTTAGTAAATGAACAACTAACTTATAAGAAATAACTGTTGGCTGTAAATAGGTAAAGAAGTACATAAACATTCCGAATCGCAAGTTACCTTTGAAATGAAGGCTGCGTTTTTCCTGTGATAACTATTTTGTCTCCGTGTTTGAGTTTAGCTGGCAATTCACAGTATATTGGACACTTGTTTTAGATGAAAATAATAATATTATTGTTCGTTAGTGAATGTTAGAAAACAATCCAATAGTCGCGTTATCATATTATTATGAAATGGCTTAAATAACATTTGCAAGGACAGAAATGTCCACATACAGAAATGTCCACAGACAGAAATGTCCACAGACAGAAATGTCCGAAGACAGACATTTCCACAGACAGACCTTTCCATAGACAGACATTTAAGCAGAATCAACCATACGGTCATACAAATACTCAGACAGTCAAAAGTTAATTTAAAGCAAAAAGTTAGACAGACCATAGACTATAATACACATGAACCGCTTGCTTTATTTTTTCTACTCTTATCTTCTTGTTTTGTTATTCCCGATTCTAAATAAAATAGTTGCTATACAATTTCCGTTTTATCAAATCGCATTTTTTCGACTTTAAATGAATACTAGTAGGCCTATTATTCCTATTATCATTGACTATAATAAGATGGACCGCTTGCTCTATTTTTACTCCCTTTATTTTAAGTTGCATTTTCTGTCTGTCTGTCTGTCTGCAATGGTGCAAAAATTGGCTTCGATTTTTTTACCATTTCCCGTAATCCGATCGAGCTGAAATTTGGACAGCAGACTTGCCCCGACTAACAATACATCCTATCAAATTTTCAGTTAAAACAACTTAATAATACTACACTTATGACAATATTTATTTCTTAAAAGGAAAGTATGAGAAAATGTTTGGTTTCACTTTAAAAATGCCTGTGCAACTTTTTATAGTTTTTCGGCGCAAAGCTAGAAAAAAAAATTATGCGCTAAGATTATTTTTAGAACAATTCATACGGAGTAAGGAGATATTTTTGAGATTTGCGACACAGATATTTTTTCTGTACGTTTCATTTCCAGTAGTCAATCAATTATTTAATTACATGATGGTAAACTTAGTTTGCAAATAAAGGGAGTAGGCCTATAATAAAAACTTCGTTTTTATGGTTTTCTTGTTAGAGCTTATATTCTTTTTCCGTGCGCATACAACATTGATCTATAAATGTTTCCGCTGTATACAACTTTCGATATTAATTTTACTTCAGAAAATCATAGCGATTAAATAAAACGGAACTAGTATAGCAACTACTTTATAGCAACTACTTTATTTAGAATCGGGAATTCAGAAAATCAGTGTTTCGAGTCGTCATATAGCAGAAATACTAAAGCAAGCGGTCCATGTATATTATAGTCTATGGACAGACAACCAAAAGTTTTTTACGCAGACATTTGGAGTACCGTTTTCATATTGATAAATGTGCAGGCAGAGACAAATGAAAGGAAAAAGCTACGAGCCAAGGAAACAAACGATTAGATACGCGCACAGACTAGGAAAGATATACGCAAACGAAATAAAATAATAAATACAAAATCTAAAAACTATTTAATTGTTTACTTACTGGTATATTATTGATGATCTCATAAACGCCTTGACCCTTATCGGTGAAATCTGGGAAGAAATGGACTCAGTTGACAATATGTAAAAGAAATGTGTGTCTGTGTCGCTGGGTGTGTGTGTCTGTGTGAATTAATCCTTGACTCACAGTTGTCTTTCGACGCCCACATAAGCAATCTATGCAGGGGCCTTTATTTACAGCTATGTAGACTTGAGAGTCACTATAACCCTATACTGAAGGATTAGTCTGGCAAGTAGCATGACACGAGCCACATCCCCTTCGCAATATCTGGACCGAAAGTATGGAATCTACTTCCCATCCAACTCAGGCAAACAATTTCTATCGTCACTTTTAACAAGAACTTGAAAACACATTATTTTAATATTTACCTTCCTTAAACATTTTTAGACCCCTACTGTTTTATAACAGACAAAACACAGCCAAGAAAGCACCTGGATAAAACCTTTCAAAAAATTATTGAAAAAAACAGAGAAAAGTCCATCAGTCAACCTTAACTCTTTTGAAACACCTGTTTCACGACAAGAACTAAATGACGCTTTAGAAAAAAACTCAAAACTAGGAAGTCCCTAGGACCTGACAGAATAACAAATGAAATGTTACAGGGACTAGGCCACATAGCTACCTGGATGACAGGATCATTGCTGATAGCAAGTATTATACCTATTACAAGGCGATTTATTCACTATAATAAATCATGGACGAGACCTTCCATTTATATCACACAAGTATAATTATAATTTACATTGTTATTACGGCTAGAGCCCCCATTCAGTTTATGAAAAATAATAGTTATAGTGTTGTTATTGTTAGTGTGAGTATCCTTGTATTTAGTGAAGATCTTATTATCTCATTCTGAAATTTGTTTATAGTAGTCTAGAGTATTCCTGGTTCTTAGTAATCCCCTGGCAATTCACATAACGTAGTTTAGAGTTTTCAGTTGATTTTACTTCATGTATAATTATTTTTTGCTCATATTATACAGCAAGAACCTCGATGTTGAGTTGTGGTGTAGATAATTAATATAGTTGAATAAATACTACACATACACACATGTATATAACTTTGATATATTGACGTTAACCAAGTTGTGTAGAAAGCAACGATAAATTTGGTTTAATTTACAAAATCAATCCAGTAGGAATCCAAATAATATTATATACACAATCAAGAAATACACATATTCCAATTAGTAATGAATATCTTCAATGAACATATAGCATTGTAGTTAATAGTAGAATAATAAATCTTCCATAATACAAATCAAATAGGAATGAAACTCAGAGACTTAGAGCGTAGAATCTTAGATGTTACTCGATCGGCTGCACGCCAAGAACTAAACTAAAAATGTGCGTGGTTTCGCGTAGAATATTTTATTACGATCCGATATTGTCACCGAATACATGAGAGTACATTATAATATATAGTAAAATATTACTATTCAATGAAGTATCCGATTACCATTGATTATTGACATCATCCGCCATCTTGTCCGGATCAATAGCTGGGAATTCCAGATAGCCTCATTACGCGGGTGTCAAGCGACCTTGGCATGCTGCATGCGTGATCGGATAATGTCTTTTATTAAGGTTAAAAAAAAGACATTCGTTCTAATTAAATTGGGGAAAACCTAAGACCTTGGGCTAAGAAATGTTTTGTATCGCTTTTACGGCAATTCGAATAATGATTAGTATTTGTTTATTAACAATGTAATGTATGAAATTTACGTTTCGTAACATACCCATACTCAAATAAGTTAAAATAACTGGTGATCCAAAAGGCTATAGGCCTATGTCCTTAACATCAACAATAGGCAAATTACCTGAACAAATGGTCAGCGCTAGATTATACTGGTGGCTGGAGTACACAAAATCTCTGCACAACACACAGGCAGGATTTAGGAAAGCCAGCAGAACTGAAGACCATTTGTACATATTCATGCAAAAAACAGTAGAAGGCTTTCAAAAAAACAAACATACTACCGCTGTCTTCATCTATCTTCATCGACCTACAACAGGGAGATTAGGACTGTTTATGAAAATGAGGAAGATGGGAATACATGGCAAAATGTATTAGTGGATAAAGGCCTACGTCCAAAACAGAACCATTCAGACTAGTTTTGAAGGAGCGAATTCTGACAAAAAGAACCTGGAGGAAGGACTCTCACAATTATCAGCCCTTAGTTGCACCCTCGTCCTCATAGTCATCAATGACCTATCTGATCTCACCACAGTAAACAAAGCAGTGTATGCAGACAACCTTCTGATTTGTACAACATAAAAATATCCAGTCTTAAATAGAGCCAAACTAAACAAAGCAGTGCTCACTAAACTTATACTAAGCTTTGGAAAATGAGTATAAATAAAGAAAAAAACAGTCTATACCATCTTTAGCCACAGCAAAAAAAAACAACAACAGCCACAAGAATATATAACATAAAATTAGATTCTAACCAGTTAAAAAAAAAGAAGAAAACTCAACATACCTGGGCGTAAATCTAGATCAAAAACTCTCCTTCATGGCTGATTTAAAAGAAAAAGCTTCAAGAAGGTTACACATGATTAAACACCTATCCAGCACTGAATGAGGAGCAGAGAAAATACACTAAGACAATTATACATACATTATAAGATCTGTCGTGGAATACTTCCTGCCTCTACAAACAACAGCCAACCAGACACAGCAAAATACACTAGACACAATACAGAACTAAGTCCTGCGCCTCATCAGTGGTGGTATGAGATCAACACCCATAGCAGCATGTGAAATAGACTCAAACATTGGTCACTGCAACTGAGACGAGATAGTGCAGCTTTAGAAGCAGTCGAAAGATACAAAAGACTAGAGAATGACCATACAAACAAAATACTAATTGAGCGCAACAGAACAGCCTAAAACAAGAAACAAAAGCCCCTATTGCAAATAGCAGACGAACTACAACAAAAACACCACCTCCCCAAAACAGAGAACCAATTACAAGACATTCGAATTTATCCCCGGAGGAAGACAAAGGCAACCAAGAATTAAAACCTCTTTGAACAACACAAGCCTAACCAAAACATCAAACACACTAGAACTTAAAGTAGGGGCCAGGTACCACGAGAGGGGGGTACAGCCGGTAAGCCGTATCGGGGCCCATAAGTTAATATTTAAGTAAAATTTTAAACTAAATTGGCAATAACGCAAGTATATTTTAATTGTTGCTATTAAGCTAAGAGGAGATGCCCCAAAACCTTCTATAGTCTCAATTTTAGTATTCTATGAATGTGTACTTGAACATTTTGTTAAATATGCAAAGAAGCCTCTAGTTGTAATATTTTCGATAGCATTTAGGATCTCTTTTTCATTATTTTTCTCCAGAGACTCTTAAAAATATAGACCTATGAGCCTTACAGGTTTACAGTTCTCCCAGTTAGCTTGCTAGGCCTAAATACTCTATGTCGCTGCATACTAGTACGGCAGTCAAAGCTAGTTAGCCAATCCTTTTACACTTTAATGATTTCCTGTTGAAGGTATCATAATTTTAGACAAATGTATTGAAAATTTAAAACCGTTTTTTTTTGTCATTTAACAAAATGTATTTTGGGAAGAGTCTGTACAAAAAAATGTATGTGTCAACTGTATTGCCACAGTAGATCTATCCTTACATTTGACTTCACCACATTTCATACATTACTGGTAAATATTTACAACTGACAAGAGTAACACCAATAGTTTAATCACTAAATCTAGAAGCACGAGAGGACAGAAGGACAACGAATAAAGTAGTAATAATACATAAGGCATCAAACTCTAAGCTTAATTTAGAAATACAACACAAAAACAATCTGTTACAATGCTCAGATCAACATAAGGACTAAAACACTTTCCTTATCCCTTATGCGAACTTATACGATAACAAAGGCAAACAAGTACTCTTTCATCTCGAGTGGCATCCGGGCAAGGAATGGGTTGCCTGAAGAAACCAGGAAAACCAGTAACTTATCATTTAAAAAACTAATAGAAATGCAGGACTAGACTCAAAACATGGACGTACGTAGGACGCAATAATTTCATTAATCTTCTTTATAGAATGCGTTTATGCAATGAATAAGATAATAGGTACATGATCAGACATGGTAAACGCCCCATCATTTATATTATAACCATACGTTATCGGCAGTTTTTGGGTATATGCCATCTATCAAATCATGTATACAACTTATCAATTGTTGACCACTAAAAAACCGTTTCTTAGCATCACTGTTCTTTTTAAAGCTTTGATCGTGTGTTGACCTATACTATTTAGGATGTAACTGTTTGGGGTAACGGTGTGCTCTCTATCAAGGAGTTCTTTTCAAACAAATTAATCATCAATCATCAGTGAGAGTAGGGTTGCCAGACGTCCGGCAAAAGGAGGACTCCTTTCTAGACTATTATCCTCCGTCCGGCAGGCAAAGCTAAAAACCTTTAAAATGCCCGGCTTTTGTAATATCTTATGTTTTGAAGGCGTACAGTTACAGTATTAAACATAGTATTTACCTCTTAAGAAAATAAATCATAAACAAGTGATCATTTAGGCCCTATACAAAAAAAGAATGATCCGTTTTCTCCTGTATGAGCTGTAAAGTTTATTTTTCAAAGTTGCCCAAAAGCAAGCTGCATTTTAGCATACTGTGAATTTATAAGTCTGTTATTTAAAAAAAAACACTGTTTCTTTTTTATTTTACCAAAACGCACTTATTGGTTGGCAGCTCTTGTAATAAATTATAGGCTTACTGATTACGGGGTTTCTTGCGAAATTTTTCAATTGAAACACATTGTCCTCCTTTTTATCTCTGGGTGTCCTCCTTTTGACACCCATGTGTCTGGCAACCCTAAGTGAGAGTCACTTTTCCCACTTTACATATACTTGTAATATTTTTTACAAGATCAATGCTGAAGCGGAGGAACAATTACAATTATTTAAACTAAAAATTATGTACTTGATTAAAGTATTTTTGTAATTGACCTGTAAGGCTGTGATTGAAATGATTACACTCTAATGGTAAATGGAAACACTTATGACAGTTTTACAAAATGTTACACAGACCTTTTAAAAAGACTCCTGATTTTTCAAACGTGTGCAACATAAATAAATCATCTAGATATGACTAGTGTTTAAAAAGAAGTGAGGGGGAGCCCAGAAAAGATCTCGTACCGGCATCTTTTTTTTTCTCTCGAGGGCCCTGGTGGGGACACTAGAAACCATCGAAAGCTATACAGATAAAACCTCCCACATCTATACAGATGGCTCAGCATTTAAAGCCACAATAATTGCTGGGCTAGGCGCTTACCTGATCTTCCCTGATAAAAAAAATGCCTCGAGATAAGTGCACCATGTGGGAACTATTGCACAAACTTCCTAGCAGATGCCATGAATATTGCCCTTGAGACAGTAGAACATAAATATAACAACAAACATATTGCCCCATCAGATATAGTCATCTTCACCGACTCCCAATCAACTCTCCGAACAATAGCAAGCGAAACCTCACCAAACTTGAACAAAATCACCCTTTAGGGGGGGGGGGGGGGTTGGAATCACGTGACAAAAAGCTGTATTAATAAAGTTTCATATAAGCTCGAGCTTTTTTAAATGATGATTTGTGTTTTAAGTCTTATTAAGATTTAAGCTGTATTATGCCTGTTAAATGAAATAGGCTATTTTATTATTATCATAGACATAGATCATAGACGATGTGAGCCTATTAGTGACTTGACTAGATAGCCTATTCACCAACACTATCACTTGGCATCGTAGCTGCCCTACTTAGCCATTAGCCCATTAGCCTAGCCTACGAAACATTAAAAGTGTAGGCCTATAAACTAAAATTGAAAGTGTAAATAGGTCTAGCCGGCCCTAGCCGAATCACATTAATCAATTAATCTACAGTACTACTATTTACCTCCTTATTTTTGAGTAGGATAGCCAATATTCATATGTGAATTTGTCATGATAAGAAACTTCACCATATGCCATATTTGTTTCTCAATAGTGGCTTCTATTTACCAATGACGTCACTAAAAAACTTAAGCTCCGCCCATTGCAAAGGCTCTATTAGAACACACATTGGAGTACCTAATAAGCATATACATCATCAACATAACCTTACAATGGAACCCAGGACATATTGGCGAAAAAGCTGACAGACTGGCTATAAAGGGAGCTAACATGCACCAATATTAAAGACTTGTCAACTACAACACAGTATGCAACATGCTAAAAAACAACTTTAAGGAGGAATGGCTAAATCAATGGGCACAGGGAACAACTGGAAGAAAAATGTACAAAGAAATGAATCAGCCCAACAAACAAGACAACATAAAATTAATCCCCCGCAAAGAACAATGTGCACTATATTCCAGTTGAGAACAGGACATAGAGCACTCAACTCACACCTACATAGAATAAACCCAACTCACCCACCTAACTGCAGACTTTGCCCCTGCTCACAAAAAACTGTAGACCACTTCCTGCTTGAATGCCCTGATCTAACCTACCTCAGATACACTCTGCTCCCCCCTCAACCTACCATTACCAACACACTATATAGTATTATAGGGCAACTGAAAAAGACATGTAAATATGTTTGTCTGGCATTGACTGCAAGAGAGCAAACAGCTCTGCAGACTGGCTAACAGAAGAAGAATAATATATATTTATGTGGTGATGTGTTTGTGTAATTGTTTGTATGTGAAATAAATGTGTATGTTTGAATAAGTGTTTGGTGTGTGTATGTTTTAGTGAATGATTATAAGTTCTGGGTAAACATTTCAACTAGAAAAATTCCTTGTTAATTCTCCTCAGTACAGACACAATTATATTTTAAAAAGAAAAGTCAAATTGGTGGCAACGATAGGAGTATATATACAGTTGCAAAACAAAAAATATTCCCTACGACACTTCAACCAGTAACACATCGATATAAACTCTACCTTCTGACGTCGCTGGACTTGCGTAAGCTAAATGTTCGACAAAATCACATTTCATCACGTTTCATCACGTTTCACCACGGCTCTCTATTATTAACAAGTTACAGTCTCTTTAGACCTAATTTCACACTCTTTCTGTTAGATCAAAGAGTCGTCAAAGACTATAATAAGATGGACCGCTTGCTCTATTTTTAGAGTTTATAATATATTCTTTTTCCGGGCGCATCCAATAACGCTGTCTTGAATGACTTCTACGTTTGCCTAAATGTTTCCGCTCTATACAACTTTCGATTTTAATCTAGATCTAGTATTTTGAATGTTTATTGTTGTCGAGACTTGGAAGAAGACGAAAATGCGGCGTTCACGGACTAAAGTAGGTCAAGGTATATATAGATTTCTTAGAAAATTAAACGACAAGTGCAGAACGATTAAAATTTACTGTCATTGTAAGATTGACCGCTCTCCCGCCTGACCGCTCTCCCGCCTGACCGATCTACCGCCTGACCGCTCCACTGCCTGACCGCTCCACCGCTCTACCGCCTGACCGATCAGAGCTTAAGTATGTAGAGAAGTGTTAAAGATAATCAGATACTTACTACAGGAATTAGCCTGCAGGGTCGAGTTGGTGCTCCCCATGTTTCTTACTTTGCAACTGTTCAGTCTTGTATCCCGCACGAGCCTTATAAAGATTTTCAGTTGTTTTTGTTGCCCGGATCAGCCCATAATTTATTGCCGTACTGTTTACCTAAGACTTTTTTCTCGCGTATTCAATGGTTCTCAAGGTTTGAGCCCACCGGAGTTAATAGTCGAAGTGTGTTTAAAATTAGCATAGACGTTTTTTGTTCCTTTTTTTTTTCTTGTTCGTTTAGTTCGTCTTATTTATTTCGAATTCTAAAATGAGTAAACATTGTTATTAGGAGAGCAGACACTTTGACCAAAGACTATAATAAGATGGACCGCGTGCTCTATTTTTAGACCTTAAGTGTTGTTGTTTTCCGTGCGCAGCCAATAACGCTGTCCCAAATGACTCCTAAACTTGCATAAAGACTTCCGATGTATACAACTTTCGATTTGAATATTAATTTTCCATTTACGAAAAATAGCGAAATACTAAACCGGAAGTCTAGACGACAGGGTGCGATCGGTAATTCGGAAACTAAGTGTTTCAAGTTATCAAATAGAAGAAAAATCAAAGAAAACAGTCCATCTTATTATAGTCTCTGCTTTGACTACTTCGATGACATGCGTGCTTTGTAAAGATCTTTTGAATATAGATCTAGAGGTAGTGTCACCATAGAAGCCGTAAGTGGCCTATGTGAAAGAAGCTTATGATCAATGCGCTTAATTAATCACAGGGAGCCAGAACAGATCTTTTAAAACTGGTTATACAAATGTAAGAACTAAATTTCTGTCTCTTTTTTAGATTGGAATAAATCCATGTTAATCCACTACTGAAATATTTGCCGAATTCTTCTGGATAAAACAGTCGAACATCTCGGTTTCCTTTATTTTCTTAAAGAACTATGATTAATGATTTAATTTGTGATACTTCCAACTTATATAGAGATTGCTGCATCGGATTGCCTATCACCACTTGCTAATGCTCAGCTGACACTTGCATGAGTCACGTGACAAAAAATGGACCTATCACCTTTTTTTTTTTTGGCATCCAGAGTGTATTATAAACAATGTTTACAAATTGTATGTTTTTATGTAGGCCCTAGTTGAAAGAAAACATATTATTTATATTTGTCTCGTGGCTTGAAATAGTTATTCTTCATCAACTTATTGTAAAACCTTTATATAATAAAATTTAACTTCCATTTCACATAGATAAAAAAAAAGAATTTTGAAAATGAATATTTATACTTTATGCTATGAGCATTAGAGTTAAGAGAGTAAAGCCTACTATAACTTGAGAAAATTGAAAGTTTTAAGTACCTATACAAATTTTGAAGGTCAGTGTTATTGAATCAAACTAGAATCGCCTGCTTTGAGTATTGATTTAATCTGTTTTGCTGTACACTGACGAGCTTTTCGGCGTATAGATTACAGGTAGAGGCCGACTGAAAGCAAATTTTTGGTTTCGGCCGAAAACATAAAGGTACCGAAAGATATAAATTGACTTTCGGCCGAAATCTTAACTGCAGCGTCGGCCGAAACCGAAAGATAAAATGACATTGCTAACCAAAAGATTTTAAAAGACTACACATTTTTGTATAATATTAACTAGTTTATTTGTAGGCTTACTCTATTTAAGTAAACCATAGAACAAATATAGGGCCTACAGTTGTACATAGGCCTACATGTATTATATAACATTTTATTCAGAATTGAATACTTTTAAAGATTGAATAACCTTAAAAGCTTTTTTTATCTAGATATTAGGACATGATTTTTTTATAAAATTTGACAAAACAACACAAACATGACAAATGCAAGATATTCGGCCTAAACCGAAAGCAAACTGAATGCTAACATTTTGGCTTCGGTGGAAACCGAAACTGCGCCAAAAGAGACAATTTGCCTAGGTTCGGTGCCGAAACCGAAACCAATATGAATTTCGGTCGGCCTCTACTTACAGGTTCCTGACATTGTTCGGCTTACACACACCCCTTTCCCCGCGCACACACACACACTAGGTCCAATGTGTTACAGCCAAATTTCAATGTAGCCTCAATGTGGTTTAAAAGAAAAAAAATTACATTTATTGTTTACTTTTGTTAATTTTTTGAACGGTTTGAAGATTGTAGTTTTGGGCTAATGTTGTTCAGTTTAGTTTTCTGCAATAACAGTCTTAGGAATCTTTCTCCAATACATGCAGATTACCTTTTTATGACAATATAGTGGTGACCGCACTGAATCAACATTTTGATAAATAGATTGACGGAAATGTACATTATAGAAACTTGTCAAGAATCCATTGTAGCCTATGAGAAATTAGTGCTTTTTTTAATGATTTATATTTTCTTATGTTAGTATTTTGCATTCTTCTTGGTGGAAAATCAATGTTATTACTTATCTATAAAAAAAATGGATTAGGCCTGGAAACTATTCTTGATGCCAAAATCAAATAGCTTACACTTATATATATATAACAATAATAATAATGCTTATATAACGCATATCCCGTTGAGGACAGTTCTATGCGCGAAGAACAGACGAAAGCTAACAAGCTAATACTAAATTCCCCAGCGTTGCGTGGGGAAAAAAATTCGCTTCATAGGCTAAAGATAAAACTTTTATCAACTACAATGAACAGAAAGCTATAATAATTTCAAAAATATATAATTATCAATTAATTAATAAAAACATTTACGAAAGTAATTTAAAATGAATATTATAATCGGGTTAAAAAAAAGGCATGTCTTTTTATTGAACAAAAAGTTTGGACTATCCCTGGCTAATAATCGAATACCTGTCTATCGCATGTCTAAAATATAATTATTAGATTTTACTTACCGAAAACAATTTAGAAAAGCTTTAGGTCCTGAAATTCTATACAATCTTTAAAAAAAAGTAATATTAACGGAATTTTACAAATGTAGTCTGCCTATCGATATTACAGAAAAAGAAAAAAAACTTTCAGTGGGGAAAATAACCCAAGTCACTCGCATAGCAGTACGTCACGCTAACCACTCAGCTAGGGAGGACACTTGCAGAGTGCGAGATCGCAAAAGTAAAATATGAAGGGCTAAGCTCCCCCTGGAATTTTTTAAACATATTTACTTCAACAGTTGTTTTTTTAAATATGTACCGGTACTAAATTCGCTAAAAATGTGGTAGATGTTTGTCACGCGAAAGTTCAGCCCCCCCCCCCCTATATATATAGCCTATATAGGCTGGTGAGACCGGCTGGTCCTGCGGTTAGTTCACCGGACTGTCAACCAAAAACCAACTGACATGTCGCGGGTTCTATCCCTGCCACCGACCGATCCCTGTCGCCCTGCAGGAGTTTTGGAACTAGAGGACGTAATAATCTTCTAGAGCGCACTGAGCATGCTAAAATAGCATGGATAGAAGCGCTATATAATATTATAAATAACCATTATTATTATTATAGAGGGGAGAGGTGGGTAATTCGTACCCCCTAAGGGAAAAAAATGACAATAATAATATTAAAAGTAGAAAAAGTTTTATTTTTACGTTAAAACAATTATTGGCGACCAAAGAATGAAAATACATGATCTGAACGTTTTATTATGAAAACAAAGAGCACAATTAAAAATTAAAAAAAGACAAGGTGGTACGAATTGCCCTCGCAGGCGTTCAATTTGTACCACTAGGGAGGGTAATAAGTACCAAAAGAAATGAAGATAAAATATTGTTTGTAAGGTTGACATTTATAAGTTGAAGTCTCTCTCTATATGTGTAATTAATTCACAAGTATAATTATTCAGCGACCCACTTTGGAAGGCTTATTAAGAGCATGCAGGATGTACCAATGCTCTACAGATAAAACATTATATCATGTATTCATAGATGTTCTCACCGTACCAGTACCCGGTACCATTGCAAAACTTAATTATTTTTTTTTTGGCCTCCAGACCTTTTGTCTTTTTCTTTGGTGCAGTATCGGTACATCTGCACTAATTGTAACGTAATTAGCACCGGTACGTATTACCCTCCATAGCGAGGTACGATTTAGCCGACTCAGACGTAACATTGTTTATTGCTTCTATGTTTTTATCGGCAATAGAAAACGGATCTAAATGTATTTATTAATAAAGCAGACTGGATAGTCAGCACACTGAAAAAAATATAAATACGCTATTGTCACAAGACTAAGACACACAGTTAATTCATAAAATCACACGAACGAAGGCTCCTCAATTCAATACGTAGATTCTTTAATCCTTAATGCATGTAACATAGTATACAATGGTCCATCACAACAATACTTTCTGTTCTTGACTGATAAACTTGGACGAAGACTGATCTCATACACGTCTTGTTCAAGTACAGACCAAATCTCAACTGAACTGTATCTAGGATCCAACGTTGCTATATCATTCATACAAATCCGTACTTCCCTTTCATACCATAGTGCAATCTCGTACATAATAATAAAATGCACACCTTTCTTATTCCTCATCTAACAACATGCGTACTTTCTATAATATCTATAATAGTGACAGCTATGTTTAACCAGACCTACGTAGTACGACTAGAGGCTCTGGTAAAAAATAACATGAATTAGTGTAAAAAAAAATTAAAGTCAGCCTACCGTTTTATTTACTTGTCCATGTCCACCATTGTTCTATGGCAGTAAAAACTAATGTGCTGGCATGTGTTAACGGGCTTAAATGTTAATTACAACCAGTCAAACTAGCTAAAACGGCATAGGTACGAATCACCTAGCGGTACGAATTACCCACCTCTCCCCCTATATATAGATAGATATAGGTAGATAGATAGATAGATTAGTAGGAATATTGAACAAAAACCGGAATGCCGATAATCGGTTTTCAAACTTAAAACCGATTATCGGTTTAGTTGGAATTGAATTGGTTGGTTTAATTTCTTGACAATAATGAACACTATTAAATTTTCGATTTAATTTTCGTACTTAAAACATTTTTTTCTTAAAAAAAAAATAAGTAAAAAGAAAATGCTGATATTATTTTAATGTTCAAATTAAAATGCATTAAAGTAGCAAAATTAACAACAATCAATATTAACACTCAAAATTATATGCATTTTAACAATTTAATCTGTGAATATAAAAAAAAGAAAGACAAAACAATTCATCTAAGGAATTTTTTTTTCATATCACAAGAATTTATAATATAAACATTAGTATTTACAGTTTTAACAATTTAATTATAAAACAATTGAATCAAAGTATAATATACAGTTTCATGGTTATCTTTTCTTATTTTTAATTTTACAAATTGTCTTTTATTTTATTTTCAGGGCATTGCCATTAAGCTTATGTAGTTGTTGTATTAGCCTACCCTTTAATTTAATTTGATGGCTATTTCTTATATTATGTTTTTCAAGTTGATGGAGATTTGTAGTATTTAGATTCTATTTAAAACTTGATGAAGATTTGTACTACTCAGATTCTGTTTAAACTTGATGAAGATTGATCTAATTTCACATACAATACTGTGTGGAGAAAAAAAACAGGAAGTATCACAACAAATACAATTATAATTTTAAATCCAAAAACTAACAAATAGATGCCATGATAATGTATGCCGTTAAATTATCTGTACCGACAAGTGAAGCCGGCTGGCCTAGCGGTTAGCTCACCAGACTGTCAACCAAAAAACCACTTGACACGTCGCGGGTTCGAGCCCCGCCACCAGGCAGATCCCTGTCGCCCTACAGGAGTTTTGGGACTAGATGACGTTAATATTGAGTTGTTATCACATGCGCTTAACCGGCAGCAGTGAAACCTCTCACAGATTAATAGTCTTCTAGAATTAAGCATGCTAATATAGCATGGATAGAAGCGCTATATAAATTACCATTACCAAGTGTTCGATGAAAATATAATTTGTTATCGCAAACGAAAGTAATTTTGTAAAGCTCATCAGATATTCTCTCAGCGTGCCATGCTAGATATGCTTGCCAGGACATTGTCCGAACCCGGCATTGATATCGATTGTTATTTCAGACACTTATAACGATCAGTCTTGGTATTCTTTTCAAACAAATATTTGATGAATGTATGACAATTATTACTTCTTCAAATCTTCTTTGTATGGTAGCCTACACAAAGGGTCGGCTACCTACGAAACGCGATTGTCAATGGCACGCGAAAGACTTCCAAAAAGGCAATTCAAGTGTCGTCTACAAATAATTTAGTGCTTAGAGCATGATGATTTGTATGCTGTTGGCACGCTGAATGAATTAGAAATCCAACTTTGGCACACCATTATCAAAAGGTTGCCGACCCCTGGCATACACAACAATAATTAATACACCCGGTCTCTAAATCTAATTAACACTACCATGTCTGTAGTCTGTAATAAGTTATCTTCGAGTCTCGAGCCCTAAAGTGGTTTCCCCATTTATATAAATTAACTATTAATTGTTATAAAGCGAGATGAGCACACGATGGAAGAAAGACTGTCGTAAAAAAGTGCTCGGCGAAAGGCGAGTAAGAGTGAAAACACAGAACTAACTAATGAAATATCTCCAATCTTTAAAATACTTTTTCAAGCCTCTCTAAACCAGGGCAAAGTGCCCAAAGATTGGAAATTAGCTAATGTAACCCCCCTTTTCAAAAAAGGGGATAAATCTGACCCCGGAAATTACAGACCTGTTTCCCTAACAAGCATAACATGTAAAATACTTGACCATATAATATATAGTAGTATAGTAAATCATCTAGACAAACTTAATGCACTGTGCCCACACCAACATGGCTTTAGGAAAAATAGATAATGTGATACTCAATTAATAGGCTTAATAGATTACTTGTCTAAGGGATTAGATAATAACAACCAAATTGATGCTATATTACTAGATTTTTCCAAAGCATTCGATATAGTTCATCATCCTAGTCTACTAAAAAAAATTAAATATTTTGGCATCACTGGTCCTTTACATCAGTGGATTCAGGACTTTCTTATAGGCAGAGAACAAACTGTGGTAATAAATGGCTCTAAGTCATAACCAATAACTGTAAACTCAGGAGTTCCACAAGGAACTGTTCTAGGACCCCTACTATTTCTAATTTATATTAATGATCTGCCAAATTGCATCAACACAGGAACAAAAGTAAGATTATTTGCAGATGATTGCATAATTTATAGAATAATAAAAACAGGAAAAGATAGTGAACTTCTACAAAAAGACTTCGACGAACTACAAAAATGGGAATCAAAATCAAACTGGAGTATGTCTTTTCACCCAGAAAAATGCCAACTAATAAGGGTATCCAAGAAAAAGAAACAAATAATAGCAAACTTCTTCATTCATGGTAAAGAACTAACTCAAACTAACAATGCTAAGTATCTAGGAGTAATAATAAATGACAGGTTATCTTGGAACCCTCATATTGATGAAGTAATTAAAAAATCTAACAAAACATTAGGATTCATAAAAAGGAACTTTTACAAATGTAATAAGAATATAAAACTAAAATGCTATCTCACATTAGATAGGCCTATACTAGAATATGCAGCACCTATATGGGACCCATCAACTAAAGAAAACATGAAAAAATTAGAACAAATAACCAGTGAATATTGCCAATTAACAAGAGTAACACCATTAGTCAAATCACTAAACCTAGAAACACTAGAGGACAGAAGGGTTAAGAGTAAAGTAGTAATAATACATAAGGCATTAAACTCTAATTTAGAAATACAACCCAATAACAACCTGTTGCAAAGCTCAAATAAACATAAAGACAAAAACACTTTCATTGTCCCTTATGCGAGAACAAATGCATATAAGTACTCTTTCTTCCCGAGTGGCATTCGGGCATGGAATGGGTTGTCTGAACAAACCAGGAAAACCAGTAACTTAACATCATTTAAAACATTAATAAAAATGCACGACTAGACTCAAACCACGGATGAGCGTAGGATGCAATAATCTTCTTTATAGAAAGCGCGTCTGTAATGTATAAGATAAGATAAGATAAGTATGCATAAGTTGCAAGAGAGAGTGAGAAAGACTGCCATTCGAGGATTGGTCTGCTCAGCCATACTAGTATAATAAATAATTCTAAGATAAACGGTAACTCTAAAATAAAAGGTAATTCTAACATAAAAAAATTTTTTTAGAGAAAAATTATAGCATTATTAGTCATATAATTACATTAATTGTAAATCAGTTACACCAGAAGCCTATATCGATATTATATGAATATTTTGACATACATTACCATATTACTATTTGAATATTTAGTCTTTCTACTAAAACTTACAGCTGGTGGAGCACTCTTTGTTGGTCTCGGCTGTGGATTAAATAGTTCGATATAAAATGTCCCGAATTAAAGGCTCTAAACAATAGGCCAACATTTAATCTATAAGATCATATTCATTAGCTATGGTTGATTTACTATTTCTATTTAATCAATCTGTAAACAGCTAATGTAACAACAGGATTTAATACTCACCGAGTCTCCATTTAAAAACTGTATGGAACTGGTAATCACATCGCCACTGATATATATAAAATTGGCTTCGTCCATGTCGACACGGTGGTTGAAAGCATAGAAAGGGGAGTCATCCACTGTGATCTGTTAACAACAATTAAAGAATGCCAATATGTTTTGGGGGCACGGTAGCCGAGAGGCAGCGCGTTCGACTGGCGATCCAAGGGTCCTGGGTTCGAATCCTGGTGCAAGCTAGGATTCTTTCCCAGGATATGAGGGTGTCCCTGAGTCTACCCAGTCCTGATGGGTACCTGACCTTAGTTGGGGTAAAGTAAAGGCGGCTGTGCATAGTGCTTGCCACACAATCACCTAGTATGCCGTGACCACGGAAACTGGTGAACGCTGCTTCACCGGCCCTATGGACCAATTTGGTCTGACGGGATACTGTGACAGGGTAGTTGTAGATTTACCCGTTATCACAAGGTGAGGTGGAATTGTGTCTTACACCCCTTGGCTTGTTGTCTTGATGGGTATGATGCCACAGCTATTCTTTAGTTCTTGCAAAAAAAGCAACACAGCAATACAAACACTATTAGTGTAAGTGACTCACAAAGATTCAGGTTTTGGTATATCAATCCATATATATATATATGCGATTATGATCAGTTTATTAATAGAGTAAATGTCGATATACTTGGAAACAGGATTATCAGAATCCACATAGAATAATTCAATGTACATACAAGATGAGAAGATCTATTCTAGACTAGAGTTTAACGTGTGTACAGCACGGAGCTAAGAATTCAACTAACTATAGTTTTTCCACCCACGCTGGTCCCGGAAATTCCTTTAACCAGATTTGGGTGTTTAAAATCACGTGAGAGCAATGTACATTCATTGGATGCTGTAGATATCTTTAGAATGCTTAGTTAGAGGGGTAGTGGGGGGGGGGGGGAAACCTCATTAACTTACATCAATTCAAGAAGGGTAGAGGTGCTACGTAAGGAGGAGGTGGGTGGGGAGTACCCAGTTGTCTTTACATTACCATAAGAGGAGTGGGTGTAGCATGCAATGGAAATACCGGGGAGGGATCAATTATCTCAGGGCTAACCCACCCTCTCAGAAAGGAGGATTCGGGTTACATGTCAGTGGGCACAAGGACACTATTGTTGTAAATACAGAGACAATTAACTTGAAAATACAAGGTGGGGTCGGATATCGCTAATTGCTAATCGTTTTGTAATAACATTATAATACGTTTTGTAATAACATTATAATACGTTTTGTAATAACATTATAATACGTTTTGTAATAACATTATAATACGTTTTGTAATAACATTATAATACGTTTTGTAATAACATTATAATACGTTTTGTAATAACATTATAATACGTTTTGTAATTACATTATAATACGTTTTGTAATAACATTATAATACGTTTTGTAATTACATTATAATACGTTTTGTAATAACATTATAATACGTTTTGTAATTACATTATAATACGTTTTGTAATTACATTATAATACGTTTTGTAATAACATTATAATACGTTTTGTAATTACATTATAATACGTTTTGTAATAACATTATAATACATTTTGTAATAACATTATAATACGTTTTGTAATTACATTATAATACGTTTTTTAATAACATTATAATACGTTTTGTAATTACATTATAATACGTTTTGTAATTACATTATAATACGTTTTGTAATAACATTATAATACGTTTTGTAATTACATTATAATACGTTTTGTAATTACATTATAATACGTTTTGTAATTACATTATAATACGTTTTGTAATTACATTATAATACGTTTTGTAATAACATTATAATACGTTTTGTAATTACATTATAATACGTTTTGTAATAACATTATAATACGTTTTGTAATAACATTATAATACGTTTTGTAATAACATTATAATACGTTTTGTAATTACATTATAATACGTTTTGTAATAACATTATAATACGTTTTGTAATAACATTATAATACGTTTTGTAATTACATTATAATACGTTTTGTAATTACATTATAATACGTTTTGTAATTACATTATAATACGTTTTGTAATAACATTATAATACGTTTTGTAATAACATTATAAAACGTTTTGTAATAACATTATAATACGTTTTGTAATTACATTATAATACGTTTTGTAATTACATTATAATACGTTTTGTAATTACATTATAATACGTTTTGTAATTACATTATAATACGTTATGTAATAACATTATAATACGTTTTGTAATTACATTATAATACGTTTTGTAATTACATTATAATACGTTTTGTAATAGCATTATAATACGTTTTGTAATAACATTATAATACGTTTTGTAATAACATTATAATACGTTTTGTAATTACATTATAATACGTTTTGTAATTACATTATAATACGTTTTGTAATAACATTATAATACGTTTTGTAATTACATTATAATACGTTTTGTAATAACATTATAATACGTTTTGTAATTACATTATAATACGTTTTGTAATTACACTATAATACGTTTTGTAATAACATTATAATACGTTTTGTAATTACATTATAATACGTTTTGTAATTACATTATAATACGTTTTGTAATAACATTCTAATACGTTTTGTAATTACATTATAATACGTTTTGTAATTACATTATAATACGTTTTGTAATTACATTATAATACGTTTTGTAATTACATTATAATACGTTATGTAATAACATTATAATACGTTTTGTAATTACATTATAATACGTTTTGTAATTACATTATAATACGTTTTGTAATAACATTATAATACGTTTTGTAATAACATTCTAATACGTTTTGTAATAACATTATAATATGTTTTGTAATAACAATATAATATGTTTTGTTAAACGCGCTCTTTATATATGCGTTTGTAACCGGAGAGCACTAAATAAACAGGACTTATTCAAAAATAAAACGTCGATGGTCGAATACTGGAAACACTAACCTATATATTTGTTATTACTTCACCAAAATCGAAAATTAAATGGTCTACTAAAACTAAAAAACGAACATATAAATTGTACAATTTTATATAAGTGTATAAGTAGTATATTAAGCGAAAAACAACAACAAATGCCTAATTATGTAAATAATCCATGTAGGCTACATATAGTTTGTGTAGGCTTACTATTAATTTGTGTAGCCTACTGTACATACAGTACATACCACGTAAGCCTGTTTGGTGACCACGATTTCAATGACAAATGGTTGGTTCTTATTGAAAGGCATGTTCAGCCACCTCTCCTCCTTTAGCCACCTGGAATTTTTCTTGCTGTTGAGCACCACCAGGCCGTCAGTACACTTGGGGTTGAACCTAAACCTTGCATTGAAGTGCAGGATACAGTCCTTGTCAATATTGTTGTTTGAACTCAGATTCACACTGAAACTGAAAAGGCGAGAGACAAGCATTTAATTTTGGCCAACTGAATCTAAGATAAAACGGCGGTATTTCAAAATTTTCAATAAATATTGTTACGTCCACAATCCCCTTGTGGCCAGAGCTGTGTAGATCTTGCTGATAATTCTCGTTAGTCCTAGGGGAGACTTTAATTATTAGTATTTATGTTTCAGTATTACACGAACTCTTCTTATAGTCCTGGGCACAAATTCAGTATTTGGATTCCAACATTTCCTTTCTGGTACATTATGGTAGTAGATAAATCTTATAGTAATGTATTCAACACAATAGGATAGTAATTTGACAAGGAAGCTTCAGTGTAACTGTTGTTGATAGTTTATTTCAGGTGGTATGTTCAATATATACAATATATCTATTATGTACAGTTAGAATAAAATAGTGCAAACACAAACGTTCTCAAAGGAACATATTTTGAAACTCTCTGTCTTTCAGACAAAACAAATCGTTAAATACTATCCGAGTGGTGCAAGGGATAGACCCATTACCAGTAGGGGTGAAAATCATGGTATCATTACAAAACTCATAACAAAAACGATAGGAACTTCCCCTATTAAATAATGAGTCGTTCCCAGACTCTGAGAATTTGAGATCAACACAGAATCCCAGCATTACCTAGAATCTTTCGTTTTCCTACTAAACGTCGTAATATTGTGTGTAGTAAGAAAAGAGAGAGAGAGGAGAATAAACATTGCGTGTTCCAATTCTTGGAAAAACAATATACATGACACGCCCCCACCCAATGAAAGAAATAATGTACCATAATTACCCAAGTAATACTCAACATGGTACATTTTTCGTACTTAACACTATCGTTTTAACAACCATCAATCAATGGAAGATTATAAGACAATTTAAGCAAACATGGCTCACTGGCACAACTAAATTATAAAAAGTGTCACTACCCAATGGTAATTGTGATTATAACGTAATGGACAAATATTTCCCCGTTAATATTAATATTAACTAATGTCTCAACAAGTACAAATAATTCAAAAATATTCTAGTCATTCTTATTTTAACTATGTACAGTTGTGTGGATTTCCACCAAAAATTTGCAAAAAGTCTTAATCTATTTAAACAAATATAACATTGCTCAAACTCTGTCAATTTTCAACAGTTTACTTCTAATATACAAACCAAAAGATAAGTAATACGTAACTCGAATCAAACTATAGGTTACTTCCCCTTTAAATTACAGTGTCAACTTGACATTAACAGGGTTCATACCTAAGATGATGATACTTCCCCTTTTCTCAAATATGAGGAGAAAATACACTCTAGTTACGATTACTACAGTAATCTAAATATTAAAATGTAATCCACTATTATGCGTTTTTGGCAAATTTAAAAGCTTAATATAAAAGATTGTTCAGGGTTGAATGAGTGCACACCTTTAGGTACCTTTGTTTCCCTCCATTCCCGGATATATGGAATATATAACAACCTATACAACATAGTGAATATCCACTAGTTTTTCCCATTCTATTACCATGATATAACAATTTAGCAATAGATTTCCAATATTATCTATTAATTTATACCAATTAAGATTACATCTCTTTCTAAGATAAAAATTGTACATATTATTATTTAGTTCCATTCATTAACTAAAATAAAACAAGATAATAAATCAACTAGCTCAAAGTTTTCTCACTTAATTGCATGTGATGACAATTACTTTCATCCATCCATATCAAGTAAATACGTGCATATATATTTATTGCATCATGCATCAAAATTTAAATGGAATTTCTTTTCCATAATCAAATGAATTTAAAATATATCAGAACATCAATATTATACATGATTATAAAAATTATTAATACTTTCAAAAGACTTGACTTCTGTATGATACAATATTCTATAGGTATTCCATAATCAAAATTCAAACGAATGATAGGTTATCATGACACATTCTTAATGAATAAGTGAGATGATCTGAAAAAGAAGTATAGGGTTATTCAGTCAATCATGTAGCACCCGAGATAGAGTATCAGCTATGACCTTGTCTCTATCTTGTCGATGATACGGGGAATGGGATACCAGTCGGTCTTTGTCAAATTACTTAATTTCCCAAGGTCTCTATAAAACTGCAGTGTGTGGTCGGCTTTTGGTACCATCACACAGGGTGTAGACCATTTGCTATCACATTTTTCTCCTATGTCATCTTCTAACATATACTTTACATCTAATTTAATATGCTCAGGTCTGATGGGGTCAAATGGATGCTGTTTAATAGACCTGGCATTCTCGGTTAACATTACATCGTGCTCTATGACATGTGTCCTACTGGGAACATTTGTAAACATTGACTTATTTTCATGTACCAGCTCAATAATCTTCTCCTTATCTTCTACCGGAAGATGTTCTAGCCTTGTATCTAAACTCTTAAGGGCATCTGTATTATTAAGTTTACTTTCTGCAAACTTATATTCTATCCTAGATAATTCCGTCGGGACTCTAGCTAATGAAATCATGGGGACCTTCCGTGATTTACTCTTTTCCCTGGAAACATAGGGCTTAAGTAAATTAATATGGCATACCCTCTGTTTTTGTCTCCGGTCAGGAGTCTTTATCAAATAATTGACCTCGCCAAGCTTTGACTCTATCTCATAGGGTCCACTAAACTTTGCACTTAAAGGCTGATTTTGCAAAGGTAGAAACACAAGAACTTTGTCACCTGGTGCAAAAGTTCTAGCTGTAGCTTTACGGTCATAGTTCTGTCTCATACGCTCCTGCATCTGTGGAAAATGAATCTTCACATGGTTAAAAGCATGATAAAGCCTATTTTTAAATTTATCTACATATGACAAAAGTCCAATCGGTTCACTGTCCGTTAGCCAAGTTTCATGTAGAAGTTTCAACGGACCTCTGACTGAGTGTCCATACACAAGTTCGAATGGGCTAAACCCCAGGGATTCCTGAGTGGCCTCCCTTGCAGCGAACAGTACATAAGGCACACCCTTATCCCAGTCTTTCTCGTTTTCATAACAGTACTTTTTAAGCATCGATTTTAATGTCTGATGAAACCTTTCCAGAGCTCCCTGGCTCTCAGGATGATAGGCACTTGATAGCCTATGGCTTATCCCTAATTGTTCCATGACTTGTTTGAAAATGTTCGAAGTAAAGTTAGTCCCCTGGTCGGACTGTACTGTCTTCGGTAGGCCATAACGTGTAAAGAAATTTGTCAGGGCGTCTACCACCTTCACTGTTGTTATGTTCCGCAACGGAATGGCTTCCGGGAAGCGAGTGGATGAACACATGACTGTGAGCAGGTATTGAAAACCGGCTTTTGTTTTCGGCAACGGGCCCACGCAATCAATGAGTATATGACTGAATGGTTCGTCGAACGCTGGTATCGGCTGGAGTGGAGCGACAGGAATTCGTTGGTTAGGACGTCCTACCATTTGGCATACGTGGCAAGTCTTGCAGTATTGTTCGACATCTCTTCTCAGTCCTGGCCAGTAGAAGTAAGGGAGGATACGGTGGTGCGTTTTTTGGACTCCCATGTGACCAGCGAAAGGAAGATCATGCGCCATACGCAGTATATCTTGACGATAGCACTTAGGTATTACAATCTGGTGAATACTGTCCCACTCGTTTGTACCTGAGTTGAGCGGTTTCGACTTTCTCATCAACACTTCATCTTTCATGTAAAAACATTCCGCCATTGCATCTGCAGTCTTTTCATCAACAGCTTTCATTCTGAGTTGCATTATTACTTCGTCATTCAATTGTTCTTTCACCAATTTCTGCTTTGGTGACAAAATGTTATCGTTCTCTGTTGCATCACCAGTTGTTAGTTCAGCAAAGAACGTAGCACTTAAATCGATGTCAGGTGTTTCTGTTATCACTGTTTCATTCGCATGTGTGTCTTCAGGACAGACAAACACATCTTTCGTTGCACTACACGGCGTAGCAGGAGTCTTTACCGACTTCTTTTCCTGCATTGCTCTTGTCAGTGCACATGTTGGGCGTTCATTGGCAGGACGTAGGTTTTTGTCCTCCGCCATCTTTGTCTCCAACACTTTAACCATGGGCTCGACAGTGACTCTGCCGCCCATAATGTCATTTCCTAATATCATGGAAACGCCTTTGACGGGTAGTGCGCGCCACACTCCCACTACGATGTTACCTGTAAAAATATCCGACTCGAGTTTTATTCTGTGTAGTGGAGCTTCCACAGCCTCCATACTAGCACCTCTCAGCACAACAGACTCACCGGTACTGGTGGCATCTGTTAACGGCACACTGCCCTCTAGGATCACGCTGACAGCAGAACCCGTGTCACGTAATATCTGTATTTTCTTCTTGCTGAGTACATCGACTTCTGTCGACACTGTCCCCTCGTAGACAAAGGGTCGAAAATCGGATAGGTCGTCCTCTTCCGGGACTTCAGGAACCATCTGTTCCTCACGGCCTTCTGAAAGCATAATAGATTGAGTACAGCTATTCTCTTTTACCTTAGATAGACTGTTCTCAAAAACCATCGACTCCACAACTATGGGCGATGCCGGCCGCATTTCTTTTGAGTTTCTTGACCCTGTGTTGCACACTTCTTCTGTCTGCTTGCTGTCTTTCTGCACTCTGGCACAGTGTAGAATAGCACCTTGCTTCTTGGTAAGGATCCAACAATCTTTCTTCATGTGGCCCTCTTTCTTGCAATTGAAACATACCACCTTTGCTTTATTTACATCTGTCTGCTTCCTGAAATGAACTAAGTTACTATTACTGTTCTTATTATTGTTTTCCCTTGTCTCTTTTGGTTTACTAGCCTCCTTGGGCTCTGGTTTGTGCACTTTGGGTTTGTCAGCATAATATGGCTTTATGCTGGCGTGAATTATGGCATAGTTATCTGCCAATCTAGCAGCTTCATGCACATCTTCAACCCCTCGGTCTGAGATGTGGGTTTTAATATCCACTCGAATACAATCATTGAATTCCTCAAACAATATTAGGTTCTTGAGTTTATCAAACTCACTTACATTCTGTGACCTTAGCCACTGTTCTAACATTTTCTCCTTTTGTCTCAAAAAGTCTACATGAGTTTGATCATATGCCTTCTTTCTGTCTCTAAATAGCTTTCTATATTTTTCTGGTGTCAGGGAATAACTTTTGAGCACCCTATCTTTGATTACTTCATAGTCATTTATTTCCTCGGGTGTTAAACTCAACACTACGTCCAATGCTTTTCCTTTGTTGAGAGTTGACCTTAACAATAAAGCCATCTTATCATCAGGGAACTGATAATCTACAGCTATCCTCTCAAAAAGCAAAAAGAAATCTTGAACATCTTCTTCTCTGAATATAGGCAAGTGTTGCTTCATTGCGCTAATATCCATACCATTGCTGTCCCTACGATGGTCAGGTCTGTTCATGCGTGCCATCTCTATCCTTTCTCTGCTTTCAATCCTAATTCTTTCATTTTCCCTTTCAATTTCAATCCTAATTCTTTCATTTTCCCTTTCAGTTTCTATCCTAATTCTTTCCAATTCTCTCCTTTCCATACTTTCTAATTCCATTCTCTTCATAGCTAATTGGAATTTTAGGTTTTCACTCAACCCTTCATCTTCATCATTGTTTGATGATATAGATGACATATTTCTTACCTCGTCTCCGTGGGCAATTACCTCGCCCCCACTGGGAGCTACATAACCTTCATTGATATCGTTCTGTCCCACTTCAACTACATTAACAGTGTTCATGGCATTCTGCCCGTTCAAACATGTCATAATTTCTTTGATCAAACGATTACGATTAGGTCTTGCCTGTCCTGCCTCAATCCCAAAGGACTCAGCTAATTCTTTTAGTTCAGCAAATGACATGGCCTTAAGTTCCTCACTTGATATATTCGAAGCCATAGTATAGCGTTCGAAATATTTGTGATAGTAGAGTAGGATATATTGTATAATAAAATATAAAGTTCCAACTTACGATTTGTCCAGAAATTTGCACAATATAATATTAAACACTTCGTGGAATCTTCACACTTCCCAAGGAATAAATGCGCAAACCAGTTCTCTCCTCTTTTTTAAAAAAGAATAGTTTCACAGTCCTAGAAAACGAAACACAAATATGCCGCTCTCAGTACTACTAATGTCACAAAATATTTCTATGTCAGGAAAAATATAACTCAAATTTTCCAGACGAGATCAACAATTTTTTTCCAATCCTAGATCAGGAAAAGTAGAACTCAAATATATCGAACGAGACCACTAAATTTTGTTAATCCTAGGTCAGGAAAAGTAGAACTCAAATATACCGGGCGAGACCACCAAATTTTGTTACGTCCACAATCCCCTTGTGGCCAGAGCTGTGTAGATCTTGCTGATAATTCTCGTTAGTCCTAGGGGAGACTTTAATTATTAGTATTTATGTTTCAGTATTACACGAACTCTTCTTATAGTCCTGGGCACAAATTCAGTATTTGGATTCCAACATTTCCTTTCTTGTACATTATGGTAGTAGATAAATCTTATAGTAATGTATTCAACACAATAGGATAGTAATTTGACAAGGAAGCTTCAGTGTAACTGTTGTTGATAGTTTATTTCAGGTGGTATGTTCAATATATACAATATATCTATTATGTACAGTTAGAATAAAATAGTGCAAACACAAACGTTCTCAAAGGAACATATTTTGAAACTCTCTGTCTTTCAGACAAAACAAATCGTTAAATACTATCCGAGTGGTGCAAGGGATAGACCCATTACCAGTAGGGGTGAAAATCATGGTATCATTACAAAACTCATAACAAAAACGATAGGAACTTCCCCTATTAAATAATGAGTCGTTCCCAGACTCTGAGAATTTGAGATCAACACAGAATCCCAGCATTACCTAGAATCTTTCGTTTTCCTACTAAACGTCCTAATATTGTGTGTAGTAAGAAAAGAGAGAGAGAGGAGAATAAACATTGCGTGTTCCAATTCTTGGAAAAACAATATACATGACAATATAATTAACTGTAAGCATTAGACCAGATTAGTATCATGGGTTGGAGAAATAAAGAGCTTCTTTCAATGTTCTACGCCAGGGGTCGGCAACCTAAGGCACGCGTGCCAAACTTGGCACGCAGAGCGATTTTCAATGGCACGCGAGAGACCTCCAAGAATTTTTTATTTTTTTTCTGCTTCTGAATGAGATAAATTGACTATTGAAGCCCATGTTTGTGAATGACATAGAGACACATTTCAGTGAATTGAACTTGCATTTACAAGGGCCACTGGAATGGATTTGCATTGAAATTTGCATATATCTTGCCGTTAAATAATTTTCAAAACATTTTACTACATGTACATCCCTCTATATTAGGACATATATTTCGATAGATAGTTTGGGCTTTTTTAGAAGTACATCGAAGTATTCAAAACGAAGTTTTCTAACCAGATGCAAGACTTAAAAAAAACTTTTCAAAAATGGGCATCCAAATGTGCCCATTTGCGTAAAAAATCTAAAAGGAAGCTTCTTAGCTTAGGAAAGTCATCTGCTATTCTCAACTAATAGGCATTCGCTCGTCTACTTTTAGCTTTTGGTTCAACTTACACCTTTTAAAGAAATAAAAAACAGTCAGTAATTTTTTTTATATTACATAACATAAATTGTTTGGCATCGCTATTGAATCAAATGTGGAATCGATTTTTTTAATTAAAACATTTTATTTGCGCTAATAATTTTAGTATGTTTCTTTCTTTTTTTTTAATAAAAAAATTTACGGCTTACAAGTTATAACTTTGAAATGAATAAACTTTTAAAAGTATTTGAAAATTGTATAAATATTTTATGACTAAAGAATGTTTTTGTATATTTTCAAACATTACATTAACTACCCAGTTAGTCTGATTACTTTGTATTTATTCCGCTTAAAGGCAATGCCATTAAATGGCTAGTCAGGATAAAAACATTAAACATAAGGACATCTCACTGAGATCACAATATAAATAAGATTAGTGTTATATCTTCATCTTGAGTACCAAAATAATGTTAAGACTTTAGACAATACTTACCATAATTGTGTAAATTAAGTAGACTAATAAAATATTGTATTTAATATAAATGCAAAAAAAAGGTGATAATCACAAACACGTTAATTGTTTTTTAATTAATTGTCCTATAAATATGTTTTTTTAAGTATAATAGAACAGGTTGACTCTTAGGATGTCGGCACGCAGAATGATTTAGTAATCCTTGTTTGGCACGCTGTTAGCAAAAGGTTGCCGACCCCTGGTCTACGCTAACATTTTACTTGTATATTAGGTCGGTTAATGTTACATTTATTTTCTTTTTCCCATGTGTGTAAAGTTCTAAATTAGTAATACGCTTTAGCTTAGAGAATTATATCCGTGTTCTTG
This sequence comes from Anisus vortex, assembly GCA_949126835.1. Taxonomy (NCBI): domain Eukaryota; kingdom Metazoa; phylum Mollusca; class Gastropoda; family Planorbidae; genus Anisus; species Anisus vortex. The sequence goes on from OX421495.1 coordinate 7,717,921, forward strand.
ATTGTTTGTTACTCGATGTTAAATGCGCTCTGAGTTTACATTATGTTGGTTGGCAGCGCTATACAAATAGAATTAGTAGTGTTCTTGGCACGTTTTTTTTTTATGCCCGATTGAAAAATACAACAAGTAAACACGCATGAAAAACCATTGGATATTAAACAAACCCTAAAAGCTTCGTTTCTATTTCCATTTTTGGTTTTATGCATTAGCCTTACGAAAAATTCTGCTCTGCACTAATCACAAAAGAAACAAACATACACAAACACAAAACTAAATTTTCATATTAAACTTTTGAAAGTATTTTCTTTCGTATAGGATATTCATTTTTTTTTTAAAGGGTGGACGATAAATATAATATAAATATAAATAAAATATGTTTTATAAAAATAAAAATACCTTGAAAATTAGGACAAAAGGCGACCACGGGCCGAAAGTTAAGAACTTAAATTGAGTAGTACAATATTATCTTATAAGTTACAGGCGCTCCTTCTATACAGAAGATTAATGCGTCTTACGCTTAACCGTGGTTTAAATGTTATGAAGTTTATATGGTTTGTTCAGGCAACCCATTCAGTACCTGGAAAGTTACTCGGGAACAAAGAATACTTATAGGCATTTGTTCTTGTATTATAATGACCCAAACACAACTAGAAAAAGTAAGGAATTTCAAATATCTAGGGCCATCCTAACTGTAGACGGACGCTGTGAGGCAGAAATTCGAGCCAAGATTGGGTCAGCAATTGCGGCAATGGCTAGACTAAACAGAATCTGGTCCAGTAAAAGCATTAGTCTCACAACAAAGCTTAGGCTTTAAGGAGTCCTTGTGAAAACCGTTGTTATGTACGGATTTGGGACCTGGACACTAATGGTTGCCACTGAAAACAAGTTGCAGGCGTTCGAAAAAAAAATGAATGAGAAAAATCCTTCCAATCTCCTACCTAGAACACAGGGCTAATGAGTAGCCTATGCCTGGGTCAGAATAAGCTCATAGGCCTACTGTTTTGTTTTTTAATTAAAGGTAGATAATAAACCCGTTTTATTTGAGCTAATATTTCTAATATGTTTCTTTTTTTTTGTTCTTTTATTATAAAAAAAAAAGGTTTACAATGTATAAATTTGACGTGAACCAACTGTAAAAAGTATTTGAAAATTATATAAATAGTATAAGACTAAAGAATTTATATGTATACTTTCAAACGTTACATTAACTACTCAGTTTGTATGATTACTACATATCTATTCCTCTTAACGATATTTATTCATTCCAACATCAGAACATATTAAAATAATTAAAATACATCTCAGTTTAAACTGAGATTAAAATATAATTAACATTTGCAAGGATGATAATCACAAACACGCTTATTTTGTATTAAATTTAAAACGCTATAACGATATTCTGTATAAAAAATCTCCTTTAGTTTTGGCTTTGGTCTTACTACGGAGTACGGAGTTAAAATAATTTTCCTATAAAAAAATTTTTTTTTTGAAGTAGGCCTATAATAGAGCAGGTTAGGCTGTTGGCACGCTGAATGATTTAGAAATCCTACTTTGGCACACTGTTAGCAAATGGTTACCGACCCGTTGTCTAAAGCTAGTATAAACCACAGAATATATATATATATATACCTATTCTGTGGTATAAACCATGCTGACCTACTAAAGTATGCATGTACATAGTAGGCGTGGTACGTTAATATACTATGACCTTACTTATTGTGCGGCACATTTCTACTGATGACACAGACTTAGACTTATGGTGTCAAGCGACGCAATCTGGCATGGTTTGATCGTGTGTTTCGGCATAATAACCTGCCAAAAAACCATCCTCCAAGGCTCTGTAGAAGGTGGACGTCGGAGAGGCCGTCAGCGGAAATGCTGGACAAAGCTGCAAAGGACTGAACTATTGACAGCTGCTCAAGATAGGCAAAATTAGATAAAGTCGACTGCTGAGGTGTCCATTCTCCCCCCCCCCCCCCCCACCCACCCCCTTACCCCGAAACGACCAAAACGGTCAAAGTTTGATAATGATGATGATGGGTAAAGAAAAAACTATTAGGATACATTTCCTAGTTAATTAAGTAAAAAAGTTTTCTTTTTATTACCTTTTAAATGATTGTTGAGTTGTCCCTGTGATAATTATTTTGTCTCCTTGCTTGAGTTTAACTGGCAACTGACAGCATATGGCCCCTTTGTTCTAGGTGCATAAAATACAAATTAATTCGTTAGTGAATGTTAGGACAACAAAACTGACACAAATAGACAGAAAAAAAATGACTCACAGGACGAATAAAAATTTAGATATTTGACAGCTATTACACGCCTAGATATTTGAACAGACAACATTCTATTTTTTTGTGGTAGACACATAGACAGACAGATAAGTAGACGTAGGGCCTATAATCAGAACGAATGAATAAGCATACAGAAGTTGAGGCACACATATTATAGTTAAGCAAACGTATATTCATTTTATTTTTAAAACAACAACTATCTGTACATATTTACACGACTACATACCGATATATTATTGCTGGTCTCATAGACGCCTTGTCCTTTTTCGTTGAGATCTAGGAAGAAATTATATGAGTTGACAATACATTAAAATGAAATCGTGAGTAGGCTATGTACATACATAATAATAATTATGTCAATGTATGTAGACCTATGGGTGTCTGTGAGGAAATGGGTGCTGATAATATGAAATTGCTTTAGTGATCAGTTATGGTTTCAAACATGAAAATTATGCCTTGATTAGAAAGTAGATATTTATGAATTATACCAGGGGTCGGCAACCTACGTAACGCGTGCCAAGCTTGGCACTCAGAGCCATTTTCATTGGCACGCGGAAGACCCTCAAAAAAGCAATTCAAGTTTTTTCTACGAGAAATAGAGTGCTAGAGCATGGATACATTTTAAGCCTTTGGCGCGCTGAATGATTTAGAAATCTTACTTCGGCACTATTATCAAAAGTTTGCCGACCCGTGTATTAGACTATTAATTAACTTAATAAAAAAAACATTTACATACTAAAACAACATAAAAAATGTATACCTCTAAAATCGACAACTTTTTACACTATTCATACCAGTAAACCAATATTTGGTTTGTTGATAGGTCTATTAATTTGCGCAGATAGTTTTCTCTATTGTATGTATGGCAGATGAGCAAATACTTTGGAAACGTCCGACCAAAAGTGGAACAAAAGAGTTATAGACCTTATCGAGAGGAAGCAACCACTTAGTCTAACACTGATGTTGGCCTATTATCTCTGATGTAGTGGGTAGGACTGGTCATGTATAATTTTACTCAATAGTAACGAAACAAGCATTTCGTTAAATAAATCGTAGTGATGTGAATTGTGTCTGTGTGGTACGATGAGCTGTTGAAAAGTAGGCCTATCCTTAGTGTAACCTTCACACTCAATGAATTCGTTCATTGTTATAGTTATATCACTTTCATGAGTGTGTCCAAAATTGTGACGATTTAATGATTAACAGTTCTGGGAAACACTGAGACTAGAAGCAATTGCTTATTAATTAATTTGAACCATCCGCCCCTGCCCAAGTTGCATGTGCAGGCAACCACCCACCCCCACCACAACACACACGCCAGAGAAGCGCACTAGAAAGGATCTTAATTTATTAATTCAAGTTTCGAGCAGAAATTTATACTCGAATCACTTCATTTGTTAACCCGCTCTTGTCCAGTGCCGATTCATATAGATATAAACTTTAAATTCTTGCATCGCTGGACTTGCACGAGTTATAATGTGCTTTCTGAGAAAAAATTACCATTTCGCCATGTTCTCTATTCTTATCGTTTTAGGCAACACCCTTTCTGTTGGAACATCCGCGGTTGTCAAGTTGCTGAGAGGGAAGATGAGGAATCAGTGTCGGAATCACGTACAACTCAAGGGAAAGATCCTATTCCCCATCATACAAGGTAACTGTAGGTCGCAATAATCTTCTGAAGGCCCATTGAAGGAGCGTCTGCAGCATTTAAGATATGGAACCCTTCTGTAGGCCTATAGAAGGAGCGGCTTTAACAATTATCTTATAATTTGATTATACCACACGTAGCATACCCTTACTAATACAAACACACCATTGAGCATTGAGTAACAGTATACAGCGTATTTGTAGTACAGGTACACTAGATTACGACAAAGCTACACACTCCGTATAGTACTACATCACATCCTTTTTTTTCTTTCTTCTTCACTAAACTATGTCAAGCTATAAATAGTTTTCCCTTAATACTACGATAGTGAAACGATGAACAATTTCCCCTCAATAGATCGACCTTCCTTAACAGTTGATCAATCTATTTATTTAATACTATTTAATTAAAGTCATTATTAAGATAGTGTGATAGGCCTACTTACAACAAAGCGAAGCAGACAAAGTCGATTTTGAGTTCCCCATGTTTCCTTCTTTGTGCCCAGACCTCTCCGTCAGGCTCCGCTCTGTTTACCTGGGACTTTTTACCCGCGAAAACGATGGTTCTAAAAGTATTCACCCAATCCTGCTACCTGCTGCTAACATTGAGATAAACGTCGACAACTTATACTTCTTGACTTTCTTTTCAAACCTTGAATGAATAGTTTTTTGTTTTTTTTTCTAATTGCTTTAATTATTTGTTTGCATATCAGACAATTTAAAAAAATGAAGACCTTTATGTTTAATCCAGTTAACACTTCAATACATCAGTATCTTTTAGACTTTGATTTTTATTCTTTATACCCCATTCAGAAGTTTGCAATAGAATCTATGTCATACTTATGAAAATGTAAAAACTAAATTGTAGTTTGGTAGTTTCGGGTGAATCAATGTTTTGACAATGACAAGCCTATCTTTATTTTGCAATGTGTGAAAATATCTTTTTTTTTTTTTTTGTGTAGTCTGAGAACCTTGAAAATCTTAAGAGGGCCCATAATTTAAAGAAAGGTATCGGGAAAATCCGAACAAGCGCTGTGTCAATTCATGATTGAGCTTACAGCACACCCAGTCGTGTTAAAAATGAGGTCAATTTTGTTTAGGGCGGGGCTAGACTTAAATGCAACCAGAATGGAGATATGGATTTGACGCATAGTATTGATTTCATCGGTTATTTGTACGCAGACGGGCGTTAGGTTGTAGTCCTATGGACCGACAGACATATCAATATGAAACCTATAGAGATAGCACGTTGATTATGGACAGCTTACATATATTTAGAAAGTGACTGACTGACAGACATTTATATATATATACATAGAGTTGATTGATATATTGATAGACAAATAGGATTGATTAAATGATTGACTTATTGATTGGTTGATAGGTAATTAGATAGATATAAATAGAACCATGAATACTAGACTATACAGAGTGACCATTAAAGAAATCTTTCACAGACACGAACAGTTGAACGTTTTTATTGACTTAAGACTATCAATCCCGCTTTGAAGGAAATGTGCATATTAGGGGACGTCCATTAATTACGTCAACAAAAGAGGGGGGAGGGGGGTCTGAAAAAGTTTGACAATTGTTGACATGGGGGAGGGGGGGGGGAGGTAAAGAAAAGTTGACGTCAACAATGTTACTTTTTATGAAGTAAATAATGATACAAATTTATTAAAAATTGTACATTCGTCCTGTTAAACTTACATAGATAAAATTAACAACATAGTTTTAAGTTAATACAAATATAACAAGTATGGAAACTAGGCCTACATTTGATATGTCCTTTTGTGTCTATCTTGCTAGTTTGTAGATCTATGTATGGGTGGTAACTGATGCAATTGTTAGCAAGACAAAGTGTAGTGTAGGGCTGCTAGACACATGGGTGTCAAAAGGAGGACAGAGAGACAAAAAGGAGGACATTGTGTTTCAATTGCATAGTTTCGCATTTAGCCCGCAATCAGTATAATTTTATTACAAGAGCTGTCACTAAGTTTAAATGTGTATTGGTAAACTGAGCAAGAAACAGTTTTGTTAAAAATAACATATAAATTCAATGTAGGCTGAAAGGCAGCTTGCATTTGGTTGGGCAACTTTAAAGCTCATGCACTAGTCTTCTAAAAAAAACGGGATAATTCTTTTCTTGTACAAATGATCACCTGTTTATTAATTATATTCTTAACATGTTAATACTAATTAAAAAATTTATTTGTCCTTATGCCTACAAAACATAAAATATTACAAAAGCTGGACATTTTAAAGGTATTGTGCTTTGCCTACCGGACGGAGGACAATAGTCTAAATAGGAGGACATGCCCTCCTTTTGCAGGACGTCTGGCAACCCTAATCTAGCGAGACATGGTGGCTGGAATAACAAAGGAACGCAAACACACCAACAAACTGTCCGCAGAACGTTCAGAAACGTTCAGAAACCCGTTTTTTTTTTCCGATCAGTACATCTAATTTAGGCTAGGCGTCAGAGTCTGGCGCTCGTTATATACGCCAAGTAAGCGATGGCTGGGATTGACAAAGAACTAAAAACAATAATAGGCCCTCGCCGAGACTATAACTAATGTTTGTAAAGCATTGAATGAAGTAAATTTTGTGAATCCAACATGGTTATTTAAAAAATATTTCCTTCAGAAAAATAATTCTTGGCCCACCCCATGAAGTACGATATACCTAGTCAACCTTATTTCCTTTTAACATACCTAATTCTGATATATAAACTAATATATTTTTGCTCACTAAGTAATAATAGGTGAAATATACAAATTAGGTCGATTAGGCTACATATTTAGTAATTTGTACGTTTTCATTTCTAATTTTCTGGAAAAATTTAATGAGATGAAAATGTATTAGTATCAGTGGCGTCGCCAGTATTGCAAGGAGTGGGTGGCACATAGTGCAAGGTAAGGGGAAAGGGAAGGCAACTACCGTGTGTGTATAATGTGTGTGTGTGTGTGTGTGGACAATAATGTAAGAAGGAATAGTGAACATATGGTTAAAACTAGGTATGTTAGAACCGGTTTTTCTTCAAAACCGGTTTTCGGTTCTATAAAACCGGTTTAAAACCTCCCCCCTTCCAATCCCGCGCAATGTCACAAGTTACAGGCCGGAAAAGTCAAATGTACTTAGTTTTGTAGCTATATTTGAAAAATAATTCAAATTTAATTAGTGTTTGCAGGGCATTCAAGAGGTTGATTTCTTTGAATACAATATGATTTTGTACGCTTTACCATAACATTCTTTAGAACTAAAAAAAAATCTGCGCTAATTGATTAAAACAGATAATAGCTTTCAATAGTGATAATCAAATTTGCGATTATCGTTGACCGTGATATTAAAAAGCATATGAAGAGGATGACTATGTTAATTCAGGATGCTAAGTACGCAGATGCGTACGCAATCTAGCGGTACTGCCACCGCTCCTGCTTCTCTGTTGGGAACATAGCTTACAAAGATCCATCGTTAAAGACTTTTTTTTTCAAAATTTTCTGACACAATGGATTGTAACTGTTACTGTAACTTAACATTTGGTTTGATGTTGTTTTTTTCGCAAGCCATAGTAGGTATGTGGAAAAAAAGAAACACAATATCAAAGACTAAATAGTGTTAGCAAGGCATTTCAAGAATTGTTTTGTGTGAACACAACATTATTTATTCAAAATATTTTCATTAAAAAAAAGACTGTGCTACTTAAAATAATTATTAGGCCTACCTCCCAACCAAGAAACCGAAATTCGGTTTGAAAATCAAAATCAGTTTTTGTTTTCAAAATCGGAATACCTGAATCCGGTTTTCGGTTAACATCCCTAGATGAAGGCTAATTTACAACTGGTGCACAATTTCCCCCTAAACTATTTGATAATTAACATTGTACCAAAAGCTATTTTTGTGAAACGTAGAATTAGACATGATTAAATATGTAGCCTATATGAAAAGAATAATTGTAAACATATGAGAATTATAGTCAATTATACATATTTTTAACAAGTTTTAATTTTTTTTACAATTAGTTATGTTATAGAGTTTATAGACCTTTCCGTTTTAACTCTATTTTAAACAAAAGCAAGCGTCTAAAATTGTGTTACTTGTTTTGAGGGGGGGGGGGGGGGGGGGTAACCAATTGTTGACGTAATTATATAGGGGGGGGAGGTCTCTGAAAGTTTGACAGTTGTTGACAAAGGGGAGGGGGGAGGTCAAAATCGCCAAAAAATTGTTGACGTAATTAATGGACGTCCCCTTAGTGTGTGTGAGAGAGTGTGTGTGTTTGTGTTGAGTCTGTATAAGTGTGTGTGAAGTGTTCCACAAATCACTTCCTGATGTTCAGGAGCGTACACTATCTCCCAACTAAGTGGAGACCGAAAGGGGGGGGGGGGGCAACAGTGAAGGCACGTGCTCCCCTTCCCCCAGACCTCTTCCCAAGAACCACCCTCTTTCATTTTTTTTACAAAACCGAAAATTAGTTTTTACTTTGTCAATTTTGTTTGCATTTTTATTATTATGGAACCCTTAGGGAAAGAGACGCGTTGGTCGCGTCGCCCTAAGACCACCTGGAGACGCTCCTGCGAAGAGGAAAGGAAAAGCTTCAACCTATCATGGGGTAAACAAAAAGGCTTCCCTGTATCGAGTGTGCTGGAGAGCTGTTGTGGAGGCCCTATATGTTTCACGATGAACCAAAGGAACTAAGCAATTATATTATTAGGCCTTCGGATCTACCTTTAACCAATTCTATGAGATTTTCTATTTAGAGTTATGTATTTCAATATTTATTTATGACCATTGTGTGCTGTTCTAAAATGCTACAACTTTGGGTTTCTATTGAATTTTCTGTTGAACATCCAGCCTCATTGTTTTCAATTGCCGTCTACCATGTCAGCGCTGTGTTATATTCAAACTCAATTGAGAATAATAAAAGATTTTCCCACATTTTTTTTTACGAAACTAAACATTTGAAATATAAAATTGATCTAGTTTTTACATGTTAACAAATTATTTTTGGATAAAATATTACTCTTTTCAATAGTATATGGTGAAACTGTGCACCAGTTCAGAATTCTTCTTCTTCTGCCTTCTCGTCCTTGAGGAACAGGCGCCGACTATCGACGTCTGTGGTCCTTCCTATGACATAGGCCGCCAACAAGGGTCCTCCAGGCATCTCTATCCTGGGCCAGTCTCTCCAGTTTTCCCCAAGTAAGGCCGAATTCCTTGGTATCTGCTTCCACATCTCTGCGCCAAGTGTTCCTCGGCCAGCCTTCTTTTCATTTTCCCTGAGGGTTCCAGTTCAGGGCATGCCTTATTGTGTTGGAAGCCGGTTTTCGGAGTGTATGGCCAATCCATCGCCATCGTCTCTGGAGGATCTCTTGTTCTACTGGTTTTTGCTTTGTCCGCTGCCACAGCTGCAGGTTGCTAATCGTGTCTGGCCAATGAATCGTAAGAATCCTTCTTAAACAGTTATTTATAAAGGACTGGAGTTTCTTTATATTCGTGGCCGTGGTTCTCCAGGTTTCGGCTCCATACAGCAGCACAAGTTTCACCATAGTGTTGAAGATCCTGATCTTTAGGCTGTTTCTCAAATGTCTGGAGACCCAGACAATCCTGAGTTGTTGGAAGGCCGCTCGTGCCTTTCCAACCCTTGTTTTTACATCAGCATCTGTCCCACCTTGCTTTTTGTCCACAATGCAGCCAAGATAGGCAAAACTCTCAACCTCTTCTAGTGCTTCCTCTTCCAGCATAATAGGTGCAGTACTGGTGGCATTGAACTTGAGGACCCTACTCTTACCTTTGGAAAGCATCATAGTCTCACACCGGTCTTCACCTGAAAAGCATCGGTCACCTGTTGGCCGTGGACAACTCGGTAGGTCATTCCTTCCTGATTATGTCCAAAATCTTCTGCAGCACTCCATAATGCCTCAACAGTCTTCAGAGGGTTTGCCTATTCACACTGTCGAAGGCTTTCTCGTAATCGACAAAGTTGACATAAAGGGGTGAATTCCACCCCAGTGACTGCTCTAGGATGATGGACAGTGTCGCAATCTGGTCAGTACATGATCTGCTGGCGCGGAAGCCGGCTTGCAGGTCTCGCAGCGGAGGGTCAACAGCATTTTTTATTATGTTGAGCAGCACGCGGTTGAAGACTTTGCTTGATATAGAAGTAAGGTGCCACTCTACTGTACTTTATGTCCAATAACTCCCACCTTTACACGCTATATCTGTATCACCTTCCCCTGCGTTGCACGAACTCCCCTTATACCCCCGAACCTTTTCCTACCATTATTACCTCATTCCCACACGCACCTTGTAATCCAACACTATTGGGAGGTATCATAATCTTCCCATAAGCCACGGTTAGAGAAACTGGTGAGCTTGTATTAGCCCAAATGGACCGTGAAGAGAAAAGAGGAATAAAACAGCACCATTATTGATAGTTTTACACAGGTTAAAGCTATATTTAGAATAGACATTTACTTGGGCTCAGTGGCGTACGTGCGGGGGGTGCGGACCACACCGGGTGACACCATCTCAGGGGGTGACACCCGAATGAAACAAAACAATATTTATAAAATGATAATTTTACAGAGCACGCTTTGCTGGTCTAGTCCGATAACAGAACGGATGGTAGATCGTAATCAAATAAATGAAAATGACTAGCAGCACGGTGTGTCATCACCATACATCATGCATACGCTATCTAAAACAATTGCTGCCGAAAGTATTGACTTAATGGATAGGGAGAAGAAAAAGTGGAGGGGTATCTTACACAGATTGCTAGATATTACATTGTTTCTTGCAAAGCAAAATCTGGCATTTCGTGGTTACAATAAATTCTCGTTGAATAAAGGAAACTTACTTGAGATGGTTGAGATGCTTTCCAAATATGACTCAGTGCTGAAAGAGCACCTAATGAGATTAAAGATAAGTACATGTACAGGGAAAGCATCTCTATCTTATCTTTCACCCAAAATTCAAAATGAATTTATAAACGAACTGGCCAACCATGCAAAGCAAAATCTTGCTATGGATATAGAGGTCGCAAGGTATTTTGGAAATATGTTTGACAGCCACACCTGATATATCACACTCTGACCAAATGTGAAAATCCACAGTGGGAAAGTTGAAGTGAGATAAATGTTTCTTGGATTTTTTCCTCTAAGGGGGGAAAAAGTGATGACCTTAGTTCTGTCATTCTTAAAAATCTAACGGACTTGATATAATGATGTGCAGAGCTCAAAGTTACGAAAATACTGCCACAACGTCTGGAATCCATGAAGGTGTTCAAGCCATTTTGAAAAGAAAGACCAAGAAAGCTTTTTTTAATGGATGTGTGGGCCATTCCCATAACTTGTGTGGTCAACACTCTTTTGCCGAAAATGCTTCATGTATAAAATTGTTTGGTGCCTTTGAGAGAATGTTTTCCTTCTTTGCTGCTTCCACTCATTGATGAGATGTTTTAATTGAACACACTGGGATGTCGTTGAAAAGGTTATGTACAACACGATGGGGAGCTCGTCATGCTGCTGTTAAACCAGTGAAAGATAAGTTTGATGAATGTATTACTGCGATTGAAGCTATATGTGATCCTCGTAAAAATTTGGACACAAGAGTTACAGCACAAGGACTTTTACATGCTTTTCTGTGATTTCACGTTTATCTGCTACCTTATCATTTGGGCTGATATACTTGAAGAAGTTAATCTTACGCAGCAGTAACTGCAGACTAAAGACTTAACTCTTGATAAAGTGGTGACCAAGTTAGACGCCTTAAGATTGTTTTTTCATGAAACGCGGAGTCAATTAGTGAAGCATACTATTGAACAAGCACTTATAAAATAAAACAACATAAGTTTCGGTAGACAGAAGATTAAGATTCAAGAAGAGAATGGCAGGGGAAAAATTAAGAGATGCTCGAATTTCTATGCGAGAAGAAAGCAGAAGGGAGACGCTAGAGTGTATTGATCGCTTTCATTCTGAACTCCAGATCAGCGTTAAGATTTGGACAAAGTTAGGATTTTTCTTTTATTTTATAGTAAGAAGACGTGAAGAACCCTGAGTTTCAATTATAAAAAAGATGTCTTTTTTGTAACCCACAGCGTTTAAGGAAGTTGAAGATTTGTTTGAGGCTGTTCAGCCCAAAATTCTGCTGTCAGCAAGTTAAGAAGAGTTATTGGTGTCCGTTCCCAAATTAACCTCTTTCTACGATGAGCTATCCGAAGATAAGCTCTTAAAAGAAATACCACGGCTTAGACGACACCTAAAAGCAGATGATTTTGACCTAAAAAAAAGCCATGGACTGGTCAGTATTAGATATTTTGAAATTCATAGCTAAATGGGACTTTATATAATATCTTCCAACACTCTCGCTAGGCCTTAAATTAATTCTAACGGTATGTGTGTCTGTGGCTTCATGAGAACCGAGCTTTTCAAAACTAAAGCTTATAAAAAGCTACTTACATTCCACTATTCCACCATGGGACAATCAAGACTTTCTGATCTGGTTATGTTATCGATTGAAAGGGATACTGTGAATGATATAGATTTTGATGAGGTGATTGACAAGTCTGCAGTTTTGAAGAGCAGGAAAGGACAAATTTAAATTAAGTACTTTTAACCCCTTAACTACGGGAGGGTTTTTAATATAAATATTTGCTGACTCAGCATATTTTTACAATTTCTCCTAATCTGTAGTACCGCCAATGGTTAAGCATTTTGGGGGGTAACCTTGTAGTAAAGCTTATATCTTTTTTATTTTTGAATATAACCTTAAACATATATGATGAAAAAAATTCACCATTGAATAAGGTTTCTGAATATGCTAATTATGACTGACAAAGGTCAAGGTCACGACCAAGGTCAAGGTCATAAGGTCAAAATAAATAAATTTTGAAGGCTAAAAAATTAAAAAAAATAATTTTCATGAAATATTTTTAATCTTTTAACAAGAAAAACAATAATAAAAACAATTTATACAATAACCATACAGTTATGTCAAGTTTTTCAAAGTTTTGTGTGGTATTGTTCATAACACAATCCAACACAAAGGCCGGGTTGCTCAGGACACTTTGGGCAGTGGTATTTAGTTTCCCGGCGAATGCCATTTTCATAGCAGACTCTGCATCTTTTATATGGGGTCGACTTTTTTCCAGTTGCAGGAATCTGGTAGATAAAATGTTGTCCTGCATTTAGATTTGCATCTGTTGCTAACAGCTGAACACTATTCTGTTTGACCAGATGTCTAATACAATGATAAGTAAATTTCAGAAAGGTCTCTTTCCCTCCGGACAGCTTTCTGAGGTAGTGAGCATTCACACAGGCTAGCTGTATAAAATGTATAGCTAGTTTAATGTACCATCTTCGAGTTTTTCTGGCTGCACTGTAAGGCTGAATTATTTGATCCATTTTGTCAACACCACCCATGCTTTGATTGTAGTGTTGGATTGCCACTGGAAGGTCAATTTCACCTTTACCTCTGCGTGATTTCTTTACAGTTTCTGCTTGAAAAGCATTGGTAATCATGTAAACTGTCTTTTTGTCTAAAAACTTTTGGACAAGTACTTGTCCTGATCTCAAACTCACAGCTTCTCCTTTCTTTGCTGGTAGAGATTTTAAATTATTTGGTACTCTATTAGAGCGAGCAGTACCTGTGCAAAGGGTGTTGTTTTCTGTTAGAAATCTTACAAGAGGTATTGAATTGTACCAATTGTCAATAAACAAATGATATCCCTTGTTGAGCAATGGTGCAAGCAGCTCCAGAGTTACTTTTGAAGTAATAGAGAGTTCTCTGCATTCTTCAGGAATGTAGTTGTCGATGTTGTAGAGTGGATCTGACTTACCACTGTACACACGAAAACGATACAAATAGCCACTTTTATCACAAAGACAAAAGAACTTAATCCCAAATCGAGCTCTCTTCAGAGGTATAAACTGTTTGAAAACCAATCGCCCTTTCCAAAGAAGTAGTGACTCATCTATGCAAATGTCTCTTCCTGGACAAAAGGCTTGTTGGAATGTTGTATTGAAATGCTCCAACAAAGGCCTAATTTTAAACAATCTATCTCTTTCTGTAGATGTATGTGCAGGTTCATTTTCATTATTACTGAAATGAAAATTCTTCATGATTTGGAAAAATCGGTCTCTGGTCATGACACCAGGAATGAATGGACTAAATACAAGTTCATCTGTACTCCAATAATCAGAGTATTTAGGCTTGTAGAGTACTCCCATGAGTAGCACTATTCCAATAAACTTTTTCATTTCCACAATGTTAGTATCTACCCAAACACTTTCATTTGATTTACTTCTTTGAGCAGCTTCAACCATACCCACAGTTCTCGTTTGTAAAGCTTTTCTGTTAGTTTCTGAAACAATCAGTTCCCAAAATTTGTCATCCAAAAATTTATACAGGAAATCATGGCACTCGTAATTAGAGGCATCAAATAGTAAACCAGCTTCAGGCAGAAATGGAGGCCAGACTGGTGGTATCCCTGGATTACTTTCATTCACCCATTCAGTTTCATTTGGAGACGATGTATCTTCAGTGGGTTGTATATCTTCATTGCCAGTGTCGAAAAGGTGACGAGGCTCATCATTATTTATGATTTGACGTCTTTTTTTCCCTTTTCCTTTGCCTAAGGAAATAAAACAAAATATTTTTTTTTTACTTATGAATGAAAAAAAAGAAAAAAAAACATAATAAAATTACATAATTAGGCCTACCACACAATAATGAAATGTAATAAAATAACCACTAAGATTACCTTTTGAATGGACAGGAGAAGGTGTATCATCCCTAACCAAGGCACGGGTCGTTGTCATTTCTCCTTTCCTTCTTTTGCCTAAGGAAATAAAACAAAATATTTGCTATTTACTTATAAATAAAAGATACAAAATGAAATCATATAATTAGGCCTACAACATAAAAATAATCAGTAAAAACTTAGTAGGCTTACCCTTTGAGTGGACAGGTGAAGGTGTGTTATCAATAGCCGTTGTCACTGTAGCCCTAGCTTTAGCTTTTTTCTTGACAGGTTGTTCTGTCGTATCAGTAGTATCACTATCAGTGTCTAACTCTGAGCCAGAGTAAATATATTCTGACCCAGATTCAGAATACAATGACAAATGATCGTCATCATCACCTTCCAACAAAGCCAGAACTTGTTGTATATCAAATGTTCGAGTTTGTTTACGTTTGCCAGTGGAAGTACTGGGCTCGCATGCGTCCATTGTTTACAAAAAAAAGTAGCAACGGTCGTTCGTGAAATCGTTGTAATTTATAGCCTTGCGAGCGCTTGCAGTTAAAAATTCAAAGAAGAAACAGCTAGTATTTTTTCATTCTCTATTTGATTCGCCTTTTAACTTTCACATAACGTTAATAACAAACGAAATATAGAGCTCTGAAACCATGACGTGAACGTGACGTCCTCGGTATTACAGATTAGCCATTTTTTTGTTTTGTTATGACGTGAACGTGACGTCCTCGGTACTTAACTATACAAAAGTGATGACGTGAACGTGACGTCACCCGTAATTAAGGGGTGTTAATGTAAAAATAATTAACCGTACGGTTGTTTCAGTTGTTTATTGCTTTTACTCTCTAATATTAAATATGTTATCATCTTTTTTTGTCATATTTGAACTGTACGCTTGTTTTAAGGAGACAAAAACTATGGTGAAAGTCGTGGGCTGGGGGGGGGGGGGGTGACACCCGAAGTTTACCGCACCAGGTGACACCAGCCCTCGGTACGCCACTACTTGGTCTTATATAGTAAATAATGAACTATTCTGCCTTATAATTATAATTTTGAAAAAAATTATTGTCGGTCTCTTTTAATGGCCCAGGTTTAAAGGTGGATTATGTGGCCAGCACAATGCCCAGTCGGCTTTACTTACGTTCATAAACCTATGTTAAGGGTGCTGGGTAGACGAAATTACATCCATCGCTTTGCCTCCGGGCAGCCCTTCCCCCCTGCTACACCCGCCCCCGTTCAGCGCCTTCAGTGACACCGTAAGTCTAAGTCTGTGTCATCAGTAGAAATGTGCCGCACAATAAGTAAGGTCATAGTATATTAACGTACCATGCCTACTATGTACATGCATACTTTAGTAGGTCAGCAAGGTTTATACTAACTTTATACCACAGGTCGGCAACCATTTGCTAACAGTGTGCCAAAGTAGGATTTCTAAATCATTCAGCGTGCCAACAGCCATACCTGCTCTATTATTGTTATTAATTAAATAATATTAGTATTATATAGATATGTTGTAATCATACAAACTGGGGAGTTAATGTAACGTTTGAAAATATACATATACATTCTTTGGTCTTATAATATTTATATAATTTTCAAATAATTTTTACAGTTTGATCACGTCAAAGTTATAAATTGTAAACCATATATTTTTTTTATAAAAGAACAAAAACAAAAGAAACATATTAGAAATATTAGCTAAAAAAATCGGCTTAATTATCTACCTTTAATTTAAAAAATCGTTTCCACATTTGATTCAATAGTTAGGCCAAAAAAGTTATGTTTGTAAATAATAATAATAATAATACGTGTATAGATCATATCCCGTTGGAAACAGTTCTCTGCGCTGTCAACAGTCACAGACAAAGTACAGACAACGAATAAAAGACGAAAATGTATACATGAAAAATAATAAACTGCTACTTGATTAGGTGCGTCTTCAGCCGGCTCATGGAGATGTCGAAGCTAGGGCTCTGGCGAAGCAGTAGTGGGAGGGCATTCCAGGCGGACGGGCCCACGTATGAGAATGCTCGTTGGCCATCGGACACTAGCTGTACACGAGGGATCTGAAGAGTTAGTGCATCAGAAGCCGAGCGGAGTCGACGGGATTGTGCGTAGAGCTTGAGAAGAGCGAAGGTAGTCCGGGGCAGAGTCATTCAGGCACTTGTAACAGAGAGAAGCCAGCTTGTAAGAGATCCGGTGGTTGATGGGTAGCCAGTGCAGAGATCGGAGCAGAGGAGTAGTATGAGTCGACTTCTTCTTCTTCAGGACCAGTCGGGCTGCACAGTTCTGGACACGTTGAAGGCCCTGAAGGGAGGAATCCGATATGCCAGACAAGAGCGAGTTGCAATAATCCAAGCGGGAAAAGAGGAGAGAAGTGACAAGCTTAATACAAGCTTCCTTGGTAAGATAGCGACGGATGGCGGCAATATGAAGCAGATTGAAGAAGCAGATTTTGGTGAGGAAGGAGATGTGGGGCTGCATGGACAGCGTGGAGTCCAGATAGACGCCAAGTCGGGGAGAAAGGTACTGTTGCGTGGGGCAGCTGAAGATCGGACTTAGTGAGGGACACGACCCTCTGTTTCGTACCGACGATAAGAGCTTCAGTCTTCTCACTGTTGAACTTCAACTTGTTTTCCGGCATCCAGTTGTTGATCGAAGTCTTCAGGCTTAGCACTGTTATAGAGCTGGGTGTCATCGGCGAAAGAATGATATTTGAGGTTGTGGCGTTCGATGACAAAGGAGAGGGGTTGGGTGTAAAGGAGGGAGAAAACTGGGGCCGAGAACCGACCTCTGTGGCACACCATAGCAGACATGAAAAGGCTGGGAGGATAAGGACTCAGTTATGACGGTCTGGGAGCGATTCCGAAGATAGCTCATGAACCAGGAGAGGGCGATGTCGTGAATACCAAACGTAGAGCTGGGGCGATCTATGAGTCGGTGATGGTCAATCGTATCGAAGGCAGCGGACAAATCAAGCTGCACAAGGGCAGAGATGAGTCCTCTTTCTGGGGCGTTAAGGCGGTCAGTGGTGATCCGTAGAAGCGCTGTCTCGGTGCTGTGATGATGGCGATACGCGGACTGGTGCGCGGGCTTCGGCGAATGCAGAGACAGGTGGGCATTTAACTGCTCGAGGATAACACGCTCCAGGATCTTGGAAAGGAGGGGGGGGGGGGGATACTGGGCGGTAATTCTTGCACTCATTTACGTCGAGCCCGGGTTTCTTTAAGAGTGGGCGGACAATGGCGGATTTGAAGCAGTCCGGGACCATGGCCGTGGATATAGAGGTGTTAATGATGTCGGTGATGAACGGCAGTAGCCTGTCCAAACACTTGGTAAACATGAAGCCGGGCATAGGGTCAAGCTCGCAGGTTTTGATGGGGGTCCTTGTGACCACGCGCTTGACAAGGTCAATGGTTACGGGCTGGAAGCAGGTGAGAGGGGAGCACGAGAAGGTATGAGAGGGAGAGATGGGCTGTAGGCATCCTTATCCAGAGAACAGCGCAGAGTCTTTATCTTCTCCTTAAAGTACTGTGAGAAGTGTTCAGGGAGATAGTCAATTGAGCGGGTGGTGAGGAGGGGCGAGGAGGTATAAGAGACGAGAAGGGTGGACAAGATGAAGTAAAGCTCCCTGGGCGACAAGGCATGCTTGATGCGGTCATGGAAGTGCGGGACCTTGGCAGCAGTGATGGCTTCCTTGACGAGGAGCCGCTTTTCCCTGAAGATCTGGCGGTGGACCTCGAGACCAGAGAGTCTCCACGCGCGCTCCGCCCATCGTCGTTCTTGCTTGGCAGATTTGACGTCTTCAGAAAACCATGGAGCTTGCGGTCGCTCTGCGACGGCACACAAAGATGGCGGGCGTGCCTGTCCAGAAGCTGACGTGGAGCCAAGTTGAAGAAATGTGTCGCTGTGTCATTTAGAAACATCGGCTTCCACAGTCAGTTTTGCTCATTCAGAACCGGAAAATGTTGTCGTGTTATAAATA
Source organism: Anisus vortex (assembly GCA_949126835.1). NCBI lineage: Eukaryota > Metazoa > Mollusca > Gastropoda > Planorbidae > Anisus > Anisus vortex. Next base: position 7,736,597 of record OX421495.1, read on the forward strand.
TATAAAAAAAAAACACATCTTGTAGGTCTCTCGCGTGACATTGAAAATCGCTGCTTACATGGCACGCGTGCCTTAGGTAGCCAACACCCGGTTTATACTTTATATTTAGAATTAGGCAGGGAGACATATAAGCTTACAAGTAGCAGATATAGCCTCCGACATATTGCTTTAACATACATTATTATTATACCACAAATTATTATTACAGATATAGATCTACTAAGTAAGGTTACCTGCAGATAATTTTATAACATAAGAAAATATAATTAACATATAACACAAATATTACAGACACAAAAAAAACTAGATAAATTACCAAATAAAATAGTAGTCAAACTGTTGTAGGCTAGATTTATATTTCTTTCCTCCAGATACTCGAGCTTGTCTGGATTGGTTTTAGTTTGTTAAGGTTTTCCTTAGTTTTGATTGGTCCCAAACAGAAGATGCTTATTATTCTAGTATTGGTGTATGGGAGAGCGGGGCTAGTTGTTGTACTCTTTATAATTTATTATATATTTAAAAAACTAATGGGTCGATTTTTTGTAAAATCTATATTATTTAGAAGTATGTTTATATAGTTGCTTAAAAGTACCTTTATACATCTTAAAAAACATCCAAAATGAACTGGGGAAAATTTTATAAAATATAAGCTTATAATGTATAAATACAAAAGAACTTATAATAGAAAGTAAGACTAATGGCTCACCCACTGAGCAATTAATATATTATATTCGGTCATGTGTTGCGGCACAATAGCCGGTCAAAAACAATCCTCCAGGGCACAGTAGAAGGTGGACGTCGGAGAGTCCGTCAGCGGAGAGGCCGTCAGCGGAGATGCTGATTCGACAATGTAAAGTATTGGACAGGGCTGCAGTTGACTCAACTATTGACAACTGCTCAAGATAGGCAAAAGTGGAGAAAGTTGACTGCTGAAGTGTCCATTCGTTCCCCCCAACGACCACAACGGTCATGGGATTGATGATGATGATATATTTAGCTTAGTTCACCAAAATAAAACTAATGGTTCAAAAAATTGATAAAACGTTGTATTATATATATCAGTGATTACAGAGACTGACCTATGCAAAAACAAAAATGTACAGCTGTGAAGATTTGAAACTCAGGGTTCTTCACGGCTTCTTTCTATAAAATAAAAGACAAATCCTAACTTTGTCCAAATCTCAATTAAACTTAAGAAACCAAAATTTATTTGTGAAATATCTTAATATTTGGTAGAATTTATAGGTGGCTCATGAGAAAAAAGATGTCTTTTTAGTTTTAAACCCACAAGTAGTAAAATTTTTAGAAAAAAAAACATGAAGTGATGTCAAAACAATAATTTATTACAAAGCTATTCATCAAAATTTTTTTAAATATTTGTCATGCTACTTTGTCCAATTTAGTAAAATTCACAAACATCCGTCAGTTTTATCAAACTTGTAAAAAAATCAAGACTATATCCCCAGACCTTACCAACAATTAAACCACAATATTAATAAAACCAAAATGCCAGTATATCTAAAAGGCTAAAACTTTAATTATATATTAATGATATTTTCAGGAGACTGTGAACGCTGTAAATTTACTTAAACTTTAAACAAACAAATATTTTGGGTGGGTTTAAAAATGTATTTTATTTTCTGTGTAAGAACAATATTACAACATAGTAGAGATTTACTAGAGATATTAGATATAGAGAAAACTAGTTAAGTCTGCACTTTTATTTAACATGTTATTTTCCGTCTTATTATGACACATTCTTTTTAGCTTATATATATATATAAGGAGACAATTGTATAGACATGGCAAGTTTTCTAAGAAGAATATTATTATAAACATAAACAATTTTATGAAACATGTTATTTTTTGTCATATCTGACCTTTTCTTATAGATTTAGTCCTATATTTAGATTTGGCAAGCCTGCGCTCTATTATTTTAAATATAATTGTCACACCATGTTGGTTCATATGGTTTGTGAAGCAAACATCCCAAGTTTTCTTAGCCATAACATGCATAGGGGATTGTGTAGCCAGTGCAATGCCTAGCCTATTTTTTTTCCTCAACTGATGTTCTGTTCCCATTAAAGCTGTGTAGACACACGGACAGCATCCAGATCCGTGGGGAAAAAAACATGCCATTTTTACCTGGACACTCTGAACTTTATGATCAGTTTGGTCCGGAGGGAACTTTTACTCTGAGCTTCATGATCAGTTTGGTCCGGAGGGAACTTTTACTCTGAGCTTCATGATCAGTTTGGTCCGGAGGGAACTTTTACTCTGAGCTTCATGATCAGTTTGGTCCGGAGGGAACTTTTACTCTGAACTTCAGAATGGGAAAGGAATTCAGTGTGGTAGATTATAAATTTAGCCCCATCAAAGATTATATAATAATTGTAAACAAAAAATTTTCAGCAAAAAAAGCTCCTTTCAAAAAGATTAGTGAACAATGCTAGATAAAGTTGTGTTGTTTTATTTCATTTACTACAAAAAGCTACACAATTTTATAACATGTTTAATTCCTTCCCTTATCTGCGAAATGGTCAGTTGTTGTTACCATAAATCTCACATGAGGATCCAGAGGCAGTGCGGCCGGTTAGTGCGGCACTGGAGACCAGATTCCAGATCATAACTAAATTGCTCCAAGAGAGAAGTTGAAGGGGGGCATGGCTTAAGGGGCTGAGAGGGAGCAGATCTCATGGTGGACAGTGTATGGCCCACCACATGACACAGGTTTACTGCCCTACAGTATGAAAAGAAATTTAAGAGCTCACTTTTCTGATAAGTTAACAGACATTCCTTCTACATTGAAGACTGGTAGTACTTGACACAGAACCCTTGCAGGGCAAAAAGGATTAGAACCAATGTACTAACCACAAAGCCATTCCTACCAGAGGCCACAATAATTAGCTGCCCAAAATGACTGATGGCCACCTGCCACAGTTAATAATCATATTCATGTGTTTGTGAAAATACAATTGAATACAATCTTTCTCTAGATAGTTCATTTCCAATTAATTCAAATGTGTATATACTAAACTTGTATAACTATAAAAATATAAGAACACTTAAACCTGACCAGCACTAAGAAGGTCAATGAATTAGGCCATGGGGATGGAAATAAAAGAGATGAGCAGGAAATTAACTAACACCTTAATTCATTCCTTCTTAGAAAACAGACACAAAATCTTACAATGTAAAACAAAAAGATGTTATTTTTTCCATAAAAATAATATAATAGATGCTAAGAATAAAAATAAAGAAAACAAAATGCATAATATTCATAATTTGACAACATTTATTACAACTGTTTGTATAAATCAATGTCATAAATTGAATGTCACTGGTACAGAGCTGCACATGTAATAACAATGTACACTTAACTAGTTTTAAAATGGATTTTATATTTTAAAAAAATAAAAAAATATCACAACACATTTCTTGACTATGTACTGTAATCCTTTAATAAAAAAAACCAATTCTATGCCTGAACCAAGGACTATAATAAGATGGACCGCTTGCTCTATTTTTAGAGCTTATATGTTCTTTTTTTTTCGTGTGCAACCAATAAGGCTGTCTTGAATGACTTCTAAGCTTTCCGTTGTATACAACTTTCAATTTTAATCTCCATTGGAAAATCATAGCAAATTACTAAACCGGAAGTCTAGAGGACTTAGTGCAATTGGAAATTCTGAAACTGTGTTTCAAGTTATCAAATAGCAGAAATATCAAACCATCAGTCCATCTTATAGCCTTTGCCTGAACCAACAAGTACTATGCAGTAGTATGCAGTACAAAAAAACTTAAAAACATGAGAACAATGTTTGGATTTGGATTCAATTTTTATTTTGTTGACTTCTTGTAAATATTGTACATTAAATTAAAAACATGACAAAAAAAAAAACAATGGCAGGTAAAAGCTAAAAGAAAATTCTCCAAAACACAAGCAAATCATTTTGTACAATTTCAAAACTTAAGGCAATGTTGTCATGGCAACAAATGATTAAAACAGGGATGTCAAAATAAAATAAACAACTGAAAAATTTGCGTTATCTGTTTCAAGAGCAGTGTCCAATTATTTAAAAGCAATTTTTGGGGTTTTAGTGAAAGGTAATTTTTTGTGTACCTCAGGCAGCCCAAAGAAGTGTGCTCCATTCAGAAGTGCACTCCAGTTAGAAGTGTGCTCCAGTTAGGAGTGCCAAATGTCATTCACATCAAACTACAAACTACCACTAATTTGTTTTAACTTATCTAAACTTAATTTTTTACTTTAATAATAAACAAATTGGATCTGAAAACATTAATGGCATAAAGAACGAAACAAACATCCCAGCACCATTAAAACCTAATTGTTTGAAAGAAAATAATTTAAAAAAAGATCAACATATAGGTCCATGTCTCCTTATAAGTTCTTATAAGTTTTAAGTTTTACAGACGTTCCTTCTAGATAGAAGATTATTATGTCCACTTGGCCCAAAACTCCTGCAGGGAGGCAGGGATCGGTCGGCGACAGGGAAAGTACCAGTGACATGTTGGTTGACAGTCCGGTGAACTAACCACAGGACCAGCCAGACAAAGAACACGTCAAAAGCCATGTCAATGATAATTTCTATATTATAACCCAGCACGCAGATCACAACAATGTCAAAAACAAATTATTAGGAGAAAAAATGTGCTTGTATTTTTACTTGATAAAATTGAAAAGAAATCAATGAACAAGTTTTGTCTACCTAAAGATATTTGGTCTGCAGGGCCACAACAATTGTTTGGTAATGTACACATAAACGTCATAAAAAATGTTGTTTGAAATGCTAAAAGAAATATTAAATGAAAACAACAACAGTGCCATTATAATTGTGCATTACTATAATGAGAATATTATCTACAACCTTCAATGAGTCCAAATCAAAACTTGAGATAAGGCAAGGGAGGCAATCAGGTATTAAAGTGCAATGGGAGGCAATTGCTCCATAATCATCCAACGAAAACATGCATGCACTAATTGGCACATTTTGTTCTAATGCGATATATAGGAAAAAAAAAATCCCAGAATTCCTTAACTTTACTTTAAGCAAGTGGGATACAAAAGTGGCAACTGTTTCTTAGTAATTCTCATGCTTCTGTCATATCATATTTGTCTGCCAAGGTAAATGTCACAAATATTTTTTAGAACTGATTGCCCTAGACCAGTCAATCCCATCATTGAATATTCCCTCACCCCGTGGGTGGGAAAGCAACAAGCATGTAAGTAGTAAATGAAGAAAACAGATATAAGTATAAGATACCAACAAAAAAATACTTCATTAAAGACTACAAAAATCATAATCCATGATTCACTGCATTAAAACAAAAGTTGCAAGCCACTAGGTCTAGACAATGAAAACATCCAAATTTAAAAACCAAGGTGAATGCATTTCTTTATAATGAATGTGTATTACAATTTTAACATCAACATACACAATAATTTTTACACAAGTATATCAACCACAGTGTATAGATCTAAAAGTTGGGAAACATTCAACTTTTGGTTTCAGAGCTTTGCCTGAGCTGCCTGGCTCCAAAGAAATGTGGTGGTGGTGGCGACGAGAGCTTCACTGGAATCGAACCTGGCTCAGCTGCACGTCCCCCAGCACCATGACGTGGGTTGTCCTCTCTACGGGCAGAATTCTGTGGTAGAACTCAATGAAGTGTCTGTTGTTGACTGCCACCTGGAAGAATGAGGAAGATTAAATTGAACCACAACAACTTCATCTTATCATGTGATCATCTACACCAGGAGTCGGCAACCTTTTCATAATAGTGCGCCAAAGTAGGATTTCTAATTCACTCAGCATGCCAACAGACTATAAGCCACCCTGCTCTTCTGTTGCAGAAGAGACTTAATTGTCTTTTTAGGGGTATTACCCGTGCCATTGAAAAATCACTCTGCAGGATCTTTAGATTGCCAACCCATAATCTAAATGTTAACTGTTAACAGTCATTTAACTTAAGGAATGCAATCTGATTAGAATAAAATTAGATTATAAAGCAATTGAATTCAAATATATATATATATATATAGTTGAAATATTGCAGTTTATAATAACTAAATAAACATGGTATTAAGAAAATGTAGATTTTCTCTGTAGCCCTGTATGAGAAAGGATATGTGATCAGTCTTTGTTTATACAGATTCTAAAAAATTCAAAACTAAGGCCTGCAGTAACATAACATTGTGCCTATGTTTTTTTTCAAAAAAAGTCAATCAAGTTTCCTGTATTTTATATTTGACATAATACAGTGGTCCCAAGAGTGTGGACAGTAGCACCATAGGAAGCAAATATGTCTTTACAAGGACAACTTGTTACTATAAATGTAAGGACAAAAAACTTTCTTTATCCCTTATGTGAGAACAAATAAATACTTTTTCTTCCTGAGTGGCATTCTAGCATGGAATGGGTTGCCCGAACAAACCAGGAAAACCAGTAACTTAACATAATTTCAAACATTATAAAAATGCAAGAATAGACTTGGACCACGGATGAACGTAGGACGCAATAATCTTCTTTATAGAAGGAGTGTTTGTAATATACAAGATAAGATGTAAATAATAAATTGAATGAAGGTATCACCTTAAAGCTGCTCTTTTCAACTAGAATCATGATGTCAAACTGTGCCGAGGGCAAGAAAGGGAAATATTCCTGGTGCCTCTCCTCTGTGCCGTAGGCCCCGCCCTGCTTGTGGGTCCTCACCACGATGTTCCTGTCACTGCCGAAGGTGAACCTCACGTCAAAGTGCAGTGGGAAGTTGTACGAGTCGTGAGGGCCGCAGGCAAGGTTCACTGTAAACCTAAGGAGATAAAAGAAGATGTCACATGGTGGCTAAAAATAGGTCAGAGACGGTAGTCAGTCCACAAATTTGGATGGTTCATGAAATAACCTTTGGATTATCAATCTGGTAATTCCTGGTACATGCTCAGTGGCTGAGTGTCAGCACGTTTGGCTGGCGTACCAAAGGTTCTGGGTTCGAATCCTGGTGAAGGCTAGGATTTGTTCTCTGGACTGGAGGGTGCCCCTGAGTCTACCAAGCTCTGATGGGTACCTGACATTAGTTGGGGTTAAAGTAAAGGCGGCTGGGCATTGTGCTGGCCACACATCCCCTAGTAGGCAGTGGCCACAGAAACTAGTGAATGCTGCTTCATTAGCCCGATGGATCAATCTGGTCTGACCGGAAACTTTACATAAGTAAAAAGCTGCATAGGTATAGTACTAGTCAAATAATTCCAGTATATGTACTATGCCTCTTCAGATCACATTGGCCCATATCGCCATTTAAGCAGTGTTTGTCAGTTTCTGTGAACAGGATATGGGTGGCCCAGCAAAAATTACCTTATCCCCTTTGCTTTCCCCAACTAATGTCAGATCACCCAACAGAGCTGGGTTGACCCAAGGGACACCCATCTACACCTGGGTAAGAAATAAATCCTGGCATTTGTACCTAGATTCAAACCCAAATCCTTCAGATAGACAATGTGACGTGCTACTGCTGGGGCCACCTTGTCCCATAATTCAATGCATGACATAGCCAAGAACTACGGGCCAGTTAGACCCTATGGATAAACTTTACTAGCCATCATCATCAACAAGCATGTCTTATCTATTCCAGAAAAAGAAGAATGTCTATGAATGCTGAAGTATGACAGAGAGTTTTGAAACAATGGCCCTGTGAACAATGTATTGCACACTTCTTCATCTCAGTATACTTTTACAAGGCCTTAGATTACCTATTTGGACTATAGCCCATTTTTCTCTGTATACCATATAATACCTGTACACAGACTTAATTTACCTGGTTGGCCTGGGATAAGCTGTGCCAGTCAGGTAAATGATTCTGCCAGGTAGCATCTCACCAGGAATAGCAGTTATAAAAGGAACTGCCTGCACAAAAAAGTAAAGATAAATATTAAGAATTACTTCAATTAAATAAGACATGGCTCTTAATAGCAAGACTTGTTGATCAAAATGGTGGATACAAAAAAATAGTGATACCACTTTTTAAAGTCTAGAGATAACAATTTTTTTTTTCTATTACTCAGAACTCAACTAAGGAAAAGGTAGTTTGTATGTTATTTCTTAATTTCTTTAAGGAAATCTTGAGATAAAGTAGATTAATTATTCACATGTAAGGGGATAGTGTGTGTACAAATCAAGGCTATGTATTTTGTAGACTTCCGTAGCCTAGAGAATTGTTGACGCTTTCTAACTCTATGTATGTTTTTTGCTGCCCAGTGCTAAATGCGCTCTGAGCTTTAAATCAGGTTTGTTGTAGGCATAAAATTATTATTTGGCAGACTAGAATGGCAGATAAAAAGGAAAAGGTGAGTAGCTAAAGCCTTAACCACTATCATTCTAACTTCTGGCAAGCAACTCAGGAAGTTTTTTTTAAATTTTACTTTGGTAATGAAATTCAGGGCTGTGGGAGCCGTTGTGACAACCTGCCTCTTGCGACTACAAGTCCCAGTTTCCCAAACAACAACTATTGAAATTGAATTTGGTGCTGTCACTTGTATTAGACATATTTATACACTGGTGGATGGTGGGGGGAGAAAGGGGAGATAAATGTATATAGATAAAAAGTCTTTGACAATAGAAACAAAAATACAAACAACTTACAGGACTTATGATCGGTGCGTTGGATGTTGGGTACTAGAGATAGCAAACAAAGAAAGAAACAAAATATTACATAAATATACACATAAATATATACATAAATATATACATAAATATGTACATAATAAATATATACATTAATATATACATAAATATATATTACATAAATTTAAAAAATGTCCAAATATTCTTTTTTAAATATAGGAGTTAAGAGAAATGATTTACAGCATAGGTTCTCAACCTTTTTCGGCTCACCGCCCCCTTTTACATTCCCCCCCCCCCCCCCCCCCCCCCCATTTAATTTTGGCGGAAACATTTGTTAAGTAAAGAGAGATAATTAACCCGTTTCATTTGAGGTAATATTTCAATTTTTTTTTCTTTTATAAAAAATTAAATGTCTTGCGTTTAAAACTTTGAAATGATATGATAGAACTGTAAAAAAATTATTTGAAAATTTTATAAATATTGTATGACTAAAGAATTTATATGAATATTTTGAAGCATTACAATAACTACCCAGTTTGTATGATTACTACGTATCTATACCGCACAGCTATTGTGGTTACCTCTTTACGAAGGATTCAAATGCATTAAAGGACATCTCGGTAATACAAACAGATCAAAAGAGTAATATTAGCAGATGTTAAGGCGACAGTCCGGTGAATCAACTATTAGACGAGACGGCCGCATACCATATTTGCCAAATACTAACCCCTACTTCAACGAAATTCTTATTTGTTCAATAATATGTATGCCTACTGTTGGGGGATATCAGATATTGCACTTGCGTTTACATCATATTTCATCCAAAAACTAATCGATTCAAATAGCTGAGGTGTTGAAATTATAGCAGGTACATTTGTACCGCTCATTTGCCCTTCATCGCCCCCCAATCGCCCCCGGGAATGTTATCGCCCCCCTAAAGCTTCTCATCGCCCCCTGGGGGGCGATATCACCCCCGTTGAGAACCTATGATTTACAGAATGAAATTTATTACATTAATTATATTATTACAGCTTAGTAAAGTGAAACCTAAATTTCTTAAAACATTAAAAAAAATGTACTTAGAAATACTTACAGACAGAACACCAGAGGGATAAGGTGAGTACTGAAAATAAAACACAAAAGACGTACAAATGAACTAATTATGAATTAATGTCAATGCTGTCATGAGTACAGTAGTACTGTTAGGGAAGATTGGTTTTACTCATAGTTAAAGTTATAGCTAGATCAAGGACAGAACTACAGCTTTTCAATCAAAAACACTTTAAATCTACCAAAATTAAAACATTACTATTTAAAAAAAACAACAACAACTGATGGCATGTTTGACACCAAAAGGCTTTATATCGCTGAATATTTTTCGCCTGATAGGCAAAGGTGGAGGTTTAATCGTAATATATAAAGATTGTCTAATTAAAAATGTAACTACCCATCCAAACCGTGCATCATTCATAACCTTTGACATGTGCAAAGTCCGACTAAACCTCAGCGGTAGAACACTAACCATCGTCTTCCTCTACCGCCCACCACCGAGCAAGAAAAATAAACTCACACCCAGTAAGTTTATTCAAGAATTTCAAGATCTGTTAGATCTTTACATTTATACTAGAGACCTCTTTGTTATCGGTGACGTCAACCAAAGAAATATACGTGGAGAAGTTAAAGAAAGCCCTCCTGGAACGAAATCTGGAACAGATTGTGTCTGTCCCTACACATGTTAAGGGTCATACCCTTGATTGGATAATAACAAACGCACATGATCTCATAAATGACCTTAACGTGATCAATCGGGGGAATCTCTGATCACTTCCTCATCTCCGTTGAGCTATGCCTATTAAAGCCTAAAAAGCAGTTGAGGAAAGTCAAATCCAGAAAGATGAAAGACATCAACATTTCTAATTTTAGGTCTGATGTTAGTGCCTTGTTGCGGCAGTCAGGTTCGACGGATTTAAACACTCACTATATCACCTGCCTAAGAAAGCTGCTAGTCATTCACGCTCCTCTGACAACCCGATTAGTTTCCGATCGATTATCGGCTCCATGGATGTCAAACGAGATCAAGGTAGCGAAAAAGTTGGGCCGTCAGGCTGAGAGGAAATACAAGCAAACCGGTCTAACAGTGCACTGACACTTGTATACACAAAAGAAAAACTGTGTCAATCGTCTGATTCGAGATGCTAAGACAATGCATCTTCGCAATAAGATTGAGAGCGCGGACTCATCTCGGGTGCTGTTTAAAATAACACAAGATAATATTAATGCAAAATGTTCATTTAATTTTCTAATCAATTTATACAAAAAAGCCGAGGTATTGAAGCCTATTGTTTTAAATGCTAGAAATAAAATTGATAAAAGAAATAAAGAGATTTGATGAAAGCATTGAAGAAAATTGATGAAAGCAATGAAAAGTATTGATGTATGCTACTAAGAGAGCAGTTACTCACCGCTGGTGGCTTAGCACTTGGTATAGAGAACTATGGATATACAAATCATGCAATTCATTTAGAAATATAGAGACACAAAGATATCAGCACATTAAAAAATATAGAGATAAATGAATCAGTATAAATTTAGAAATATTAAGATCATAAATCAGTTCAAGAAAATAGAGAGAGATAAATCTAGAATTTAGAGAAACAGAGATACAAAAAATCCTATTCTTTTCAGAAAGATATTAATACAAATAAATAGAAATATTCAGATACAAATAAATTGTACATTTAGAAAAATAGAGATTCAAATAAATTAGGTTCCTTTAGCAAATTAGCCACAAAGTTACAAATGACTATAATATCTTTCACTGTGTTGATACATATTCTTCACATTTGTTTTTAACACGCCACTGTTTTTCTGTAATTTTTATTTTACAAGTGTAACTGATTTCTTTAGCTTAACAACTAACTGGGGGGGGGGGGGGGGGGGGGAATTTGATATGCACATGTTGAACCATACTGAGTTAAATCATACATTCACATAGTACTTTAGCCATCAAATGCTTTTTGGATAATGTTAACACAAATGAACACCAACACAACAACCAATATAACAATAAACAGCCAACATTTGCCCTAGTTCTAATCTCTATAGAACAATTTAAACTGAGAATACAAACCCTATGCTGAGAAATGAGGAAGCTGACTACATAATAATTATACAGTGAATAGTTTATCAAATGGGTTCTTACTCTAAAATTATTTAAAAATTCCCAAATTGTTTACTAATTTTAAAAAGTAAAACAATACCAAACCAATATATACAGTTTTAGATACTCATGTCTTTCGTCTACTCAACAACATAAATAAACATCTGCGAGCCATATAAGGACTTTTAATCTTTATCACAGAAAATGCTAGAGGGTTCATTGCTGTGCATCTTAGACAGTGGAAGAAGGATATGTACTAGAAATATTGAGTTAGCACTAAACACAGCTTCAACTACACTTAAAACCTATAAGCCATAATTAAATAAAAGTAATTAACTCTAAATGCATTATAAACAACACTCAATACATGAAATGCATAGAGTAAATCTTACTAAATGCAACAAACAATGTATGCCACATTATGTGCACACATCATATAACAACAGGTATGTGGGAAATGTCTTAATCTATACCAGCAGTGAATAAATGGGCACCATAGTTTGAGACTGGTTTTTTTAAGTACTCATGGATCTAGTAGAATAAAAATACAGAAGGAGCTAAGGACTACTTCCTTAAAGAATAAAAATTACGTTTGGAGCAAAGTACCCTTCGGACCAAGGTGATCATAGGGCTGGTGAAGCAGCGTTCGACAGTTTACGTGGCATACTAGGGGATGTGCGGCCAACACAATGCCCAGCCACCTTTACTTTACCCCAACTAATGTCAGGTGGTAACCATCAGAGCTGGATAGAGACACACCTAAAGCCCGGGAAAAAATCCTAGCCCTCATCAGGAATTGAACCCAGAACCTTCGGATTGCCAGTCAAACGCCCCTGCCGATCGGCCACTGTGCCACCCACATTAGCGGCTTTTTAGAAAACCCTGGGTCGGACTTCACAAGCCTTCCCAAATTTGAAAAACCGAGTCAGTTTTCACACACTTTCCCAACCCCATAAAAAACCCTGGTTTAAGTCAACCATTTTTTTTTCTAAAATCTTTTGATTTTCTTTATATTATTACAAAAACAAACAACAAAAATTATAATAAGTTAAAAAAAAAAGTGTATTAAGTGAGAGAAGTTTTTGATCAAGCCAATAGAATACTTTAACATCATAAGCATGCAAAGCCTTAATATACTCTGTTGATGTAAAGTTTGGACTTACCTGCTTCTCCATTCTCTGCATGGAATGAAAACACAAACAACTTTACAATCTACAGACAGTCGCTAGTTACTTCAGTTCTTCACAAAGATTTAAATACAGGCTAAACTACTTAGTGTGGTTTTTATATATTTGGTAAATAAAGCCATTGAATAGACCAAGTGATATGCAATGACAAAATTAGTTTTTTTGCAAGTTTATTTAGTGGCTGCAAGGTGTGGTTAGAAGCAGCATGTTGGATTAACTTTCTGGTGGTCTATGGTTCAAATCCTGACTTCTCCGGATCTGGGAGGATGTCTCCCTGAGTTTGTCCTCCAGCCCTGGCATCAGAAAAGTAAAGGCAACTGGGCATTTTAGTACTGGCCAAACAATCCCATTGTATGCATTGGCCATGTAAATGCCAGAATGCTGCGCTACTTGCCACCACATGGTCAAAAGGATACTTTTTTATTTTAGTGAGTTCATGAAATTATACAGGTGCTCCTGATCAGACGAGGACACAGGTGGAATTTTTCTACTGCTACTTTCTACTAAATGACAATTTCTGGTACATATTATTCAGACAGACCAAATTGAATTATAGGGCCAGTGAAGCAGCATTTACCAGTTTCTGTGCCCAAGTCATACTAGAAGATTGTGTGGCCAGCACAATGCCCAGCAAACTTTACTTTACCACAATCTTAAGTCTGTTAGACTCAGAGATACCCTCTTGACCCGAGAACAAATCCTAGCCTTTACCAGGACTCAAACCCAGGACCTTCAGTACGCTAGATGAAATCAATGCCGCCATGGTACATATTAAAGAATGTTAAAAAGACTTACTACAGTAAAAAAAAAAGGTTAAGTACCCTTCAGACCAAAATGATCATATGGTCAGTGAAGCAGCATAGGTGGGTATAAAAACAACAACAGATCTTCATAAAATGCTGGTTAAAACTTACAGCATTTCCTCTGAGCATCTGCAGGCTGTGAATCATGAGGTCACCATTGATATATATATACTGGACAGACTCTTTGCACTGATAGTGTTTGTAGGAAAATCGCCTTGTGTGGTTGACAATGATCTAGAGACAAATATAGAGAGACATTTTAGCCTTATTTAATTGTAGTAATTTTATCTAAGGCAAAAGGTGGTAATTACAGAGTTCTGTAGGTAGCTCCACAAGCAGCCCCTAGGCTCTGATTACAACAGTGTCAGTTATGCCAGCCAAAGCTATCTGCTTTATTTTTTTCTAAATCTCAGAGCATTTTTTGCAACTTTGGATAGTGCAGCATGTTTTTGTGACTTTCAACCAATTCATGTAATATCATTTAAAAAATGTATGTGATATTTTCTTGTTTAACATGTTAACATTTTCAGTCAGTCCAATTTGGTGGAACCAAACAGTTCGACATGGAATGGGTTGCCTGAACAAACCAGTAATGTAACATCATTTAAAACATTAATAAAGATGAAAGACTAGACTCGGACCACAGATAATAATAATAATAATGGTGCTTGAATAGCGCATAGAACTCTGATGGCAACTGAGCCAAACCCATATTTCAGAGCACAATTTTTTTTTTACATTAAAAAATTAATGAGTTACTTTTTTACCAATATTATTTTAGTAATCCACAAATTTTACTTATAGTTTACTACATAAAAATTGGTGCAGACTACTTTTATAAGTGAATAAAAAATTATTATCTCCTTTCTAGTGCACTACACTGTAAATGCATGTTTTTATTTATTCGTTTAAATTATTTATTAAATTATTTATTTGAAATTAAACCCAAATCAAGCCCAAATTAGTTATCCCATGTTGAAGCCACTTGTTACTGAAGGGTTACCTGTAGATATATTGTATGTATGTTTATATGTTAAACTTATGTTATATATTCAGTCTGTTAATTAGTTTCTACCTGTATTGTTTCAGTCAATGTCCTATGTCCAACATGTATATTCATCGTTCATCGTTTATGTTAATAAAGACATTTAAAACTGAATGAGGAGTTTCTTCATGAATATACAATAGCGACAACAGATCCTTCTTCTTCGTTGACTTGTAGCCCAAATTATTCTTCATCGTTCACATCAGATCCAATACGATCCTTCAACATGGTCGTCGTCTCATGCCCAGCGAGCGGCTGCTCCTTCCGTACTGATGACCTTCCACCAGAGATCATTGTACCCCTGCTCAATATCCATGCTCTCGAGCATTCACGTCCTCAGATCCAAGCATCAAGGGGTCCTAAGCTCAACAGACCTACAATTGATATCGGGGTAGACGAAGAAACTTGGAACGCCTTCGTTCGAAGATGGGAGACTTTCAAACTGGGCTCAGGCATTAGCGATGACGCACATCTAACAATACGACCTGTTAAAGATGTGCTTAAGGTCATACGGTCCTTAGCAGTCATCCCTGTCGCCAGAGGTGTCACTCGAGCGGAGCTCTTTCGGATGAACCAGTCTAACGATGAACCCATTAGAACCTTTGCAGCCAGAGTGAGGGGTAAAGCTGAGACCTGTGCGTTCACCACCTCTGCCCAATGTCCATGCGGACAATCTATCCAAGCTGACTACACCGAAGAGGTAATTCGGGATGTCATTCTAGCTGGAATATGCGACTTAGACATCAGAAGAGATGCTTTAAGCATGCCGGGCATCCAAGTCAAGGCCACCAACGACGTCATTGGTATAATCGAGAGCCGGGAGATGGCTCGCAATGCCACCCCTCTTTCATCGGTATCCGCCATGTCATCTTATAAGCAGGTGAAGCAGCCAAGGCCACATGCGGCAAACCAAAAGACAGGTCCATGCCCTGACTGCGGGAAGCCTTTTCTTCGCTTCAGGGAAAGACCAGACAGCAGTGTTAATAAGAATGCTTACAAACAATGCATCGACTGCTGGCGCTCTGGCAGAAAAAAACTGAAGGGAACAGAGAGGTCCGTCGTGCGTGCAATCGAGCTTGAAGAGACTGATCAAATCTTCCAGATTTCAGCTTTAGGGTCAAAACACAGACACCCCAGGATTAACATTTCAGTTAGTTCCGCAGACAAGGTCAACCACCCGGTGGCCTCAGTGGAGGCCATTGCTGACACTGGAGCCATGTCGAATGTGTGGGGCTTAAGTGACTTTAAAAAAGCTGGATTTACAGCCAAAGACTTGCAACCTTCATCAGCGACAATTAGAGCTGCAAATGGACAATCATTGGATATTTGTGGACAATTTAATGCCATATGTAAGGGGAAATCCCCAAGTAACGAAGACATTACTACTAAGGCAACAATATATGTGTCAAAATCACTTACTGGTTTCTTTTTGTCTAGGGAAACAATGATAAAATTGTTCATTATAGATGAAGAATTTCCTGTCATTGGGCATTGTAAGAATGAAAACTTTAATTACAATAATATAAGTCATACTAAAGATTTTTTTTGTAATGAGTTACATGGCGATGTTGATAGGGCTTTGTTTTCAGGTTGCAGCCACCCGCAGAGCACCAATCCATGTGAGTGCCCTCAGAGAACGGCTGTTCCTCCAAAACCAAAGGCCCTCCCCTTCGCTCCCACACCAGAAAACATCCCTAAAATGAAAAAATGGATTGTGGAAAGGTATGCCAGCTCAACCTTCAACACATGTCCTCATCGTGCCCTACCGTGCATGTCAGGTCCCCCAATGGAGATACATATTGATAAGAATGCCACCCCCAAAGTTTGCAGCACCCCAGCCACAGTGCCGTTGCATTGGCAGCAGCGGGTGTATGAAGACCTCTTAAGAGATGAAGCATTGGGTGTCATCGAAAAGGTACCGATAGGCGTCCCTGTAACTTGGTGCCATCGGATGGTGGTCACTCGCAAACACAACAGAACACCCAGACGTACTGTTGACCTTTCTCCCCTCAACAGGTTTTGCACTAGGGAAACATTTCCCGCAGAATCACCCTTCCATTTGGCCCGCCGTGTCCCGAGAGAGACATGGAAGTCTGTAACAGATGCATGGAATGGTTACCACAGCGTCCCTCTCAGTGAAGCCGACAGGCACTTAACCACATTTATTACCCCATGGGGTAAATGGAGATACACCCGAGCACCTCAGGGCTTCCTATCATCTGGGGATGGTTACAATAAAAGATTTGACAGCATCTTGGCCGACTTCTTGAGGAAGGAAAGATGTATCGATGACATATTGCACCACGATGACAAGCTAGAGGAACACTGGTGGAGAACAATTGACCTCTTGGACACAATGGGCTCAGCAGGAGTTGTCTCAAATCCTGATAAGTTCCAATTCTGTCAAAGGCAGGTAGATTTTGCTGGATTCCATATTTCAGATACCAGCATTGAGCCACTACCTAAGTACGTTGATGCTATCAGGACATTCCCCTCGCCTAAATCTACAAAGGACATACGGTCATGGTTTGGCTTGGTAAACCAAGTGGCAAACTATGGTCAGTTAAGGGACTTCATGGCCCTATTTCGCCCTTTTCTCAGCCAAAAATACAAATTTTTCTGGAGCCCTGAGTTGGACAAGGCGTTTGAGGACTCTAAAGAACTCATAATTGAGGCAATCCGCCAAGGCGTTGAGATCTTTGATATCACCAAAACCCACATGCCTTCATCCTGACTGGTCAACATGCGGGTTGGGGTATTTTCTATTACAGAAGCATTGCCTCTGTGACTCCAGCCTCCCAGAATGCTGTCCAGATGGTTGGAAGGTCACCCTAGCAGGATCCCGATTCCTCACAGGAGCTGAGAAGCGTTATGCTGCTATTGAGGGTGAAGCATTGGCCATAGCTTGGGGATTGGAACAAACGAAATATTTCACTCAAGGATGTCAAAACCTCACAGTGGCGACAGATCACAAACCACTGGTAAAAATTTTCGGAGATCGCACGCTTGATGAAATCTCAAATACCAGGCTGTTCCGATTAAAGCAGCGTACATTACCTTGGCGGTTCCAAATAGTACACTTACCTGGTAAAAGTAACCATGCAGCAGATGCTGCATCCAGATACCCAAGCCCTGAATCAGAAGTATCCCTTCTAACTATTGCAGACAAGTCGGAAAAGCTAATGGCCGCTGCCATCAGTCACGATGCTGAGAGTATAACCAACGTCTCATGGGACCTCATAGCAAAAGAGACAAATAAGGATAAAATTTTATCTACACTGATGATGGCAATAGATGAAGGCTGGTCAAGGGAATATGGGGACATCTCCGAATACGCCAGGTATCGTGAGTCCCTGTACATCACGGATGGTGTAATACTCTACCAAGATAGAGTAATTGTACCATCTTCCCTACGCAAAATAATCTTGCAAGGGTTGCACTCAGCTCATCACGGTGTCTCAGCTATGCAGTCACGGGCACAGTCCATTGTATTTTGGCCTGGCATGACACTAGACATCCAAGAGACTAGATCAAGATGCAGAGAATGTAACCGCAATGCACCGTCCCAGGCTCCCATTCCCTCTGAACCAGCAGTACCACCACTTACTCCATTTGAGCAGATTTACGCCGACTTTTTTGAGTTTGGTGGACGCCACTACTTAGTCACTGGGGATCGTTTGTCTGGATGGAGTGAAATATTTTCCACACCATCAGGAGGTGCCTGGTCGGGAGCACGTGGCCTCATAGGATGCTTGCGCTCCTTATTCGCAACATTTGGTGTCCCCGACGAGCTGTCAAGTGATGGTGGACCAGAGTTCACGGCTGGGTTGACCAGAGATTTCCTCGAGACATGGGGTGTAAGGCACCGCATCTCCTCAGCATACCATCCACAATCAAATGGAAGGGCAGAGGTAGCGGTTAAGTCTGCAAAAAGATTACTCAGATCAAATGTGGGGCCAAACGGATCATTAGACAACGACAAGCTCCTTAGAGCTTTGTTGCAAACGAGGAACACCCCTGACCCTGATTGCAATCTATCTCCTGCGCAAATAATCTTTGGGCGACCAATCAGGGACTCGCTTTCGTTTGTGAATCGTCTTGAGAAGTACACAAATCCACATATCAGACCTATCTGGCGGGAAGCATGGGCGGCAAAAGAAAGTGCACTCCGCACACGTTTCACAAGGACATCAGAAACCCTGAATGAGCATGCGAAGCCCCTAATGCCTCTTAAAATCGGCGACCAATGCTTCATACAAAACCAAACTGGGAATAATCCTAACAAATGGCACCGAACAGGAATCATAGTAGACTCAACTGAGCATGACCAGTATGTGGTAAAGGTTGATGGATCTGGTAGACTTACAAAGAGGAACAGGCGATTTCTTAGGGCTTTCAAGCCGGCATCGTTGGCGATCGAAAACACTTCACTTAAAGAGACCTGGTCAGCCAATGATAATTCTACAAATAACCCTCAAACAATAGGAAATGTTGATCCCTCAGGCACACCATTTGAGCCCTCAGACACACCATTTGAGCCCTCTGGTGAAACTATGACTAATCTGCCACCAACAGTTTTCCCAGAATCTACACCTGAAACAGTGAATCTTCCCATCAGTGCATCTGATTCTGAGTATCAGGCTAACAGACCAACCACTCCTAGACCGACCTCCATTGAAGACACTTCAACAACAGCTAAAAAAGTCCCAGCAATGCTACGACGCATCCTACCCCATAATTCGGGTGGATTAAAAGAAGATGTAATTGATCCTAACAGCGGCGGCAGGCGCCCTAGGAGACGTCGGATGTCTAATTGTGACATATAAACATGGGGGGGTTGAAGGGTTACCTGTAGATATATTGTATGTATGTTTATATGTTAAACTTATGTTATATATTCAGTCTGTTAATTAGTTTCTACCTGTATTGTTTCAGTCAATGTCCTATGTCCAACATGTATATTCATCGTTTATGTTAATAAAGACATTTAAAACTGAATGAGGAGTTTCTTCTGCACTTTTCAATAGAGCACTAATGAAAATCTAAGCACTTATTGCAAGGAAGCTCAATATTTCTTATGATCTTCCTTTGGATATTACTTCAATAATAACAATTAGATTTCTGGTGTATAAAATCATAGAATAAGCAAATAGAAATACAGTGTTATATTGTAGAATATTATATTGAGATTAAAAAAAAAGTGTTTTCTAAAGAGCTTGAAAATAAAAAACTAATTACAAAAAATTAATTTATTAAACTATAAAAATCAATGTTAACAAATCTACCAAGAACATACAACTCTACCAGTGTACTAGAATCAACTATAGAATAACTGGAATAAAAAACTTCGGTTAAGTCAGAAAAGTGCTGTAAGAGAAGTGAATATACACACAATCTAACAAGTGTATTACCATTAGTTATCATTAAAAAAAGCTACCACAGTGATCTAATACATTACTTAGAGATTAGAGATAACTAAGTATTTTCCTATTCCATACACAAGGACAAATTCATAACTTCTCTTTCTTTCTTAGTGACATTCAAGCATGGAATGGGTTGTCTGAAATAGTTAAGAAAACCAAAAACCTTTTTCACACCAATTAAACTCATCATCAAAATTAAAATAAGACGTAAGCAACGGATTTGACATGGCCCAAAAGAAAAAAATTCTGTAACTTATGAAAAGAGACGATAGTTAATTAAGAATAAGATCTCTGAATTATTCTTTAAACAGAGCTTGTGTGTACACCAATCTGATTTGTTCTATGATTATTCATAAGACTTACTTTATATGAAGCATTCATGTATTAGGTTTACCTGTAGTAAAATAATTGTAATTTTCTCGTAGTGAGACAAAATATGGCTAAGTATAGCACCATTTAGTCTGTATAGAATGGCTTTTAAGAATAAAATAGGCTTAACCAATACTTCTAAATTGTCACTCATTCTCACGAAAGGTGACATAAGTCGCGAATACCAATTTGTGCTACGAGTGTTTTTGTCTTGTGGGGGTCTTTCCGGTGAATTTTTTTATATTTTTGTAAATACTAGGTTATCCATTTCTAAATCATAATTTATATGTTTTTTATATTTTTTTCTCCTTTAAAATACTTTAATTAACTATTTTGATCAACGTGTGATTTAGAATTTAGCATAAGTTCACTAAAAGTTGACTTTAATTAACCTATTGTTTTGTACCTAAACCCTGACAGTACCCCATAACATTGAAATTATCATTGAAAAAGGCAGACTCTCGGAAATTTTCTTTGTCATCACTATTTATTTATAGAAACCAATCAGAAAATATTTAAGCCTGATGTGTGGGATAAACAATTCCTTTCTTTCTATCCAATGAAAATTTGTTTATAAATTGATCATTGGTTACGATACCATATTTTTCCAATACAAATTAGCTGATTGGCTATTGGAATACAAGGAGATAACGATTAGGCTTTCCGTTTTCGAGATTATGAAAATTAACAAAATGGAGAGACCCATGGCTTCACTGCTAAATTCTTTGCAAGATGTGAATATTTTTTGTTCAGTTTTATTATAAAATAATATCGTATATACCACTAAAAGGATAATTGAATGCCCTTTCAATTGGTATGTAAATATATATATTACGACTCTGGTTGCTACGCAGTTTAGACATTTTCAAATACATAAGTATTAAATAGCCTTTTCTCAAAACTCTAGTTTTTTGTCTGACTAGTTCTTAGTGATAGTAAGTGTCATAGAAAAATGAAATATTGACGTACAATAATAAATTTGGTATTAAAATAAAGCTTATTCAATGCCCTTTTAAACCACATATATAGCTCAAAATGTTGAAAATACCACTTATGTCACCTTTTGTGGGAACGGGTCACAATTGTAAAATAATATTTTTAATTTATATAGCATTCCTTCTGATTATCCTCAAATCATTGAAAAAAAGGAGGAAATTTTTTTTGCTAAAAACAGTACCTCGTAGCCGTGGACTTGGACCTCAATTTGTATCTCAAAGTTGCTGTCCTGTGCGAATGGAAATTCCCCACTTCTCTCTTCTGTCTGCCAGCTTCCATTGACCTTGTTGTTTCGCACCACAACCCTGTTGGAAAATCTTGGGTTGAAGTGAAGTGGAGCATTGCCATCCAGGTTAGTGCCATTACACAAGTTCACACTGAAGCTGAAACATACAAATTCACTTCATATCAGGCAAAGTTCAAAATGTTCATACTGAAGCTAAAACACACCCAATTCACTTCATATCAGGCAAAGTTCAAAATGTTCACATTGAAGTTGATACACACAATTTACAGCAAGTTAGGCATAGTACAAAATGTTCTAATTAATTCAACACAAATTTAGAACATGACTAGATAAGAAACCAGCAGAACATCTCTAGAAATATATCATGAAAACCTGGCAGAATAAAGGCCATTACCCGCAAAGGATAGCATAAGCTGCATATAGCCGCCATTTTATTTATGTTGTGTTCTTCACTAAAACTAAAACTTTGTAGAAAGAAAAATGTAAACCTACCTGTTACATTTTGGGTCGGTTCTACCGCTGATGATGAATTCTGATCCGACCATAAGGCCTCCGGGTATATACGCAGAATAGGGCAAGTTGACCTGAATAAACATACAAGTGACAGGATTGGATCAATGATGGATTATTTACTAATCTTAAAAGGATAAAGAAGTCTGAAGCAGCCACTCAGCTTGTAAACTGAAAATATTAGTCACAAACGTCATGATGACCACACACATATATATTTTTAAAACATCAAGATGTCTACACATAATGAAACCTATTTATTTTTTTAACAGCTTCCAATTTATTTGTCTCAAATGTCAAAATTGGAAATGTAACAAATGCTAATGATCACAGCTACATACAGAAATACATTATCTTGGGATTAACCCCCCTTGACTATGGCTTAACAAGGGGAGATAATGAAAGTGCTCATTCATATTATTGTTAATGTAGATTTTTCTAAAGAAATTTCAAGACTGGCCGTGACAGATTAAGTGAAAGAGGTATATTTTACTTACCATGCCAGGCGTTTCATAAGTACCATTTCCTCTGTGCACCAATGCTGTAGAAATAAAAAATACTGGTATATAAAATAAAGAAACAATGTTAAAAGTATGAAACAAACATATGAAAACTTTATATTCAGAGATCCATATATTATTTCCTTTTCAATAAACACAAAACATTGTACAATTTTCTACCCAAAGCAAATTCTGAATATGTTCACCAAAGTTTTTTATCAGATTTTAAAATATTTTCCTTCTCCACAATTCGTACAAAATAAAGTAAGTAAATTAGAAGTTCATGACTAGGTCATCCATGAACAAAACGCACTCTGTCCAGCCAGTCGCATAAAAAATAACACAGAGCTATCAGGTCACATAGTCCGGTTACAACAATACAGTCCAATGTGTGTCACTAAGTCTCAGTCAGTTTTATAATTATTCCATCCTTAACACACTCACAATTACACAGTCACTATTACTGTCACAAATCATCTGACACCTCTAGCTACCACAATACAATGAACAGCTATTTAATTCTTTACTTTACAGCATAATGGTGCATTTGGTCATTGTTGACACTTTTTTTTTAAAATAAAATGATATTCTTATGGCTGCTGTCCTTGGCAATTACTGCCATATTATTAATAATGAATTAATTTAACACTTACATTAATAAAAAAGGAATGTGACAAAACGTATGGGACGATGTCTTTTTATTAACAACACCCGTCACTTCTGTCTTGTCAGTCTAGTTTATATCTTATAAGACCATTCGACTCTAAATTAGTTCATTTTTCCTTACATTAATCTATCATTTAACAATGGAAAGGGAATTTTGGGTAACCAATAGTACTACATCTCAATGGGGGAAGGTGGCCATGCGGAAGCACGTTTGGCTGGCCTCATGAAGATCCTGGGTTGGAATCCTGGTGAAGGCTAGGATTTTTTTCCTGGGCCTTGAGGGTGCCCTTGAGTCTATCCAGCTCTGATGGGTATCTGACCTTAGTTGGGGTAGGTAAAGTAAAGGCGGCTGTGAATAGTGCTGGCCACACAATCACCTAGTATGCAATGGTCACAGAAACTGGTGAACAATGCTTCACCAGCCCTATGGATCAAATTAGTCAGAAGGGATACTTTACTTTTTAAAAATTTATCACCACACAGAAACTTATTGTGATCTCTCCAGACTGATATTTTCATGCACAAAGAATTGCTTGTAAAATGGGCTGAGAAGAGAGAAAAAGTAAATTTTAATCAACAAGATTCAGTTTGATGAAAGTTGACCCTAGAGTTAAACCAGTCTGAGTGCAGTATTCAAAACATTTGTTCAATTGTATTATCTTTAGTTTTGTTAGTTTAAAATTCACTGCACTCAACTCATTATTTTAGTGTCACCAAATTATTTATTATTCCATTAATTGAGACACTGGCTCACAATAATATAGGGCTTTTCTTTTTTTATCACTGACACATATGGAGTAGATAAAAAAAACCTGAAGGAACATGTTACACTCTCCCCCTTCCTCCACCCCCAACTAAGCCTTTTTTTGTTTTACTAAGTGACTAAGTTTAAGAATTCAAAATCTCCATCTGTTGCATTGCCCACTTGGCTTTTTTTTTCACTGTAACCCTTCAATATCTGACCTAAGATACAACACTATACAACACCCTTCCCCCCCCCCCCCGATACACACACATACATACATACACAACCTTCCTCATTCCATGATCCATCCAAGGTCATACAACACACACAGTCACACAGTGTGATATTTTTTAAAGCTCTTAAGAAAACAAAATAAATACTTAAAAATAGAATAAAATCTTCTGTAAGGTAATGGTAATGTAACTTGATAAGGTTGTATTACTGTACCATTGTCCTGTAGTACAAAGGGAACATTCATTCACATGACTGGGTTCTGATTAGTTGAATCTAAGTGTCCCACCTATTAAGGAGCCCTCCATCTCCCCATTCCAACCATGGTCTTCCCTTTATTGAATTAGGTTGAAAAAAAATGATTTTCATGCTTGGTTACATACTTATCATTGGGCTGTAACTTTAGAATGTTTAATGTTATTACATCAATGTATTATATACTGGCCCATGTCTTGGTATATACTAGACACTAGACACTCTGTGACAATAATGTGGGGTATGTACAAGCCACTTTGTCCTTTGGTATTACAAAACATGGTATGTGCTAGACACACTGTGTCCCATTGTATATACTAGACACACTGTGTCTCATGATATATACTAGACACACTGTGTCCCATGTTATGTACTAGTCACACTAAGTCTCATGTATTGTACTAGACACACTGTGTCCCTTTGTATATACTAGACACACTGTGTCTCATGATATATACTAGACACACTGTGTCCCATGTTATGTACTAGTCACACTAAGTCTCATGTATTGTACTAGACACACTGTGTCCCTTTGTATATACTAAAGACTAAACACACCGTGTCCCATGTTATGTACTAGTCACACTATGTCTCATGTATTGTACTAGACACACTGTGTCCCGTAGTATATACTAGACACACTGTGTCCCATGTTATGTACTAGTCACACTATGTCTCATGTATTGTACTAGACACACTGTGTCCCCTTGTATATACTAGACACACTGTGTCTCGTGGGATATGTACTAGTGACACATTTGTTTTCCTCAATAAATGTACACAAATGTGTGTGAGGACCACTTCACCGGACTCAGAAAACTGGGTTGGCTTCCGTTCCTCTTATTAACATCACAAATCACATAATCTAGTGATTGGCCTTACGCAATCCAACATCTAACGCCACTAGTTCGGTAATAGGAGCGGTAGCTGCAGTCTAAACAACTTGGTTTAACAACTTCAGATGGGAAATCTATAAATCTATAAAAGTCTCAAGCCGAGATTAATTGAGCTTGCAATGGGGGCTCATGTTTAGATCAATACTATATGTAAAAATCTATTAAGAGTTCTTTTTTTTATATTGTTATTATATATAGTTTACTTATGAAAACAAAGTCAAAACAAAAAAAGAAGAAGCCATTAGTCTTCAATATAATTTCAATTCTTTTCTCCACGCGTATAAACTATCACGCTCTAGTAAACAACCCAAGATAAGCGCTTTGCCCGTCGTATCCCAAATAAAATTTTGAACACCACCGCCGTGAAAGAAAAATAAGAAGGAAAAAAAAGGTTTACAATTCAAGTCAGATTATCACAACGTCCAAGCTAAATAGACCAATTAAAGGATATTTCTGGCATTTTTGTGATTTTTTTTTTTAAACCGATTTTTAGCTACAGCCCTTTGAGTCAATATGATGACAATAATATAGTCTCACTAATCTCGAAAAAATATGATAAAACTTCATGACTGTTGTGTGTTATTAATAGGTTAATATAGGCGCTATAAATGTTGGTAGAAGTAGGCGTATATTTAAAAAAAAGGGTTGAGAGCCGTGTTAAATTTCCTGCCATAAAAACGTCGCATTGAAAAGCAACTGTAGTAAAAATAAATGGATATAAACAAATCACAGATTCCTTTGCAATTCCAAATATTTTCACCCTGTTAAGCAACTGTCTTTCATTTCGTGGAATAATTTTTAAGCTCGGAAATTAAACTTAATAAAAGTCACTTTTAGAGACGCATGATTGTGAATCTGTGAAGAAGGGCTTTGTTTACACGGGGGATTGCTTGGCCAGCATAGCCAATTTTACATTGTCTTTGATCAATAATTTATTAAGGCTTATGGGAAGACGTAAGACTTAAACCGGACCGCATCCCCTTAACCCTATGTTAAAAATGATTTTAGTTTTCCATACTGCGCCACGCCCCCACCCCCCTTTTCCGATTCCACACGTCCTAAATTTGCTTCAGTTTAGTCCATACCTATTCTGTGATCCATACAGTCTAGCGAAAGCCAAAATCCAAACTGACTTCACATTTATTCGTTCTTTTTTAGTAGGTGTTTAATTAAGTGTCTAATGATTCTATATTCTAATTCAAACTGAACCGCTAGTGAGATATTCGATATTCTAATTCAAACTGAACCACTAGTGATAGTGAGATATTCGATATTCTAATTCAAACAGAACCACTAGTGAGATATTCGATATTCTAATTCAAACTGAACCACTAGTGAGATAAGCTGATTCTATATTCTAATTCAAACAGAACCACTAGTGAGATATTCGATATTCTAATTCAAACAGAACCACTAGTGAGATATTCGATATTCTAATTCAAACTGAACCACTAGTGAGATAAGCTGATTCTATATTCTAATTCAAACTGAACCACTAGTGAGATATTCGATATTCTAATTCAAACTGAACCACTAGTGAGATATTCTATATACTAATTCAGACTGAACTACTAGTGAGATAAGCTGATTCTATATTCTAATTCAAACTGAACCACTAGTGAGATATTCGATATTCTAATTCAAACTGAACCACTAGTGAGATATTCTATATACTAATTCAGACTGAACCACTAGTGAGATATTCTATATTCTAATTCAAATAGAACCACTAGTGAGATAAGCTGATTCTATATTCTAATTCAAACTAACCCACTAGTGAGCTATTCAATATTTTAATTCAAACTGAACCACTAGTGAGACATGTTAAATTCTAATTCAAACTACACTGCTAGTGAGATATTTACTTTCAGTTTCAGTTTCGAATTTCAATAGAAAAAAAAAAGTTACAAGCTATAGGGAGGCAAAAAATAATTGAAGGTCAATACAATGACGTCATTGACACAGGCTCTAACTAGCTCTGGCATTGTAGTTTCTATTCAAATTATTTCAGTTAGTGCGGACATTTTATAACACTCTGTTGCGGTTTTATGTTACATACTCTCTGTCTGTACATATACAGAAAACTATTGTATATTTATTTCCCACACTTGCTTGTCCTTGGTTTGAGTCTAGCCTTGCATTCTAATACCTGTTGGTTTTCCTTTTGTTTCTAGCAACCCATTTCAAGCCTGAATGCCATCCATGAAGAAAAAAATTCTATTAGAATATGTCAATACGTCCTTGAATATAAAACCAGAAAAGTTTTTTTTTATTCGTCTAGTGAAAAATTAGATTAGATGATTAAGTTCCTGTATCCTTTCTCTTGCCACTTTGAAATAGCAAGGTAGTAGATTTAGTGGAGCCACCCCTCCCCCCTCCTCTTTATTGAGTTTATAGAATCAGCCATGCTTCAGAATATGGTAATATTTAACCTATTACTAAGGTGACTTCATAAAATCAGATAGGCTTAGTCTAATTAACCTTATTATTAATACTTTAGTGATTCAATAAAATCACAAATCACCATATCACTGAGTTTAAAGAATTAGCTATCACAAGCTGTCTTTTTAAAATATGTATCCATAGTGAAGTAAAGTTATCATCACTTTTTCAATATCACCATCATTAGGCCTGCAAGCAATTTACAGTTCACTAAATACCCTTATCTTATAATACAACAATGCAACACACTTGTACCAACTGCCTAGTCACACAAATGCAGGAGAGTTAGCATGGAAAAAAAAACTTTTTTTTCTGGATTTAGTTCAGTACCAGACAATGGAAAGGGGATTACATGGTCAGCAAAATCAGATGTACCCAATACAGATATTGAAAACAGTAATGATTTAACTGTAGGCCTATTCAAGATGAATTATTTTTTTTTCCAAAAAAAATACATGCAAGTAATATTTTTCTTTCGGACTTTGTTTTGCTTGGTGCAATGGAATCTTAATCTGAAAGGAATTAAAATTACTTTAAAT
Organism: Anisus vortex; assembly: GCA_949126835.1. Classification (NCBI taxonomy): domain Eukaryota; kingdom Metazoa; phylum Mollusca; class Gastropoda; family Planorbidae; genus Anisus; species Anisus vortex. The sequence goes on from OX421495.1 coordinate 7,765,241, forward strand.
GATATGTAAAGGGGAGTGGAAGATAAACCATTACCTAGTCGGGTGTGTGTTTGATTATCTCCATTTCTGAAAAACTTTCTTATCTATCTGTCACGATGTGGCTTTTGAGAGGGGGGTAATAATGGCTGGTTGTCTTAGAGGTATGAGGTGCCGATGCTGTGGTTGACCTGGAATATTTATTTGTTCTCTACTGGCTCGCTTAGATGTTATTAAACACACACAACAGACAGTTCTAAGTTAGGCAAGCAAGTCTCTGGTTACGTTTCAGGTGTTTATTTATGATTCAAATTCAATATCCAATGATGAGATACACATACTAACATGCAGGGGAGATACAATGCTTGAGATATATGCACAGGAACGTCTAACACTCAATATACTGTGTTGTTGCGGAATCCAAATTTAGGCTACGTAACTATAATGAGGAAATTACGATTACTGGCTAAGTATCTGCAAGTCCAAGTAACAATTCGGGAGCTAGACCAAGACGATGTATCTAGCTCGGGAGCTGGGGGAGATCTGCTTTAGTTTAGTTGGGCGGGCTTTTTCGTGGACACTAGTCACCTGACCCAAAGTTAATTTGGTTGGCTTACATTTAATTACATCCTATTCTCATTGGCTAGATTGAATATACATTTGCATAGGAAAGCTTATTGGAGCCAAAAATGGATTGGGGGTCGGGGTTGCGAGGGCGAAAAGGGGGGGGGGGAGAGAGGTCTAGATGAAAGACAATTTATACAGACGTCATGCTGAGTGGGGGAATTTATCTCCCTTTGGTAGAATTTTAAGTAGTTAACTCAAGTGGCTGGGGGGGGGGGTTCGGACGAGAATTAGTATATGTGTGCGAACTGGGTTCTTTGGTCAACGCTCAGGGAACGACCGTCTCAAAGCAATTGCATAACATGCCGCTAAGCTGAGGGGATATAGAGGGGGGTGGCGGGGGCGCGAAGAGGAGGGAGTGGGTGAGGGGTCGAGTAATGACTGTCTACACATGCGTTAAAATAGTACAAGATATAAATACATTAAGACATGATATGAATACATCATTATAGCATAGGATAAATATATACATTCTAACTAACACATTCGTACCCATTCAACCAAGATGTAGTACCAAGTTGAATCGTATTAGTCAGTAGACTCTGAATTTGGGCGTAGTACAAGAGTATAGTGACGGGTAGAGAAACAGGTGAGAAAGAGTGATGGGGAGATGTAATTGCGTAAGGGAGGGAGAAGATAGTGACGTCAGACTAACCTTCTCTCTATTCTAGCTAAACTTAAGCTAATCTAAGGTTCTAGTTATACACTGCTATCTATGCTATAGTCTATCTATGAGTGCTACGAGTCACGGTTTAATCCAGAATCGGAATCGTGACAACTCACCCGGGTAGCTTGGGAATCTACTCAGAAAGAAGATTTCTACCTAAATTACTGTCTCTGGGACATGGGGAAAGGGGAGTAACTACACACTCATTAACAGTGTGCGCGCGTGGGGCCGTATTACTGAGTATGCTGGGCCACGAAGTGTGTAGGGGCACTAGTTAGTGTCCGCTATGCCGAAAGGGGTTTTGGCCTAGGCAAAGTTGCAATGTGTCGAAAGCATTAGTAGCGGGTTTGTCCCAAGATAATGGGAACGATGTGGGTGCGTTGAGCAATCTAAATAACGGACGGGCAATTTTACGGAAGTTTGGTATAAGGGTATTCTGATAGTTGCTGAATTCGCACAGTGTTTGTCTTAGTTCGAGTCTCGTCGTGGGCAGCCTTGCATGACGGAGCTTATCTTTAATGGACATGGGGTGGGGGAGAGGTGTCTGGTTGGGGGTGGGGCGGGGCGATCCGTAGGTTGCGGGTGTAGGCAGGCAATGCGTTTGTTTACCTACAATCGGTCTTCCGAGTAGGATGTCTACTTGTAGGCCTTCTATTACGGCGGCCTCAATGGGGCCTGTAAAAAGTGCTGAGCTGAGGTTTACGAGTGCGGTCGGTAGCTGCTGAATAGGAGAGTTATGAGATGGACCTTGGAGTCGCACATAGCGGCCTGTGTAGTCGCGGGGGTCGATTTTTGATTGCGTTACTAGGGCCTCAAAGCTAAGACCGGAATCATACGTACAAGAGGCGAGTCGGCCGTTGATTCTGACTATCTCGTCGACGTAGCTACGGGGGAATTGGTTATGTTTGTCTGCCGAGGAAATAGAGAACACGTGGTGGACTCGATCGTAGTCACTGCTTGAGTACTGGTCACGCCCCTGATCGGCGGGTTCCTGTTCGGGAGCTAAGTGGCTCGGGTAGCTGGGCGTTTCTAACTCGTGCGTTGCAAGTCCGTTAGTGGAATCTTGCGCTGGGTCTACGGGGTCCGTCGTGGTGTAAAATGCACCGGCGGCAAGATAGGGGGTGGGGTCGCGTCGGTTTCTGTCGTGAGCTAACTGAGGGGTGGGCCTAGTGTGGCGGTGGTCTCTATGTGCGTTGTGAGGACGAGGTCGCCCGTGGTGGGGCGTGTGCGGCTGGGGAGCGGTTGATTGAGGGGGAGGGTTGGTGCGGTGGTTGTCCCAGTTATTCCAGGGTGACTGTGGGTGACCCGGGCGGGACAGATGGCCCGGTGGCCGTGACGACCTCCCATTTTCCTGTCGGGAAGCGGGATGTGAGAGAGATTTCTCCCGGGGGTGGGACGATTCTACTAGGTTGGACTGCAGAAACCTATCTGCGCCCTGCAGGGAGGGGTTTAAACCGGTGATTCCTTGTTGAATAAGGAAGGCCCTTAGCTTAGGTGTCATCTGTGACTCTATTTGCTCAGTCATTACGAGGGTGACCATACCGTCGAATGACTGTTCAATATTGCCTAACTCAACCCACTTGAGTAGGTAAGATTGTATTCGCTCCGCGAATTGTGTATAGTTTTCCCCCGGTCGTAGCGTGGACGACCGAAACTTCTTCTGGTAGTGGGATGAGTGTAACTGGTGGCGATTTAGCAGCGCGTTTTTCAGTGCCACGCACGACTCCCTGTCTTCTGGGGCCAGTTTACAATAGGCGTCATAATCCTCTCCCCTTAGAGTGGAGACGAGGATCCTACAATGTAATTCTGGGGGGACCTCATTTAACTCCATACAGTCGCTAAACCGTCGGAGGTAAATGTCGAACTGTTCCAGTCGGGGGTCGTGAACTTCAGTCCATAGAGAAGCATGTCGGGGGAGGGGATGGTTGCTGGGGGTGGCTGAGCTAAATGATGAGGGGGAGTTTGGGTTGTCGCTGTTGTCCGGGGGCCTAGTGCTTGCGGCTAATTCAGCTAGTCTGAATTCATGTGTCCTGCGTGCCTCCTCATCTAGCCTATTTTCTTCTCTAACCCTCTCTTCCCTAGCTAACTGTTCTGCTCTAAGCCTATCTTCTCTTTCTAATTGCTTTGCTCTCTCCTCTCTAGCTACCTGTTCTGCTCTCTCCTCTCTAGCTACCTGTTCTGCTCTCTCCTCTCTAGCTACCTGTTCTGCTCTCTCCTCTCTAGCTACCTGTTCTGCTCTCTCCTCTCAAGCTACCTGTTCAGCTCTCTCCTCTCTAGCTACCTGTTCCGCTCTCTCTGTCTTGGCCTCATGGGCCGCTACCTGCTCTACTACGTATTTAGTGATGTCTGAGTCAATGTAGCCTATAGCTATAGCCTCTTCTCTCAACTGCTTACGCAATAGTACACCTTCCGCCATAGTAACAGAGTGAGGCGAGATTAAGATACTAGAGGCGGACAGAGATATAGCGAGATAGGAAAGGAAATTATAGGAGGGGTGTTGGGGTTCAGAGTTTAGCTAACGTAATACAACTCAAAATGGTACTCACCAGACAGCAATTCCAGAATTTTACACACATACACTAACACACGTATATCCAATCATAAAGTTATCGTTTATATAGCGCTCGGCGCTGTTGGTGCAGATCTTCGGGCTGGTTAGGAATTCTCTTTCCCCGTGCCGGGACTGGATTAGCGTTTAATGTTAGTGTCTATTTTTCCGGGTTTGGATACCGGGAACTACGGCGGGTTCCTACGGGGAGGTTGACAGGGCAGTTGTCGGGTTCTCGGCGGTCTCTAGTTGTCGGGCAGGCTGATGCGGCGGCGGTGGGTCTCTCTGCTGACGTCTCGGGTGCCGGTACGTTGATGCGGGGCCAGAGGGTGGCGACCTGGCGGTTGGGGCGGCAAATCTGGCGTAATGGGGTGGCAAATTTGGTTGCTGGTGTGTCTGGGGTGACGTAGGCTGGCGTAGTGTGGCGAGCCTGGCTTAATGGGGTGAGCTGGCTGGGGTGGCGTAGATTGCTCGGAGTGGCGAATCTGGGGTGGCTTAGGTTGGCGTATCTGGGGTGCGTAGGCTGGGGTGGCGTAAGCGTATGCTGGGGTGTCGTAGGCGTAGGCTGGGGTGGCGTAAGCGTATGCTGGGGTGGCGTGGGCTGCGTAAGGTGGCGAGCCTGGTTTGATGGGTTGATGGATCTGGTTGCTGGCTTAGAGTCTTTGTGTTGTAGAGAGATGAGCCCCCATCCAGGGTCGGTTTCAGAATCGGCGTAGTCCTCGGGTTGTTGCTGTTGACAGTGCGCTGAACGGCTTGAAGTTCAGATAATCCCGGATACGAGGTCCCACTTTGTCACGATGTGGCTTTTGAGAGGGGGGTAATAATGGCTGGTTGTCTTAGAGGTATGAGGTGCCGATGCTGTGGTTGACCTGGAATATTTATTTGTTCTCTACTGGCTCGCTTAGATGTTATTAAACACACACAACAGACAGTTCTAAGTTAGGCAAGCAAGTCTCTGGTTACGTTTCAGGTGTTTATTTATGATTCAAATTCAATATCCAATGATGAGATACACATACTAACATGCAGGGGAGATACAATGCTTGAGATATATGCACAGGAACGTCTAACACTCAATATACTGTGTTGTTGCGGAATCCAAATTTAGGCTACGTAACTATAATGAGGAAATTACGATTACTGGCTAAGTATCTGCAAGTCCAAGTAACAATTCGGGAGCTAGACCAAGACGATGTATCTAGCTCGGGAGCTGGGGGAGATCTGCTTTAGTTTAGTTGGGCGGGCTTTTTCGTGGACACTAGTCACCTGACCCAAAGTTAATTTGGTTGGCTTACATTTAATTACATCCTATTCTCATTGGCTAGATTGAATATACATTTGCATAGGAAAGCTTATTGGAGCCGAAAATGGATTGGGGGTCGGGGTTGCGAGGGCGAAAAGGGGGGGGGGAGAGAGGTCTAGATGAAAGACAATTTATACAGACGTCATGCTGAGTGGGGGAATTTATCTCCCTTTGGTAGAATTTTAAGTAGTTAACTCAAGTGGCTGGGGGGGGGGGGGGGGGGGTTCGGACGAGAATTAGTATATGTGTGCGAACTGGGTTCTTTGGTCAACGCTCAGGGAACGACCGTCTCAAAGCAATTGCATAACATGCCGCTAAGCTGAGGGGATATAGAGGGGGGTGGCGGGGGCGCGAAGAGGAGGGAGTGGGTGAGGGGTCGAGTAATGACTGTCTACACATGCGTTAAAATAGTACAAGATATAAATACATTAAGACATGATATGAATACATCATTATAGCATAGGATAAATATATACATTCTAACTAGCACATTCGTACCCATTCAACCAAGATGTAGTACCAAGTTGAATCGTATTAGTCAGTAGACTCTGAATTTGGGCGTAGTACAAGAGTATAGTGACGGGTAGAGAAACAGGTGAGAAAGAGTGATGGGGAGATGTAATTGCGTAAGGGAGGGAGAAGATAGTGACGTCAGACTAACCTTCTCTCTATTCTAGCTAAACTTAAGCTAATCTAAGGTTCTAGTTATACACTGCTATCTATGCTATAGTCTATCTATGAGTCATGGGCGCCCGCAGAAAATTTTCTAGGGGGGGGTAAAATATTTTTTTACTGAGCGCACTTGTATGGTGAACGAACCGACAGAACACTGAAGTAATTGTAGTACACTGTAGTAATGAAGGGCATACTGTAGCAACACATTTTTTATTAGCACAATATATGTATATAATAGACGTAAACCATACAAAAAACCTTACTTTAAACAAACAATATTACAACGTAAATTTATAATAAAATATATTCTTTAAACAAGAACTGGAGTCGTCTGTTATCGCTACCAAACAAATCTACAATTTTGTCCATAAACTCATTTTTGTTGCTGTTCACTTTGTCTCTATGTACTCACAACATGCACAACCTTGACAGACGTTCATCTGACATTGTAGATCTAAGCCATAGGTTTTCAACCTTTTTCGGCTCACCGCCCCCTTTTAAAATCTTACCGCTCACCGCCCCCCAACTTAATTTTAATTAAACATATATAGGCCTATAATTAATTCTAAAACAAATTTATTTGTATTATTAATTTAGAAATATAAGAGACATATTTAATAGCACTATATCATGTAATTTCTGTAATTATTAATGTTTTAAATATAAACCACTTAAATGGAAAAAACAATTAATGCAGGAAATGTTTATTTACAACTTACAACTGTTTAACGTAAATTATTTTAATCCTCTAATAATTAAATCTTGTTATAAATACCACAATGTTGAATGTATATAAAGAAATAATAATAATAATCAGTAAAATTTGTTATATCACAAAACAGAACTTGTTCGGCATCACTATTGAATCAAACGTAGAAACATTTGTTAATTAAAGGGAGATAATTATTTCGTTTCATTTGAGCTAATATTTCTGTATTTTTTCTTTTATAAAAAAGAATTAATGGCTTACATTTATAACTTTAAAATGATCAAACTGTAAAAAATATTTGAAAATTATATAAATATTATATGACTAAAGAATTTTTATGTATATTTTTAAGCATTACAATAACTACTCAGTTTGTATGATTCCTACGTATCTATACCATTTAACTATAGCTTGAACATTTATTTTAAAGGATTCAAACGGATTAAAGGACATCTCTGTAAAACTGAGATCAAAATATCATTAATATTAACATGTGTTAGGGCGAAAGTGAACGGTCAGCAGGGTTGACAGTCTGGTGAACCAACAATAGGACCAGCCAGCCGCACACCATATTTACCAAGACGCGTCACACATCCATTTAGCAGATTTCGTTACATTATATAAGAACAAAGGGGACCGCAGCGACTGCAAAAAGACATAGGAATCTCCCTCTTGAGCATAGTTGGTAAGATCTTTGCAAGAGGCACTATCAAGGCTGCAGTGCTGTCATCTAGAGCCTATCCAAAGTCTCAGTGCGGCTTCAGAAGCGACTTATCCACTATAGACATGATCTCCTCCATTCGAATGCTACAAGAGAGGTTCCGCGAGATGAATAAGCCATTATACATTGCTTTCGTTGATCTCACTAAAGCATTTGGTATGGTCAGCAGAAGTGGACTCCTCAAGCTCCTGGCAAAAATAGGATTCCCTCCAAAACTGCTCTCTTTCATTGCCTGTTTTTTTTTTTTAGAAAACCAGGTGCACAGTGAAGTTTAATCAGAGCCCTTTGAAGTCCGCAGCGGTGTTAAACAAGACTGCGTACTTGCACCCACCTTGTTTGGAATATTCTTCTCGTGTCTACTGCACTATGGTTATGGAGACTGCAACGAGGGTGTCTACCTTCACACAAGCAGATCTGGAAAGCTCTTCAATCTAAACAGGCTCAAAGCCAAAATCTCAAACAGTGTTCTCCTAGATGGGGAGATAAATAGTAGAATAGCTAAAGCCATGGGCACTATGGGAAGATTTTACCAAAAAAAACGAGTCTGGATGAACTCACTGCTCACACGCTCCATTGAGTCACTAGTTTATCGAACATGCGTTCTGATTACCCTGCTGTACGGCTGTGAGACATGGAGCACATATTCCTGGGAGGAGAGAAAACTGAACACCTTTTACCTTAGGTGTCTCAGACTCGTTTTAGATATAAGATGGCAGAACAGGGTTTCAAACGCAGAGGTCCTACGAAGAGCAGAGTGTCAAGACTTCCGTATTACTCTCAGTAACAGACGTCTCAGCTGGCTAGGTCATGTACGCCGAATGCCACAGGGTCGACTTCCACAGGACATTCTATATGGAACGTTAGCTTCGGGACAGAGACCTGCTGGACGTCCAAAACTGAGATTTGCGGATGTCTGCAAAAGAGATATGAAACAACTCCAAATTGACCCAAACAGTGGGGAGATCATGGCGCAGAATAGGCCCACTTGGAGGGCAGGAATCAAAGAAGGTTTCAGGCTTGCGGGAGAGGAGCGCGCCAGGAACAAGAGGGTGGAGAAAAATGTGATCCACTCCGCTACATTCAACTGCAGCAAGTGTGACCGTGCCTGTACGTCCAGGATTGGCCTCTTTAGCCAAATGAGGGCTTGCAATGGAAATGAATCGTCTCTCGAGACGAAAAATGCCGACGAATGTGCTGAACGATCGCTCCACCGTACATGTTGTTGCTGCTAATGTTAGCAAAACTAGTAAGGCATACGGCAAGGTAACAAGTCGATGAAATCTTGGCTACTTTTGTAGGGTTAGGACAATGGAAGGAGTCAGTTGTTACAATTAATTATAAATGTTTTAATTATTTTTTTTTTTGGTCTATTTTAGTCCAATTTTTTTTAAATCTATCAATCGGGGGGGGGGGGGGCACTTTTCCAGGGGGGGGCAAGCGCCCCCCCTTGCCCCCCCCTGCGGGCGCCCATGCTATGAGTGCTACGAGTCACGGTTTAATCCAGAATCGTGACACTATCCTTGTATGCACTAAACATTTCAGCCACCTCGTCCCATATGGATAGTTTTACATTTATGTCAGTTTTTTTTTATACCTTTCACAACAGAGTAGATAACACTCATTAAATTATTGCACTTTGGGCAAGTTATACTAATATACTAATGCAAGTTGCACCTAATACTGAACTCACGATTCGAATCAAGATAACATTTGTCACTAGGAGAGACAGATTGGGGACTGAAGGAGGAGAGTTAATCACTTGAAAATTATGAGCTCTGCATGAGAAGATAATTTAAAAATTATTTTCTTAAACTTGTTTCTATATTTCTTTTAAAGGGAGGGTAGGGGATTTTATCAGCAGCGCCGGTGGGGAGAGAAGGGGACACTTTGTGCACACATGAAAAAAAGGCTTTATGTCACATAAGACTTAGGACTGACAACTATTTTATAGGCCATTATATCATCTAATGTTACAGAAGTTTTTTCTAAACAAAAGATTATTGCTTTCTACATTTACCTGTGGTATGAGTCTAGTCCTAGCACTTGGGTTTTATACAAATATATCATTTTATGTTTTAGCAAGTTTGTTTACTTGAACAGATTAATGAAAGCAATGCACCCCATGCCAGAATCTAACTTAGAAAGAATGAAGATCTATAACAATTTGCCTTTAAACATGGAGTAAGCAAAGTGTTATTTCTAAGTTTTATAAAAAAAAATTATGAGTTTATTGTGTAGTATGTCTTTTGTCTAAGTTAAAATTTAATGTTTTATGTAAAATAACTATGATAATTTTTATTTTATACTTTAAATTACTCTGTAATAACCATTTGATAAGACTTTGTATAAAATCAATACTTGTATTTGACTGAAAGGATTGTGGAATTATAACTATAATGAACTATCTGTAATTGTACAATTAAAATATCAAATTCTCTATTCTGCATGGATATAGATATAGTTCCAAAAAAATTCTAACTTGCTCAGCTGTCTATTCATATTCATATTCCTAAATGATTAATTTTATCACTATTTTGGCAGCATGCACCCTCTGTAAACAATAAAATTAAACAGTTCCCCATCACATTTCTGACTGTCCAGCACTGCAAGACATACCAAATGTCTACCTCCCCAGAACACCAAATCTCTCTTAACACTCTTTATTCAAACTACATACAGCTACAAAAAGTCTGTAATTTCTTCACCATGGCCACAGACTGAAGGGCAAGTGCCCAGAGGACTTCTGGATCAGAATGATGATGAGGATTACTATTTTGAATGTCTTTAAAAAGTAAGAAAGGAGATTTAAAATTAAAAGCAAAGCAGTAATGTAGTAATAATAATATACAACATTTGAAGAACCTACTCTTCAACAAGTGTTTTTGTTTCCCCTCAACTCCCCAACTGATGTGTGGAAATATGGTGCATTGATTGAACATGCTATAAGCTAAATGTGATAGCAAGGACATAGAGGCTTGGCAAGACAATCATCATTATTAATATTATCAACATAACGCATATAAATCATTGTTATAATGATTAAAGAGGATTTATGATTATGTAGCCTAGGCCTATAAAATAATTTATAAGTCAAGTCAACTCTATTAGGCTACTTAAGATATAACAATAACAGTACACTAACAGAAGTAACAGTAACATAACAATTGTAACATACAAGACCAGATTTGAAACGAAACTCTACTCTTAAAAGACTTGAGTTGTGACTCTTATAAACTCTTACTCTTATCTATAGACTATAGTCTAGAGTAGTGGTTTCCAATCTTTTTTAGGCCGCGACTCCTTAATACACCTTCTAATGCTGTGGCGCCCCCCAGAAATAAAATCAATTTCTTCGCTACTTTATATACCGGCATTTATAAGTTTTCCGATGGTCTTTGGCGACCCCCCGTGAAATGGCAGTTCGACCCCCAAGGGGGTCCCTACCCACAGTTTGGGAACCGCTGGTCTAGAGTCTTATCTTATCTTATGCCTATATATTACAGACACTCCTTCTATAAAGAAGCTTATTGCGCCCTAAGCTCCCGAGTCTAGTCTTGCATTTTATATCTAGTGTTTTAAATTATGTTAAGTTACTATCTAAACTAAAGACGAGACTAGAATTTTAATATAAGTATATATATATGTAGGGATATATCTCAAAACTCTGTAAACTAAAATTTGTCGGATGTATTCAATTTATAGGCTAATTATCTTCTTCAAAACTTGTGGAGAGCACACACTTTATATACTTTATGATTATCTGCAACGCTCTTCATACTCATTAATTACCTATAACTATAAGTATGCCTATAGCTATAGACTATACCAGGGGTCGGCAACCTATATAGCATGCCGAGGGATTTTCAATGGCACGCGGAAGAGGCCTTAAAATTCTATTCAAGTCTCTTCTACAAGAAATTAAGTGCTACAGCAGAATGACTTTTAGTCCGTTGGCACGCTGAATGAATTAGAAATCATACTTTGTCACACTGTTATCAAAAGGTTGTAGACCCCTGGCTATACTATAGTAGGCCTATAGTCTATAGTATATAATAGTCTATAGTATATAATAGTCTATAGTATAGCGGCGGTGGGACTATATTCTTATATACTATTATTTACTATACTACTATATATAAATATAATATAGTAGGCCAGTATATATAGGCTATTATATAGGCAGTAGCCTCGTAGGTACTATAGGAGGCCTACCTATCCTATGGACTATATAGTCCTATCCTATATATAATATAGATTATAGTCATAGATTATAGATAGCCTAAAATTAATTTAATAGGCCTAATACTAAATAATAGTAAATAAATATAGTATAAATCTATCGTAGTCGTAGTCTATGTCTATGGCAGTCTATGCGAATGCACAATCATTCAATAGGCCTAACAATAATTATAATATCTCAATAGAAATATACAATATTATTGACAATATGATTATATGAATATCAATATGATTGAATTATGACTTATGAATAGTGAATAGCCTATCCTATATCCTATATCTATACTATATCATAATGACTATATCCTATATATTATAATATATTTAATATTATGTCAACTACTATATGTATGTCGAGTCAGAGATTGAGCTACTTGACCTACTATACTATAATAACTAGATCTACTAATAAGTAGACAGGACAGTAGTTATAGGCTATTATAGGCTATAGGCCCTCGGCGTCGTGCAGCTTATTTAAAGTTATTTGAATTACAATGACTGTTTAATGTTTAAAGTATTAAAGTGTTTACAATTTTAGGTTCCCCATTTTTAATGATTTTTATACCACAATAACAATAAATTCAATAAAGATGAAGATTCCGAAATTTGGAAATGTAAACACACTGCAATATCGACGTTTTTATTGCATTAAAAAATAAGCATAGGACAGATACATATATATGAGCAAATTTAATATGTTTAACATTACAAAATCTACTCACCCGTCGTCATCTTTGTGAAAGATAGGCCTTGAGTTGATAAAACTATACCGTAAACTGCAACAGACGGCAAACCTCGTAATGAAAAATTCTAGGAAAACATTTTCTTTTCGCGCAGCCGCAGTGACCTCCTTGTCCCAGTGTGCTGTGTCAAGACCACCGTAAGTACGATGGCCTTGGCTGGGTGTGGACGGGGAGACGTTATTCTTTTTTTTTTTTTATCCCTTACCCTTAGTGTTTTTTTTTTATACCTACGATTTTAATGCTAATTATAAAAATAACAAGAAAAAAAAAACTATTTTAATAATCAATTACTGTAATAGGCATATTTTTAAATTGTGTTGATTCTTTTAAATTTTACAGTAAGATCGACACATAGGCTACAGAATAGATATATTTCTGTGATTCTGTGATAGATAATATAATAAGACATACAGCATGACCTATTTAGACTTAGCTATTGATTCAACTCGTTCGCCATCATTGAGGAAGTACCTTGCAATCCTTAGCCCGTAGCCCACTGTTTAAAGTTTAAAAACCAGAGTCTGTGTTTTCATCATTTTCATCAGTAGCCTATTTAGTAGTGGCGTAGCGGAGGTGTGTGTGTGTGTGTGGGGGGGGGGTGGAGGTCCATTCCGCGTGGCATGTCCCAAGGGGCGGCATTTTTAGGGGCACGTAATGTAATTTTAAAAAAAAGTAAGAAACCAATGATGCCCAGAATTCAAACTGTCTGAATTTGCAACAATAGGCCTACGTACATTTTGTCAATATGAAATATTGCCTTCTTCAGAAAAGAGAAAAGGTGATGCACTAGTCTCCCCCGCCTCCTCCCCTCCCCTCCCCCCAAAAGAAACAGAAAACAATCTAAAGCTCTGGATGAGCAATATGGGGCATCAATATCTCTCAGATATTTTATTGAAGGTGTCCCCTGGGCCCTATGCGAGAACAAATGCATATATAAGTACTCTTTCTTCCCGAGTGGCATTCGGACATGGAATGGGTTGCTTGAACAAACCAGGAAAACCAGTAGGCCTAACTTAACATTAATAAAAATGCAAGACTAGACTCGGACCACGGATGAGCGTAGGACGCAATAATCTTCTCTATAGGCTAGAAGGAGCGTCTGTAATGTATAAGATAAGATGATTTATTTGCAATTAGCTGTTTGTAGGTCTAGTTATATATTGACAAACAATGCTTGCAGTTTAACGTGTTGCCAATAACTAGATATAGGCTATGTAGGCCTAAGTGAATGTATCGATTATATAGGCCTATACCTGCATGTTACCTAGCTAGCTGTAGCTTTTGACCCTTAGCAAAAGTGTGATGGCTAAAGTAGACTAATGGAAGAATCCAATATACGGTATTAGATCTATATGATTTTCCTGTAACGTAAATGGCATAAAACAAGGTTGTGTTTTCACTCGTTTTTTTTTCAGCAAGAAAACTACGATTATATTTCTGTGAATGTAAGGAGGGCCTATAATTTAGAGGTGGGAATCGAACCGAACCCGAACACACAGAACTCGAACTGTGGTTTCCAATGAACCGAACCGGAACTCTGCCAATGACCGAACCAAACCCGAACTTTAAAGTGACGGACTTGAAGTAAAGTAAACCGAACGAACTATATATAAAAGTAACAGAAACAAAAATATTTTAATCTTGTCACTAACAAGCATTCGCCAGTAAGTTTGTATTGATAGTAATTAAAAACAAAAGAATTATTATTTATAACCATACCCTCCCCCAACACCCTTTGACACATCGGCTTTCATGTAGGTAGCCTACGTAGAAATGCGCGGCAAAATTGAAAAACAAAACTTCGCTTAAACAAAGAGCGACCGACCGTCAACGTAAGTGACCTAGATAAATGTATCACAAAAGCCTGATTGCTCATCCCCGCCTCTGCGACGTCATACTGCTTTGATCTTCTCTCGTGTCAGCTTCCTAGCTGCCTTTCCCCCACCAAAAAAAAAATAGCGTATTTATTATGATAACAATCAGTGATAACACGCCTGACTTTTTTCCCAAGAGCTTGTTTTTTTTTTTCATTCCAAACTTAGGATATTGGCTTTTATTTTTGAGAACCTAGGCACTTGACCTTGTTGTTTTTTTTTTGTTTTTTTTCAAGAAAATATTAATATATTTGTAGGCTATGTATATTATTTGCCAAATGTATTATGCGAAGCGAAAAGTAGCCTAAAAGTATGTCAACTACATTACATGTAGGCTACTACAGCAACGGCGCTGTGGCTAAAATTCAGTGAATGAGTTACGTTGCAACAACTAGGGGTTGTGGGATGAAGAGGTGTATATTTAATTTCACGTTTGACAACAGAACATAGATTGACTAGACATCACGGTAGGCTAAACACTCCAGCCGCTTATTGTGAGTGAAAACAAAAATTCAGATTATATGTCATAGAAGATAAACTGGCAGAGTGTGAGACAAAGAACATTGCAAGGTGGGATGGGAGACAAATTGTGTAATGTGGATGGGATATAGGGGGCAAGTGATAGAACATTAATGGTATAAAGGGGAGGGAGAAAACATTTAATGGGAAAATCTTGCACTGTTTGGGTAGGGGATGCAATAAAATAGAAGGCTTTGTCTGCATTGGTACGAGTTCACCCTAAACAATTCAAAAACTAATACTCCTTTCAAGTATGAAAATTGAAATGTTAACAGTTGATAACAAAATATCATTTCTAATTTTGATAATTCGTTTTTTTAAATCCTTGTTTTTGAAAAAAATCAATAAAAAAGGGGAGAGGGGGTGCAAAAAATAATTCACAGAGACTATTTTGTTATAACTTGGCATTCAGGTTACTTTTTAAGAGCTCTACTTGTCTTTTAGAGCGTTATCACTGATAACACTGAGCATTTTCAAATAAAAATTAGATCTATATTTACACCAGAAATATGTCGCTTACACCAGAAATCCCTTTCCTTATGTTGATTCAACAGCAATCTGACTTTTTTTTTTTTTTTAGCTTTTAGGATAGCAAGGTTGAAATTTGTTAACATTTTTCCTATGCTTTTATTGTCATTTGTCCAATTTTTGTTCTCATAGTTTTATAGCTATACTTTTATTTTTTTTAAATATAATATTGTATTAAAATTTTTTATTTCAGTATAAAAAAGGGAAAAGAATAATGGGTATGATATATTTTTCTGAAATTTTGTAATTATTTCTTGTGTGCATTAATTTAATTTCACAACAAATGTTTTTGTTTGTAATCTTTGAATTGCTACATAAAAGTTGTGGTTTTTAATTTTTGAAAAAAAAAATGCAATGTCTCAAGTATTTATTGATTAAAAATGGCAAAATTGTTAAAAATATATTGATGATGTTTCCCACCCCTACCCACTCCAAATGTTTATGCAGCAAAAAAACTTACAACAGATATATAATACTTTAACTCTATTATAAGTAGGGAAATATTTACACGCTTGGCTGACAGAGGCGCTCATGTAAACCATAACAATTATTTAAAATGTAAACTGTGATTTCTTATGACTGATTCAAACAAAGGTGTTTTTTGTTCAGAAAATGATTTCAGAAAAAAAAAATTACAATAAAAAAGATATAAGTTAAATGAAGCAAAAAAAATCAATAAAATAATAATACAATTTTATTTTAACATCTATAAAACACTGTTATTTTAGAATTTCATTTAATTTATGACTAGTTCCATCTCTGAAATTATAAAAACATTGACTGGTATTACAATGTAAGAGTTTGAAAAGTCACTTGCATAGTTAAACAGTAATAAATGGCATTCAATCAAATGTTCCTGTATGATTCCATAAAATTCTCAAATGTGTATGCAAGGCTTCATAAAATCCTAAAAATGTGTCTGTTTGGGCCATAAAATCTTCAAATGTGTCTTTAGGGCTAAATGAAATCCTCCAATGCGTCTGTAGGTTTTCATAAAATCCTCAAATAGGTCTGTAGTGTTCAATAAAATCCTCATATTAGTCTGTAGGGTTTCATGAAATCCTCAAATGTGTCTGGTCTTCTGATCAATTTACAATCACAACCATCTACCAGAACTTCTGCAGGCCTTAACTTTCAACATATAAGGAAAAAGAAGACATTAAAAAAACAAGTAAGTTAGTTGATTCCTTAATTAATGTAATGAATACCGTAAGCTAAAATGTGTTGTTGTTTTTTTAAATTGTAAAAGATATGAAAAAAATTTACCCGAATGTTATAATTAGAAGCCATGCTATAGCAGTAGGCACCAACATCATACACAATAACATAACCCTCAGAGGTATTGGGTAGAACACGAGCCTATTTAAAGAAGTTTTTTTTAAGTGAATGAAATGTTGTAAAAGAATTTAATAAATATTTACATGTCTCCAATAAAAAAAAGCAAATTGACTTTACATCATTACAAATGTTTTCTTTTTTTCTTTGTTTTAAAATTATCACCTTTATACAACCATAACTGGAAAAAATTATTTTGAAATCACAATTGTCACAATAAAACAATATAATGTTGTGAATTTGCAGTCATTGGGGGAAATTACCTATTGTTTTTATTGTTAACAATATATATATTATAACTAAATTGGAACACCAACCACATAATGGCTATTTAAAATAAAAGTAACATTCCAAAATGTTTCATCATCATTAATTCTTTCAACTAAAGTTACATTGATTGTTATGTTGAGTAACAAATAGAAAAGTGTTAAATCTTTGGACACATCAATTGATCATGAATTATCAGTGTGATGTTAAATTTTTTTTTTGCCTGCTTGATGGTGACTTGTAAAGATAAGCTGGTTTTGTGTAAGAGGTACCAGAAATGTTATCAATTTATCAAACATGATTAATTTTTAAATCAAAAGCAAGCTATGTTTTTGTAAAGGTATCTCTTGAACTGTCCTAATACATTTTTGTTTATTTAAGAACTATTATTTTGTTATAAATACTACAAATAGAAGCTCATGACAGTGCTAGTTTACAGCATATGGCACAAATGCATCTCCTACTGTACAATTACTCAAGAAAAATAAATGTTAGAATTGAATCTGGCTGAATTCAAAATTGAGATGAAGTAACATTATCTGATTGGACAAGTATCATACTTTCAATTTATTCACCTGAGCTAGAAAATCAGAACTTTCGCATACAGGTCCCACAACATTAAACACTCTCTTATCCTTCTTTGTGTTTCCAGAAGTATCTATAACAGAAACATGATGATAAGCACCGTACAGGCATGGGCGAATAATTTCTGTCATTGAAGCATCCACAATCATAAATCTGTAAGGGGACACAACCACAAAGTTAACAAGTAAATACAGAATAAAATTTTTAAAATTTGTATCTTATAGAATTATCCATAAATATTTTGTGTTTGGCAATTTAACATTTCATTGACCAGATAGTTTACATTTCTAAATTATGTTTTTCCCCATTATTGACATTTATCTAAAATTTTCTATATAGAAGATTTTTGCATCATAATGTCATTCTTTTATATCTAGTCTTGCAATCTGACAGTCCTACCTTTTTTCAGATGATTGTTTGCATCCCAAGATCCTAGAAATGACAACGCAACTGTTGGCCACTATAGAACGTCCAGGCTCAATGATGAGCTTAATATTTCTTCCTTTGAGTAGCTCACCCACAGACTGAATCAGATCTAAAGGTGTTGCATGAATGGTCTGCATGGAAAATGGCGTAACGTAAATCACAGCTAATATTTGTTAGATTATAATTCAGTTTTTAACACAACGTAAGAAAATAACTGTTAGGTTATAAAACAGTTATTAACACAACGTAAGCTAATACTTATGATTCATTTCGTAACATCAGATATGGGTAGAATGAGGGATACTTTCTAGTTCCAAAAATAAAAACCTAGCTTTAATCTGTTCCCAGAACCAAGAACTTTGTAATGGATATCCAAACCTACGACCACTAGAGAACCTTGAAATTTTTTATTGTCGTAGTGCATCTTATTGTAAAAAAAATATTCCCTGAGAATAAACACTTGTTTTAGAAATAATTGGACAAGCAGACATATTTGTTTCATTTATTCATTTTTTAAAATTATTTTCAAGCTCCATTTACCTTGGGTGCTATTAGAGTTGGGCAGAGTTTTTCAAAACTTGAGGCAAAATGCTTGTATTGGCTTAAAAATAAGCCAGTTGCATTTCTTAAATCTTCAAAACTTATGCTGAATTTTAAAAAAAGTTGTTTATTATTTACTGGGTATAATATACATTTGTTTCAACCAAACATACAATCATATTTAATTTTATTCAATGAAATAACCATTAAATAAATTTAAAATTAATTTGCCACAATGCAATCTAATTTTATCTTCTCCTTATTGAAATGCTCAATATTAATTAATTTATTGTAAAACAATGCAAGAAAAGCTAGAAGTACAGAAATATATTAGTGCTACTTATTCTAAAACCATCTACCTTTCATTAATGTATTCAGATATAGAAGATAACATTTTGTCTCTGTTTTCTATCACATCAGGTACTGTGAAAATATTTAATCATCTTATATGTTACAGATGCTCCTTCTAAAAAGAAGATTATTTTGTCCTATGCTTATCCGTGGTTTGATATCAGTCTTGTAATTTGATTAGTGTTTTGAATTATGTTACGTTATTGCTTTTCCTGGTTTGTTTGGGAAACCCATTCCATGCCCGGATGCCACTCAGAAAGAAAGAAAACTTATATTTAATATATCTAATATATTTCTCAGCATTGCATCAACATTCTACTCAGGTTCACATCCTGAAGAATGCCTGTATGTTTTTATTTATTGAGTCAGGATTACTTCAAGGCACTGGTGTAAATAGGGGATGATATTGTCTGGGGCACCTGGCACAAAGTTCTAAATTGGTGCCTACTTAGAATGTTAGTTTTCATTTATTAGTACGCTAACAAACAAGGATACCAAGACTGCCCTGTCCCCTCCCCTCTAAATACACTATTACTCCAAGGTCTACACACATCTAATGGCTACTCAACACCAGCTGAGGATATATAAAAGGTATGTTAATTGCACAACTCTCTTAAACTGTGTTTCTCTAGCCTTATGGTATTTTGGTTTTATGGACCAAAACAGTAGGCCCACATTTATGGCGGATGGGGGAAATTTACTGCACTTACTAAACTGATAGTTTAAATATGTATATATAATATAAGAATATAATGTGAATAATATAAGAATTTACGTACGTTGATTCTCTTCCAGATTCATCAAATATTCTCTAATCAAAAATATATTTTTATGGTTTTCTTCAGTTTCACTTGACCAGGCTTTGGTTTCAAATTCCTTCATAAAAAAATATTGATAATAATTAAAAACAATTGTACAACAAAATAGCATTCTTCAATGCTACAAGGATAAATTCACAACAAGTTTTTTATTTATTCTATATAAAATTGACAAAAAAGTACAATGTTAAATAATTATAAAGGTCAAATTATTTTTAAAATGTATACAAAACGTGGGTCTTCAGTGTTAATTCCGAACATTACAATGTCAAGATAAAATAAATAAAATATTGACCAATAGTAGGGAAAACAAAACAAAAGAACTAGGCAGACTCATGCTGCACCATCTAGGGTAACACCTAAATGGCTTTTGTGCATTATTATCTTTCAGTTATTGTTTACTTTTAATTTCTTACCTTTACTTTATAATCAATACCAAGACCTCCACCAATATTGATCAAATGGACGTTTTTAAATCCTCGAACGGTTAACTTAGTGTGATACTCCATAAGTTTCTGTAAACTAAGTCTGAAAATGTGT
Organism: Anisus vortex; assembly: GCA_949126835.1. NCBI lineage: Eukaryota > Metazoa > Mollusca > Gastropoda > Planorbidae > Anisus > Anisus vortex. Next base: position 7,785,229 of record OX421495.1, read on the forward strand.
AATAATGAATAGTATACTATATAATTTATTGTTCAAAAATCAGACTAAAGTATGCTTGTAATCAGTTTACCGGTACTTCCGTTTTCCCAAATATTTTAAATTGTATATTCCAAGGATTGTGGTGAACCCTCAACAATGGAGCAAGTGTTCTACAGATGACAGTCACAAAGACATATAATTGATATACAAATAACTACTATTTTAAATACAGTACCTAGGTTCATGAGACATAAACAGAAATTATAATTTGATGTATGGTAATTGAAATTTAAAGAAAATGTAATTACTCTGTAGTTATTGTCAGCGCATAGAACTGTTATCAACGGGATATGCACTATACAAGCACTATTATTATTATTATTACAAAGTCACACAAACGTAATGACGTCTATGCAACAAAATCTGGCCTTCTAGTAGAAGAAATTACTGTAGAGGCCAACAGTATTTTTAGTTTGTAAAATTACTAGATTAATTCAACACCACTCTATAAAATTTATAGAGACCACCTAATACAAAGTTGATAACCTTTACAAGACAGATTTAAAGATTTGTTTGTAATAGTTGATAAACATAAAAAAACACAACACAAATGCAGTCATTGGGCTCAGAGTTTTTATTTTCCAAACCTTATATAGGAATACAGAATACCTTCAACATCGGTTATGTAATGTCCTTTATTTAATCAAAATTAAAAATGGAAACTGTAAAAGATGAAAATGATAAAACTCAGAATGACTATAAAAGTAAAGTAAAGTACCCTTCGGACCAAGTTGATCATAGGGCCGGTGAAGCAGCGTTCACCAGTTTCTTTGGCCAAGGCAAACTAGGTGATTGTGGGGCCAGCACAATGCACTGCGGCCTTCAGTTCACCCCAACTAAGGTCAGGTACCCATCAGAGATAGGTAGACTCGGGGACACCCTCTAAGCCCGGGAAAAGATCCTAGTCTTCACCAGGATTCGGTACGCCAGTCGAATGCGCTGCCACTCAGGCCACTGTGCCCCCATTGAATGACAACAAAACTAAAGCAAAATAAGCATAAAGGTAAGCACTGTCTACATCTTCACCTGAATACATCACTCTGATAAATGGTGGAGCCCAAATGAGAGTGTAAGCCCACAAGCTCTGCTGGACAGTCAGGTTGTTCTAACAGTTGAAGACAACAATCTGCTTCTTCTTCGGAAAGACCAAATTTACTGTCAGATTTGCCAGTGTTGACAAATTTGTGCACTGACTAGAAGAGAATATAAGGTTGTAGACTACTAGACTATATACACATTGTAAACATTGCTTTTAAATTTGTAAATATTTAATTGTTTAAATAACTAACTGTTATAAAATTTACAGTGTACCAAAGTTAGTATTAAAATACTGTATTTATAATTAACACAATAGTAGTTGCCAACCCTGAGACTATTGATCTCTTGGGATCTCTGAGATGTAGATAGATTAATTATAAGGTACTAAAAATAATATGGAGTTGTTGTTTTTTTAGGATGCATCCATTGTGTCAAAGTTAAAGAATGACACCCTTATATAATTAAAAGGTTTAATAATACTATGTGCAATTTTAACAAAATAAAAAGCTAGAAACTTGTGTCTTTCATATTTGTACAATGAGGGGAGATAAACCATTGCACAAAAAGATTGTAAAAAGGAAGGCTAAGAAACATACCGAATCAATGTTTAAATTCATTCTCAATAAAAGTCTAGCTTTCTTTGGTTCAGAAAATCCATTCCTGCACACATCAAGTGTCTGTTTCAAATCCCATAAACTGTCAACATTTATTAACAGATTGTGCTGTGTGGAAAAAAAAAACAACACAATTTATGTGACAGTGTAATGACATACAATAAAAAACAATCCAAGAAAATCAACACAAATAAAATGTTTTTAAGTTTTTTAAAACAGTGTTTAAGTACAGATGTAAAAAATGTTAATCAAACTAATTTACCATTGTTTAAAATTTAAATGTTGTTACAGTTAAAGATTTTTAATTTCCCATAGGAATAAAAAGCTCTTTTAAGATTTGCCTTTGGTCATCACAAACAATTGCACTTAGTGCCCAACCATGTTTTTAAATCCAAAGCCAAGTTTCTGTTAAATGAACTAAGGGATTGTCAACAGATAGGTTGACAAGTCTAACATTTTAGTTTGGCTGGTGTAACTTTTGCAGTCAGACAACTAGCTGACAAATCAGGTGGATATATCAATTGTAAAGCCATTTTTTTCCTTGACAAAACCATCTGGTCTATGCTTGAGTTAATGTTAATAAAGACTTCTTTGCCAGCAGCAAAGTAAATTAATACCAATCATTATTAAAAATTGTTCACCAAATCTATGTCTTTGAAAGCTGTGCTTTACCTCTACAGCCAGTTGAGTCTCCCAGCGATATTTTCCTCCACCATTGTACATGATGGATGTAGGTTCAAAACCAGCTTCCAGTGCCAGTTTTATTTCATTGCCACTTATCAGTGTAGCAGAAACACCCTGTGATTGGATGAGCTTTAGCAGTGACAGATTGGGATTGGCCTAAAATAAACAATAATTTTTATACAAATTTGACCGTCAAATTAAACTTTTTGTTTAAAAAAAAAATTAATTTAAGAATATTATTGTTTAGAGTAATAAAATTGTTACTTTTTGTTCATAATTCTCTGAACAGCTATAAAATAGATTTATTAAATTGTCTGCTCTTAAATGATTTCTAAGATTTTTCTTGAAAAAAAATCAGACATTCTTTTAATATTAGGCTTAGAACTTAAACAGAAGCTTAACGGCCATGTGAATATTTAAGTTCAAGCCAATATATGATACATATGAAAGGGATTCTTGCAATCATGGATGACTAAACTTTTACTTAATCTTCTTTATAGAAGGAGTGTATAAGAAGGTAAATAAACTGTAGCCTTATTTCAATGCCTGAACTTTTGGCCTAATTTTCTTTTAACCAATTTTCTCCCTTTATTACCCCACCAACCAAAAATTAAATTAAATAATAAGCCTGTATTATTATTAAAGTTAACAGTTTCTTGTTGTTGTTGTTTTTTTGTAATACATTTATTATTTTTTTCTTATTTTAGATTGTTAGACATTAAGAACACATTTTCAATATTCTTTTACTTAAAATATCTCTAGAAAACTACTGTTTAAAATGTTTTATAGTGATTTAATGTCACAAATTCCCAACTAATGGTCACAATAAATTGTTCCATGACCATGTTGCAGCGTTATCTGGTGGAATTTGTTATCAGCTGAATGTTAATGCTTATAAGTAATTTTCTCCAATGATGTAAGGAAGCAAATGAAATTTAAGTGCTACAATTTCTACTTAACCTAGCCCATTAAATTAAGTGAAAACTTTTCCCCTTGTTTTTTTAATTGTGTAATTTAGGCACCAGTAACATACATTTTAGATAAATGCATAGTCTTTGACCCTAATGGTGACATATTTTGCAACCCTGAGCCCTCTCTCAGAGCTTTCCTCATAGTGTTCAAATTATTTATCTGATAAACCCAACGGCTTCTGAAATTATATACCGGTAGCCTATAATTTTGCTAGGTAATAAGCTTGAGTTCACCCACTTTGACTGCATAATTTAGCTGACTTTCACATTCCAGGGATTTAAGGGCCTCTTGATAAACTTGGATGTTGCTAATGATTTGAGAACTACTGTAGACAAATAGTGGAGTTGGCGACACTCCAAACTTTGTCTCACACGAGTGGAGAGTCTCTTTGAGACTCAGCTAGATAGAAAGAAAGAAAACAAGCATTAAAATGAAATTGATATTTTAAAGGCTTATATCCTCATACATTTTATATTCATTATTCATGCATCGTAATATAAAGTCAAATTTAAAAAAGATTTTTTTAACCAATTTACATAACATTATCTAGACTATGTGTGAAAAAAAATTAACTTATGCGCAGATTTTTAATTCTGACCACTTTTTATTTCAAGAATTTTCTTTTTATACCTTGTATCCCAGTAGATCTATCTTTAATAAATAATGTTCAAAAAATTAAATTATCACTAAAGCATCAGCCTGGACTGTATATCTAGAGCTTATAGTGTCTTCAGTGTGATTGATTAAAGACCTAAATTACATTTTTTTTAAACATGTTTAAACTATAGATCTAGTTATAAAAATAATAGTAGCCTATTATTCTATTAAAAAAGCAGCAAAATTAGATATGATCTACAAACAAGATTTATGACATACTTTTTCACAGAAGAATTCTCCATTTGCAAACCTAAACACCTGGGACATTTTTTGCAATCTGTGAAAATTTTTTTTTTAAATTAAATTTCATGATTTTATTTTCATTTAGTAGAATATTTTCTATTTGCAATATTTTAAATCTATCTGTGGGCTCTTTATGTTAACATCTCTCATAGTAGTAGTGCACAAAATCACAGTATAAAAGTAGCTTGTGTAGGCAATTTCCTCAACCTATACATTCATAAAAACTTATAAACCAACCATGGGCTTTGGTTTAAATTTTAAATGTTTGGTAGATTATGTGACTTAAGGCCTTTTAACTAAAAAAAAACATTTTAAACTAGAATAACACATCAGAAAAGAGCCAAAAGTATAATTTTAATTTAAGTGAATATTAACAACTGACAATAGGCCTATGGTGACACCAATAGTTAAATCACTAAAATTAGAAACACTGTAGGAAATCTAAGGAAAGAAGGGCAAAGATCAAAGTAGCTATAGACTAGTAATAATAAAAAAATAAAATAATTAAACTCCAACTTTTAAATATATTACAATACTCAGACCAGTGCCATTGCTAGGGATTTGGGGGCCCGGGGGGCTTGGCCTCTTTAGGGGCCCCTGCATTTTAACATACAACATTATGACATGAGAAAACGACAATTCTGACACTCCTTTGGGGGCCCCCCCTCAGATAGGGGCCCAGGGGGACTTTCAAATTTGGACCCCCCCCCCCCCACCCCTAGCTACGCCACTGACTCAGACATAAGGAATGATAAGGATAAAACACTTTTCTATCCATGTGAAAATAAATTTTACCAAATGGCATCCAGGCATGGAATGGATAGCCTGAACAATTCAGGAAAACCATAGACTATAATAAGATGGACAGCTTGCTCTATTTTTAGAGCTTATATGTAGGCCTACTTTTTTTTTTCCAATAACCAATAAGGCTGTCTTAAATTACTTCTACTTCTACGCACTTTCTTGTTTCTTAAATGTTTCCGCTGTATAGAACTTTCGATTTTAATTTTAAGTTTTCATTGAGAAAATCAAAGCGATTCAATAAAACGGAAGTGCAAAGTATTATGCGAATCGGGAATTCCGAAAAGCAGTCTTTCGAAGCAGAAATACTAAAGCAAGCGGTCCATGTGTATTATAGACTATGGGAAAACCAATAAATCAATAAATAACTTAACATCAATTAAAACCCTAATCGAAGTGTGAGGCTAGACTCAAAGTAATGATAAGCGTATAGTGCTTAGATGTCACACAAAATTTTCGTTAGCAATATAAATATTTTATGAATAGGAACATATAGGCCTAGGCCGCCTAGGGCCTAGGGCATAGGTAGGCATAGGGGGGCTATATAATTACCGTATTATAGGCCTAATTATAATATAGAATATAGCCTAGTAAAAGCTTAATATATTATATTATATTATTTAAACTAGGCCCGGACTAGACTAGGGACTAGGCTATATTAAAATTAAATAAATAGTCTAATTATAAGGGAGTAGGCCTATATAGGCTCCCTGTGACCAAGCGCATTGACCATAAAATTCTGTCACTTGCCTATAGCTGTATGGAAGGCACTGCCCCTCAATATCTTCAAGAACTTATTCCCAAGCATGTGTCCACTAAGGGGCTGCGCTCTTCATCACAGTCACTATTCAAAGTACCCAGTGTGGACGGTCATAAAAAGAGGTCATTTGGTGTAGGCTACGCTCTTTCGAGTCAGCAGCGCCTTATTTATGGAATAAATTGCCTCAGACATTGAGGGATTCCAGAAAAAAAGAGTCATTCAAGAGAAGTTTAAAGACCTTCCTCTTCAACTAGGCGTATAGTTTTTTGTTTTGTTTTTAGCACATCCACAACTGAAACGTGGAACCAGAGCGCACTGAGCATGCTAACATAGCATGGTCGCATGGATAGGCGCGCTATATAAATCATCATCATCATCATCATCAACTTCTTACTCTTTTTAATCAAGGAGCTTGGTGTAATATTCTTTTGCAATAATTATTGTTCAAAAATTAATCACAAATATAATTAAAGGCCAACATTTAAGCATCGCGGTATCCCTAGCAGACTATTATATAAGATCTGCAAGTTACATGTAAAGTATAATTCACGTCACTGAGCTATATAAGATCGGGTTTACATTTAGTTGTTGGATACCAGGTTGACCTGCCCTTTCCATCTCCGGAAAAAATGTCAGTTTAAAGATGATCATTAAAGATGATAGGCGTATAGATCTAGACCTTTTCATTTTGTTAATTATTCTAAAAAAAATTAATTATTCTATTATTATAAACTAATGTGGAAAACAAAAGGAGGGACATAAAACAAAACAGCAATGACATATGAAATTGTCTGAAGGTAGAAATATCTTACATTTTGCAAGAAAAACTTATCTTGGATATCGCAAAGTTGTGTAGCAATGCCCTTGTAAAATTAAAACTTGAAAAAAGACTCCAATGCTTGCAACCTAAATTCCAATGGAACTATCTATGCTCTTATCTAAGAACTATACCAGTCACTAGTTGATCAAACGAGTAAAGTGTGTAGTGTGTCCGTATGAGATTAGACATATAACATATAGACTAAAGTTTTATTTGAACGTATATTAATAGTGCTATGCTATACTTTTGCTCGGGTATTAGTACCGTATTAGGCTACAATTTGGCTCTGGGGGAATTTCCAATTACCGTTAACTTAGTAGAATGCCTATAGTCTCTAGTTTAAGGCCTAGAGTAGGCCTATGTAAGAATATATTTAGTTTATGCTTAATTCGTAGGCCGAATAAAAATGATGTAGCCTACCGGTACCCAAATATAATTAGGCCATTAGGCTACATTTTAAAAGGAAAAAACAGATAGGCGATAAAGACGTTTTAAAGTAGGCTAATGAAGATAGCCTGCAAGTTAGTTATTAACTTTTTGAAAACAAAATTTTTTTTTGTTCATGCTTAGACCTACAATTTGTACAAATCAATATTTTTGTATGCTACCTTGTCAGTTTTAACAAAGATCTAGCCTACGCCTAGCCGTCTACTTTCACAATCCATGGTCGCACTTTTCACAAAACTTGGAATATCAAGCGAATTTCCCCAAACTTGTCTTATTGTGACCGTTATTTTGTAATTACTATGTATACAACTCTCAGGGAGATCACATTATATAATAATAAACAATGAACAAACTGCCGGCCTTTAGTAGAAATGAGAACTCAATATTTAATGCAATTTATGTACAAGATGAATTCAAATATATCACAGTTTATATAGCCTAGTCTAAAAACACGTCCAGCCACTACCAAATTCTTAGGTCGTCTGTCTTTATCTTCAAATGTACGCTACGTTCAATCTAACTCCTACGTCATTGTTTTTATCGTAAAACGTCACTCGTTTATTCTATACATTAATACCGGGTTAGAGATTATACAAATTATGTCCCCCTAAAACAACTATATATATTTTAAATCATCACACTTATACATTACAGACGCTCCTTCTATAAAGAAGATTATTGCGTCCTACGCTCATCCGTGGTCCGAGTCTAGTCTTGCATTTTTATTAATGTTTTAAATGATGTTAAGTTACTGGTTTTCCTGGTTTGTTCAGACAACCCATTCCATGCCCGAAACTTGCCCAAACCATATCAACATGAAGGAATATATTATAGATAGGTGAGTGAAAAAGAGGGGGAGTTATAGTTTTTTTGTCCATTCATTCTAAAGATATAGGCCTACCCGCCGCGGTAGGCTAATATTTAAAATTAATGACCGATAAAATAATAAAATAGAGAGACAGAGACAGCGAGGGAGAGAGATATTTTTGTCCATATAGGCTGGGCCTATTACTCTATTAGATTTGTGTCCATATAGGCCTAATATTATTAAGATGGTGTAATGCCCGTCAAAATGAGAGAGAGAGAAAAGAAAAGAAGAAGAAAAATAAGACAATTGTAATTTGGTCCATTTATTCTTCTCCTGCTCTCTCTTTCGCTCGTCTCTTTTTCTCTCTCTCTCTCTCTCTCTCTGTCTCTCTCTCACTCTCTCTCTCTCGTAAATACTCAGTCTATCTGCAATATTCAGTAACGAAACAAGTATGAAGAATGTCATGTGATGACATAATAAAAGGCCTAATGATTAATGGTCATTCCAGATTAGACTTCTCGGATTTTGATATTCGTGCGCTGTTCTTGCTAGTAATGCTAGCAACATCTGAGATCTATTCGTCTGCTAGTTGCATACACCAGCGACATCTGAGATCTATATTATAGTCGCCTGCTAGTTGCCTACACCAGTTTCCAGCATCCGGTAACCTGGGGAACATCTACTAACAATTACATTGGCAACTCCTTAGGCTACACTTTGGTCATCAGGTACTAATGATCGGATATAGAAAGTATACTGGGAAATTATTTATAGAGATCGACGAATGAGATTAAAAAGGATGGTCCGTGAGTTGCAATAGATTGCTATCGGTCATCTGTTAGACAAGCAGACAAACACACACACACAGTGGGGATGGACAGACAAGCAGAGATGCAGTACGTAAAAGATGCAGAACGATAGACTGACAATAGATAGAAAGATTAGAGCAGGGTTCGTCAGCTTTTTGATAATAGTGTGCCATGTAGGATTTCTAATTCATTCAGCATGCCAACTGTCTAAAGATGCTTTCACGCTCATCCCCATCATGTTGCAATCCTGGCGACCACACTTATTAAGGCATATTTTTGAAAAGGTAAGTGGACTAATTTTGGGTCAAATGTTTACTTGTATTGAATTATCTGGCATTGTAATGAGCTGTAGCCTGCTTACAATTTTATTCATTCACTATTTAGATTGTGAAGTCACTTTATTATAGAGATTGTTAAGAATCGTTTCTACTGAATTGTATATCTTGCATGGTGATTGTAACCCGGTAGTTGTGGATTCGACTCGGTTACACGTGTGGTGGAGGTTTCAACTCACACCCTTGGCTTCGTTGGTCTGGAGGTATCTTTTGAAGTCGGATGGCAGCCTCTACTGTACGTTTGCAAATTTATATTTGACACCTTTCCTTAGACGTGGCTTCGTAAACGTCTAAGTCTAACCAACAATGTCACGTTCTAACCAAACAGTAACCAACGCTGTTGTCTTATGAGAGAAAACTGTATGACTTTATTCAATAGTAGCGGAAAATGGCTAGCAATAATAATACAATGATGAAGGTAAACTATTAGCAGATGCAGGCAATTCATCAACAAAATGCAAAAACTTCGTGACTAACTGGCATATAAAATGGTGGATCAAACAATCTGAGTAGAACAATATTTACAATAGTTAGATCTGACTTCTAACTAAAATGAAAGTGTGTCTTCTTATGAGACTGGCGCTAGGACTCAATTTACAGCGAACAGTTTCAACTTATATAGCGGACATGAAGAGGGGGAGTGTAAACTATACCAATGGTTTGACATCTGGTACTAAATTTTGAGATCAACAGAAGGATCTCCCTGGCCTTAGAAAGTCGCCCAATTATGGGCCATTTGCAGAAGGCCAGAGCTATGCATAAAAATGTCAATGTCCACCGTTGGCGATCAGAAAAAATGATATCAACTGGAATTATATTTCCTGAAACAGTGACAAGATAAGGTAGGAAATATATGGTCACCCAGGAAGGTGGAAAAGGGGGGGGGGGCGAGAGGGCGCGATATTCACGAGACTATGTGACCCTTAATTGCAATCTGGACACTGGTCGTTAAATTCGTACGCCATTCAAAGTTGGTAAGGGGGGATAACCACGTCGCGGGTGGAAAAGGTGACACTGGAAGGTGGGGGGGGGGGCGGTATAGTATCATTTTACTTGGCCGGGAAACCCCGCTATATGGGAACAAGGTAATATACTAACATTTACAAACAACATTTATATTTCTAAACCTTCTCTCTCTCTCTCTCTCTCTCTCTCTTACGCTTAATCAAAATAATGTACATATATTCCTAATCCATACATGGTTGTGATGCTAATACATTTGTTATAAACATTGGCAGTTATAAAATTCGGCCTATGTGACGACCGATTCGTTTCCATTCGTCACAATATCCCCACCAACAAAAGTTCTTATCTATGATAAGAACTGTTAATAAGCGCTATTACGAGAACAATCGCGAGATTATACACCCGAAAAGTTACAAGTCTATAACACAAAAAAAACTAAGAGGTAAACTGAGATACTTACAGATTTATGATAATGGCAGAATATGTACACATTAAACAAGGAGAGCTTCTTAGTTCTCTCCAGTTTCTTCCGCAATAGGATGGCGGCTGAGGAAATCTGATAGGCAGTTTTCTGGACCTGGTATGTACTGGGTTTTAAAAGAATACTGGGACAACGTCAGGGAGTGTCGCATTAGTCGGCGGTTAAGATTTTTGGCTGAAGCCATGAATGTGAGGGGTCGGTGGTCTGTCTGCAAAGTAAACTGTTTTCCGTACAAGTATGTTTGGAATTTTTCTATCCCATAAACTACAGCTAAACATTCTAGCTCGATAATGGGGTAGTTCATTTCTGCTTTGGTCAATTTCCGGCTAGCATAAGCTATTGGGTAAAGTCTGTCGTCGTCTGGGTCGGTCTGCATAAGGACTGCGCCCAGTCCGGAAAAACTAGCGTCTGTCCTAATAACGAACTGTCTTGATAAATCAGGGAGTCGTAAGATCGGTTTGTCGACTAGAGCTGCCTTAAGTGTGGTAAACGCACGTTCGCAATTGTCATCCCATAATATTGGATCAGGTTGTCCCTTCTTAGTGAGGTCTGACAACGGGGCGGCTATAGTGTTGTAATTGGCTACGAACTTTTGATAATAGCCACAGAAACCAAGAAATGACCTTACCCCTGATTTGGTGGTGGGCCTCGGGGCGTCTCTGAGTTTAGCTATTTTGTCCTCAGCTGGCATGAGGTGGTTACATTCTACCATGTGGCCTAGAAATTTTAACTTGTCAAATCCTATCATACATTTGGAGGGACGCGCAGTGAGACCGGTTTCCCGCAACCTTTTTAAGAGAAGCTCAATAAGTTCAAGGTGTTCAGCCCAGGTTTCGGTTGCCACTAAAATATCATCAATGAAATTTGAAATTCCAGGTCTCTGTATCGGTTGCAATAACTTCCTCATCATGCGGGTGAAAACGCAAGGGGAGTTGTTCAGACCAAAGGGAACAGTCTGGAATTCAAAATGCCCCTGGGGTGTACTAAATGCGAGAAAAGGGCGGGAACTCTCACGTACTTCAATCTGATAAAACCCTTTGCTGAGATCAAATTTTGAAAAGAAGCGAGCATTGGCTAAATTGGCAAATAAGGTATCAGGGTCAGGCATGGGCTCCGCTTGAAACTCCGCAACACTGTTCAAACGTCTGAAATCTATGCACATACGGTGCGAACCATCTGACTTTTTAACTAATACCACCGGGGCATTGAAGGGAGAGGTAGAAGGGGCTATAATCTTTTGTTCCAATAAGGTCTTGATCTCCTCTTCTATCAGTTTAGCTTTGGCATGAGGAATCTGATAGGGTTTGACTCGAATGGGGGTGGGGTCTATTAGTTTCATAGAAAACTTTTCTAGGTTGGTGCGACCTGGTTTGTCTGTCAGCACGTCGGCATATTTGACTAGCAGTTTGCGCACTTGACCGGCTTGCTGTGGAGTTAATTTTGGACATGTGGTGACATCGGCTACTGTCTCATTTGTTTGAAGAGGGCAGGAGGTGAGGGTATTATCAGGCTCGGTTTCCTCCGCGATGGCCAAGGCCAAAATGGGAATATCAGAGGTTGAGCGTTCTAGATACTTTTTGAGTAGATTGATGTGGTACATTTTTTCTTTGATTCCCACTTTTATTTTATAGTTGGTTGGCGAGATTTGGTCAGTGACCACATATGGTCCTTTCCACGTTATCTGCAATTTATTGTGAGATGAAGGGAGTAATAATAGCACTTTGTCGCCAGGGGCAAGTTCGCGTTCCTTGACCCGGCGATTGTAATGATTCGCCTGTTTACGGCGGGCTTTTAAAAGTTGGGAGTGAGCAATGTTTCGGACACACTCCAGGCGGGCTTTTAGTTGCTGGACATATGCATGGACTGTTTTTTCCTCTTGATGAGTACTTTCTTTAGTCCAAGAGCGACGAAGGAGTTCGAGTGGTCCGCGAGGTTGAGTCCCATAAATCACTTCGTAGGGAGAGTAACCTAAACTAGAATGCGGGGCTGTGCGGTATGCGTAAAGTGCTGCGGGTATGTAGGTATCCCAATTGTTGGGGTCTTCGAGAGTGATTTTCTTAAGCATTTCTTTTAAGGTTTTATTGAACCTTTCTACTAGCCCGTTTGCTTGTGGGTGGTAGGGTGAGGTTCGAAGGTGTCGTGTGTTCATTAGCTGTAAGACTTCCTTCATTAATGTACCTGTAAACTGAGTGCCATTGTCTGACTGGAGGAACTCTGGGAAACCTATCCTAGTGAATATGGTGAACAGGGCTTCCGCCACGTGTTTAGCATCCATACTAGGCAATGCTACTGCCTCTGGCCATTTAGTCGATTGGCACACTACACAAAGGATATAAGCGTTCCTCTTCCGCGTCCGGGAGAGGGGACCGATTAGATCCACTGACACCCGTTTAAACGGAATGTCAACTACTGGGGTCTCACCCAATGGTACTGGCGGAGTGAGGTGTTTTGGAGCCGTGATTTGGCAGTGGTGACACGAAGATACAAATCTTTTGATGTCTTCAGACATGCCGGGCCAGTAATAGTAGTACTTCACCTTTTGAACAGTCGACGTCTGTCCTTGATGGGCTCCCATAGGAGAGTCATGAGCTATTTCCATTACCTGATTGCGAAAGGCGGCGGGAACCACTACCTGGGGCTTTTCATCTTGATCAGCGCAAGGCTGTCTGTAAAGAATGTTTGCTTTAAGGAAAAAATAAGATTTCCCTGATTCGCGCAAGTTTGTTTGGGCTTTTTCTCTAGCTGAATTTAGGGAAGGGTCTTCCTTCTGAGCTTTAACAAAATCTCGGTGAGAGGGCAAAGGCTCTACTGTGGAGTCCACTGTCTCGTGTTGGGCTCGGGTGCTGACCGGAGCCACAATCATAGGGGTCTGTGGGGTAGCTAGAAAAACATACTTGCATCCCAAAATAACATCATAAACTAGGTCTTTCATGACCGCTGCATTAATTGTGCCACGGACAAAAGGAGAATTTATGTGAATACGCGCAATGGGAAGATTCTGTGCGGGTGCAGAGAGGGATGGCCCTCGAAGGTTAATAAATTGACCAGTGAGATCGCCGGGCCTTATCCGCGACTCATTAACTATGGAATCGTACTCGCAGCCAGTGTCAAACAGACAGATTGCTGGTTCCCCATTCAGTTCAACCGTGTCTGTTTCTTTGGGGCCATTGTGGCTCCCAGGGGTAGGCGGGGTTTCTATTTCATCAATCAAAGTCACCTGAGTTTCGGACTCCTTGGTGCAAGTGGCTAGGGTTCCCACATTATTCATGGGTGACATTAAGTTTCCCGACGCCGAAGAGTCGGCTTGGACTACAACGGAGGACACGTGGGCCTGTGTGGGGCGGTCTCTCCTCCTATCACTCGGAAACGGGTTTGAGTGCTCTAGGCGGTTGCTCCCTCCATTTGTTTGATGGTAGGGGCGGTGCGTTTGATGATTCTCGTGCTGGGGCGGATGGCGATGTGAGTTTTTCTTATCTATAGGCCCGTTGGGGCGCCCTACCTGGGGTTTATCAAGGCGTGGGCGTGGGGGGTGGGTTGTCAGATTTTCCTCTTGGTGAGCTGTGGCGTAGCGATCCGCTAACTCTACCAATTTGTTAAAGGTACCCACCTTACGTTCGTCCAGGAACACTTTCATTTTATAAGACATATTATGTCTCATTTGTTCTGTTAGGACTAGCTCGGCTAGTCCTTGAAATGTTTTTTCATGCGATGCGAGTTCTACCCATTTGATTAAATATGAATTTAGCCTGTCTGCAAACTGAACATACGTCTCTCCTTCTTTTATTTGTGATTCTCTAAATTTCCTATTGTATGATCTAGCCGTCAATTCGTACTTTATCAGTAGCGCATTTTTCAATGTTTCATAACTGCCCTTGTCATTAGAGGGAAGTTTGTTGTAAACCTCATAAGCTTGGCCTCTTAGAGACTGAACTAAATGTCTAACCCATAGTTCTTTGTGGACATTATGGTTTACAGCTAAATGTTCATACCTATTAAGGTAGACGTCAATGGTCTCTAATGACGGGTCAAAAATGTCAGGTGTGAAAGAGTAGTATTGGGGGGTAAATGAGTCATTTGAGTGCTCTGTTGAAGTTTGAGAGGAAGGAGAATTCGGAGTGCACATACCGGGGGCCGCTAATTCTGCCTGTCTTAACTGTATTACTTTCTCAGCCTCAATTTGGGCCAACCTAATTTGCATTTCTTTTTCTGATTCAATTTTTAACTTTTCATTTTCGGACTCAATTTTTAACTTTTCTGCCTCCCTAAACTCAGCGACCTGTTGCTTAATATATTCTAACATCTCATTACCAGTGAGGTTAGCGGCCTCAGCTTCTTCTCTAGCAACACGTTTAATGCTTACAATATCGGCCATGATATTATAACTTCTAAATTATGCTAAAATGCCAATGATATAACAAAAGTAAAAGGATCACTTACCCTTCAGCCTTCCAAATTTGAATTACAGAAATGCATATCACTAACACACACACACTTATAAACTATTCACTAATGTCACTAGAATGTTAGAATGTTTTTAATTCTGTCTTGTGGACTTCGGTAACTATTAGCTGTGTTGTCTCACGGCGGCGTTGAAGCTGATCTACGGTGTCAGGTGGATAAACGTGTAGCAAAGGGTTGTCTACAGGGTTGTCTGGTTGGCAGTTGACACTCTTCAGGTAACAAGCAATGTTCAATGAAATGAGCAGGGTAGGTCTAGTTGACTTTCTTCAGGAGACAGGCAGTGTTTTGTGTAGGGGTTGATACAGGTTGTCACCGGGTTGTCAGGACAGTGGCTTTTCTGTTAGAGGTGAATAAGAGCCCCCAGCAAAAATACAATCAAGCTGGACCGCTTCAAATGGTGCCCAGATTTTAATCACCGGACGAGACCTCAATTATGTAACCCGGTAGTTGTGGATTCGACTCGGTTACACGTGTGGTGGAGGTTTCAACTCACACCCTTGGCTTCGTTGGTCTGGAGGTATCTTTTGAAGTCGGATGGCAGCCTCTACTGTACGTTTGCAAATTTATATTTGACACCTTTCCTTAGACGTGGCTTCGTAAACGTCTAAGTCTAACCAACAATGTCACGTTCTAACCAAACAGTAACCAACGCTGTTGTCTTATGAGAGAAAACTGTATGACTTTATTCAATAGTAGCGGAAAATGGCTAGCAATAATAATACAATGATGAAGGTAAACTATTAGCAGATGCAGGCAATTCATCAACAAAATGCAAAAACTTCGTGACTAACTGGCATATAAAATGGTGGATCAAACAATCTGAGTAGAACAATATTTACAATAGTTAGATCTGACTTCTAACTAAAATGAAAGTGTGTCTTCTTATGAGACTGGCGCTAGGACTCAATTTACAGCGAACAGTTTCAACTTATATAGCGGACATGAAGAGGGGGAGTGTAAACTATACCAATGGTTTGACATCTGGTACTAAATTTTGAGATCAACAGAAGGATCTCCCTGGCCTTAGAAAGTCGCCCAATTATGGGCCATTTGCAGAAGGCCAGAGCTATGCATAAAAATGTCAATGTCCACCGTTGGCGATCAGAAAAAATGATATCAACTGGAATTATATTTCCTGAAACAGTGACAAGATAAGGTAGGAAATATATGGTCACCCAGGAAGGTGGAAAAGGGGGGGGGCGAGAGGGCGCGATATTCACGAGACTATGTGACCCTTAATTGCAATCTGGACACTGGTCGTTAAATTCGTACGCCATTCAAAGTTGGTAAGGGGGGATAACCACGTCGCGGGTGGAAAAGGTGACACTGGAAGGTGGGGGGGGGGGGGCGGTATAGTATCATTTTACTTGGCCGGGAAACCCCGCTATATGGGAACAAGGTAATATACTAACATTTACAAACAACATTTATATTTCTAAACCTTCTCTCTCTCTCTCTCTCTCTCTCTTACGCTTAATCAAAATAATGTACATATATTCCTAATCCATACATGGTTGTGATGCTAATACATTTGTTATAAACATTGGCAGTTATAAAATTCGGCCTATGTGACGACCGATTCGTTTCCATTCGTCACAGTGATGAAGCCTTCTTTACTTTCTGTTAAGTAATCCTTTTTCACTAGGGGTCTCAACTTGATTTAGTTAGTAGTGGAAAATAACACACAGTCTTTCATTTAATATCATTCAGAACATACAGTAATTCAACAAATGGTTTAGAATTTCAATATTTAATACGTTTAACATCAATAGTGGGTAGATACAATAATATTGTATTGTATATTATACACTTAGAAGAAATACTCCAGGTGAAAATAAACGTGTAAAGACATCAATCACTGAACAGGAACTGACTAAACTAAAGCTAAAGCCCCACGAGGTATGAAAAGTATACCACTTGGATTGGTTCCCAGGATTGGTTAACCCTTACAGTCCCGGGCGCGTATATAGCGGAACTGAAGGCTTCATAGATACAAGTAGGTCGGTATACGGCAAGGGTTAATAATCAAGAATCATGCTTTTTGACGGGTTTCAGAAAGTCAATCTACGACTTACAAAGAAGCCAAAACCTTTATACTTCTAAAGGATGGACGTTACAATATCAATTTAATTTAAAATTAGATCTCGAATGTCATACCGCCCCACCTCTCCTTGGACTCTAATACGCACAATGAAGGATCAATGTTCAGTACACTTTTCTAATAATAACCTAAGTTACCTAAGTTCGTAACAAGATATAAATATTTACTGCTTAGGCATAGACCTATAGGATATAAATAACACCAACAAAACAAATCAACAATAAATTAAAGTCGGATTATCATTATAGGCTACGTTAGATGATCGTTAGATCACATACACTGACACAGAGACACACACACACAGACTCGCGTCATGAATAACACATTAGCCTACAACGAGTTTTTTTTATATTCAAACTTCAAACGTCTTTCGCTTTATATTCATACGTACTACTTTACATGCTTTTCACTTGTGCAAGTCTTAACTTTACATACATTACAATTCTTAACTTATGAACGTAATTTAAAAAATTGAACATTTGATAATTACAAGATTTGCGGAGATTTACGTAACACAAGAATTGTAATATATATAGGTTAGTGAGGTTATTAGAGAGTCTAATAGTCTAATAGATTAATTTCTCGAGAAGTAAGCCTATCTTCATCGTGTAAAACGTTATAAGCTTAAGTGACCCGCCATTGAGTTGGGTACCCAATCCCCTGGTATATAAATGCCACAACAAATGATGTTTCAATTTAGTAAAAAAATTCATCAAAGGAGAAAGTTTATTTTCTATAAGCTTAGTAGGCCTATATCTATCACACACTTTACATTTATTTCACTACAGAAGTTTAAATAGCCGCAATTGATCGTTAATTCAAATGTTACTTCAGCTTTATGTTCTACTTAATATTGAAAAGATATATATCTATGACTGTACATATTTGTTAACATGCATAACATGACAATACAGTTATAAGAAAACCAACAACACACACCCTCGCCCTCGCTACAAATTCGTGATGTTTCATTGTTAATCGAGGAAATGATTTTCCTCTTCGTCTGTTGATGTTGTCTGTGCAGGTGGTGCATATGATGGTGACGGGGCAGACGGTCTGTCCTGCAAGTTGCTGCGTGCAATGGGCGGCAATTGGGGTAAAGCCCGAGGGCGTCTGAGCTGCGCCACCCTGGAGACGCCGTTAGAAAATTTCGACACGCAGGTATGATTACTATTAGTATCGTCTTGAAATCTGTCCAATCGGAACGACTGCACGTCATCGTCTGCAACTGGAAATCTCCCTTTCGTCAACTTGGCCTCTTCATCAAAGGGCACTACATTTTCTTTTGATAATTGTAAGCGAAAAGATGGCACCGCATTCTCCGATCGCCCGAAAGCGTGATCATCGTTGGTATCGCTGTGAATGTCATGGACAGACCTGATTACTCCTTGTGCCGAAATAGTTTCATTATGTTCGCCAGATCTGTACTCGATACACGAATCTGTAATCGAGCTGATCGTCTTAGCCCCGACTACATGTGTCGCCTTTATGTCATCACCGCTACCATGGATACCAATGGCCGGCAGAACAGACCTCCTCTTGAGCGCCGCGGGGCTCTGGTACGGCAGATCCTGACGCTGAAACTCGCGAACGAATCGGATCACCTCGTCAGCATTAGGATCGTAGCGCTTCTGTCGGGGTCCTGGTCTGAATGCTGGGGATATTGCCCTGATGGGCTTCACAAAATCAGCATAGCTTTCTTTGTTTACGTTTGCCCTATCCGTCAAGGGCTGTAGATTGGGACGATGTTTCATTTACCTGGAAAACGTTTTTAAAGCACGTGCTGCTATCAAGACTTCAATATTCCGAGTTCTAAGGTTGATTCTTTAGCATCGTGTAGCCTACTCATAAATTTATAGTTAGAGCAGAGAAGTATACTGGCGAACAGACCTAGGGAAAAATTAAAAACAATATGATTATTTTATTATTTAAAGGCTGACATATTAAAATAATTAAGCTTATATATATATATAGGCCTATATATATATATATATAAATCGGAAACGTCCTCCAAACGAATTTTTTATTATATAAGCAATAGTGCTAAATTCGTAAATTTTTTTTTTTTTTATAAACGTTGTCCTATTACTGGGCTAATTACGCTAAGCAAATAAAGCAGCTCAATAGCTTTCACCTGCGATGCCAGCGCAGGATACTCCATATCCAATGGCAGGAAAGAGTCGCAAATGTGGAGGTGTTCAGAAGAAGCCATATGCTGAGTATAAACAGTCCTGAGTGAGAGGCGCCTGCGATGGATAGGCCATGTCCACAGGATGGGTGCGGGTGCAGAACGCATCCCAAGAGCCATGCTGTTTGGAGAGCTGGCAGCCGGAACAAGAAAGAGAGGTCGCCCTTGCCTGCGTTTCAAAGACGTTTGCAAAAAAGACTTGTAACTGGCATTCATTGAGCCCAAAACGTGAGAGAGCCTTGCTGAGGAACGCACCTCCTGGCGGTCCAAGGTGTTCGAGGGCACTCAAGCTGCAGAAGCCACCCTCACAGAAAGAAGTGAAGAGAAACGAGCCAGGAGAAAGGCGAGAGGCAGAGGAAAAGGATACTGCGCCATCGTCCCTTGAGGATGGAAGGATGCCATATAATAATTACTAATTAAGTTAGGTTATAAACTGAGCGCCTTTTCAGAATGATGTCCCTTTACGGGCGACCGTACACAATTCAATAAAAAAAAATTCGTATAATATAATAATATATTATATACGTGTCCCCTCTCTTTGATGGACTGCCTTCCCGGGGTGAACTCCATCTTCCCCAAAGCACACAGTTTTACAGGCGCAGAATAGCACTAAATAGATCATCGTAAATTCCGGTTGTGGAATATTTCTGTGGTGACCTCATCCCTAGCTGCCATAAACACGTGCTTATTTTGCTTAGGCCAAATGATTAATGCAGCCCTGCCCGTGATGTAGTTGCAAATAAAAACGCGAAGACTGGAAAATATTTGTTTTCAAACATGACTGTTTTTAATACTTTTCAGCTATTTATTTGTCTACTAGTACTTCTGTTTCTATTGGTACTTATGTGCCCATTGGTACTTATATGTCTACTGGTACTAATGTGTCTACTGGTACTTATGTGTCGACTTGTACTTATATGTCTAATGGTACTTATGTGTCTACTGGTAATTATGTGCCTACTGGTGCTTATGTGTCTACTGGTACTTATATGTCTACTGGTACTTATGTGTCTACTGGTACTTATATGTCTACTGGTACTTATGTGTCTACTGGTACTTATATGTCTACTGGTACTTATGTGTCTACTGGTACTTATGTGTCTACTGGTACTTTTGTGTCTACTGGTACTTATGTGTCTACTGGTACTTATGTGTCTACTGGTACTTATGTGTCTACTGGTGCTTATGTTCCTACTGGTACTTATGTGTCTACTGGTACTTATGTGTCTACTGGTACTTATGTGTCTACTGATACTTATGTGTCTACTGGTGCTTATGTGTCTACTGGTACTTATATGTCTACTGGTATTTATTTGTCCACTGGTAATTATGTGTCTAATGGTACTCATATGTCTACTGTAGGCTACTTAGTGTCTACTGGTACCTATATGTCTACTGGTACTTATGTGTCTACTAGAACTTATGTGTCTACTGGTACTCATGCGTCTAATGGGGGGCCTACTTATGTTTTTCGTTTTTCCTTTCTAAAAAAGGGGCAGATGTTTATTATTACAAAATTTATAGTTATTAATTTCCCTGACTAGTTCATTTTATGCCTGAACGCCACTCGGGAAGAACGAAAACGTAAAGGATTTAGTGATAGAACAGGGTATAAGAAAAAGTGTAATGAACTCTTTGTCCTTTTCATTAGGCTATTTCATTACATTAGTGTACCGTAGTTCAAACTTGTAGAATTGAATGTTCTATATACCTAACTATAACTACTTTGATTTTTTATATCCTTTCCTGAAAGAATTCTAAATTTTTCTTAAACGCCAAGAAGTGTCCGCCAGCGAAAAAAAAAATAAATGGTGCTGTGGATCAATGTCATGTTTCCCAAACCATGGGAACGTCACTGGTTAGTTCCCCCCTCTCCTCCCCACCATCAAAATCAGATAATGAATAATAATTATTATTATGTTCACTAAAGACTACTCTGTGTGATAGTAATTTTAAAATTAATTAACAAACCTGTCCCCAAACGTTCAGAAAATTACAATGGCTTCATAGGCTACACCACTATAATATAACTTATTCCTACTCCGTGCTTTATTTCGTCTGTGTACATTCGTTTCGGAAAGAAGAAGAAACCGCTGTATACTATTTACACTTTATTTTTGGCCCTGTCAAAAGTTGTCCTTTTAATGTCAAGTCTAAAGTATTGACTAGCCGGAGCCAGTGTATCGTACTGATAGACATTGATCTGTGTGGCGTTTGAACATTGGTGTGGCATTGAACAGGTAAGTTTTATCTATATATTGGTAGCCTACCTTGTCAATGCTTCGATCGTATCGTGTTTCTATAAAGGTAGAGAGAGAGAGAGTGAACACCATTAAGGGCCAACACAAAGGCTGCTATTATAGTCACGCATAGCTAGTGAAATGCACTATTCTACCCTATAGGTTTATATCACGCTAAAAATCAAAGTGAAATGTGTCAATATGAAATGATAAAGACATTTTCAACAACTTCACGGTGAGACTTTTATTTCGGGGGCTCATTAATTGGTCAATAATTTCTGGTAATATATTTTGGAGCCACAACCTCTTTCCCTATTACCATTAGTTCCCAATTTTCTATCTTTTCTTCAATCAGTACGTCGCCCTTGTTTATACTGTAATGCACCGTTAAATTTATGTTTCAAGATACAGGGATGTAGCAGACATAGTGCATTAGAAAGTCGGTTTTACACAAATGGGTTTGGTGATCACAGTTGCTATATAGAATTAGATTTATTTCAGGTAGACCAACTCTGGTAAAATGGAACCCGGAGATAAGTAAACGCGGCTGGGCGTGTGCTGGCCACGCAATCTCATTGTATGTCGTGGCCGCGGATACACGTGAATGCTGTTCTAGATAGATCAAATTGGTTTGACAGGGATTCTTGTACTATGTTATACGTGGTTATAATGTTGAGTCTTTCAACTCTCAATAGGCAGACATAACAGTCTTTTACACCCTGCATTCTTATCGTATATGTAGATAGAGATCTGCCGCTTGTCCGTGACTTCAATCCAGTCTTGCATTTTTGACTAGGGCCTTAAATGATGTTAAATTGTTCGTTTCCCTGGTTTTTCAGGCATGAACAGGTGCTGCTCTGGAAGAAAGAGACCTTGTGGTGTCTCTATTGTTGCACATGAAATACAAAGAATTGTTCTTATCTTTATGTCTATCTTAATAGGCCCTATTGTAAAAATGTATTGTATTGTATTTCTAAGTTAGTATGTAATGCTTTATGCATGTTTACTGCTTGGCTCTTTGCCTTTCTATTTTCTAGTTTTTCTAGATTTAATGATCTAACTATTGGTGTTAGACTAGTCAGTTGTAAACATTCACTAGTAGCGGATAGAGCACAAAATTATGTCCATTACGTACGGATGCATAAAGGGCATTGCTCCTTCCTATCTTCGAGAGCTTATATCAAGGCATGAGTCATCTAGGAAACAGCGCTCTTCAACACAGTCACTCCTCAAAACCCCCAGTTTGGATGGACACAAAAAGAAACACCTGGTAGTGCGCTCATTTGAATCAGTTGCGCCTTCTTTATGGAGAAATTTATCTCAGACACTGAGAGAGTCTGGGACAAGAGAATCTTTTTAAAATAAATACCTTTCTCTTTGGCTAATACATATGCCATTGCAAGTCACACCAAGAGCGCACTGAGCATGCTAATTTAATAGCATGAATAGAAGTGCTATAAGAAGTGCCCATTCTTATCTTATCTTATCTTAGTAATGCATATTGCAGCTCACTTCTGAATTTGTTCCAATTTTTCAAGATTTTCTTTAGTTGATGGGTCCCACACAGAAAATGCATTTTGTAGTAAGTGTCTAACTATTGTTAGGTAGCATTTTAAGTTCTTGTTATATTCGTATAAATTCTTTTTTAGGAAGCCTAAATGTGGCACACAAGCTCCGACCACACCAAATACTTAAGTGAGTCGGAGAGCTTAAGTTATTGTGCTAATAAGGTTTAGAAAACCTGTACGATTTTAACTTCAAACAAGTCCGTATTATATGAATACTATTAATAAAAATACATATAGTGCCTTTACGTGTGTGTGTGTGTGTTTATATATACACGATAAAAAAAATAGGTGTAATAAAATGTTGAGTGGGCTAACCTACTTACAAGTTTGAGTACAAGGAACAGTAAGATAGTAAATCACCACACACAAAAAAAGGTTGCCTCCCTTCCAAAGCACGTCTTATCAACGTCTCGGCGCTGTGTGAAAGGGTGTTCTTGACAAGATCTGGACTAGGCCGTAATAACTGTCAACTATCTCTCTCTCCCTATGTGTATGTGCTTGTGTGTGTATATGTGTGTGTGCAAGTGACAGTGGGTGAAATAGGGTACAACATAGCCGGGAAAGACCACACTTGAAAGCGAGACCCAAGATCGATTTTGTTGATTCTATGAATTATTCGAGTGACGAAGTTCCGGATACCATGGTCGGTGCTGATGGGGAGGGGGTATACACTATAATAATATAATAATTTAGAAGCGGTGAAACTTACACCCTTATATTATGTTCCTTACTGCCACCATTGAACTTTATAGCACATGTATATTATATTGCACATTGAAATTATATTGCACATTGAAATTATATTGCACATTGAAATTATATTGCACATTGAAATTATATTGCACATTGAAATTATATTGCACATTGAAATTTTAGGGATTCAAATGGGTGATATGGGACGTATAAAATTATACATTTTTAATGATTTTCGTGTCTGTGGTCATAACCTTCCTTTTGATAGCTTATTAGTCTTCACAGGTGACCTGGTGTATAGGTGAATAAATGTGGAAGCTGAGTAGCTAAACTATTTTATTTAATTGCTCTTTGGTCTTACAATAAACTAATGAATCCTGAAGTTAGTCATCGAAAAAAACTATACATTTTATAATATGCCAACTCATTGTGGGTGAATTGCTGTTCTCCGGTGTATTCCCCATTTCAGGCACATTACATGAATTGATCATGGGGCCTGCACAACGCCCACCTGCACTTTTATGATAGCATCAGGCAGAGAAAAAAAAGTGATTTCATCAACGGAACCAGGCCCCACGAGAGGGGGGTACAGTCGGTACGCCGTACCGGGGCCCATAAGAGTTTAGGGGGCCCATAAATATTAAAATATAAAATTAAATTGGTAATTAAGTAATAGCTTTAAAGTCTTTATTATTTTATCTCAGAATAACTGAGATTTATGATAACATATTTTTTTAACCCAAAATAGATTAATAGATTAGCTCATTAAAGTTAAGCGGAAGGGATACGTAGTAATCATACAAACTGGGTAGTTATTGTAATGTTTTAAAGTGTATATATACATTCTTTAGTCATAAAATATGTATATCCTTTTTAACTATCTTGTGTAATTTGATCACTTTAGAGTTGTACGTCATTTATGTTTCTTAAAGAAAACAAAATAGAAACATATTAGAAATATTAATGTAAAGAAAAAGGGTTAATTATCTCCCTCAATTAAATTCTCCAAATTTGTTGCTTTGTTTTAATATAACTAGTGCACTTCTGAAAATGCTCATCTATCTTAATTTGCCTTAAATTGGGGAAAGAGTTAAATGTTTTGAAATTCATTTCAGGGAAAGATATGTCCAGTTTCAATGCAAATCTATTCCAGTGGCCCAACACTTCAAGTGCTTTTGGACCCAATCTTGTAAATGGAAGTTTAATTCCCTGAAACGTGTCGCCATGTCATTCAGAAACATTGGCTTCAACAATCAGTTCTACTCTTTCAATAATGGATTATTTTTCATTAATATACATCTTAATTGCTTTCAGACAACGAATATACCCAAGACTTTATCTATACTCCGTATGACTTTCTCCTAGAAGGGACTTGAGAAACTATACAATTGACTATCTTAACAATAGATTTAATCACAGATCGCAAGTCCAATGATGGGAGCTTTGCATACAAACATTCCTGAACTAAAACAGTTGACATCGAGTGTGATTCCCATGTTGTTCGCAATGCAGCACCCACTAATTATGCTGACATACGTTGTTTTCACAATATTCTTGGAGGTCTCTCACGTGCCACTGAAAATCGTTCTGCGTGCCAAGTGTGACACGCGTGCCTTAGGTTGCCGATCCCTAGTGTACTTGAACATTTAGTTAAATATGTAAAGAAGCCTCTAGTTGTAATATAGGGCCTAATTATTTTCGATATCATTTAGGATCTCTTTTTTATTATTTTTCTCTAGAGACACTTGCAAATATAGACCTATGAGCCTTACAGTCTTACAGTTCTCCCTGTTAGCTTAGTAGCCTAGGCCTAAATGTCGCTACAAACTAGCACTCAGTACGGCAGTCAAAGCTAGTTAGTCGATCCTTTTACACTTTAATGATTTCCTGTGCGGTAACCAAGAGGGGAGATTGAAGGTAGCCTATCATAATTTTAGACAAATGTATTGAAAATTTAAAACAAATTTTTCTTTGTCATTTAACAAAAAGTATTTTGGGAAGAATCTGTACAAAAAAAATGTATGTGTCAACTGTATTGCCACAGCTGATCTAACCTTACATTTGACTACACAACATACATTACTGGTAAATATTTACAACTGACAAGAGTAACACCAATAGTTAAATCACTAAACCTAGAAACGCTAGAGGACATAAATTATCAATCAACAGTGAGAGTCACTTTTTCCATTTTACACATCTTTGTAATATTATTTGCAAGATCAATTGGCCTACTGAAGCGGAGGAACAATTACAATAATTTAAACTAAGAACTATAATACATACTTGATTAAAACATTTTTGTAATAGACCTGTAAGGCTGTGATTGAAATGATTACTCTGATGGTAAATGGTAACACTTATGACAGTTTCACAAAATGGTCCACATACCTTTTAAATAGATTCCTGATTTTCAAACGTATGTAATACAAATAAATCAGATAGATATGACTAGTGTTAGAGCAAAAAAAGTGGGGCCCAGAAAAGATCTTGTACCGGCATCTTTTTTTTCTCTCTGAACGGAACGAAAGGTGAACTCCTGAGATGCTCCAAATCACAATTGAAAACCCTACAGTAATGCCTACAGTAATGCCTACAGTAATGCCTACAGTAATGCCCACAGTAATGCCTACAGTAATGCCTACAGTAATGCCTACAGTAATGCCTACAGTAATGCCTACAGTAATGCCTACAGTAATGCCTACAGTAATGCCTACAGTAATGCCTACAGTAATGCCTACAGTAATGCCTACAGTAATGCCTACAGTAATGCCTACAGTAATGCCTACAGTAATGCCTACAGTAATGCCTGGCCTGCCAAGGAAATAGTATCGCGAATCCCAGAGTACTAACAAAAGACAACTAAAAAAAAAATGTATTTGTCTTCCCCATTAAAGGTGGGGAGGTGGCCGGCAAATATTGCGAGAATTTGCACCGGCTTTTGGTGATGATAAGGTTTAGTATACTTGCGTTTAGCCGGTGGGGGGGGGGGGACATTTTAGGCCCGAAATCCGCTTGAGAAGCAGGAGCTAACCCTGGATTGGTTTCCAGGACTGTCGGAGCGGTGGGTGGCGGTGAACTTTCGCAAGAAAAATATTTACCAAATTTTTCGCGAATCGTGTACAGATTTAAACAAAATTCATGCCTACTCTAGTGTTGCTAAAATCCTACACATAACCCTTCAATTAATCCGATGTTCTATAGTGTACTCACCAAAGCGCCACCTAAGCTACTTATAAAATTCATTCATAATGCTTGTTATCAAAGTTGTTTATTATTATTGATACATTTTTTTATATTTTTTTGTGTGTTCTTGTTGTTAACAAATTGTTGCTGTGCTTCACTTAACTCTAGAGCCATGGCCAACGAAGAAGTAAAAGGGCGTTGCCATACGGGGCGCCACATTTTGAAAGTAACCACCACAGAAATGCACACAGGCGGTGAGCCGGTGAGAATTATTGAATCAGGATTCCCTCAACCTCAAGGGGAGACTATCTTGGACAAAATACAAGATTTGAGAAAAAAGTGAGTAGTCTGCACTTTTTAAAAAGAACCTGTAGATTATTGTTGATATTATTATTTTTTTTTATTTTATTTTTTTTATTTTATTGTTTAATTACTGTTGTGTCAATTAATACAATAGTAGTGGTTTAATTATTAACTGTATTGATTTTGACGTAAGAGAACAAATGCATATAAGTACTCTTTCTTCCCGAGTAGCATTCGGGCATGGAATGGGTTGCCTGAACAAACCAGGAAAACCAGTAGGCTAACTTAACATCATTTAAAACATTAATAAAAATGCAAGACTAGACTCGGTCCACGGATGAGCGTAGGACGCAATAATCTTCTCTATAGAAGGAGCGTCTGTAATGTAGGCTATAAGATAAGATAATATAAATCCTAAATGTATCTAGGCCTAAATAGAAATCCGATTTCATTACGACTCACAAATAAATACACATATGCATTATTATTTACTTAAACCCACAGTAATATTATCGGTTGGATTCCGAGAGATAATATATTGCATCAATATTTTTTAGCTTGCACTTATACTAGATCTAAATCTACTTCGTATGTAAAAAAAAAGTTATTTGAACACACAAAAGCATAAATAGGCTAACCCTAAATCAAGGATCACAAAATGTATTTGTTTTGTGTGATATAAAACATTTCACGACTTCTATTTTTTTTTACACACAGAAGCATAAATAACTCTAAATCAAGGATCCCGGCTGGTCCAGCGGTTAGTTCATCGGACTGTCAATCGACACGTTGCGGGTTCTATCCCTGGCTCCGACCGATCCCTGTCGCTCTGTAGTAATGTTGGGCCTAGTGGACGTAATAATCTTCTATCTAGAAAGAAGATAAAATAAGATCCCTAATTTTTTTTAATGTGTAATTTTATGTTTTTAAAATCATAGTTATTAACGACAAATAAATAATTAGGCAATAAAAAAAAAGAAAAGTGTATCAGCAGGAACCAAAACTCTAAAGGATTTTATTCCTTAGTTCTCTTCATCACTTCTCTCCCCCTGAGTTTAACGATTAATGAGGTCATTAGGCGACATTAGGTCTAAATAATTAGGAAGTAGAAAGAAGTGTGACTTCCATGCAATAAATAATTATTGGCTCAGCAATTTGTAATATAACATTCACTACAATGTTCACATTGTTTGATACTAGTTTTTAATGCTAGTTTCACTGCTTTAATTATGATCTCCTAAACGATGTACAAGTTTAATTGACATATTTTGGCCAACAAGAGTCAGAATGGAAATTATTTTGAATTGTTATATAATGTAATCACTAAAGGCTTGATTGAAATGTTTGTATAGGAACTACACAAAAACCAAAACAACCGGAGAAAAATTAAGAAAAACAAAAACAAGAGATGGGGGAGAAATGACATTAAAATTTGTCCTCAACATTTTTGGTTCTTGACATTTCTTTTTAACTAAACTTTGAAGAGTTCGAAAACAAAATTATTTTTTTTTTGCATACAATCTCAAAACATTAGGGTTCAAGGTCAATTCTTCCACAAACTACCTAAAATCTGTTAGGACAAAAAGGTTTTCTGGGGTCGTTTTCCTTTGAATCAACTTAGGGGATATCCATATATTACTTAGGGGATATCCATATATTACTTAGGGGATATCCATATATTACTTAGGGGATATCCATATATTACTTAGGGGATATCCATATATTACTTAGGGGATATCCATATATTACTTAGGGGATATCCATATATTACTTAGGGGATATCCATATATTACTTAAGGGATATTCATATATTACTTAGGGGATATCCATATATTACTTAGGGGATATCCATATATTACTTAGGGGATATCCATATATTACTTAGGGGATATCCATACATTACTTAGGGGATATCCATATATTACTTAGGGGATATCCATACATTACTTAGGGGATATCCATATATTACTTAGGGATATCCATATATTACTTAGGGGATATCCATATATTACTTAGGGGATATCCATATATTACTTAGGGTATATCCATATATTACTTAGGAGATATCCATATATTACTTAGGGATATCCATATATTACTTAGGGGATATCCATATATTACTTAGGGGATATCCATATATTACTTAAGGGATATTCATATATTACTTAGGGGATATCCATATATTACTTAGGGGATATCCATATATTACTTAGGGGATATCCATATATTACTTAGGGGATATCCATACATTACTTAGGGGATATCCATATATTACTTAGGGGATATCCATACATTACTTAGGGGATATCCATATATTACTTAGGGGATATCCATACATTACTTAGGGGAT
Organism: Anisus vortex; assembly: GCA_949126835.1. Lineage (NCBI taxonomy): Eukaryota > Metazoa > Mollusca > Gastropoda > Planorbidae > Anisus > Anisus vortex. The sequence goes on from OX421495.1 coordinate 7,814,793, forward strand.
ATCCATATATTACTTAGGGGATATCCATATATTACTTAGGGGATATCCATATATTACTTAGGGGATATCCATACATTACTTAGGGGATATCCATATATTACTTAGGGGATATCCATATATTACTTAGGGGATATCCATATATTACTTAGGGGTTATCCATATATTACTTAGGGGATATCCATATATTACTTAGGGATATCCATATATTACTTAGGGGATATCCATATATTACTTAGGGGATATCCATATATTACTTAGGGGATATCCATATATTACTTAGGAGATATCCATATATTACTTAGGAGATATCCATATATTACTTAGGGGATATCCATACATTACTTAGAGGATATCCATATATTACTTAGGGGATATCCATATATTACTTAGGGGATATCCATATATTACTTAGGGATATCCATACATTACTTAGGGGATAGCCATATATTACTTAGGGGATATCCATATATTACTTAGGGGATATCCATATATTACTTAGGGGTTATCCATATATTACTTAGGGGATATCCATATATTACTTAGGGGTTATCCATATATTACTTAGGGGATATCCATATATTACTTAGGGGATATCCATATATTACTTAGGGGTTATCCATATATTACTTAGGGGATATCCATATATTACTTAGGGGTTATCCATATATTACTTAGGGGTTATCCATATATTACTTAGGGGTTATCCATATATTACTTAGGGGATATCCATATATTACTTAGGGGATATCCATATATTACTTAGGGGTTATCCATATATTACTTAGGGGATATCCATATATTACTTAGGGGTTATCCATATATTACTTAGGGGATATCCATATATTACTTAGGGGATATCCATATATTACTTAGGGGTTATCCATATATTACTTAGGGGTTATCCATATATTACTTAGGGGATATCCATATATTACTTAGGGGATATCCATATATTACTTAGGGGTTATCCATATATTACTTAGGGGATATCCATATATTACGCTCGCAGAGAAACTCATTGTTTCATACTTCATACCCCCCATCCCCTTATTGAGCCCCTCCCCCGTACATGTGTGTGCCCCCCTCAACCCTCATGCTTACGTTCAAAATATCTTTACTGCCACCCCCCACCCCACCCCCGCCCTCACCCTTTGGCTCCCTTTTCCAATCATGTTTGAAAAAATTATTATTTTTTGTAGTAAAACTAATTGATTATTTAATATAAAATTGTAGTTCTTTTTCATTATCATGTTTGCTCATATTGAGAATTTGTTAAGCAATGCAATAGAAGAGAGTTTCCCGAACCCCCGTTGGCGAGATTGTTTAGTATAAGTAAAGTACCCATCGGACCAAACTGATCATAGGGCCGGTGAAGCAGCATTCACCAGTTTCTGTGGCCACGGCCTACTATGTGATGTGTGGCCAACACAATTCCCAGCTGCCTTTACTTTACCCCAACTAGTGTCAGGTACCCATCAGAGCTGGGTAGACCCAGGGACATCCTCAAGCCCCGGGAAAAAAATCCTAGCCTGAACCAGGATTTGAACCCGGGACCTTCGGAATGCCAGTCCAACACTCTGCCACTCTGCCACATATTGTTTAGCATAGAAGATAAAAAAAATTTAATTGGTCACTCATCATCAACATCATCAATCCCATGACCGTTGAGGTCGTTGGGGAAGCGAATGGACACTTCGGCAGTCAACTTTCTTCACTTGTGCCTATCTTGCGCGGTTGTCAATAGATGAGTCAACTGCAGCCCCTGTCCAATCCTTGACATTGTCGAACCAGCATCTCCACTGACGGCCTCTCCTACGCCCACCTTCCACCCTGCCCTGGAGGATTGTTTTTGTCAGGTTATTGTGCCGCAACACATGACCGAACCATGTCAGTTTGCGCCGTTTGATCCCAGTCCTTGTTCGAATATCTGGCTCACAGCGTCTGTCTGCGGATATGATTGCTCCTAAATATTTGAAATTATTAACTTCTTCCAGTTTTTGTTGGTTCAATATGATGTTTACACTTCTGGCATCTGTGGTGTTGATCATTATTTTACTCTTTTCTGAACTGATTTCCATTCCGTATGCCTTTGCTCTATCTGCAAGCTTGTCTGTGAGCTCTTGTAGATCTTTGTTGCTCCCGGCCAACATGTCGATATAATCAGCAAATCTTAGATTGCATAGGGGTCTTCCCGCAATAGAGATTGATGGATGGTAATCATCGAGTGTTTCTTGCATGATATTTTCTAGGAAGATATTGAATAGAACTGGCGATAGGATGCAGCCTTGTCGGACTCCAATCGACATCTTGAAGAAGTCCCCCACTAGGGGTCACTAGGTAGAAGTATAAAAATAATCGAATGGTGGAAAACTAAGTTTGGGAAACTCTGCAATTGAATATTGAAATGTGATTGTCTAGAACAGTTACGAGTCAGCAAACTTTTGATTATAGTGGTCCAAAGTAGAATTTCTAATTAGGCTTATTTCGTCCTGCCAACAGCCCGAAAGTCACCCTGCTCTTTTATTTAAGAAGAGACTTCAATACCTTATGGGGATCTTCCGATTGCCATTGAAATTCGCTGTGCGTGCCAATTGTGGCACGCGTTCCGTAGGTTGCCTAACCCTGGTCTAGACTACAACAGGGGTCGGCAACCTTTTGCTAATAGTGTGCCAAACTAGGATTTCTAAATCATTCAGCGTAAAAACAGCCTGAAAGTCAACCGGCAATACATTAATTATATTTCGATCTCAGTTGTACTGAGATATTTTCTTTAATAGTTTTATTTCTGAAATAATAAAAAAAAAAGACAGAAACAAATGGCAAACACCAATAAAAACTGAACAATAGCTAGGATAGAAATGAACATTTATGAGTTGAACAAAGTATGAGCAGCTAATACAAAAATGATTCATTAACACTTTTTTTTTGTAACATTAAAAACTTGCCAGTTTAAATATTCAAATAATGTTTTCACCGTTGTTGTTCATTTGCTCCCAAATTCACCGATTCAATTATTTGTTTTGTGTGTTAACATATTCACTGGATTCACTTGAGTGAATTGATTAATGGCATTCATACTGACTACGTCTATTCAGTAAAAAAATTGTTTCAAATAGTTGGACAGTAAACAAAAAAAAAGTCCAGGGTAGGGGGAATGATTGGGAGAAAAAAAGGGAGATAACAAGTTGGCTACACCGAATGAAATGATGATTCGATTGTGATGGGGGGAACGACAATATGTGACACGAGTGGCGTCAGCAATGATGATGTCCTAGTGACACGAGACACCTGACATCTGCAATGATGTTGTCAGTGTGCCATGGTACAGCATAAAAATTATCATGACAAAATAACAACCAAAATTATTATTTTTATTTAAACGACAAAATCATGATTGGATATTCAAAGAAGGTAGTGATTACAAGCATAGATTGATAACACTTATTTGTAGATCTAATGTGGTGACTAAAACAGATGCAAGCCATTGTCAACAAATGGTACGCTAAAAAACCTTATGGCAAACAAATACAAGTGAAATGAAAAAAAAAATTTGCTAAGACATCATTTTTTAGTCTTCAAAAAAACAAAGCAAGCATGAAATCAGAATCTATTCACCATGAACACACACTTGATGACTTCAAACTGTTCACTTGGTTTGTTTTAATTTAGAAAACATCGATTCACAAATTCCACATCGTAATTAATTCTGTTCTCATGAAAAAAAAATTGGTCCATATACATTCATTATAATATATGCATTGTAGCATTTGAAAAAATGTATGACATTGAAAATAAGGTAGGATTGATTGTACTTTCTGAGTAAGTAAAATTAAAAGTAGTGTCTTACTTAAAGTAAGGACACACACAAAAAAGTTACTAAAAAGCAGCAGGACTTGACAAGTCTTTTTTGATTATGCATAGTAAATAGAAAAAAATTGTACAATTGAAAGTTTAATGACTGAAATTGTTAAATAAAAAATAATTGAAAAAAAAAAAGAAACTCAGAAGAAAAAACAAAGGTAGAATTTTTCATTTATATTTATACTGCAGTCCCAACTTTTTATAATGCAAGATTTATGCATTTCCTTTTTAAAGTATGACATTTCATCACATAAAATATTAATCTCTTGATAAAGATATGAAGATTTTCCCTGAAAAAGGTTTTTTTTCATAATGGGGGAGGTTAGTTGATGGAAAATGGCAGACCTGTAGGTAGTATAACCACTTAAAAATGATTTAAATTAATTTTTGAGATATTTTTATCTAAAATTAAATAAACCATTTTTTATGCAACACTATAGATTTGAAAAAGATCATAAAAAGAACCTTTTAAAAAATGTATTTTATGTAAGACAAATGCTTAGTAAGTCAATTGTAATTTACGGACAGCATGGTCCAGGGTTTTACCTAAAAATCTTATAGGTTACAGTACCATTAAAATAAATTGAAAATTTCAGAAATTATTCATACAAACAAATTTGAAAAATTAAAAACTCAATTTGCTGCCACTAATTGTGAGGATAGTAACATTTATTGAGGCAACTAAAAACCCTGCTTTAATGGACCAAGTGGGCACAGTCCTTTATCAATAGGCCAAGAGTGCACAAGCCCCAATCATTTGCACAAAGTTTTACATAACCCTGAATCACTGGACCAAGGAAACATAACCCTGCATCATTGGAGGAATAGGCCTAAACCTTCATTACTGGACTGAGGGGCAAAGTTCTGCATTATTGAGCTTAACCCTGTATCATTGTACTGAAAGGATGCAATACTGCATCATCAGATCAAAGGAAGATTGCATCTTTGGTCCAAGGGTACTTAACTCTGCCTTTTAAGGACTAGGAGAGGGCAAAGTCTTACATTTATAAAACAAGGGAACATCATTTTAAAATATGGCAGATTCCCTTCAGTTTCAATTCTCAGAATATTTTAATACATTTCTAAAATGCACAGTAACAAATCATAAAGCCAATCTTTGACTAAAAAAACTAACAAAAAAAAACCACTGTAGGTCCATTATGTACATCAGTAAATTATCAAAACTATGTAAACCTATCCCATCAACAGCTTATAATATTTATTGTATTATTCATATGATAGTGTACCACTGAGTCCTTTTCAGTTGAAACAGTGGAATAGAAAAGAAGATTTATCAAAATAAGCCTATGTACGGTATCTGTGTGATATTGAACTAATTCAGAAAACTAGGGCCAGCAAACAATTACCCTTAAGTTGAATAAATACATAGTAATCATACAAACTGGGTAGTTAATGTAATGTTTAAGAATGTACATTTTATAATTCTTTAGTCATATTATATTTATAGAATTTTCAACTATCTTTTGCTTACTTGCTTAATTTCTTTGGTTCCTTGTGGAACATAGGGCCTCCGCAAAAGCTCTCCAGCGCACTCGATTCTGGGCAGCCTTTTTTAGTTCACCCCATGACAGGTTGCAGCTTGCCATTTCCTCCTCGCAGGAGCGTCTCCAGGTGGTCTTCGGGCGACCAACCCGTCTTTTTCCCTGGGGGTTCCACTGCAGAGCCTGTCGCGTGATGATCTGTGGGGACTTCCGTAAGGTGTGCCCAATCCACCGCCACTTTCTCCTGGCGATCTGCTGTTCGAGGGGATCCTGATTTGTTCGTCGCCACAAGTCGGTGTTCTTTACTTTTTCTGTCCACTGAATCTTTAATATGTTGCGGAGGCAGCCATTAACAAAGGTTTGAAGCTTATTGCTCAGAGTGTTGGTGACTCTCCAGATGATCCGTAGAAAAGCATTGCCTTTACATTGGTGTTGAAGATTCGCAGTATGTTTCGGATAGATAGGGCTGTTGACCTCCAGACTGGTCTCAGGGTGATGAAGGCATGTCTCGCTTTCCCTATTCTGGCTTTGATGTCTTCGTCCTAGCCACCTTTTACTGGGACTATACTGCCCAGGCATGTGAAAGAGGTGACTTCTTTCAACTCAATGTCTCCAACCTTGATTGGTTTCTCTTGTTTCTTAAAGAGGGTCATCGTTTCTGTCTTCTCCAAGTTGATCTGCAGTCCGGTTTTGGATGCATCTTGGGCCAGGTTATCTGTTTTTTGTTGCATGCGCTGGTTCTTCTGGAACATTAGGCACAGGTCATCCGCAAAGCCCAGGTCTTCAAGGAACTGGTTTAGTGTCCACTGGATCCCAGATTTTCCCGTTTTTGTTGTTTGGCGCATCACCCAGTCAGCCAGTAAAAGAAAGATAATTGGGGAAAGCATGCATCCTTGCCTGACTCCTGTTTTCACCTCAAATTCCTCTGTCAATTTGCCGTTATGGATAATTTGACAGGTCGCCCCTTCGTAGAGCTTTTGTATTAGGGTGATTAGTGTATGAGGGATTCCATAGTGGTGGAGAAGCTGCCAGATAGTATCTCTATCCACACTGTCATCCACACTGTCAAAGGTTTGGCGAAAGTCGATGAAATTTAAATATAGGGTCGACTGCCACTCTAGGGATTGCTCGATAATGATTTGGAGAGTTGCTGTCTGGTCGGTGTTTTGCTAGGTACTGATAACAGCATAATTCCACGCCAGTTTTTGCAGGATCCTAGGTCTCCTTTCTCGGGGAGTTTTACCATGTGGCCCTTTTTCCAGTCTACTGGTACTTTGCCTTCCCTCCAAATTTTTTGAAGTAAACGCAGCAATTACATATTGGCTGTTGTAGAGGGGTCTGCTTTAAGCGCCTCTCGGGGGATTCCATCTGGGCCAGCTGCTTTCCGATTTTTCAGACTCTTCAGGGCTTTTAAGATTTTTGCCTTCGTTGGAGGATTAGTGTTGACTTTAAGCAGTGCGTCTGCAGGTGGGATGTCAGGCTTTTCCAAAGGCGGGGTGCGGTTAAGTAGTTCCTTAAAGTGTTCAGCCCATCTTTTTCGCTGGTCTTTCTCTTTGTTAATGGGGTTTCCTTCTTTGTCTTTAACCAGTTTGCCCGTGTTTGTCTTCTTCATAGAAAAGCCTTTTGTCTTTCCTGGCACTTTTCTTTGTTGGTTTGTGCAAACTGATCCCAGAGGGCTTTCTTTGCCTCTTCATTCTCGCTGCAGTTTATTCTATCTTTTACAGTTTGATAATTTTAAAGTTATAAATTGTAAACCATTTATTCTTTTATAAAAGAAAAATATGAAACATATTAGAAATATTAGCGCAAAGAAAAGGGTTAATTATCTCCCTTTTATTAAAATAAAGTTTCCAAATTTGATTCTATAGACTAGTGATAATGATGCCCCAAAAAAATATATTATTATTTTTTATATAACTGATATTACTTTTTAATTATTATTTCTTTATACAAATGTAGGATTTTGATGCCCATTTTTTTTTTTGTTTTATATTCATATTGATGCATTTTAAAATGGTCATTTAAATTATACCTCCATTTTAAAAAAATTTCTAAGACGGTTGCAGTAGGATAAATCCAGTCAAGCATGATGTGGTATGAAAACCATGACTCCATGAATTTGAAAGTCATGCTTTTGTTATAAAACGCCACTTTGCCGTAAATTAGGGAAGTACATATAGTTAAGTGTTTCGAAATTGAATTCACGAATTGAATGTCCAGTTTCAATGCAAATTCATTTCAGTGGTCTAACAATTCAAGTGCTGTTTGACCCCGTCCTTATATAGGCAAGTTCAACTATTCGCTGTCGTTCAGAAACATCGGCTTTAGCAGTTCAACTCATTCCATATGGAAAAAAAAACAACTCAGCAAGACACAGCTCTCGCGTGCCATTTAACAAGTCTGGCACGCGTCCCTTAGGTTACCAACCCTGCACTAGAACAACATAAGAAAAAGACGAACGCATACTCATTTAAAGAAATCTATAAAAAAAAATATATAATATATTAAACGTAGGGAGTAGTCAATGTTTTAAGTAGCCTACCGATTTTAGTTTAGTATGGAAGTTTGATCGGAATAAAAAGCTTATTACTTCCGATGAATTAAATATTCTGAATTTCGTTTGCATTTATAACCAATTTTTGCATCAGTCTTGAATCAGTCGGTCTCGAATGCAGTTTTGCAGCTATATGTTTTTAACGGGTGCAAGCGTGTTTAGAATAATTCTCGTGACCCATTGAATGTCTGTCTGTATTTAATTCTAATATTTGCCATTTCGATAATTTTTCTGCCTGAGAGGGTGTTTCTTGTTAATGGGCCGTATTGCTGCTGAGAGTTAACACCCTTGCCCCTTATACAAGTCAATCTTTTATGACTTACTTGTAATTTACAAGTCAGTCATAAAAGATTGACTTGTATAAGGGGCAAGGGTGTTAACTCTCAGCAGCAATACGGCCCATTGTTAGGTAGGTGTCATTGATGCGTTTAATTCTTGGTTTGGTCTCACGGCATGATAACAACATAGCAGACAACTTAGTTCGACATAGAATGTTGGCACGGACGATCTATATGCTATACAGATATAAGTGTTTTTGATATAAGTGTTATATTTTAAGACAATATTATTATTATTCTTAAATTTACTATCAATAAACTTAGAATGGTATATAGTTCTTTTTTTAAATTCAAACAGCAAGTGTTTGTTGATTCATTTACGTGGGTTATGCATAAATGTTTAAATTGTACGTTATGGTATTTTTTATGCAACAATTAAGATCTGGGATCTAATTAAGCGAGCCATGACTACTAAAGTCATTAGTCATTTAATTTGGAGGTCTTGACAGTAGGCTATATTAATATTTAAAATACGTAAAAAGTAATTAGTAATTTGACAACCAACCCTCGTCCGTTATACAAAATCTCCTAAATTCAACCACCCCTCCCCAGTCATTGTGTACGTTATATCAAGTTATACATAGTTTTGCCATTTCTCACTCCCTATTTTAAATAAGATTATATATATATAAAAGGAGCAATTCTTAATCAGGTGAAATGGACTTCATTTTATCACTTGGCACAAAAACAATGATAGAATCGATTGGCCAAAACTAGATCTACGGTCTACCCCATGACGCCTGTTCACTTTCCACACTTTTAGTGTACTGTGATCAACACAAAGGGTGCTTGTGATCTTCTTATTGGAGTTTCGAACGTATCATTTGTTAAGTGCCCTAACTATGGAACTTGAGGGTCCCCCTGAGTCTAACCATATGGTAAACAATGGACTCCCAAATAGATCAAGACCCTCAGATATAACTATGCAATAAAAAAAAAGATGTATATGTAAATATATACAGACATATGATGTCTACTTAAAACATTGACTCAGATATAACTATACTATGCAATAAAAAAAGATGTATATGGACAGATATACAGACATATGATGTCTACTTAAAACATTGACTCCGATATAACTATGCAATAAAAAAAGATATATATATGGAAATATATACAGACATATGATGTATACTTAAAACATTGACTCAGGTATATCTATGCAATAAAAAAAGATGTATATGGAAATATATACAGACATATGATACCTACTTAAAACATTGACTCAGATATAACTATGCAATAAAAAAAAAGATGTATAAAGAAATATATACAGAAATATGATGTCTACTTGTCATTGGAAATCTACGAAACGTCTAACACTTTTCTAGCTTTGACCACTTCCGGGAGTTTGTGATCCTAGAGCCTCATGGTCATTGCGACATGTACGCCGTCCTGTTGGTCGCCCCTGACAACCCCCACGCCGACATCGCGGCCATCTTCCTCCACAACGAGGGCTACTCCACGATGTGTGGCCACGCGTGCATTGCACTGGGCCGGTACGCAGTGGACAAGGTAAGGGGAAAGGCTATGGGAGAATCAACCTTGTTAGATTGCATGGTTGATTTTGTGACTTATTGATTGGCTGATTGAATGGCGATTGATTAATTGATTTATGATTTAACTGATTTATTAATCAAATGTATGAGTGAATGAAGAATCGATTGATTGAATAGATAGGCAATTGGTTGTAAGAATAGATAAGTGATTTATTAAAAATGATTGATACAAAAAATTATTGATTCATTGATAGATTGACTAAACAATTTAAATTTGTAGAGAGATTAAATTAAATATTGAATTATTAAATTGATGTAATGACCTAAACAGTTGATTGAGTGAGAGACTGTTTTTAAAAACAAGTGATTGACTAAAAAAAATGATTGGTTGACTGATTAAATAAATAGTTGTTTGATTGACTATAAATACATCTGGTATTTTGATTGGTTGATGAAATAATTGTTTGATGTGATTTTTTCCAGGGGCTAGTTGACCACCATACGACTAAGTCTGAAGTCCAGGTCAACATTCAAGTTCCATGTGGTCTGGTCAAGACATTTGTCTCAATTCAGAAAGATGGCGACACGAGCATCGGAAGCACCGGAAGTGTTCGATTTGAAAGCGTCCCTTCGTTTGTAGTTTGTACAGGTTGGTTTCATTCTCGGAGGTAGTGCGATGGGTCACTTTAACAATTTATCTTTTTTTTTGTTACACTTTATTATATTGAGTAATTGGGACAATAAAGGTGGATTATTGTGGAATTCAGTGAAATGTAAGTAGGCCTAATACCTAATAGTCTAGATCCATACGGCCGGTGAAGCGGCGTTCATCAGTTTCTGTGGCCCAAGGCATACTAAGGGATTGTGTGGCCAGCACAATACCCTACCCGACTTTAATTAACCCCGTCTAATGTCAGGTAACCACACAGAGCTGGGTAGACTCGGGGACATCCTCCCGTCCTCCCTTCAAGGACTCCAACGTATCCAGAACTGCGCAGCCCGACTAGTTCTCAAGAAGAAGAAGTCAAATAATATCAATCCTCTGCACCGATCTCTGCACTGGTTACCCATCAACAACCGGATCTCATATAGGCTGGCTTCTCTCTGTTATAAGTGCTTGAATAACTGTGCCCCGGATTATCTTCGCTCTTGTATGGAGCTCTACACCCAGTCCCGCCCACTTCGTTCGGCTTCTGACGCGCTCACTCTGCGGATCCCTCGTGTGAGGCTAGTGTCCGCTGGTGAACGTTAATTTTCCTACGCAGGACCGTCTGCTTGGAATCCCCTCCCATTACAGCTTCGCCAGAGCCCTAGCTATGACACCTTCAGGAGCTGGCTGAAGACTCACCTATTTCGTCAGCAGAATTAGCGTATTACTACATATTTCGTTGTCTGTCTGTATTCTGTAACTGTCGTCTGCGCATAGAACTGTCACCAACGGGATATGCGCTATATAAGCACCGTTATTATTATTATTATTATAGCCCTCCCCTGGATTCGTACACAGAACCTTTCGGTACGCCAGCCGAACGCGCTGATCGGTCACTGTGCCCCGAATTCAGTTACAAGATTAACATATTTATGAATCGTTTAAATAATAAAACTCCATTTGGTGAACGCAGCCTTAAATCAAATGCCTGAAGTAAAAAATGCTAAAGAAGTTATGAAATGTATGCAATTAATTTCACGTCAACTATTTTTTTACATTATATTTTGTATGTTTTCGATTCTTAGAGGTACCGAATGTCCATTTTTTTTTCACAAGCCAGGTAGATGACGGAAATGCATACATACGGCACATTTTTTATCTTTCAGATGTTTTGGTACACGTAGAGGGCTACGGAAACTGCCAGATAGACGTTGCATATGGAGGAGCATTTTATGCATTCGTCACGTCTGCTGATCTGAACTTGGATTTACAGCGCTCTTCTATCTCAAAAATTAAAAAAGCTGCTATGGCTGTAAAAGGTTACAGAAAAAACACACACATTATTAATAATATCTAAATTATGTAGATTAGATGTAGTTAACTTTTCAAGGGCAATAATGATTAGCCTGACCATTGGCGGTGATTATGCGTCTTCTTTATGGGCATTACTGTAAGGCTAGTAAATTCGATGGTCAAGTAGGTGGTCCCAGAAGCTTGGAACTCGCTTCGAGTTAGCCGTCTTCATTCGAGAGCGCCCGCGGAGCTATCCGTGCGTGGGAGTCGATCAGAACAATTTAATGGTTTAAGAGCCGGGAAATATCTGACACGGGCTGAGGTGTGTGGTAGCAAATAAAATGAACCAATCTAGCAGACCTGTGGTGGAACGCTCCGAAGAAAAAATCAGGCAACAGTTGACCAGTTTCGTAAAAGGCACTGCCTTACAGGGGCCTTATTCAGCAGGTGTAGTCCAATATCTGGACTTGTACAATTTATATAGGTATAAATACATATACAATTGGAATAGAAAAGCAATAAAAAAAATTCAGTTATACTTGGAGTAGTAAAGTATCTGGTTGGACCGAATTGATCCATAGGGCCAGTGAAGCAGCGTTCAATTGGAGTAGGTAGGCCTATAACCCAATGTGCAGTGGCATAAGTATAAATCCAGATACAACTGGAGTAGGCCTAATCATAATAAAAACCCAAGTACAGCTGCAGAAACCATTATATAGTAGGCTAATATCCGAATATATGAACTAATATTAAAATTTAGCCTACACTATCAAGGTAAGAACTGAATGGATTAAAGTAATATTTGTCTGTGTATCAGTTTGCTATTTCGTAAACAATCCATTTTATCTCACGCCCCCCCCCCCCCGCCCCCACAGCCACACCATGTACTTTAACCGCCAGCTTATCACCGGGCACTTATAAATAGCCAGTTTACTTTCTCCCCCACCCTCCCACGGCGTTAAATATAAACAGATCGCACTCATTCATATCACATGTAAGATTTATTTATCCACCGATGACAAGAACACAGTGTCATGGCATGACATCTCTAAGACTTTACTATCACGCTAAGACTAAGACGTCTAAAAGAAGTGTTATACTTTTGACCCCTAGTTGCACGCGTCTAATCTAAAATTAAAATTGAAGAAGAACATTAAAGTCAAAGTAGCAGTTTTAAACGACAGATAGCAAAGAATTGCGATATAGTTAGATCATAATAAAGTTGATTTTTTTTTAAGGAGGAAAATAAATACTTACCATCTTAGCTGTGCAGTAGGTTGTGAGAATATGAGTGTTCACCATCTAAGCTAGGCAGGGTGAAGTGAGAACATGTTTTCACAATCTTAGCTAGGCAGGATGTAGTGAGGACATGTTTTTACCATCTTAGCTAGGCAGGATGTAGTGAGGATATGTTTTCACCATCTTAGCTAGGCAGAATGTAGTGATAACTTCACCATCTTAGCTAGGCAGGATGTAGTGAGGACATGTTTTCACCATCTTAGATATGCAGGGTGTAGCAAGAACATGTTTTTACCATCTTAGCTAGGCAGAATGCAGCGAGAACATGTTTTTACCATCTTAGCTATGCAGGATGTAGCGAGAACATTAATGTTCAACATCTCGTCTATACTGAAGCTATTTAGAAATCCTGGTAGTCTGTGGGATAGGAGACATAGCGACTTCTTTATATATACAAAAATGTTTACTGCAATTACGTTATATAATTAAGGAGATGCATTGCTTGATATACAATTGAGAAAATCACATTATTTCACCCATGGTGAAACAATACACTAAATATTAAATTGCCCTTTTGTCTTTCTAACGAGTGACGTACAACGATAAATGATCGTAAAAAAGCCTCTACTTAGTCGAATATGCTATGCTACTTATAGCCGACTACACACACACACAAACCAAAACAAACTTTAAAAGGTAAACAAAACACGCCTATTTTAACCCACAAAACAAAGAGAGCACACTCCTCATTGTGTCTGGTTTATCTACTATCTACCTAATGCTGACAAGACAAGCACATTTACGTGTACTATAGAGACATGCATATAATAGCAGGACTATGCTGACAAGACAATAAAAAAAAGCAGACGTCAATAGGCTTACATGTAGGACAGTGTGCTCTAAATATTATTAAATGGGGAAGGGGGAGGGGTGGATACAAAATTTAGGCCCACACCTGATTTGAGTAGGCGCCTATTATTTTAATTCAAATATTTTTGTGTACCTACTTTAAAAGTTCTAGACATTATGATTTAAGCACAAAAGAATCTAAGCTTAAAAAAAAAAAAACGTGTGGGCTTAATTACTATCAAGGACCTTCTACGATTTCTTTTTCAGGGAGGGTGTCTAAGGGAGTACGGGGAGGGACTCCAAATATGTATTCGGTCTTTACAAAACAAAATATTGGAGAGGCAAGTCTTGGTCCGAAATCACTCTCTATTTCCTTGTTCAGCAATGCCTAAAAAAATTCGACTATCAATTCCCCCCTCCCCCGTCCTCCCAATACTGCAAAAAAATTTGGGTTTTTAATTAAGAAGAAAAAACAACAAGAAAACTTTTGGACAAAAAATACATAAAAATGTGTAGGCTCCAGGGGGAGTCGAACCCTCGACCTTCTGCTTACTAGGCAGACGCTCTAACCAACTGAGCTATGGAGCCGGTTGACAATTTACATGCGTATTCACAGTTTCTTTTCAGTTATCGCCTTTGACATTGTTGGTCATCGATTAGATTATATCAGTATTGATTGTTTGTTTTTTATGTAAATAGTCTACTTTTTGCTTACAATATTTACTTAGTCATAATGCGAAATGTACTTTAGGACAGGGGTAAACAACCTTTTGATAATAGTGTGCAAAAGTAAGATTTCTAATTAAATAAAAATGTATTCAATTCAGCGTGCCAAAACTGGCCAAAACTTACCTTGCCTCAGATTAAAGTCATCCTGCTCTTTTTATTGGAATTGGGACCGGGGGGGGGGGGGGGGTAGATCTTCAGCGTGCCATTGAAAAAAAAAGGCACTAGTTCGGCAATACGGTAGAAATAGGCCTATTATACCTACTACTACAATACTACAATCATGCATGGGCGCAGGGGTAGTCTAAGGCCTTCAGCAGGGGGACAAGTAGAACTACATCAGGTCTTCATCATGAAATGTTATGACAGGCGTAGCAAAAGGTTTGGGGCATGGGGGTAGCCTACATATATGTCCCCTGGCGCCAAGATAAAAAGGCGCCAAAATAAGGCTCTCAATGTTATATAATTTAGACAAATGTGATTGAACGGGGAAAGGGTGCTAGTTTTATAGTTCGTCCCCGGGGCGCAAAATATCCTAGGTATTATTGGCCTATCGCATAGGTCCGAAGGGACAGAGATGGGCAACATTTTGATATTATTGTGTAGGATTTCTAATTTATTCAGCGTGCCAACAGCCTAAAAGTCATCCTGCTCTTTTCTTTTAAGAAGAGACTATAGTCTTTTTAGGGGTCTTCCACGTGCCTTTGAAAATTGCATTGCGTGTCAAGTCTGGCACGCTTTTAAATAGGTTGCCGATGCCAGCGAAAGGAAATAATTTTTTTTTTTTTTTAAGGTAGAGAAACAAGTCACTACTGTCCATTTAGCCTGTATAAACTTCGCATTAATGAAAATGTTAATTAAATATCTGTTTATTTATTTCATGAATAGAAGCTGTAGCCGCTAAAGTCCCGCTCCATCACCCAGAAACTCCAGCCTTTCTGTATGGAACAATGGTTTTAGACTCTAGGGATGCAGTCAACACAGGCCTTGAATATCTTCACACGTGTATATTCGCTGATTCCGAGGTGAGTCAATCTTCTCTGTTTGCTCACTCTGTGGTGTGTCCAATCTCATCCTACATATACAGACCTCTGAGGTAATAGAGTTGTAGCCTAAGCTCAGTTGATAGCTCATCGTGAGCATACGTCGTTACGGCAAACAGGCGAACCTTCTAGGCTACAGTGAATATTATTGCGCTCTGCTCGTAGGCTATCCGTGGGGATTCACGTGCCTACGGTGGACAAGATACGCCCTAGGCTACGCCCCCTACGGGAGTAATATAAGCTTAATCCAATTACTTTCATATATAATTACAACTGTTAGCTATAAACTTCTATTTATAACATTGCCTACTGCCCGCTGACTGAAGAATATTTTGTGTGTGTAGGTCTGCCGACATTTGTTGGTTAATTTTCAATCATTTTTCTTATCAAATCTTATATATAACTTATCAACAAAAATGTATCAGTAAGGACTAGATCTAGGCCTAGACTAACTGTAAATATATATTTTTATGTTTGACCACATGTTTACAAACTTTTATAATATGCAATAATAATTGTAATTTTTCAAACGTATTTTTAAACGTGACAACGGAAATATAATAATTATAAGAAATCTAGTAGGCTATTGTTTCGTTATTTAGACTGACAGCTATTGTTTCGTTATTTAGACTGACAGATCCCCGTGTGGCTCCGGAAGTACCGCCCGCATGGCTCTGATGTTCCAGAGAAACCAGATACAGATTGGCCACACGTGTACCTTCAGAAGCGGCGTCACCGGGTCGGAGTTCAGGGCACGAGTTGTGAGAAGCGCTCTGGTTGAGTCCACCGAGGCTGTCGTCGTGGAGGTGGAAGGCCGAGGGTACTACACCGGAAGCAATAGTCTTACTCTGGAAGACGGAGATGATTTGGGAAAAGGGTTCTATGTTCGATAACGAGTGTCGCAGTTGTTGTTTCTTTAAGTTTAATCTTGTCATTTAGTCGACTGTTGTTGCTAAGGAACTCATCTTTATGACATTAACCAATGCATCTAAACGAATTCTAATATTGTCTCTTTTTGTTTCAAGCGTAAACATAATGATATATTTATTAAAAAAAAAGAGAAATAGCTTAAATACTCAAATACATAGGCTACAGTTTTATTCGCTTTGGTTTTTGAATTCATAATAAAAAAGAACATTTTCTTTCAAATGTTTTTTATTTTCTTGTTGAGACTGTTTCTGTGTGTAAGCTTACTTTTTTAAATATAAATCTAATTGCAGTACAGTATTATAAAAGAAAACTTATCTTAGCCTTAAGTCAAAACCCCAGAGGACACACCATATCGACGGGGAGGGGGGGGGCGTGTTTTCCATGTATTTTCAAGGTTTCCACGTGTTTTTCCCGTCGATACGACGTGATGTACCCGCTGGGACGTATCGTGAACGCAGCTATATAAAATCCAACAAGTTAGTGGGTTAGTTTCAATTAATGTATGCATAACTGGATATAAGTCTTTTACACAATGGACAAGTCTTAACGTGTATGCATGCATAAAAGGTCACGTGCAAAAACATATCCGTTCTTATTCGATCATTTTTTTCGAAAAAATGTCTGTGTGCTTTTTTACTGGTTGTACTCAAATTTGTTGGGGATTAAAATTTATTTCATTTTCAATAGATGTTTACAAAACAAAACAATGTATTGTGAAAGTCAGAAGTGAAAAATCATCTTTTTAAAATATCAAACTTATTGCTTAATGCAAAAGAATTTTTGTTATTCGTTTTTATGAATTTACGCATTTTGTTTTTCAATAACCAAGAAAACGCAACTCTTGACTCATTTATTTTGTAAACAAATAAAACTTTTACCTCACGCGACTAACACTTGAGTATTAATTATCGCCTGTTCACTTTTGATGTTAAAAACGGATTCCTCATAACTAATATTGTACCCTTTGTATAATTCTAAAAGACTAGAACTGGCCGTCGAGGTTGAAATCACTTGTCAAACACCAGCAAAAGCATGCTTTTTTTGTTTATTAGTTTAAAAAAAGAACAGGAAGTTCACGAACATTCGGGTTCAAAAGTTCACGCCTCATTAAGACTTGTCAATAGGAACATTCGGGTTCGACCTGTAGAACTTTAAACCCATAGTGCCCATACAATGAATGTTAACTTTTATTAGGCCATAAACGGGGCTGATTTTTTATTCACCCTCGTCATATGAAAGTGGAACATGCAAGGTGTGGTGGGTAGATGGATCCAAAATTCAGATCTTTGCTAAAGGATGAACATTTACAAATTGTGTTCTCTTTTGTAAGGCTCGTAGGTCTGTTTACAATGACCAGAAAAGGGAAGTCAACTACAAGAAAAAAAAAAGGTGAATTTTTAGTTTCTATTAGTATCCCGTCAGACCAAATTGATCCATAGGGCCGGTGAAGCAACGTTCGCCAGTTTCTGTGGCCACGGCATACTAGGTGATTGTGTGGCCAGCACTATACACAGCCGCCTTTACTTTACCCCAATTAAGGTCAGATGCAAATCATAGCTGGGTAGACTCAGGGACGCCCTCCATGACCGGGAAAAAATTTACAGCTCAGGACCGTTGGTACGCCAGTCGAACGCGCTGCCCCTTGGCCACCGTGTCCTCTAGTTTCTATTAGACACATAGTTTCACTTCAAAAATGTTTATTTTATTTTTAGCCATCCAAAGTGACTTTATAATAAGAATAACTTAGTTTCAGGCGAAAAAATAATAATTTAAACTAAAAATGTATTTGAAAAAAAGATGTATAGGCCTAGGCCTAAGCTTAGATCTATGTACTAAATATGTGTCGCTCATTATAGCGGTACATCCATTGAAATAAACATAAAACAAAAACAGCAAGTTGTGGTGGTAACCTTTAGGGAGTCATT
Organism: Anisus vortex; assembly: GCA_949126835.1. NCBI lineage: Eukaryota > Metazoa > Mollusca > Gastropoda > Planorbidae > Anisus > Anisus vortex. Next base: position 7,833,204 of record OX421495.1, read on the forward strand.
ATTATTATTATTGTTTATCATATGTTCAAGCCCATGACCCGCGGGCCACATACCGGCGTACGATTACATACGGCACGCGAAAGAATTCATTGTATTGCAGTCAAAAGTTTTAAATCTACACGGATAAATGAATGGTTATATTTTGTGGCCCACAACTTGAAGTGTGATGTGACTTTTTGTCAATTATGTTTAACACCTTGTGTAGCCCCCCCCTCCCCCTAATACTAGCGCCCCCTCTCCCAACTTGAGCGTATCTTACATAAGTTATTTCAAGCTAAATTTCCCAGCGTTGCCCGGGACAAAAAATTCATAGCCTAGGACCTATCGATAAAAATCTTCTAAACTATAATGAACAGGAAGTTAAAATAATTTTAAAAATATAAGTAGGCCTATAAATTATTTATTGAAAAAATGTAGGAAAGTAATTTAAAATAAATATTGTAATTTGGTTTAAAAAAAATGCATGTCTTTTTATTTAACAAAAAGTTAGGACTGTCCTTGGCTGAGAATTGAACACCCTTCTCCCGCATGCACTTAAAATATAATTATTAGATTTTACTTATTGAAACATTTAAGAAAGCTCCAAGTCCTGAAATTATTTACCATCTTGATCATTGGGGGTTTATTGTCAATAATTTTGGTTTTTGGTGGTTTATATTAAGCACTACTCTTCCATGTATAATAGCCTAACTACATACTCAACTTTGTTCTGTGTGCTCATATTAATCACAATCTACGACAATACTGACAGAAGAACTAAAAAAGACATATCAATATTTTTTTGTCTGGCAGCCTGGTTAGAAGTAGAATGTATGGCTTCCTTACATTTTTTTTCACAACCAGTAAAAAAAACAGTAGAGGGTCGTCCATAAATAACGAGGCGCGATTTTTTTTTTACATATTTTTAACTTTCCATCGTCACAAGTCGACACAACATGTCAGACACCCCTTCCCTCCCAATCCAATACAACGTCACAAAGCTCACCACTAAAAAAAACATGCCCCATTTCCGATTTCAAAATTAACTTATAAATAGTTGAGCTGCCCGCCCACCCCGCCACACACACAAGCACACCCTACGCCATAGATATCCAGAACTATAAATATTGCAATGAAAGGTAGAGTTATTTTAAAACATGGTTAAAGATGCGACATTTTCATTTTTAAAGTGACGCCACATTGTTTACACACATTATATCGTCAAAGAGGTTTGACCTCCCGCCCTCCCCTCTCACCCACAGGCGCCTGTCATCGCTTGTGGACGGGCCCTTACGTCCCTTTAGCGTAACTATCATCACCACAAAAAGTATATTTTTTTGTAAAGCGTCACGAAGTGTATTTGAAATGGTAATCATGGTCTTAGTTTTAATTGTTAGCTCATAAGGCGACTTCATTCTTATCTTGTATGTTACAGACGCTTCGTCTATACTATATATACTATTATTGCATCTCTGTGTTCATTTGTTGTAGTAACTAGCTTACATATACAAATAAAGCGTATAGGCCTATTATGTCTTGTTACGAAGATTAATCGTGATTATGCATCGTTTCCCAACTAGCGTAGGTTAGGCTACATTATTTGTCCATCATTAGTCGCGGTCATGATATCCTGTGATTATTTTCACAGTAGGCCTTATGTCTAAGCCTAGTTAAAAACCTTGATCAGGCGTAGACATACACACTGGTAACATATATAGGCTATATATAATATATACATAAGTGTAAGTACATTTAGTTATCTGTCCTATCATCTGTAATTGTGTCCACGCTGTTGCCTGGGTTACGTCCCGTGGCTCTTCACACGCATAAAAAAAACCTGCTATGTCTTTATCTAATAATATGACGGAATTTGAGTATGACGATTAAGGCTAGCCAAAAGTGACCTGGTCTGGTAACTTATCAACAAAGTCTTATACAGGAGACGGTAACATTTTGATAATATAATATTTCTCATGCATTCAGAGTGTCAATAATCCCTCTCTGGCACTCAATTTCTTGTAAAAGAGACTGTAGGCCTATAGGCCTATAGCTTTTGCTGACCCCTGCTCTAAGACAACCTTAAAATGCTTTAAACGAAAGATGTGCAACATTTTTCGTCAGTTGGCTGTAGATCTAGACTATAAGGAATTTGATACAACTAGAAGGAGAGTCTGACTTTTTTTTTAATGATTTGTGACGGTGTGTGTGTCTTCATTTGAAACATTAATAAAAATGCCAGAATAGACTGACCACGGATGAGCGTAGGACGCAATAATCTTCTTTATAGAAGGAGCGTCTGTAATATATAGGCCTAAGAGAAAATGAAAAACATAATTAGCCTAGGCTCAAAGCCTTTACAAGCTTATGTAGCGCCCCAGGCCAAAAGTTTCAGCGCCGCCCCCTTGCACACTGTAACTGCTAGTTGCTATATTTAGATTAGGCCTACATTTGCCGCCCCCTGGCATATGCCCCCCCCCCCCCCCCCATGTGAAGGCACTGCCCACAGAATAGGTATAAATACCTATTCTGTGGCACTGCCTAGGCTTCTACTAACTTAAACTACTAGGCCTACTAAAAAACTTAATAAAATTGGTAGCCTGCTAGATCTATAGCTATAGCTTGACTCTAGTCCAATAAGATTATATCTGCATATAACGGAACGACAACGGCCCGGTATGCCCTTCTATATAGGCCCAACAATAGCCTAATTTACAAGCAAACGACAAATTTAAATAGGCCTAGGCTACTAGTACTATATATAGGCTACTATATAGTACAATATAGTATAATATAGGTTACATTAGATACAGTAGGCCTGAGTAGGCCTAGGCCTATTTATAATTTATACAATTATGAATTAGATCAAGAGCTAGAAAAAATAATTGACTAAAAATAATCGAAGGTGGGTATTACACATAGAGCTACTCATACCCAATAAGATATTAAAATTGGGCTAAACTAAACCATAATGACATTATTGCGGTCTTTCATACAACTTTGGTCAGTGGGACACTAAACATGAATTTCAGAAAAGAAAAGTAACAGCGAAAGCTGGTTGTCTTGGCAACTAAAAGTTATCTCGTAGACAAATGATTCTCTGATGTACAACACTGTGTTGTCCTTGGCTGTTGAATCAGTTGATGTCGTCGATAGCAATCGGACGATTTGAAATTACGTGACATTTTAAGTAGGTTTTAAATAAGTCATGCACTTTAAAAGCTCTAAAAAATATTGTTCTTAATATTTCTTACAAATCTATATTATCTGTAATGTTTTTGTTTTGATAATGACAAGTTTATTTTGGCATAAATGACAAAAGGAATACCAATGTATCTATCGGCTGCAGTAGCGTGATCACGTGATTTGCTACTTCCGTTTTCAGAGCATCGTGCATCCCTCATCTTTTGGCTAGGGTCCATAAAATTTAACAAAGTTGGTAAGTAGTATTATTATTGTTTTTGTATTTGTTTATTTCTCCCAGATAGCTTACGGTATTGCATTCAAACATTTTTCAAGTATTTCCCTACGATTTTAACACCTAATTAGCGCGTTTTAAACTTTTCTAAGCCATAAATAATAATAAAAAAAACATCAATTATCTCCACAATGTGACGCTCGCGGGAAAATGACGTTCGGCCACGTCGGACTTTCTGTTCTGAACTTATATTTGTAGCTTTTGGAATTAAAATGGTTAGCAGTAATGCTAATTTAATCATCTAGATTTAGTAACAAGTGTAAATATCATCTCAATTTATTTTGTTTTGATATAAACACTGTCATTAGGCGAGGGCTTTTTCTTTGTTTACACTGACTACGCAGTTTTCAATATGGCGACATTAATTAAAAAAATACTTGAATAAAATATTCCGTGAACTTAACCACTTTTTAACTTCCTCTTATATTAAGCTTTATTGTGATAAATATTAAAGCAAATAGTACATTTAGTGTCTAATGAAATTATGACTTATGAGAAGTCAGAGAAGATACAAAAAATTCAAAAATGAAAAATAGTATTTGGCAGTTCACCACTGCCACTTCACTGTCTTCAGCAAGGTGCTATACTTATACTATACTATAAATATAAGCACCTATATGGTTTATTGGATGTGCATATATTTATGGTTACTCTTTAATACATCTAATAAACAGTTAGGCTACATAACTTATGCAATTAAAAACATGGGTTTCTTTTTTGTCATTTCATAGTTATTATAACTGACTCAATAACATCCTAGGCCTAGCCTGGCCTAGGCTAAACAATTGTCAATCGTCATAATTGACATAATCCTGATCCAGCAGTCATCTGGGCACTTGCCCTTCGGCCTAACATAAACAAAGAACTTAAGTTTAAGAAATTGACCAATTTTAATGAATAATAATGTTAAAATATAGGCTAAATTGCTAAATTAGCTTAACTTAAACCAACTTAGTTCTAATTTAATGACTATGGAGCATGTTACTAATTTTGCAGTTTTTATTATTTAGACCAAATGCCATATTGTTAAGTTAGTCAAGTTTTTTGTTGTTTGTGGTTTTTATGATCACTATTTAATGGGTAATAAAAAGAAAGACTTGCTTAGGATTGTAAAACCTAGGGCATTGATTTAATGACTATCTTGTAAGAAGCCATTAAAGTATGATTAAAGCCCAAAATTAAATAGTAAGGGTGCTTACTTTAATTAATAGATAATTATTTATTATTCATTAGCCTATTATAAATATAATATATTGTTGTTGTATAAATTGTATTTAAACATTTAGGAAATTGAAGAAGTAGGCATAGTTTGTCAATTAAATTAAAGGAATTAAAGATGTTTATAGCTTTTTAATCAAAACCAATTAACATTTTTGTAGAAATCTGAATTTAAACTGATTCACCGTTTTAATCCTTTGTTGCAAAAAAGCAGATTTATGGAAATAAATATGTGATGTCATAGATTGTAAAATAAATTTGAACATGTAGACCTATAGCTGTGCCTGACAAAGAAACAAATTTTAATGTATATTTGTACATTAAAACTTACCAGACTATCAAAATGAACTAATTTAGCTTAGTTAAAAAAAAATTCAAGCAGGGGTGTGAGCTGTTTACATTTGCAATACCTTTAGAAAGTTAAGAGATACTTGAGAGCCTGATGACCAATTGATCATTTGGTGAATGAAAGTAGGCCAACATTAATAAATTTAGCTGTAATAATTACATTTGTATGAATACATTTAAAATAATGTATCTTTTAGAAAGGACATTTTTTAAATTTATTTGACCAATATGTAAATGATGATTGGAAATTTGTTTTCTCGCTACAGATAATGTTGTTTGCATCATATCAACAGTTCAAAGTGTTTTAATTTCATTGAGGATCGATTAGTGATAGCCAACAAAAATGAACGATTCAGGTATGTTACTTATTTAGTATACTTAACTTGAATAGCTGTATTTCTTTTGAGTTTTAACTTGTAGAGATATTTTGACTAAATAATTAATTTATTTAAGAAATCTGATTCCTTTAATCATTTTAAAATGAACTGCTAGGTTACTCGAGTACGTGACAGGAAAATTGAGTTGTTTTTAGATAAGTTGTTATTTACTGTATTGTCTGCAGTGTTGTTTAGTTACCTTGGATAAACATAGTGTAAGAAAATTCAGTTACAATGGGTATAGAAGGGAATATATCTTTCAATTTAGTTAAAACTCTCATGATACTGGGTGGAAAATAAAATGGGTTATATTGTACTCTAGTGATGAAGTACTTAAAAGTACATTATAACACCATAGAAACACATCACTTTTGTTTGTTTATAAATTCCTTCAAAAATACTTTATCAATATCTATTTATAATTATAATGGTTAATTTTTTTTTCCTTCTGTTGACATGTTTTAATCATGGGTGGGGATGCTACCTTCCTCGCCACAGCACCGTGGACCTCAAGTAGTCCAGGTACATTTATCATGCTGTAGGTGGTTTTATAGTCTCTACTTGCGTGACTTTGCTTTTCTCAAAGTTGTTGACAGATGGCTTAAATTTTGTTTTTGGAACATGATAAACATAACGGAAAAACTCCATTACCATTATGTGAACAGAAGAACTTGCTAATAGACAGTCAAGCACTATCAAGGAAAGTATTCCTTGTATCTAACTTTTATAGTTGAAATTGTGGGGAATTCTCTTTTTTTTTTCCTAAACAGTAGCCATGAACCCTTTTTGTTTTAAATCCCTATGAAGAAATTTAGATTTGGGCTAACCTCTCCATTTCAATGATTTGTAATTCAGTGGGTGGTTCTCAGATATGTTTAACTTGTTTCCTAGTCTAATGTTATCACAAATCTTGGTGCTTTCTCTATAAGTGTTATTTAAGTGTGCTAGGCAAATACATCTTGTCCTTCTTATCTTAGACATTACAGACGCTCCTTCTATAAAGAAGATTATTGCGTCCGTGGTCCAAGTCTAGTCTTGCATTTTGATTAATGTTTTAAATGATGTTAAGTTACTGGTTTTCCTGGTTTGTTCAGGCAACCCATTCCATACCTGAATGCCACTCAGGAAGAAAGAGTACTTATATGCATTTGTTCTCATATAAGGGATAAGGAAAGTGTTTTTGTCTTTATGTTTATCTGAGCTTTGCAACAGGTTGTTATTGGGTTGTATTTCTAAATTAGAGTTTAATGCGTTCTTGTCAGGTGTATTTGACAAAGCTTTATAAATCTTTCATCTTCTACTTTATTAAACAAGTAGAACATGGTAGAGATTATTTAAATTATTGATTTAAACTGGGAAAAAATCAGGACTTAAACCAAAAAGTTGTTTCTCTTCAATCATTCATTATTTTTTATGTTTGAATTTAAGTTTATTAGTATTAAAATTAAAATGTTTTCTAATAAAACTATTTCACAAGCTTCAATAGATTAAAAACATTTTAGATAAACACTATCAAGCCACTGATAGTTTTAAAGTTTGATCCTGCGGCTGTATGGAATTGTATGTCCTAGGGAAAAAAAGGCCAATGCTGCTGCACCTTTTTGCTTTTGTTTTTATTTATTGTATTTTTATTCTATATCACACCCAAGTAGAGGTTTAACTTATGTTGGGTAGCCTTTTTAGTTTTATGTTCTTATTACAGTTGTATACTTGACCTTTCTTTTTAAATTGTAATGGTTTATTTGATTTAGAAACAATTACTTTCCATTTAAAAAATGTTTTCCAAGAATATAATGGCATTTATTTCATTTAAAAAAATCTTCACAGACGTGTAAACAAATAACCAGATGTTTTTGCTCAGTATACAATGTTGGTTTTATTGGTCAACATAGTATGCATTCATCTGCTAATGATTCTAATATACTTAACTTTTTGTTTCCTGGTTAATACCCATCTGGTAAAACATTTCTATAAGCTAGAATTATGGTAGTTGTAGACATTGAGCACCTCCATGAGGTTAAAGTTATTGGTTTATGGTCTGGAGCCATTCAGGATATCTATTTGTTCTCAACCTATCAGAAAGTTGATAATCCATTGGTGAAGAGATCCACACATGATGACAAAAAGCCCATTCTGGAGGGTTGACGCTGGGTTTACCCACCTCTGACCGTAGGAGAACTAAAGGCGACTGGGCTTTGTGCTGGCCACGTTATCTCCTTTTACGCCATGGCCACAGAGCCTACTTCACAAGCCACATGGACCAACATGGCCAGAAAGGATTACTTTACTTTTGAAACAAATACTTATTTCAGCCTATTCGGGTATTATATCTAGTGAGTTTAAATCTTCTTTAACTCCACCTATGGTGTTTGGTCTATGCACATTGAAAATGTGATTGATTTACCAACATATTGTTTATTGTGATCGTTGATGGTTGGCTTATTGTTTATATCTAAAATCCCTTATCAATTATAATTCGAAAGCTTGTTGTTTCCTACTATTCCTAGTAGTAGTATGTACCTAGACCTAGTTGGTAGTTGTGGGAAGGTCTGTGTGTAATATCATATACTATGGCATCCCGACGTAGAATGGGTTGCCTGAACAAATACAGTAACTTAATTTAAAACGCTATTCAAAAGGCTAGACTGGACTCAAACAAAGCAATAATCTTCTTTATAGAAAGAGCGTCTATAACCAGTGTCGTTGCTAGGAATTTGGGGGCCGAGGGGGGGGGGGGCTTGGCCTCTTTAGGGTCCCCTGCACTTTGAAATTTGACATTATGACATGAGAAAAAAAACAATTCGGACACTCCTTTGGGGGCCCTCTTAAAGTAGGGGCCCGGGGGGATTTTCGAATTAGGACCTCCCCCTCCCCTAGCTACGCCACTGTCTATAACATGAAAGATACGATAGTAGTTGTAGCCCGAGTAGGGGCTTAACTATGGCTATGCTATAGACTTGCATGAAAAACATTTGAATCTCCACTTAAATAAATACTGTAATAATGGCTGTGTACATTAGATAGAGCATGTCATATATTCTTTAAAAAGGCGTTGTAACTAGACTATAGAGCTTGTAAGTAGACTAGACAGCGTTGTTGACTTCTTTGTTTTAATCCTAAACCCCGAAATCCTCTACCACTTTTTTTTTTAATAAACAAACAACGAAAACCCATGACGTTGAAAATCATTGGAGGAAATGTCCCAAGAATAGGGAAGGGAACATCAATGTTAAAGGCTAGCGTGGGTGCATCAGCGTTACCATGGAAACGAGTGGCTTCACACCGCCCACCCAGCCTCCCCGCACCGCCTTCCCGGCTGTCAGCCAGCAGAGTACTTTGTTGGGCTCGTGAGCAGCACTGGGATATGGGGATGGATTTGGGGGGGGGGGGGGCACTTGGGTAATGATTGAAATTTGGGAACGCGCAGGGATAACTTTAGGTGTTTGGTCTGGATAGTGGAGCGGGGAGGGGGGGGGGGGGTAGGGGGAGTCTTGTCTTCTTTGTTGACTGTTGGTGATGTTTTATTTGTTCCCCCTTTTACAGCTAAGCTTAGTGTGTATAGACTGCTTTAAAGCGTAGGAACATTATTGTACTAATACATACGATTATCAACATAGACTGAGAATGTTATAAACCCTTTCCCCCCTCCAACTCTTAAAACAAAATGATGACCTCAGGCCACACAGATGATACAATTCACTTGGACCCCAGACACTAAGGAATTGGTTTCAGCTTCCTAGTTTAGGGAGATGATTTGTACCATAAATTATTATGGTTTGTTAATTGATACGTTTTTTTTTAAATGTTGAGTTTTATTTAAAAACATTAACACGTGACATCTTATTGGTCCAAAATAACCTTGTTCATCTGTTTAAAAAATAATAATATTAATAATAGATTGATTTTGGTGAATTTAACATCCAAGTCAACGAATGAAAAGAATGAAAAGCCCCACGCTCTCTTTTTGTGTTTGTGACCATGAAATATGTTGTTCTACTTCCCTGTTTGGTAACGTCCACTTTGGCAGTTAGAGTCTATACAGAGCTTGCCTCTTACACACAATATAATACTGATATATAGTTTGAATTATTGTGGTATATACTACAGTATAGAGAAAACAAGACTAGCTGCACATGATTTTTACTTTTAGTTGTGTCAAATGTTGCCTTTTTTTGTATTTGACCTATTGATTAGACTTGTCTAAATTTAATTAAACTGAAAGCTAGTTCCTTTTTTTCTTCTTCTTTTTTTCCAAATGGTCCCATGGATACAGCTGTCATTGCGCGCTCGCGTAGAAATGAATATTTTGCATTATGCGAGCTCCTATACCAGGAGAGTGGGATATTGTGTCTCAATCTAACGTGTATAAGTCTACACCCCCCACTCATTGTTCATTTTCATTCTTACTTAGAAAAACAACACAATAACAATCTGTTACAATGCTCAGGTAAACATAATGACAACAACAAAAAAAAACGGTTCTTATCCCATATGCAAGAACACATGTATAAAATAAGTACTCTTTCTTCCCAAGTGGCAACCGGGCATGGAATGGGTTGCCTGAACAAACCAGTACGTTTTTTTTTTTTGAAACACTAATCAAAATGCAAGACTAGAGTTAGATCACGGGTGAACGTAGGTCGTCATAATCTTATTTATAGAAGGGAGCGTGAGCGTCTGTAATATATAATATTAGATGATCTCGTCTTACCATTTCTCTATGTACATCTCGATAAAGTAAAAACCATTTTCTATAATGTCTGGGTTAGCTACCCTGGACTGTTTAATTGGCAGGAGTTGTTTGTAAAAGTGAACGTATCCGATTGTTCAAAGGCCTTTATAATATTATCAAAGGCCTTTATCGTAACTTTGGTGTTGTGTAGTATAAGTGTACATACACTGTGTGTGCTGGATTGGTTTCAATAGTAAATCACGAAATGATCAACGTTTTTAAAGCTTTGCTTAGTGGATCGATTCATTCGTGAAGACAACAGAAGGAACAATGTACACACACAAGAGATGTGCCATGAGCCCATCCATAAAGTCTAGTGTGTGTGAGTGTCTGTGTGTCACTGATAGTTTATTGGTAACCATGGTGATGCAGTGTCAGTGTTGATCACACTTGTCACGTCACACACGGAAAAGGGGGGGGGGGAGGGACAGAGACCACATTGTGAGCAGTTTAGTTTCCTTTCCGAAGTTGTCTGTGAGCGAGTTATACAATTAGTGCATGCAACTGGTCTGTAGTTTAATCCTAGGATGTTTCTGTGTAAGGTGAGTCCTTGTTGTTGTGTTTTGGTGACCAATATTGCCTCGCCGTGTCTGTAACTAAAATTTCAACTTAGCATTTTTCATGTGAGCAGCAAACAGTCAACACTTTTTTAAAATTTTGTTATTGTTTAAGTTTTAGTTGGCGTTAGTCAAATGACTCAATATGATACAAAAATAAACGACTGTGCGCTTCTGGGCTGTGTAATATAACATTTTGTAAGGACAGGTTTGCTGTGTTCGTCTGTCGTGAATTACGGAGAGAAAGGGTCATGCTATAACTATAATAAGCAGGCTAGTTAGGATTCGGTGACCCGTAGAGAGAAATGTAACAGCATATGAAAGCAAAAAAAAAATGGCATTCAATCTTGATGTATTGGTTGCTAGAGTTAGAATCAACCCATAGGGGGAAGGACACCCACAAAAAAAAACAACATTATGTTAAATCATGACAGATAGGATGTGGGGCATGAGCCAGCTGCCGTTTGCGTTGCCACGGCAACGGACGCTTTGGACTTCCTCCACCCCCTCCTCTTCCCTATCCCTCGCACGAGCTCATCTCGCCGCTTGTGTGTGTGTGTGTGGTTGTAAGTTGTGCGAGCGTGGCGAGGCTTGCTGGGCTGGTGGTGGTTTTCCAAACCCCTCTAGATAATATCGCACGACGATTGATCACTAAACTAATGCTAGTGTTAAATAGTATTTCCGAAAGAATTCCAGATTAAAAAATATACACTATGCCTTTTAATCACTGAAGCTGGAGAGTTGGCTTTTTAAAACCACTACATGACTTTATCTCTATTTGAAGTAGGCCCACCGGTACCCGTGTTGGTAGGCCCTATTATTTTGCATCTATTTATCTATATTGAACCTAATCTAATTGTTTCTGTTTAGTTCAAATTAATACCGGTAGAAAAAGAAAGCAATCGGTTTGTATAGGTCGTGTATCCAACAATTGTGAATCTGGTTGCAGCTGGCGGGCCTGTAACCCTAGCTCGTTAAGTATTTCGTCTGGTCGCCTCCCGTGAACTTTCCCCTTCTTCTTGCCCACTTCACGCGCGTAAGCCCTTGTATATTGTTGTCATGACAACCGCGATGTGATTGGGGAGTGTGGTTTGACTGTGTTGGGATGTGTACACTGGCGTGGAAGAGAGAGAGAGAGAGGTAAAGGGGGGACGGATGGCGGGGCGCTGACATTATTCTTTAGTTACCCCTGTTTACTGTAGCCTTTATCATCATTTTCTTATTCTGAGGCCAGCTGTCTCTTCCATCCCCTAATTTAGAAACGTTGCACACAATATTGCTACCATACACTTCCCCGATACCATTACATTACATTATTGACATTATTCTTTCATAAGCCACACATTTTGTCTGGGCTATTGATTTAGAAAATAAATCACAATGTGTTTTGTAATGAAACATGTGTCTTTATGTGGAAAATATGTTTTGTCATTAAATGTCTTTTAGGTTGAAAATATAGTTATAATAAAACTTGTCTTTCAATGGGAAATATGTTTAGTGATGAAGAGGGTGTCTTTGTGTATTAACTGTGCAATAAAACAGGGTACCCTCTAAATTTGTATAAAATGTGTAATAAAACAGGGTATTTGTGTAGGAAATGTGTGATAAAACAGGGTATTTGTGTAGGAAATGTGTGATAAAACAGGGTATTTGTGTAGGAAATGTGTGATAAAACAGGGTATTTGTGTAGGAAATGTGTGATAAAACAGGGTATTTGTGTAGGAAATGTGTGATAAAACAGGGTATTTGTGTAGGAAATGTGTGATAAAACAAGGCATTTGTGTAGGAAATGTGTGATAAAACAAGGCATTTGTGTAGGAAATATGTGATAAAACAAGGTATTTTGTTGGGGTGTGTAATAAAACAAGGTATTTATGTAGGAAATGTGTAATAAAACAGGGTATTTGTGTAGGAAATGTGATAAAACAAGGCATTTGTATAGGAAATGTATAATAAAACAAGGTATTTGTGTTGAGGTGTGTAATAAAACAGGGTATTTGTGTTGGGAATGTGTAATAAAACAAGGTATTTGTGTAGGAAATGTGTAATAAAACAGGGTTCTTGTGTAGCAAATTTGCTTTTCAAATAAGTCATGCATTATAAAAATTCAATAGTATGCTAGAAATTATGATACTTTATCATTACATTAAATTTCTAAATGTATCTTTACATGCCTAATCATGCTAAAAATGTTTATGTCTTTTAACTCTAGGCTGTGAGGATACTGTTCCTTCAATGGTACATGTTTGCAAGCTACCAGAGGAAAGTGATGCTTCAATGAGGGCCCGTCTGTTCACAAGTCTTAGCCAGAGCTTTCCCCATAGCCAGCTGTATAAAGCTCTGCATGGCGGAGAAGACATAAACCTCAACGGCGGGGACAACTCGGAAGATGACGATGATAGCCTGTACGGCGACCACCTATCTAACAGCTGCTTTGCCTCCTTGCGAATGGATCGCAGGGACAGTGACGATTTTGATGACGATCTCCAGTCACTTGAGTGGCTTCAGAGTGAGGATTTACTGAAGAATATCGGTGGTGAAAAGTTGGATAAAGATGAGGAGGATAACGGAGAGCAGAAAGAAAATGAAGACATTAAACCAGATGTGATTGCACTAGCAGAAGCCAGCAGGCAGCAGCCTATAATTGCACCGTACCTTCCCCAAGAACATGTCAAAAGCAAACCTCCATATTCATTTTCTTGTCTTATTTTCATGGCAGTGGAGGCGTCTCCACAGAAAAGGCTTCCAGTTAAGGATATATACAATTGGATTCTTACGCAGTTTCCTTACTTCCAGAATGCACCAACAGGGTGGAAAAATTCAGTGCGGCACAATTTGAGCCTGAATAAATGTTTCAAGAAAGTGGAAAAAGACAAGGGACAGGTAGGTCGAATAACCTTGTAAAAATAAAATAAAGAAAAGATTTTATACTTTCAATAAACAAATTCACATATTGAAAAAAATAGTTAGCTGTTAAAAGCCAGTAATATGCATGATTCAAAGAGTAGCTCATTTTATACAAGAAACTAATAACCATGTTCAGTTTCACAATAATACTTTGATTTTTTAAACATTCCCTCATTAGGCTGTAGACATTGAAAAGCATGGCTTGCTTAGTTCTGGTTCAAGGTTGTTGCATTAGTCCTGTCCTGTAAGGTTGACTTGTGTCTGGTTTAGTTTTATTGCCAGCACTTTGTTGTGCTGGTGACACAGATTCTAAACATGCAATACGGCAACTTAAATTGTTGCAAATCTATTTTGCTTCATTATTTTCATTCCCCACATAATTTTGACAATAAAATAGTGAACTTTTAAACAGTACTTTTATTATAGCACTTTCATTTTAGCCTCATAAAATAAATTGTGACCCAAGTAATTTTATATGTCATAGTGTTTATCCCAGTCTATATTGATTGGATTTTTTTAGTTATTCTAACTTCCTGTTTGTATTTAATTTTGAGTTATGGTCCATACATTTATTTAAGTGGATATTTTATCATGGGTCAACTAAAATAAATAAGAGAATTAATTTATTCCCAACTGTTGACTTTACGGTGGGTGTTAAGATCTTCAAATCTAAAAAAAAATTATAAAATTATGAGCACAGGGTTTTATTAAGTTTGCTATGGTGTATCATTTTCTTGACATTTTGGTTTTCTCATCCTTTGATAAAGATCTGTGAAGTTTTATTTGATCATATCCATTCTGTAAATTGTATATGTCAATTATGAAGATGGTTTTCTTGATATATTTTTTCCAATTAAATACATACCCTTTTTCTTTCTTTGTATTGTTCCATTGTAATGCTCCCATGTTGGTTGCATGCCGCATATATTTAAGTAGATAGCATACCATTTTGTTCCCCTGAAAGACTACTTAGCGAGGATAGAAATCACCCAGCGGTCTTACTTTTCCAGAGACTTTAATGTTTCAGTAAAAAAAAAATAAAAGAGGTGACAATAAGACTGCCACTGTGTATTTCCTGAGGGAAAAAATTCAGTCATTTATTGAAAACCATTTGGGATTTATAAAATGATGAATCGGGATGATTGTTTCACTCAACAAAACAAAAAAATTATCACAAAATGTCTAACAACAGCCATGTATATTTCCAGCTCTGTTTGCATAGTTCGGGTGGGAAAATTAAAAAGTTGGCGTGCATTGTGGATAGGTTTGTAGAAAAGTTTGCAGTGTGCCTTTGTAGTCACAAATTGAATATATATACTATTTATTTATCACATTTGTATGAGTTTGTAGTAGTGTTTGTTTTTATATCTTCTTTTTTTTCCTCTAGTGCCATTATTATTTTATTTTAGCCTTTATTTTTTTTAAGTGACAAAGAGTGTGTGTGTGTGCTTCCAAAATTTGATAGGTGTACCCAGTGGTTACTGTCTGAAGTTACATTCACAGCATTTGCATGTTCTTTAGATCAAGTTTTCATGGACATTTTCTAATCTAATCATATATATTTCTCTGATTTTAGAGTATATTATAACAATATTGAGTTAATTTCAACATCTTTCCTTTTGAACAGAAAATCTTTAGCTTTGAAGCAACCAAAATAAAATTATTTTTTTTCACACATTTAAAAAAAGCCCATTAGAAGAGTTAACAAATATTTCATGTCTTTCTGGAATTTTAAAGAGGTTCATTTTTCTATCACATTTGGGGTTTTAATTTTAAGATTTCACGGTTTCACACATTTATTTTAACTCCATCGGGGAAACTAAACATTGATAACTTATGGTGCATCTATATGTCTTTAAGAGCTGTTCCTGCCATTATGAGCAATACCAATTCTAAGTTCTGTAACTCAGTTGTCCTAAAATATTCAAGTTGATTCTTCTATCATTTTATGGGGCAGTAATTTTTTATCCTTTGGTTTTAAAAGATAGATGCAATGAAGGAACTTGTAGGCATTAATAGTATATACCCATAGGCTTGACTTTACAATATAATCGTTAAAAAAAAACACAACTATTGCCAGCTGCCTTCTCATAGACCTTTTCAAAGCTGCTGCTGCTGCAATTTTTAAAATGTCCTCTTCAGCTCATTCTTGTTTTCACTGTGGTGTACTTATTTTGTTTTTCTGTTGAAATAACTTCCAGTTTTGAAATGCCAGCTTCAAGTAATATATTCATTACTGATTGTATAATTACTAGGTGGGTAGGTTGCATAAAACTACAAGTATCTGTGTGATCTACATTGCACAAGTCTTATATATATTCTCTGTGAAGTAAGATTGACAAGTTATCCAAATATCTCAGCAAGTTGCAAGGAAGGCATCTACTTATTTATTTCCATTTGTATTCCCCTCTAACCCCATTGTAACGACATTGTTTACTAACATACCAAGAGTTACTTAGATATTTATACATTTTAATAACATAGCTAGTTTTGGTTCATTTTTTAAATATATATTTTCTTTAATGATACAAAGACAGATTAGTAATTTTACTGTGTAGATCATAGACCCAAACTGTATTTTGCAGTCACTTGTATAGTGATATATATATCTAAATATGATTCATTTAAAATAAAAACATTACTTTACTGATTCCATAAATTGGGCTACTTGATAAATGAAAAAATTGAAGATATTTATAATACAAATCTGTATACACTATTTAGATATACATATATTTTATTATTAATGAATCATTTTCATTATTGATATCATATTAATTTTCAATAATTCTGTTTAGTTTTTAGTTAAGTCACTTTTGTGGGGTTGTTTTCATTATGTCATTTAAAGTACTTAAACCTTTTATTATGATGTAAATTACAAATCAGATAATAGTCTTCTTCATTTCTACAAATAGCTAACTATATATAATGTGTGTGTGTGTGTGATCTAATCTCTTTATATAGCCTACACATTCATATTGTGGATTTTAAATAAACTAGGACAGAAAGTCATGTAAATATATATATATTTAAATTTAAAGAATTGCTTAAAATTTAATACTAATTTGAATAACAATATTCATTAACATAATTACAAGCGGAAATAAAAGTTTTTTTTTGTGTGTTTTATTATACCATCTATCTTCATCAAAATTTTTTCGTGTAAAGTTTTCTTGTTTCTTCATCTCTTAATGCTCTCTTTTTTTCAATGTGTGCTGAATTGCAATAGAAATATTTGTTATAATTCAACTAAACATCTACAAGATAGAACCAATAAAAAGTTGTCATTGTGAGTATAGAATACTTACAACCTATGCAGCATTTGTGTTTAGTTAAGTAGTGCAGCATCTTTGTTTATTTCACAAGTAATGGGCAATAACCTTCTGTGTAGAGAACGGATGTCTGTAACATTCAAGAAAGTTGAGTAACACAAAATAGAAGTGTACACATAAATTAGTTATGTTCTAAAATCTCAGAATTATCTGTACATAAATTAAAAATCATTATTCTCATTCATG
Organism: Anisus vortex; assembly: GCA_949126835.1. Taxonomy (NCBI): domain Eukaryota; kingdom Metazoa; phylum Mollusca; class Gastropoda; family Planorbidae; genus Anisus; species Anisus vortex. The sequence goes on from OX421495.1 coordinate 7,850,315, forward strand.
TTGTATATATTACAAAAACACTCAAAAGAAGACTATAGTTTTATTAAGAAACTAAAGCATAAATTATAACTGTTCCAAATCCGTAGACTATACTATAGACACTATACTGTAGACGTCTACATAAAACAAAATTACTTGTATACAATTGTGTAGGTTTAAAGGTATCTCTAGCCATTGTTTAGATAAAAACTTATATTCATATGTGGTTTTGTGTTAAGTTATAAGCTTATCATAATTCATGCACCATTAATATAAAACAACTATTAACTATAATATAAAAATAGATAGGAGTTTAGTTCAGTCATTTACCAAAGTGAAATCATGCTGATGTAGTGTTAACATTTTGGAACAATTGTCAGAGAAAGATGAAAGAAATGGCTGCCATCAGTTGAGTTTACATCCATGTTTACTTTCAGAGTATAGGCAAAGGCTCATTATGGTGCATTGATCCAGCTTACAGGCCCAATCTTCTTCAAGCCTTGAGGAAAACACCTTACCATCCGTACCACCAACTACAGATGACCTCCACCCAGCCACAAAACTATCTGCAGTATCAGAGTCTTCCAGGGTAAGTGTGGGACAACAGTGGAATAGAGTAAATCTGCTGCATCTAGCTGATAGAAAAAACAAAGCAAGCTTTAGAGTTTAAGTAGAGTAATAATATGTTTGAAAATCTTGAATTTAATTTCAGTGGGGGTCGTACAGTTCTTCCTTTAACACAAAGACCAGTGCCAAATACAGTTTCTCCACGTAAGTTTACACGATACACACCACCAGCTTGATTAATTTTTATTGGCCAATATTTTACTTTGATTGTAGATAAAAAAAAACAAACAATTATTTAAAAAATAATAATTATTTTCACATATGACTTTTTTTTTCCAGACCTATTTCCATTTTTAAGCCGTAGGCTAGCACAGACATCATTTGATGTTGGTAAGCCCACTTATCTTTTCATGCTATGAATTATTGCATAATTTATATGATGTATATGAAACAAATAATTCCAAGATTCCTAAGTGGGTCATGTATTATAGATGTTGTTTTTTTTATTCATCATTAAACCCAAACAAACAAAAAAAGAAAAGCTAAAATCAATCCAAACAGTATTAGTCTTACTGGTATTTCAGGGGAAACAATTTATGCTTAAAAAAATTGTGAAATATTTGTTTCTGTACGACTTAAGTTTTGTATGTATTATCTTTTTAGAAAGGCTAGGAAACATAAAAGACCTAAATGTACTGGCTGGGTACTTTTTGTTGGCCTGTCCATTATTCCAAGTATAGCCAGGCAGTGTTAAAATATTTACTCTAAAATATTCAGCTTTGGAAACAAAAAATCTTTATGGAGAAATAAACCCAAAACAGAAAACACAGTACAGCAAATTGATTTCTTATTCCTGAACTGAACTTTGTGGCATTGTTCCACTATAAAGGTTAACAAAGACATTATTTCTCATTGATTATCAGATGACTCTCTTCTTCACTGTTTACCATCAGCCACTTTCTGTGCAGTTCATGTATTGATGATACCATGGTAACACGAATGCACTCTGTCCCATTGCAAGCCAATTTTTCTCATTGCACTGTAATATAGATGACACTGTGACAATGGCTACATTTATTTATCACTTGCATTTTTTTTATCCTATCCTATCTTTTAAAAACTGTCAAAGTTAATAATTACAGTTGGATGCTACAGTTATTTGTCTGAGAAGGGATTTTCCACAATTTTAAAATAATATGCATTTAATTTAGAAAAAACACTTATCTGTGCTTTTTGAAACATTTTTCTATCCTCTTTGTTGGATATTTAATAATTTTGTATCATACTAGAATACAATAATAATATCTTGCTGGCTGAATACAGGATACAAATCTCCAATACTTCTTATGATTCAGCTGTCAAAAATGTTATTATTTTTACCATCTTTCCATGTTATTGATTTATCCAATGTATCCTTTTTTGTTGTTATGTGCTTATGTAGAGGTTATAATATTAATACATGCAATTTTGTCATTGGGTGAATTGATGGTCCAACACTAATATCAATACATATTGACATGGTCATGATTTAAAAAAAACATGCAGATTGCACTTATAGAGCAATTTAACAGCTGTGTTTTTTTTAGAAATATGTCTTGGTTTATTTTGGTAATAGTAAATAGACCAAAAGTTCAAAACCTTGAAATGTATCTGACTTAAAGCACTTCTCTATTTCTTAGACAATGAAATGAAAGATGTTGCTCAGACCTTGGTAGCATTAAAAACATCACACAAGATAGGTAAGAAACAATTATCCATATTTTAGTAAAATAAATATATATATTAGTTAAATGGTTTACTTAAATAATTAATGATTGCATCGTATTGAGATATAATATAAAAATAATGGTCCTTTAGGTCATTCTTAAGATATAGAATATTTGACTATTTCCTCCCTCAGTATCACTAATTGTAGCAGAAATGTAACATTTACTTAACTGTGATGTCATATTTGGAGACAACCATTTGGGTGCCAGGCCAGAATATTGCTATATAGTTCTCTAAAGTTTAATCCATAAATGTTCTTTGACTCAGATACATATAATATCTCACTTGGACTGCAAGTAATGAGAGATAATTGAAGATAAAACACTAAATGTTTAGTTTATTGCTGATATTTACATTATAATTTAATGATTTATAAATTGTAACAAATGTATAAATAGCCCAGGAAAACATTAACAAAAAATCTGCATTTTTAGAACCATTTTAAAAGGCAGTTCTACATTTTGTATGAACTGTATCATAAAGAACTATAATAAAACAAATTCTAAAGCAAATTTTACTTAATTGCTAGATGTATCCAGTCTATTTGGTATGGCTAAAAGAAATTGAAATATACTTTTTAATTTTAAAGTAAATAACTATATTTATAGTAAATATATATATCTTGTTTGAATGTGTAGGCCCTGCAGATACATCACCAGGTGAAGACACAGGCCCAACATGGAAACATCATAAAAGATTGAGCAGGTAGGGGCTAATATAATCACAGAGATAGTAATAATAGTAATATGCGTTACAGTCAATTTTTCTTTCCTATTCACTCAATCAAGTATAACACCTTCTTAAATTACCTTCTTGTAATTAGGTATTCTTTTTTAGATAGCGTTTGGTTTGTTTGTTTGTGGCACAGCTGGGGGAATTTCATTTTCATTGTGCTATTAAATTATCCTCAATGCAAAGCTTTCCTTATAATTTATGAGTGCTTTAACACTGTCCGTAAGAACGCCACTGGCGTTGATCGGCAGTGCTATTCTGCCGTAAGAACGCCATTGGCGTTGATTTGGGTAACATTGTTTGTTTCGCTATTAAATCCAAACCAGCTTTCTAAAATTAATTTTAACTTCCTCTGACTATTTATAGATATCAGAACTCTCTTTAACATAAGTTTAAAGGGGATTTGACGACCTTTTATGCTTTTTTTTTCATTGTTTATAGTGGTGATTATTGATTTGTTACGACGGTCACAAGTACACAAATGGGGGGCCTAGTAAAGATCATCTAAAATACTGTCTGCTAGGCTTTTTTGAAGACATTATTTAATAGAAATGATACAAACTTATCGGATTTTATTATAAACTCACATTTAATACAATTTAGAATCAAAAAAATAATTATATCGGTCTAAGACTACATCGAGTGGGGAGCATTAAGCGGTTAAAAATAAGCGTCATCAACATGGTCAAACTAGGACCTAATCTTTACGATTTTTTCATCATTAATTTATTATGTACACTGTTTATTCTTTTATATTTAAAATGTATATTTTACTCTCTTTAATTTGATATATAACATGTACCTAATTTTAAAAACAAAATATTTATTTTCTGAAAACATAACCACTCCTAGGCCTAGTACTAATAAGAATTGTGAAAATATCATATTTATCTGTTTTTTCAAACGGTAACAGACATTAATTAAAAGGATTACCTGTCAATTTTTGTAATTATGTTGATAGCCTAATAGTATATAATTGATATAAACAAAGATTTATTTCAATACTTCTTAAAGTTTGTACTTAGCAATTTTTTTTCATTATTTTTTTACTGGAAAAATTGCATTTTTTGTATAATTTTTACTAATATTTTTTCTTTTTTTATTATTTACGCAAAGAATTTCAGAACAAAACATATTTATTTAGATTCAGTATTTATTCACCTATATTTTGATATATAACACTTGGTACATTTAATAAAGAAAAATATATTAAAATATTTTTTAAGACGTATGCATTTTCTCTATAAAAAAAAACTCCGGCAGAACCTGAAAAAAACTACGGACAGAAAGGGTTAATATTGCTTTAAACTTACTCTTGAATATTGCTGAATACAAAACTATGAGTCTTTTCCACAAATAGCAGTCCAATCAAATCAATTTAATAAAAACCCTAGGTCTGGCAGTTAGAATAGGGTTCTATAGTCAGCTATAGACAGACAACACGTTAACCTTAGTGTAGTTACACAGCCTTTGATTTGACAACTAAAGTGGCAAAAACTATTTTGACAAATATGTCACTAACTGTCAATGAGTTTTTATTTAAAGTAAATTTTAGAAATAAATGTGTATTTGTGTTTTTCCATGCACAGGCGACCAACCAGTCCTGTTGTAGTCACGGAGCATCCCTACAGTGATCATTCCTACAGTTCTGTTCGACTACTTGAGGATGATGTTCCATCTCCTTCCTCCTCATCGTCCATTGACGAAGAGTACGACTTTGGTGATGCAGGTTAGTACCATCTAGGAAGCTTGATTACTTGTGCACCTTTAAGGCTGAAAGATTCTAACATTTAACACCTTCCTTTCCCTGCATGAGTTGTAATGAATTTAACGGCCCCCTGCACCTAAGCTCTTTGTGCGATAGGAGAAAAAAAAATGAAATGGTTTTTATTAAGAACCTGTTATAACAATAGTTTGAATACATCCTTTCATTTTAGGCCATAGGCAAGTATCTGTCATTTTAACTGTTTATAAGTATGCATCTAACCAAATAGTCCTAATATATTGTTATAAACGGCCACAAAAAACCCAGTTTGTATTAGCTATATATATGTGAAAGCCCTATAAATCAAATAGTTATAATCTTGTGAACTGACTTCCTGTTCATGTTCCAGTCTTGTCTTATCTACTGAGACACACTGGGGACTCGGCTGATGAGTTGTTTAAACAACTAGATTGCTCTGAACTCTCATACCCTATAAGTGATCATTTGTTTAGTCCGCACAGTAAGACACTTATACTAGTGGCATTTTGTTCACTTTGTTCTTATTTTCACTTTCACTTTTTTGTTACTATGTATTTGAAGTTTGTTTTTTTGCATATTGTTGCAATCTTTACATGTTTATTTTGAACAAATTAAAAGTTCAACATTTTCTTTTTTGATGTTTTAAAACATTATTAATGAACACTTTTAGTTTGTAATAATTTGTGGATATAAAGTTTAGAAAAAACATAATATTCTGAAATATATTTGAGCTTCCAAATTAATATAAGTCTGTGATTGTATCAGCTATGATGAAACTAAAGCTGCAATGAATGTTATTAATTGTCAAATGATCAAATGAAACTTTTTTTTTTTTTTTACAGATGAAGAGTCAGACTACCAGTCGGACATGGAGTGGGAGAGTGATGACAAAGATGAAGTTGACGGGGACGTCCGGCCACGCAGGAAGCTAAAAATTGATCTCAAGGACAGCGACGGAGAGTCCTGGACCGTCAAGAAGGTAGCAAACGATGAGAGTGAAGACGACGAGCAGAAGAAAATTCACGAAGGGGCCAGCGCGCTCCTGAACCTCGCCGGTCTCTACCGCAGCAATAGTAGCACCAGCAACAGCCCTGACTGTGGAAGTGAAAGAAAGAAAAAAGAAGGGAAAAATGAAAAGAAGAAGAGGTCAGAGAAAAGGTTAAAACTGAGTAAAAAGAAAGAAGAGAAAAAACTTCCAGTCAGTGAAAAATCAGAATCTGCCGAAGCTGTGAAGAAGAGAAAAGTGAGTAAGAGGAAAAATGCAGGAAGCAACGGGAAGTATGACAGTGAGGAATATTCTTTGATCAAAACTAATCGTACTCCCACTAAGAATCAGGGGAGTGAAAAACCCAGCAAAACCAAAGCAGTGAAGTCTTCCATTACTAACAAAGATACCAGCAAAGTGGGCAGCCTGCCACTGAAGGCCAAAACTTCCATAAAGGCCACCAATAAGTCTGTCAAAAAAGGTATAGACAAGAAAAAGAAACTGAAATTGTCAAAGAACTTGTGTGCAGCTAAGAAGCCAATTGTAGGTGTGGCAGAGGAGAAAACTGGCCCCTCTGGAAGTAAACCAATGAAAAATGTCAAAAAGAAAAGTTTGCCGGATAAAAAAGACAGTAACCAATCTCCAGCGGCAAGTGTCCGTAAGAATAAATCCTCCTCCGAGTTGTCAGCCAAGAAAGCAGCCTCATCCTCTGCCAGCAAGCATAAGGACATTGACGGCCCCTCGCTCGGTCACAGCATGAAAAGTAATCACGCCAGCGGAGACGCCGAGTCCAGTGCTGTGGAGAAACTGCAGACCGGTCTTGCCGTGCCTGTGAAAGAGCCACCAGAGCTGCAGGCGTCTGGCTTCAGCACCATCTTGGCACAGACTTTCAAAGGTGAAATCCTTTCACCGGCTGGGGATGCCTCCTCCAGCAGCTTCCACCCGGCTGCGGAAAGCAAGAGTGCTGGCTCCAAGCTTCCACCCCACAAAAGCAAGTCCGAAGTGGGCAGCTCAAACTCTGCCGGCAGTAAAGCTAACGCTGGGGATAGCTCTAGGTCCCCGGAGGAAAAGAGTAGCGCTTCTGGCACATTGACAATAATAAACGTATCTCACAAGAGCCCCCATTTTACGAGGTTCTCTAAGAAGAAAGCCGCAATGTCTTAGCACAACATTTATCCAGGCTCCATGTAATGTACGTTTTCTGTAACTGTATCTATTGTTGATGCTCTTGTTGATAAAAAAACAACTACAAGTTATTGAGTCAAGGTTCTGAACATTGTTTTAGAAGTGATGGTTTATGGCATTTATTACTACTTGATATGTTATGTACTCTGGACTTTTAATGGAAACTCTTCTTCTCCTTTGATTTCTCTAAACACAGCTTGAGTGGCACACTATCAGCATTATAATGAAGCACCTGTATGTACATCAAGCTACTGTTACTTTAACTTTGAGTGTTTGTGACACACTTAGGATTTATTTAAGGACCTGGCAACAATCAACTTTGTTATGAGGTGGGCTGGGGGTTGTGAGAAAGGGGAAAGGGCATTTCAAGAGTACAGCTTGTTGTTTGTTTGTTTTTTCAATTTCTTGTTATTATTTTACCCCCATATGTTGTTGCTTATGTTTTAAATACATTTTTTGTGTTGTTTTTTTTATGTGTGATAAATGAAGCTCTTATAACCTCAAAGTATTGAACCCAAAAACACAATGCAATATGCTTTCAAAGCTTTATTCATGTTTGCTTTTGTAGAGAGCATTGGACTCAAATGTGTATGCCTTTTTTTCTTCTGTTATTTTGATGGTTTTCTCCAGTCTTGTTAATTATGTTTACAACAATAGCCCGGAGAGACAAACTAGTTGGTCAATCAATCTATTAGAGCTTTTAAAATAATGATTATCTTAAAAAGCCAGTTTGAGCTCTCACAACATGAACGGTACCAGAAAGAAGTAAAACATGCATTTATAGGTTTTACATTAGATTTGTAGAAATAGATCATTGAAATTGTAAAAAAAAAAAGACTTCAATCTTTGCCGTAAATGATGTTATAGGCAGACGATGAACTCGTTCATGTCATTGTTATTTCCAGTGAAAAAGAATATCATACAACTGTGAATGAGTCTAGGAGGTGCTTTAACAATTCAAAGAAAACCTATTCTCTACAATTCATTCTATTTTATTCTTATGTGAACATCAAAGATTTTTGTTGTGTTGACTCCCATAATTCTAAACAATTTATTCCTTGTTACATTAACCTATAGACTACAATCAGAAAGTATAAAGTATTAACTGAAGATGGTGCCTTACTATTTTACTTTTTCAAACCTTCTCATCCACCCTGAAGTAGCTACTTAAAGCAGTTTTACACAATAGTTGTGTTTATTTGTGTCTTTTTTTTTTTGGTTTTATTAAGCTTTTAAGAAAAATGTACTTTGAATGTATTTTTCTATGTAGCCAATTTGATAAATGTTTGCATTTTGTTAAGAGAAAAGTTTTGGCAACTTGATCAGCGTGTTTTTATATTGTTTTCTCATGTAATGGTAGGTAGAGCTCACAGCACACAGCTGTTGTATTGTATGCACTTTAGCTGGCCTGTCACTTTGAATCAGTTAAAAGGCTTCTGTGTGCCATATTGCACTTTGTTTTGTAAGTGTGTGCCGCAATATATTTCTTGGTCTCAGTTTGAAAAGTTTCAGATTTGCAATCATTTAAAAGCAAACCAATATTTCTGGACCCAAAAGAATGATTTTTTTAATGGTTATTTTGTTTTCCATCAAATTGTGCATTTGAAGTAAAGTTTTGTTTTGTTGAGTAAGAAATGTATCCCACCCATATAGTGTTCAAGAGAGATGATTTTTTTTTTTTACAACATTGTAATATACAGTGAAACCTGCAATGGAGTATGAATGATCTACAAGGTGAGATTGTCGAATGTACTTAGCACACTGCTGGCTACATAATTCTTAGTTTACCAGGTTTAAAATATATTGTAAGATGAATACTTACTATGATATTCAAGAAAATGTTGATGAAAAGCTTGCACAAAGACTTAATGCAATAATGACCCTGAGTTTTTATGGTCTTGATTTTTTCTTCTTGATGACATTATTTTTCAATCATTTTGTTCTCTCTCTAGGCTGCTTTCCAAAAAAACTTGTTTTTGTTTCAGCTTAATCATGTGTTCAGTATGAATCAAATTTGTACCCAAACTCTAGTCTGTATGTTTTTTTTTTTTGTTGTTGTTGTGTTTATTCAAGTCATCCACAGCATTGAAAACCAACAATCTGCTATTACACTGGAAGGGTCATTTGTTCACAGTTGGATCTCTTTTCTTGCCAATTTCCCCCCTAATGACTAATGAACTCCATAGGGATTCATTTAAAACTGATAACAAATGATGTGACCCTAAGAAAACTTGTAAAACAACGAATGTTTGAACATCGACTAAATAATTTGTCAATTGTAGTAATTTTGTAATATGTTGATTGATGATGATGATAGCTGTGTGGTGTGTTGATATGTACAATGATGTATATTGTGTACATAAAAAGGCAATGAAATCTTTGTTTATTGCTGTTTGCATTCTGTAGATAAAATTATTTCATTATTAATTTTGTTTTTTAAGTTTTGATTGCCTGGATCACTAGTTGATAGTTGACATTTATAACTGTGTGAGTAGTGTTTGTTAGTGGTAAATGGTACACAATATGTGCTACTATTGCTACAGGCCTGTGTGTGTAACACATGTGCATGTGTGTCATTCTTCTACCATAGTGTATGTATGTACACAAGTGATCTAGTTATAAGCAATAGATTATGAATAAACAAACTGCTGTGGTTTTTGTTGGCTCATTTGATGACAACATGACTGATTTTTGTGTATTTGAATTGTAATTGTACTGCTTTAACAGTAGACTAGAAATGATGAGACTTTTCTCCTACACACTATGTTTATTATAAGACAAGAAATGTGTGTTTTTTTTTCCCTTTCTTAACATGTCATTTCCACCAGAGGAATTTAAGGATGCTTGAGTTGTTGTTTTTTATGGCTGCTATTGTAGTTGTATAAATGACCAATATTTTTTTTTTGCCAATTTTTAATAATCAGAATATACAATTTTATTTATTCATTCAATATGATGTCTTGTTAAAAATCTGCAGTTTTTTTTATTCTCTCCTTAAACTGCCATTCAATCAATGTACATAATTTTTCTGCACCATCAATTAGTCCTTTCAACCATTATTATTATTAACCAGTGTGAAGGCTTTTTCTTTTTTTTTCTTTCAAATCATTAAGCAAGATGTATTTTTATTTGATTATGAAAACATTTGTAAGAAGCCTTCCTTGAAATTGAATGTCTTCCAATAACTTGTTTTACTCAAAGGTAACAAATTCTTTTTGTGTGTGTGTGTCTTGTTATTTCTATAGAGCTTTACAGAATTATTCATGAGCGTATATCCATGATTCATGCAATCTACTGCAGGGGGAATGGATTCTAAATTTCTAGCACAATACTTTCTCTACGTAGAAATTCCAAAAAGTTTAACCCAGTCTTTACTAAATTTTTTCTTTTGCTATCACAAAACCACAGGACTGTATAATTGATTTAAAACACAAGATGTTTATTTAAATCTGGAAGCATATTGCATTTACAGGTGTCACAAGAAATTTCTATTGAGTACCGTATATTGTTACTCGCAAATAATGTTAGATTTGTTTTAAAAGAAAACAACTGCAAAATGTATTTCAAAATGAAATTGATGTACTTTTCTTGTATATTTTTTTTTGGTGCTGTTAATTGTTTTGTTAAGGGAAGAAAAATAAAGTGTTCAGTATCTTTGTGCAATAGGATCATGACAGAACACTAACATACTTCACAATACAGGACTATATAACAATATGATTTCTTTCATTGTACATTCTGTATATATAAACAAATCAATAAAGTAGTTTCTCTTTCCTTTCCAAAGAATTGTTTCCTTTTTTAAAACTATTTTATTTGAATTTGATGGTCATATATGTTGAAGTTGAATGTGTGATCCAAGTAGCCCACTATCAAAAGGTACTAAGTGCACTTGAAAAAAAAAATATTAACTACCACACTGTCTTCAAGATTATGTACCCAGTATTTATCATATAGTAAAGAACCCTTCAGACCAAATTGATCATAGGGTTGGTGAAGCAGTGTTCACCAGTTACCAGTTTCTGTGGCCACGATATACTAGGGGATGTGTGGCATGTACAATACTCGGCCGCCCTTACTTTACCCCAACTAATGTCAGGTACCCATCAGAGCTGGGTAGACTCAAGGACAACACCCAGTCCCGGGAACAAATCCTAGCCTTCACCAGGATTCAAACCCAGAACCTTCGGAACGCCAGTTGAATGCGGTTCCGCTCGGACACCATGCCCCATTTATTAAATATATGCGCATATATTTGGCTTAACTTTTAAAGTTATGTACTCTAATATAATTTATAGAAAACATGTTACTCCTGTCAAAAGATGCGAAATTGCAATGTAAAAAGTCAATTTCTGTATATAGTATATATTAAAGGTGTCTGTTGACTTGGCATTTTGAAAGTGGACTACTGGTACTCATTTGATGCTTTCTTAGATACCTCTAAAGTACTCTAAAGTGACCAGCTAGATCACGTTTTATGTAAATTGACCAGTAAACTAAGATAGCCCAGATGTCAACTAAAGTGGAGTTCAAAGCTTTCCTTGTCACGGCCAGTCACAGGGGCAAGTTGTCACAAGGCTATTGACAAGTCTTAATGAGGCTTGACCTTTTCAAAAGGTCATTAACAAAAGAGATGATGAACTTTCGGTGTATTTCCATAGACAAAAAACACTCTTCTGTTGGTATTTTACAATTGATTTCAACCTCGACTGCCAGTTCTGGTGTTTTAGAAATATACAAAGGCTATAAGATTAGTTATGAGGATTCCGTTTTTAATATAAAAAGTGAGTACCGGTATGCGATAAATTTTACTCAAAGTGTTAGTCGCATTAAGTTAAATTTAGCTTTGTTTATAAAATAAATTAGTCAAGAGTTGCGTTTCTTGGTTATAAAAAAAAATGCGTAGATTCATAAAAAAAATAAAAAAAACTGAAATTCTTTTTGCATCAAGCAAAATAGGTGATTCTTCATGTCTGACATCCACAATCCATCTATTGCAGCACACAGACATGTTTTGAAGCCAATGAACGAATGGGGACCGGAAATGTACTTTTTCAACCTTTATGCATGCATAATATTTAAGACTTAGAACAGTCGTTTTTTTTTAGTATGGCGACAAACTTAATTATACTATTACTATATACTTAAATTTTGAACTTTTCTGTAAGACTTTCAAACTAAAGTTTAAACAAAATCTGGATTTAGCTGAATTCATGTGTGTTGTAAACATACCTATTAAATTAATATCTAATAATATTAAACGAGAAAAAATTGGGGGTTGTTTGTTTGTGTCAGCGTTCTCGAAAACGGGCCCTACGATTTTCGCGAAAACTGTCCTATTGATGTATTCTGGTGAGAAAATGCGTTTTAGATCAATCTCATTTCATTTGAACCACTGCTTGACCCTCAATTTTTGGAAAAACCACTGACCATTTATAAAAATAGATTTTAAATTGGGCTAAAAGAAAAAAAAAGCATGTCATTGGATTCCCCATATAGCGCGATCGCGTTCAATACAACTCTTATGACGTCATAGCCAAGACGACTTTTATTTAGTATCCGCGTTTCGGTAATTCCCGTTTTAAAGCATTTAAATCGTTACCATTTTCGCCGCGTAATGAAATAAAATCAGCATGACATTGTATCATCAATAAAAAAAAAGTTAAGTTATGTTTTAACTTTGTATTTTGTACTCCAATTAGTTTTTAATATGCTTCTTTTAAACTGAAAGTGAGCTTTCGTAAACATCTTTTAACTACCTACATGCTCTATACACCACATGTTTACGATTTGTGGCGATGCATTCTTCTACACATATATTATTATTTGTATTCACGGATACACTAGATAGTTTATGTTTCTGAGATAAGTAAGATTTAAAGCTATTATCAATATATTTTTTTCTATCCTTTAAATGTGAAGTTAATTTATGTTTAAAACTAATTTATTTTTGCACTGGTTGATTGTAGTGTAAATAAATAGATTAAAAAAATGCCAGACTAGACTCGGACCACGGATGAGCCTAGGACGCAATAATCTTCTTTATAGATGGAGCGTCTATAATGTATAAGATAAGATAAGATGGGGTAAGATTAGTTTGATAGTTTATATTATGATTGAAAGAGTCCAAATTGATTTAGGGCCTAACCCTTACCGATACATCAAACAATTAGGGTACTATTAAAGTTGTGGAATACATTAAAACTTATATCGTTAATTGCATAGTTATGATGGTTAGTAATTTATACAGTCTTTAAAGTTATAACATTTACAGCTTCAGGAAAATGCTTGGCAGACGAAAAAAGAATAATTATATTATTAACTTGAAAAAGAGAAAGGCATGGACACAAGGGCAAAAGTTTCAGCGACGCACATTTGCATACTGTAACTGCTTCATTTAATACTATATTTAGGTAATATCTGCCGCCAACATATGATAGCCCCGAGCATATGCCCCCTCTGCTTCACACCCCCCCCCTATGTGAGGCCACTGCTGATGATAGTGCAGAAGCAGTGCAGAAGCAGACACTATTTCAAAAATTATTTCTTGCATGACTTTGGAGGATAAAAATGATTCAGTGGATACAAATGTAAAACCAAACAGAGCAGCCTATCTAAGGTGCATTAACAACAATTAAAGAATAAACAAATGTGGTGGTTCATAAGCGTGTCCAAAAAAATTTTACTATGAATAATTTAGACAGCCGCGTAGAGCCTTTTACTTACCCGCTGTTTTTTTCTAAAGGGAGATTAGGCTTCTCTGTTGATATGCCTATAAAAACGTCTTATGCGAGCCGACAGCACCTTACACGCTTTGAAATGACCCAGTACCGTATTGCTTTTTCACCCCATCTTACCAAAAACCTACATTCTCAAGCTGACTGTGTGTGGTTCCTGATATGCGAGAAATTAAATTCAATGCCCTGCATTTTGGAGGCCGTTTTTTTCAGCTAATAACAGCTTATCAATGGGCATTAATTAAATTATATCATTAAGTAATTGTTCTTTTTAAAGCAGATTACAATAGATATTGCAATGAAAAAGAAAAGAGATGACTACAAAATACATTTGTAGGCCCATACCTGATTAAATATTCTCCCTGTAAATAGTAGCCTAAATTATATGCATGTATCTTATTGTTTACAATTTCTCTATTGTTTTAAAGATCTTTGATGTTAAATATATGTATCAAATATTCAAACAATATTATTAATTTCACCCTATAAAGACCCCGATATTATTTCTAAGTCAACACAATAAAAAAAAAAAGGTAAATATGATTCAGAATCTTTTAAAAAGAAGTCATTTTTACCCAGTTTGTCCCCCATTTTAACAAATTCTTTTCTCAAGTCAATACAGTAAGCAAAATGAAGTGCAAAATATTGCTTCAATATTTTATTATATATTGTAGCAAATATCAAAACAGATGTAACAAATCATTTATATAAATATTGCACTGTATGTTCTGTTGATAGTTGATTTGTTGCCTAAATGTTTTGGCTAAATGTCAAGATGTTCATAGTTGTTTCTTTGCCTAAAATCTGGATGTGCCTAGTTATATTGTTGCCTAAATGTCTGGATGTGCCTAGTTATGTTGTTGCCTAAGTGTTTGGCTGTGCCTAAGTGTTTGGCTGTGCCTAAGTGAAATAAGTGTTTGGCTGTGCCTAGTTGTTGTTGCCTAAAATCTGGATGTGCCTAGTTATGTTGTTGCCTAAATGTCTGGATGTGCCTAGTTATGTTGTTGCCTAAGTGTTTAGCTTTGCCTAGTTATGTTATTGGCAAAATATTCCACTGTATCAGTAATTCATTCAGCTGAAAACACTATTGTGTTGACTGACTCTATTGGCACCAAGCAAGAACCTGTTGTCTGTTGGTCAGGCCATCTACAGGAACTAAAGACAGCATTAAAGGATGGGAATTACTGCTTGGGCCAAGGTGATCCAGGTTCATCTGGAAACCTAAGGAAAAGAAAAACAACAAACAATCTGAAAGTCAAAGTCTCATCTATTCACTAAGTTGACAAAGAAAACATTTGAATGATTGAACTAAGCCGTAAAATAGTACATAAATAAAACAGATCATATCTTAGCTTGGATTAAATTACATTTATCTTGTCAATTTATGTTTAAATTAAAAAAAATTGAAAAAGGTTTTAAATAGTGCAGTTTTTGTTTGTAATCATTTCTAAATTCAACTATAAATAAATTTGCAAGTTTCTACTTCAGGGGTGTTCAACAGGCGGCCCGCGGGCCACAATTCGGCCCTCCAGACCAGTTGGTGTGGCCCCAGCTAATTGTGTTTTTTTCTATTTATGACCAAATGTATTTACATTTGCTTAACTCCAGTTATCATGAGATTACATTTTCCTATGGTAACTGGCCCTCTTTGTCTTTCCAAAGTTCCAATGTGGCCCAACCTTAGAAAATGTTGCACACTCCTGTTCTACTTGATCCTTTGAACTGGTAAAATAAGTCCACCATTAAAGGTTTAGGCCTACCGGTAAATATCTTTTTGAAACCCTACTACTACTAATAATAATAATAATGGTGCTTGTATAGCGCATATCCCGTTGATGACAGTTCTACTCCAAATTTAGGATCTAACTAGATGAGCCTTTTGGGCTATTGAATTTGGGCATAAAAAAAGTTAAAGAATCCCTGTACCAGGAGGGAAAAAAAATCCAGAATATTTCAAAACTCAAATTTCAGAAATAAAAAAAAAGCTCACAATTAAAAATTTTAAAACTTTTGAAAAAAAAAATCTAGCTATAACTATAATTTTTGGTATATTATTTATTATTATTATTATATAAAGTAGCTTGAAATGTATAAAATGGCATATAACATTCTACCACACAAACTGGTACCTAGATCTGCAAAACTGATTTCTCACTAGAGATGCAAAAAAATGTCCTAGGTCATTTTGAGATTATGATTGATTTTTTTAATGTTTAATGCCTTCTGTAAAATTTTATATCTAGAGATGTTTCTAGAAATTAATTTCCATTGTTTTTCTGCGCCTCTTTCAAAAAAATAAAGTACAAATTCTTCTAGAGATTACATTATTTCTAAGTAAGTCAACAATTTTTGTTTTCATATATTATATAGAAAACTTTTTCACATTTCTTTCACCAACTTATTGATAAATGAATTAACTTCCACATAATGCCTAAAACTAAATATGTTATTTTGCCTTCTTCAGTACTATTCCAAGGAGTTTCATCAAGTATTTGAATAATAAATAACACAAAGGGAATAGAATTGAACATGTACATTTAAGTATTAACACGTTACACTGTAACTAATGGCTAAATTTAAAAAAAGTGAAATAACATGTCAACGAAACTCAAGTAGATTTTAACTCTTACTCAACTAAAGTAAGTACAGTTTAGCAAGTAAGTCCCACTTACATTTCAGAAGTATGCCATAATTGAACATTGTTGGTGAGAATAGAATTTTGACCAATGGGGTCATGGCAGTAACATCCCACCTGTCCAGTATCTTGAAGTATTCAGCCAATAACTCTTTGACCATCTGCATGGTATCAATGTGATTATAAGCTTTCAGAGAACCTAAATCTGGAGATGAAATATTTCATCTTAGTCAACACAAAAGTTGTTGTTTTTTAAACTAAAGGTAAACGTCTCATAATATATGAATAGAAAATGAAAACATTCTAATTCTAAAATCATCCACATAGCAAGATGGTCAGAAGAAATATCTCTTTAAACCAAAAGTACAACTTGTAGGAATAACTTTGTAAAATTATCTTAAACCTTGTGGGTCTATAGGCCAATTGAAGACCCTTTCAGTTGTAAGGGCACACAATGGGATTGTATGGACAGAACAATATCTTTCCCTTTATTTTCCACAAATAATCCTGTGCCCTCATATGGAGTTGAACATCCAATACCCCGGGAAAAAAAATCTCTGATGTTTATCCTGCTAATTAATCTCAACTTTAAAAAAACAATAACAATTTCATGTTCATTTCAAAACTACAAAAGACAAAGGGGGGCACGGTAGCCGAGCGGCAGCGCGTTCGACTGGCGATCCAAGGGTCCTGGGTTCGAATCCTGGTGCAGGCTAGGATTTTTTCCCAGGATTTGAGGGTGTAGTTGGGGTAAAGTAAAAGGCGGCTGTGCACAGTGCTGGCCACACAATCACCTAGTATGCCGTGGCCACGGAAACTAGTGAACGCTGCTTCACCGGCCCTATGGATCAATTTGGCCCGACGAGATACTTAACTTTTTTTTTTTACAAAAGACAAAGAAAGAATAGTTTTCAACAGAAACTCAGATGCTTTTAAGACCTAGGAACCTTAATTAAGGTGTGGAATGGACCCTCAAAGTGTGAAACGTTAAATGGGCCTTCAAGGTGTGCAAATGAATCTTACCAACGGTTATGTGACATGAAAATAAAGGAGCATTCCCTCGGCAGTGTTGAGCACATGAAGTGATAGTGTAGTTTTCAAACCGTTGGCTTGTGTTGATTTCTACATTGGAAGACATCATAACATCAAAACTCATTCAATTAGGCTTTGACAATACATGAATCATTGAACAAGTCAACAATAAAGTTGGATGGAGAGGGTTTTTAAAAGACTGGAAGGGAAAATCGAGAAATATTTCAGACGTCAAAAATGTTGTATTAAATATTCTATACATTTTGTAATTGTACAGGGGGTGAATAAATAAACTTCAATGCTGTAGCATCATTGAACTTCAAAACGCACAAAGAGAAACGACGATCAATCTTGGGGCAATCATTTTGTTTTTATTATTGTATTATCCACGTACACTAAACAGCCACGTCTTCTATCTCACAAAGTCACATATATTTCAAGACCATGCATCTCAGCTGTTATCCCATCCATCCCATCAACTGAATGTCCAAGTCCCCTTGTCTTTTGTTTGTCAACACAAAAACGGCATTCAATCACTTCCTGGATACCTTCTAATTCTAAGCTCACCATATTGAACTATGAAATATTTTTAATTAAAAAATTTCTTATGCACACCAATCAGTATTATTGAAGCTTTTTGGCTTTTGTCATTTTTCATTGTTGCTTTCTTTGTTGAGTTCTTGACTAGAATAGTGGACCCATAGCTTTGTTTCCCAGTGATACCCAGTGTTAGTGTTATGCAATCTTAATTCTTAACTCAGTCAAGTGTGGGCATGGGATCGGCTGTCACTTTTGTTGAATAAAAAATGGTTGTAACTGTTATACTGGTGTACCATTTGTTCATTACACATTGTAAAGAAATATATAATCCTGCAATGTTCATATGTAGAACACTTTACAAAACAAAACAAAACGGAAGGCACTTGGAATCAAGAATTTTGTGCCTGATCGATTCTAGTTATATGTCAGTGGTGGTAGCTAAGAATATATTCATTGTTTCATATTTTTCTGGACAAACTACTGAAATACATTTTATTATTTATAAAGCAAAAGTTACTCCCCTTACACTGGGAAATCAGGGGTTATGGAAATGTCAAGCCTAGCTATATGACTTTATGGGACAAGCTGAGACTCACCTGTTACTTCATCCTCTGTACTTAAATTTGGCCAGGCATACATGTGCCACTCTACAAGTACAGCCCTTGGCAGGGCAGGAACAACACAGAATTGAATTCTGGGAGTCACCTTGACCTTTTCAATCTTTTCGGCACATAACTGCTGGGTAAAACATTTAAAAATCAGCAATACAATAGGAATTATACATGAAGGAAACTTTACTATTCACACCATATTGGGTAGTCGAGCTAGTTAAACAGCATTCACATTCAACAGTTTCTTGCCATATCACACAAGGAAATTAACACCCAAACAACGCTCAGCCGCCTTTACATTTTCCCTTCAGACCTTGGTTAACTTAGAGACTACCCTACAGTCCTGGAAGATAATCCTGCTGGTTTTACCCAGGGTTATGGTTAGGGTTAGGCACACAATGACTCGGTCACAGGCAGCAATTTAGCACACAAATAACTTTGTCACAAACAACAATTTAGGGCTCACCACTGTAACATTGCATTTCAGCATCATAATCAACTAGACATAGTAATGTTATCCTAGATAACGTGAAAACAAACATACTAAATATTTTACTCTACATACAATTCAGGTTTTATTAAAAAATAAATAATAAACTGATTCTAGACAAACTTATTTCTTTTGAAAACCAATAATTACCTTCAGGGCTTTGGTCCACTCTTCTTCCGCTGGTCTCACATGCTCCTGCTTTGTCACATAGCACATCACCAGGGGGCAGCACCAAAATGTGCAGCTGTCTTTCATCGCTGCCATCACATTGCTCACATGCAGCAGCGCCACTGGGCACTGTGCCCTTATTCCTCCTTTCACAACTTCTAATGTCGATGGCACTAACGGTATCATTCCAGCGAGGTACAGTTTCTCCCCTGTCTGTGGATTAGTCAAAAGGGAAGGGGAGAGTTTGTAAAATTTTCTTTTTTTTAAAAACCTTCATATCAACTTTGCTTTTGTATACATTTACGTCTCTAGCAAATTTTTAAAAGGCTAATTGGCCCATTTCCCTCCCCATCGAGTTGAAACTTGGCACATAGACATTAAGCCCATGACAACACATTCTAATAGATTTTGAGCCTTTATCATTTCACTTTATGGTGCGCATTTTAAAATCTTTATGGAAGTCACCTGACCTGACATATTGCCTCCAATTTTAAAATTATATTTAGATCTATTCACTTCGCTTTTGTTGACTGGGTGGCCAGGGGAGAAATCTCTGGAAGGTTAATGCATAACATAAAAAAATTCAAATTTCAAGGGGTTGTTTCATTTCTTCTTTAACCTTTCTTAGTCGTACAAATGGTATCAGAGCATACCAATATAGCTTGGCTGTAAGGCCCAATGTTGGCCGGCGCCCAATGGGATAGTGACTGGACATGCATGACCAGTCTGTCAGACCAGTCTGAGTTTTCCTCGTCCTTCTGTTGCTGTATTTTACCCTGACAGTCTAACTGAAGAGCAATGTTGCCTGGTAGGTTGGCCTGTATACAAAGCCTGATATAAAGAAAACATTTTAATAAATGGTCGTTATATTTCCAGGAGATACAAATGTGGTTGTTCATAAATCAGTTTTATTATTACTCATTTATATTATTTCACTTTTATCACATTAATCATTTGCTCCATTATATATTGGTTAAGTTATACATTTGCTATATAATCTATATACATAAAAAGATCGTGTTTGTGTCCCTACGGACTCTCACTGGTCAATTTGAAAACATGTGAGTTTGTGTCACTGACCTATTTAGACCCAGGCCTATACACTGTCTAATAATTTTTCACATCGGACATGTGTCTTCGCCAGCTCAGTGGTTAACGTAGGGAACTGCTATGCGGGCGACCCGGGTTTGATTCTCCAGTTAGACTCTACCTTTTTTTCTACAATTTTTTTTTCAAACTTTTAAAAACAAAATCTACGGGCAATTTAGATTTTTGTTAAACAAAAATACTTGCCTATTTTTTTTTACCCAATTACAATATTTATTTTAAATTACTTTCCTAAAAGTCTTCAGTAAAAGAATAATAATTTAAAATTAGATTTATAGCTTTCTTTTAATTGTAGTTTATAAAATTTTTATCTGCACCTTATACAGTCCCGTTTTTTTTGTTCACCCGGACAACGCCGGGCAATGTAGCTTGTATTTGATAAATTGATCATGTCAGTCGCAGACCCGCTAATTAAGATATTTAAAAAAATAATTTTTTAGCAAAACATTCCTGAGGAAATCCCTTATGGTGTCTAAAAATATCTTGTAATAATGTCCTATATATTTTATACAACGTCATTGTAAAAAAAACACGTCAAAGTCAATTCTTTTTTTTTTACATGATCTAGGCACTTTTTTGCTTCTCCTGAAAAATTTGCTTTTTTGTAGTTTGGCCAGTTTGCATCTGACAAAGTGGAGATATGTGACTTTATATTTTAATACATTTATTTTTGCATTTTAATTATTCATTAAAGGCAATAGTTTAGCTACATTTTTTGTCATAGTGGGCAATAAGTTTGATTGTGAATGAATTAGATAAACGATTTTATTTTACAATGAAACATGACACTATGCAAAATTAAGAACAACGATTCATAATTCATGATACTCGAAGTAGATATTTTTAAAACAAAATAATCTTTTTCTTTACCTGACAGGTGGATTTGAGGAGAAAAATGTTTTATAGACCTTGTTGATCTCAGCAAACTGTGACATATCACCAACAACAAGTGACATTGAAACTATGTCACTGGCCTTTAACTCTTTACTGTTCAGACAATCTGAAAAATCATGGAATAGTTTTAGCTAAGTTTAAGTTTTAGCTCACTGCGCAACCAACTATACATCTCTGGAGTCCTTTATCAGAGACATTAATTTTTCACTTTCTAACCCATCTTTAAAACATCAGCCTCTTAAGTGAGGTTGCCCGCCGTTTCATGGCCGACCTATTTTTCGGCTTTCCAGACAGAGATAAAGATAATATTTTTCAGGCAATCTAAACTAATGGATTCTTTGTAATAGTACTTAACATGCAGACTCATTCACTCAATATAAATCAATACAAATGTTTGGAGATTAATTTAAAAAAAAAATGTTTATTTTTACAAATTGTTAATAATCAAAAAAAAAGAGAGAAATTAACCTTAATGTTCTGAACAATGAATTAAAATTTGAAGTAATTGTTTCATTTAATTATTTGGCTTTTATCTCCTTTTTTAATCAAATATATGTTGGTTAAACAAATACTTTTGAATACCAAAGACTTATGTTGTTGTTTTTTCAATTGAAAAAGTTAGGCAAATGAATGAATCTTAATTACTCAGGATAGTTAAATGGATTTAATTAAAAATGAGTATTTCTACTTAGGTTGTAAGCGCACAAAGCTATTGACATTAGACTGACAGAGCAGGGTATGGACATTTACTTTGTAGGACAGACAGAGCCTCCATGACAGCAACACTGATGTCAACACCTTCAGAGAGGACAGCTTGCACCCCTGTCACCACAAAATGTGTTCCGTCTGTGTGAACAGTTGGAGTGCGCTCTGGAAACAAACAATATCATTATGTGTTTACTAATAAGAAAAAGAGTCAACGTTAAAAGCTTACAGTAGTTTATTTTAAATATTTAAAATTCAATGAATTGTGTTCTTTATTGAATTGCGTTACTGTGTTACATATTGCATTGTGTTACATTTTCAATTGTGTTACATATTGAATTGTGTTATTGTGTTACATATTGAATTGTGTTTCATATTGAATTGTGTTCCATATTGAATAGTGTATTATATTGAATTGTGTTATTGTGTTACATATTTAGCAATAATAATCAAGGATTTTTTAATCTAACAATTTCATTATTGAAAGTATATCAGGTTCCTTTTACAAAACAATTATTCGGTCCAGTGGATGAAGTTTCTGTTCATCAGCTTCCATGGCAAAGTCATAAGAGAAGATTGTGTGACAAGCACAGTGTCCATCAAGACCTGACCTGGGTACAAACCCATGATTTATCAATGAAACACTGGCACTCAATTTAATAAAAATTATTTACATTTCTGTAATTGAAAATTTCCCAATAATTTTGTTTTAATCTCTTGAGCATCTCCCTAAAGGACAGTGTAATACCTGCCCCACAATGTCATTAATACCTGCCCCACAATGTCGTTAATACCTACCCTACCAGGTCATTAATACCTAACCCACAATGTCATTAATACCTGCCCCACCAGGTCATTTACTACCTACCCAACAATTTAGTTAATACCTGCCCCACCAGGTGATTTACTACCTACCCCACAATTTAGTTAATACCTGCCCCACCAGGTCATTTACTACCTACCCCACAATTTAGTTAATACCTGCCCAGACATGCCTACCTCCACAAATCAAAATGAGGAACACCCAAGGTAAAAATGAGGAACATGGGACCAAAATGAGGAACATAAGCGCGGAGAAAGCATTTTGGAGCCCATATAGTCTACGCTAAATAATATTATTAAAAGAAAAATGGGAAAAATGGTTTCACTTACAGTAATAACACTGTATATATTATATAGAATACAATCTAAGTCAATATAGAGTTAATGAAAAAAAAAATTTGTGTGGGGGGGATGGGGGGAATACATTTATGTAAGTTTAACTAAGGTTTTAAATCTATTAAAAGGAAAAGCAGTGCCTTTTTATGTAGCTACCGTATATGATTTTAAGTTATTATTCAATAATTGCAATGCTGTGTTTTTTTTTTTAATAAACCTTTCAATCTCCTAAGTCTAAGGCCTAGGACAGAAACTCAGAAAGTGGTTAAAGTCCAATTAGGCCTAATCAGTATGTCTACTTAGCTAGGGCATATATCTATATTATAAACTGAGGACAATGTCTACTTAGCTAGGGCATATATCTATATTCTAAACTAAGGACAAGGCCAAGGTAATTGAACTTAAATGCTTGATATTGGTCATTTGGTAAAACTAACTAAATTTAGAAGCCTAGGCCTAGGACTAAGTCTAAAGTCTTTACGCCTTTAGCTAAGCACATTTATTTAAATATAGGCTTGAATAGGCCTAGCTAAATGCAGTAGGCACTAACACTGTATCTGTTCTAATACATCAACATCAGTTTTACGTGCCGATTTAAAGCAGTAGGCCAGTAGGGAAAATATAATTTACTTTATTTTGAATTTTAATTTAGCGACTACTTTTATTTTTATTAAGTAGGCCTAACTAGAAGTTAGAAGGTAATATTTTCTTTTGGCTAGCAATGATTAGTTTATTTTTAGTTTCCCTAAAATTATTCGACATAACAAAAACGGCAAAGTAGTCGACACTGCCGCGAAGCCCAAAGCTTATATAAATGCACTCTCGGACAAAATAAGGAAATACATTAAAAATTAAAACGGCAGTGACAAGAAGAAAACAAAAGTTGGTAAACGCCTTTTGTTTATTTCGCGTTATTACTTTCTTAATTAAAATGTCGGCATTTTCGGCGACGCCGATTTTGCGGAACAAACTGGTCTAATGCGGAATTGCGGAACAGGGGGTAATTTTCTGCCATTTTACGGATCGGTTCCGGAAAATCCGGAACGGTAGGCATGTCTGCCTGCCCCACCAGGTCATTTACTACCTACCCCACAATTTAGTTAATACCTGCCCCACCAGGTCATTTACTACCTACCCCACAATTTAGTTAATACCTGCCCCACAATGTCATTAATAACTGCCCCACAATGTCATTAATACCTGCCCCACAATGTCATTAATAACTGCCCCTCAATGTCATTAATACCTGCCCCACAATGTCATTAATACCCCATACCCGTCCCACAAGGTAATGTCTATAATAAACAAGGCAGCAACACCAGGGCTCTGAGCCTAAGCCTGTCGTGAGAGCCGGACCTGCCTGTGGAATGCAGCTCTGGTACGCACATAACAATGCCAGTTAGTCCTGAGTCACCCGCGCCATCTTGACTAATCTCTTCGTCATCTTTGGGCACATTTTGCTCCAACCACTTCTCTGTAGTCATCAACGGAAGGTGGAGAATTTTTTCTTTTAGAGATGTTGAGTTATCCTGGGAGGGGGGGGGGGGGATATAGAATAGAATCTCATAAAGGTTTGAAGAGTGCAATAAATTTATGGCCCATAAAACAATACAGGGATTAGGTTTTAATGCTTACCGAAACACATGCTCACATGTTCTAAGTTGATTGTTCTAACTACTGTTACTTAACTCTTTAACTACCATGAGCTGCATTTTGCGGCTCAAGGCAGCCGTACCGCAAGTCCACGAGCCGCATTGTGCGGCTCAGAAACCCTTATATATTTATTTTGTCCAAATCCAATCCAAGATTTAGACATAATAAACTAACGTCCTTGTTTTGAATCGTCTACTTCCGTATACCTTTTTTTCAAATGTAAATATTAACTGGAAAACATGTTTTTTTTGTGTTTAGAAGTGATTTTTTTGGGATGTCTGGTTTAATTTTCCATTTTTTCCCCTCAGTATTGTTACTGTACTTGTGTTAAGTTTTTTTTGTGTGTATCTTTGCTATTTGTGAACAAAAATTAATGAAATTTGAAGCGAGTGTTTCTAATAGAATTCTAAATAGGATTGCAAAGTTTCTTTTTTATTCGGATTATAATTTTTGGAGATATTAGAATGTAAGTTTAATATTTCTTATTTGTTCGTCTTTGTTTCTAAAACAACATTCTTACTTTCACCTTTACTTTCACACTTATTCTAGAATTTTAAAAATGTTCTATTAGCATATTGTAGATAAGCTTTTATTTCTGCTTATTTTGATATGTAACACTTAGGGCTTCATTAATAATAAAAGCTGTTAAGAAAGCTTCGATTGCGTTGGGCCTATGTAAAAAAACAAGGTCATGAAAATGGGCTGGCCATACGGGGGAAATGCCATGGTAGCTATTGAGTTAAGTGACCCTTCAAGTTTTAGGTGGCAGGTTGATATTAATATTTTTATAGTACACAAGTTTAATCAAGCGCAAAAGTTAGTTTCATTTTCATACAAATTATGGGGGAAAGTAGCCAAGCTGCAGTGCGTCCGACTGGCAATCCAAGGGTCCTGGGTTCAATCATGGTGGAGGCTAGGAATTTTTTCCCGGGACTTGAGGGTGTCCCTTAGTCTACCCAGCTCCGATGGTTACCTTGGGGTAAAGTAAATACAGCTGGGCATTGTGCTGGCAACACATCCCCTAGTATGCCGTGGCCACAGAAACTGGTGAACGTTGCTTCACCAGCCCTATGATCAGTTTGACCAAAGGGTACTTTACTTTACTTACTTACTTCATACAAATTAAAAGTTGGCAACAGAAGAGGAATTATGAAATGCTAAAAAATATTTTTTTTGAAAATGCAAGTAGTGAATAAAGTATAGAATAACCAGCCCATGTTAAACGTGTATGACAAAAAGAAAGCAATTTAGCACATATATCTGAAATGTTGATGAACTAACCCATTCTTTGTCTTTATGGCAGCAATCTAAAAGATTGAGGTAGCCAACTTGAGCAAAAGCATCATCCGAGTGAATAACTATTTCTGTCTTTTCACTGTGAAATACAGCAAGAAGATAAATGCACACCGTCCAATTGTAAATTTTTGTTTACTACTCTATTGTTAAAAGTGAGCAATGCATTAAAATTAAAAACACTTTTTTAATATCCATATACATACATATTCTTAAGTTTACCAATGCACATGAAAAAAAAGGATATTGATTGAAAGGGGAGAAAACAACGTTGAAGACTTACATAACTATTTCCCTTTTGAATAATGGACAGTCGTAAACAAATGTTTCATATTCTCCACCCTCTCCACAGATGTTGAGGCCATATTCAGAGTTCTAACAAAATGTAAGTGAAAAATAAATACTTGCATACAGAACAGAGTACAATATAAACATTAGATTTTGAAAAAAAAAATGTAAAAAATGAAATTTCATTTCTTCACAAATTGTTCTATTTCAACATATGCTACATATGTCTACTTACCATTTTTATCAAATGAGGGTAAATTTCATCAAGATCTAAACCCAGATGATCCTGTGGGTTTAATCCTGAAGTATAGAAAACATACATTAACTATTTCTGAGGTGGCTGCATACAAAAGAATTTTGGGAACAGTCAGTGTTGTTGTTGTTTTTTGAGACTATACACACACCTACACAAAACCTTACCCATGGCAGCCACTTTGATAATCTTGGCCTTTATGCCACACGCTATCATCTCTTCAAACAGTTCTTTTTGGTTCCGCCTCCAGAGATAAGCCAGAACAGTGAGGCCAAGACGTTCACAGCTTTATATTTTGAAAACAAATTCATTGGATGATTAATTTTGTTTTAAAGAAGTTTGTTTTATTTTTTTATGGCATACGAATCAGGGAAGGAATTAACTCACAAATTAATCAAGTTTTTTTGTATAATGACTATTAATTATTTCCTAAAATTCTTATTGCATACTGTTATATATTTCCCTAAAATTTTATTAGAAAATACTGTTATTTATCTCCCCTTGTCTATTCTATTACATACTGCTTTTTATCTTCCCTGAAAATTGTATTGCTCGCTGCTCAATAGAACTAACATACTGGTAAATTAAAAATGAATTAAGAGTTCAATATGGTTCAAAACAAATTCTTTTCCCAAGTAATCCCATTAATTTTTCTAATCTTTATTTATATGCCTACAACTATAAATGGATGGTGCTCATTAAATTTATTACTGCTACAATGAAGAATTGTAAAATTAATCCCATCAATAATAAATAATGAGAAATTGAAAACCAAATTACACATTTTCAACTCGAACTCTCTGATAGTCTGAGAGAATGGCGCCAACAGAGACAGCTTCTACTTTTTTCTCTTCCTAAATAAATGGAACAAAAGAAATCAAGCATGATTTAGATATACATATGTTTAATTATAGAATATGTTGTTTCTTTAACTCTTTATTTTCTTTATAAAAAGAAGAAGAAGTATTTCAGGTCAATTACAGAAATCCTATTGTCAGGTCATGTGTCCAAACAAAACAACATAGTATCGAGAGCATCATGCAGTACAAACAGTTCTGTTCGGTCAGGGTGTAAACCCTATTAACTTAACTAAATTAAAAGACGATCAAAACAACTACAAACATCTCTACCCCCCGACGTATTTACTTGAATGGTCTGTAGCAGCTGGAACAGGTCCTCCACCTCATCGTCTGCATTGGGCTGATAGTTCCTGCCAGTGCATACACTCGAGCCTTTGATGATGCCTGAAAACAGTTGCAAGTCCAAAGCCTCAGCATAGAGATCAACAGCCTTGTGTCCAACAGTTTGGTACATGTAACTATCTATCTCCTCTAAAAATAAAATGCAAGTTAAAATGTTTTGTACATGTTTTACCATCTGGTTCATATAGGGAAAAAAAATGTGAGGTTTAGCCTGCATAACTATGTAATGAATTCAAACCCTACATGGCTGTGGCTACATGACATTTGGCAAACTTTGGCACTGAATCTCAATATAAAGAATGAAATTGAATAAGCGGTACATCTATCTGGTTTACAAAAAACTAAACTTGTCAGCCATTTGTTATATCAATACAAGTTCCATAGAATGATTTGTGTATGTTACTCAAAGACTTGAGTGTCTTGGAGATACCATGGCATATTCATTATATTATTCTATTTATTTTTAACCAAAAACCAAGATAAAATAACAATAACTCAGACCATAACTGTATTTGACTTGAGGCCATTTAATTTCACAACCATATATGTTTTACCATTGCACCCACTCTGACATGAATCGCAATGGTATGCATTGCTGTAGGTATGGTTCTAGACACAGAAACCAACCCTATGGAGGACTGTTATATCTTTTTTGGAGAGGTGGGGTAAAATGGGGAGGGGAAGGGGGGATAGGACTTTTTTTTTGTCACATATAATCATATAATCAATTTCAAGTATTTCAAGTGTTCAGATTTTAAATTAAAAGAAATAAAAATTCAAATTTTTAAATTAAAAAAAAAAAGAAAATGAAACTAAGCAACAAATATTCACCTTTATTCTCTGGTCTAAGGTTAGCAAGAGCCACAATTTCATGACCTTCGGCTATACAACACATAATGTTGTAACAGCTGTCCTTGCCACCGCTGATGGGGTTATCAGGAAAAGTTGAATACCATTAGTTTAAGAAAAGAAACATTTGTTATAATGTCAGCTAAGAAGAAAAAAACTAGTAAAGTAGTATCCCGTTTAACCAAATCGATCCATAGGGGCCAGTGAAGCAGGGTTCAACAGTTTCTCTGACTAAAGCATACTAAGGGATTGTGTGCCCTGATTGCGGAATAGTTGGCTTGGTTCAATTGTGACCATTCTTGAATTTTGTATTTTACTTTGCGTTTTTCATTAAACATTGTAAGCTCTGTCAATCACTTTGCATTTTTATTTTACACTGTCACGTCCCCGTTTTTTTATTTATTATCATAGGCCGTATCCCAAAATGCCATATCGCACAAATCGCACGTGCAGTAGCCTAAAAATTGTTACTTTTGCTACAACATTGGTTGAACTCTTGTAACTTTGTTGGTGTTTTTTTTAGTTGGTATCAGTTAGGGTAGGGAAGGGTAGGATGTGTACCTTTTTTTATTAGTTTCTACCTGTTAGATTTGTCTATGTTTTGAAACAAACCTTTTAGTTGACCTTAGGTCTTAGCCAACTTCACCTGGCCAATTCCCAGACATATCATATGAATATGACTAGGGATATGACTGATATGACAGTGAGTCAAAATGGGCATGGGAAATGGGAGACATTGTGATATTTCTGCTGAAACACATGTCATTTTGTGTAAAAAAAATAAACAAAAACCAAAGGGACATAACAGTTTTTTTTATTTACAACACAAAGTGCTCAAGCCAAGGGAAGTAACAATATTTCATAAAACGTGCAAAATTACAAAATATTCAACATTAAAGAAAAAATCACAGAAATGGAATCGCTCGACGAAACCTAGATTTTCGTATACAGGACAAAAAAATCTTTAATCCCATACAAAAATTACGTGAACCAGTAACCCAAAGGTATAGCCCTACGACAGTACTACGACTACTACTAATAAATACCTAATACTAATATTTAAAATATTATTACTATATTACTAGACTAGACTAGTCCAAGGTTTCGTCTAATATTACTAATAAAATTATTTCTAATATTTACAAGCCTATTTGTGCTCAAGAAATATCGACATTACCTAATCAGAGCAACAGTCCTCATATTTTTTAAATGTATTTATTTAATTAAAATGTTAATTATCTTTTATTTTTTAAAGAAGAGAAAACTGCTACAACAACAATGCAGACAGTTAGAAGTGCCTCATGTTACACGGCAACAACTTTTTTAAAGTTTAGTGCAATCGCGGGGTGCGAGATAAATCAAAATTCTTTCTTAGTTTAAATTGTATTATCATATGACTGGTTGATGAACGTTTCAAAAAGATTTAACAAAAAACAAATAAAAATATTTAAACTTTCTTTATTTTACATTAAGAAATGGCAAATGTTTATATTTTGAAATTAGAATGGCTAAAAGGTCAACAAAAACATTACTAATTGACTGCTTGCTAAATTAGGACACATTTTTACAAAGCTAGCCTAGCGAGAAAGTTTACAATTTCTAGACATGCGCAAAGACTACTCCACGTCTGTCAACAAAGTACATGGAATATTTAGATTCATTAGTTAATAATTGTGATTCTTTTATTCGATGTTTATTGTTATTTTTTTTAGGTAAAAAATTCAATAAATTATAATATAGGATTTAATTGTTATTATATATAGTTCAAAGTAACGATTTTAAAAGTATCCAATTAAGTTTAAGCCTACTGAAGAGCTTTTACAAAATCAAAACAACTCAATTTTCAATAATTTTGTGATTGAGATTTTTTTGGAGTAGGGACCTATTTTTAATTATTTTACAATAAATATACAACAATTTCAGTTTTATTTTTAAGTTTGAATAGCATTGGCATTGAAGAGTAGGGATATGCTGCTACCAAAGATGACAACTGCCCACATATTTTTAATGTTTAAGTTCAAGGCACTATCTGTCTTATCATCATAAATGACATAAATAGGCCCTATCATTTATTCAATTCATAATAATAATTATAATCATAACGTTTAACTAGTTACTTAGATAGACTTACTGTGACTTACCTCACTAGTCAGTGACTAGTCTGTAGTCACTGTAGACTGTAGTCATAATATAAGATCATAAGACATATTTTTATTATTTATTAAATCATGAAATTACGGTCTTAGTCTTATAAATTAATTATAAGTTATATATAGATCTAAATCTAGGCCTATATAAAAGTAGGCCTATAATTATAAGTTATAATTCAATAAAAATTTTATATTATTATTAGGCTATATTTCATTGTGGATAGTCTTAAACAAATTTTAACACTAAGCCCTCAATCAATCAGTCAAATCAGTATTGTCACAGTGAATGAACCAGTGTTCAGGTTTGTGTTACAGTTACAAATTAATGAACTCCCTAAAGTTAGGCTAAAGCACACTACAACTAATAAAGTACAAGTAGGCTAATCGCGTAGGACCAAATTGCTCCATGGTCCATAGAGCGTAGGGTCAACTGGCGACTGGTGATAATCTGGCACATTAGTCATTAGTAAATTTCTTATGCTCAAAAAGCTAGCCTAATTTATTAAATTATTTATTATTTTATAATCTTCTGTGACAACATAAGCAGGAAGTAACTTTGTACTTAAAAAACCATCATCATCATGACAAAAATTGTATCCTTGTAAAAAAAACACAATATTGTTATCCCATATAGGCTAATATAGTTATTTCACATTTGTGTGCAATCGTAACTTTCCACTTAGCAAAGAAACATATATTTGATATTGTCGTTCATTTCAGCCCAAATTGTCAGTCTTGGTCAAAATAAATTGATTTATGGAAGCAAATTTCACCATATGCAAATACTATTGGAATGCATGAGTTAATTTCTAGCTTCATATTAGTTTGTTTGGGGTAAAATTTGAACTAATTACAACTTATAGAAAAAACTAAACATCTTTCCCTTTTTTTTTTCTAAGATAACATCAAGTGAGAAGAAGTTGACCCTGAGTATACAGCAGCATCTTTTAAATCATGGTTGCTGCAGACTAATTGGACAAGTCTCTAATTAAAGATAAAGAGATGTCACTAATAATGTGGACAGTGATGTGATTTATTTCTTAGATTGGTAATAGATTTTGAATTGTACAAGTAATGTCTTGGCTATCAGCAGTTACTGGTAAAGCTGAGGATTTCCTGAACAAACTTGATAGGTCAGCCGCAGATGTGTTGCACGGAGATGAATTAAAGCCCAATCCTGAACCCACCCCTGTTCAGGCAGTAATAGAGCCAGCTTCACCATCTCTAACTCCTTCACAGAGTGTCCCGGCAAGGTTGAATTTTTTCAAAGAGGACGCAGAGAAACTTAAAACTCCAGCACAAGCTCAGCACGCCCCGACACCTTCCCCGGTGTCCCAAACATCCACAAAGACAGTAAAGAAGAAGAATTCTGATGAAGCGTTATTTGATTTCCTGAATAGCAAGGAGTCATCTGAGGCTAGTAAAAAGCGACGCACTCCCGTCAGTAGTCACCACCATTCCAGACAGTCCAGCACATCGTCCTTAGTGTCGGATAAATCAAAAGGGACAAAGCAGGAAGGTGCAGCAGGTATTGTGACAGATGCTTCAGGCACCTTTGCCTCTGATACACCGATAAAATTACCAGGTAAAATCTTACAAATTATCTTCAAGTCTTATTGTTGAAGTAAAACTTTTAAAAATGTTTACCAGCTTAAAATTATGCTTGTTTCTCAGATTCCACTGATGATGGTCCACGACAAGACAGCCCAACAAACTCTCACATTTCAGCAGACTTGGATGCTATAGCCGACGCCATGAAAGAGAGCCCGCTGGGAAGTGACCAGAGTGCCCCAGGCAGTGACCATGCCGACATCAGTGTTGGAAGCAAAGACCGGCAGTTGTCTTCCTTGGAGCTTGAAAACAGGCTCTTGCGCAATGAGGTAGCATCCCTGAATGATGAGATGGCAAGTGTGATTACACGAGCTAAAGATGCAGAAACAGGTAAAGCAAGTCCTTATGTTAAACAACAGCGGCTTACAATTTCTTGTGTTGTTTTTTTAACTCATTTGCTACTAACCTAGTTTCCAAAGACACCCGGGAAAGTACTAGCCAAAGGGAAGGAACTCCGAATTAAATTTAGTAAATTATTTTTTAATATTTTTTTTTATTGACTAAATATTCCCCAAAGTGAATAAAAATTAAATCATAAAATAGATAAATATCTTAGCTTTCTGGAAATGTATACTTTTATACATAAAAAATGCCGAATTATCGGTAGAATCATTCGCTGAATGTTGAGACCCTATGATTTGGCTACTAAATATTTTCGCTAGCCCTACCGTCAAAGTCCGATAAAGTATAATAAAGCCCAAAAATCGAGTTGTAATGGAAATTCATCTAAGTCTATATCTGCAGCATCCTTATTATCAGAACTGTTGTTAAATGTTATATTTGGAGGTATAGAGCTATTAATAAATAAAGTAAAAAATTAAAAGCGAACGCTATAAAAAAAAGTATTACAAGACGAAAGGCCACTGAAAACTACCCGTATTTTGAAAGCGCAGCGAAAAAAAACGAAACTAGATAAAAACATCCGGTTTTTATTAACGAAACAGACTATATTCCTACTTTTTAAAAGCCGTGCTTGCAGCATTAAAAAAAAACCAGAACGCATGGCGAAAAATCAAGAAACGACAATAGGTTAGTCACACACGTGGCGGCCGCTTTAGGGCGCATTAGTACGGAGGGGGGTATGTCGCATTGAGTCGCAGTAGTAGCAAATGAGTTAAAATAAGTTTTACATACCTTTAACTTTAAAAACTCAACAGAATTAAAGAGGGGAAAAGAAAAACTTAAAGCTCAGCTGAACTCAGCAACAATGCATGACCAGTTGGTCAGAGAGCTGCAGTCTCGTGAACTGGATTTGACCGAAGCTTTAAGAGCTAAAGATGCCCAGCTTGCAGTGCTGAGAGTCAGGCTGGAGGAAGCTGACAAACGAGTGATAAGCAAAGAAAAGTCTCTTGAAGAAGTTCGGGTTGAGAGAGAAAGGTAGGATTATTTGTAAAACACTTAAAAAAATTTAACAAGTAGATTAGTTTGACAAATCTAAATTAGAAGTTTGCATCGCATCATTGGGAAGGTTGAAAAAATACATCATCTCTAGTAATTTTCGTTAATAAGGAAATCAACCAGGAGAGGAAACGGTTGGAAAACCTACAAAATTGGCAGCTTTTATCAGTGTCAATTGTATTAAATTTTTCTGGAACTTATCAGAAGCAATAAAATTATAAAAATGTAACCTTATTAGGTTACCCTACACTAGCCTTGGGCCTACCTCACTCATTTCTAAGCTACGGTAACTATAGGAAGGCAGAAAAGACAATGAAAAAATGCCATCTGAAGAGATAGAATTTAATAAATAATAACCAAAAATAGTGAACTATGATGTTTGAATTTAGTGGCATAAGTTTTCTAGATCTCTGTACATTTTTAATCTTTAAAAATAATTTTCTTTTCTCTGTACTTGTGTCAATGATTCAGTTGTGGTTGTTTTTGTTATTATACTTGCTATGTGTTAGGTAAGTTTAATGATTTCAAATGAAAAAACAATATCGAGCATAGTTGTATATGTTTCTCCTTCTAGAATTTTGAAAGATCACACTGATTCTAGTGGACTTCATAGTCAAGCACTAGACTCAATGAAAGAAAAACTAGAGGAAGTGGAAGCTGCTCTAAGGAGAGAACAGGCAGCTTATAAGCAAGTTCAAGTAAGTCCAAAACATTGGCTTAACATTGTCATACTTGTGGCGGGGGAACAACATTGGTTTAACAATGCCAAACATGTAGCGGGGAATACATTGGTTTAACATTGACAAACATGTAGCGGGGAATACATTGGTTTAACATTGACAAACATGTAGTGGGGAATAAATTGGTTTAATATTGACAAACATGTAGTGAGAATAAATTGGTTTAATATTGACAAACATGTAGCGGGGAATAAATTGGTTTAATGTTGACAAACATGAAGTGGGGAATCAATTGGTTTAATATTGACAAACATGTAGCGGGGAATAAATTGGTTTAACATTGACAAACATGTAGTGGGGAATAAATTGGTTTAACATTGACAAACATGTAGTGGGGAATAAATTGGTTTAACATTGACAAACATGTAGTGGGGAATAAATTGGTTTAACATTGACAAACATGAAGTGGGGAATAAATTTGTTTAACATTGACAAACATGAAGTGGGGAACAAATTTGGTTAACATTGACAAATGTAGCAAAAATAACATTGGTTTGACATAGACAAATAATAACCAATTCATGCATTATAACTTTCAAGTAGATGATTGACTCTGTGAATACAAAAATTGTTATTTTATTAGTGGCACAACTGAGAAAAAATGTATAAAAAAAACAAATCTCAATTCATTAATATTTAATTTATTGTAAAGAAACATTGAAAAAATAATATTAAATGTCTGTGGTGACTCTCTGAAAACAATGAACTTTTGAAACAGAAAGAACTTTATCTAGTCAGTTAGTGAAAAAGTCTATAAAAATGTTTTTACCCCTTCCGCTCTCAAAGATATTTGAAATATAAAAAAATGATTGAGAAAACTTTCTTCTTCCAGCTATATAATATTGGTCTTAAAATTGAATAATAGCTTTTTTTTTTAAAAATATGTGTTAATGATTCTTCCATGAAATTGTGTACAATCTAAACCCTATACTGTACAAATATTTCCCTACAGCAAGAAGCCAGTCAACGACAAAGTAAACTAGAGCAAGAACAGAGAGCAATGGCCGAAGCATTGACCGCAGCAGAGAAAAAGTTGTCTGAAGAAAAAGGTAACATATTTATTACTTTAATCATTATAGAAAACCGGTTTTGATTGAACAAAACCCAGATTTTTTTGTTTTGAAAATGATGCTAAATGTAAATAACTTTTCTCTCAGTTAAAATGACAGAACTTAGCGGCCAGATAAAAGTTGCTAAATCAGCAGCTGACTCTGCCAGGAAGGAGCTCACTGAATACAAAGACAAGGCAGCAAGGATACTACAGGTTGGTTTTAAAACCAAATACTTTTCACACACAGAAAAAGTTGCCATCCTTATTTCAAGAAAAGGAAATTTATTAAAAGGATTTGGAAGATGTTTTTGGTACCTGCAAAATAAATAGAAGATTACTTCTGATATAGTTTAGACTGAGTTTTAAAAAAAAAGTTACAAAATCTCTTCTCATCTTCATCAATGCTCAGGTGAATATAAGGACAAAAATACTCCTTATCCCTAATGAGAGAATACATGTATATAAGTACTCTTTCTTACAGAGCGCCATCTGGGCATATAATGGGTTGTGTGAACAAACCAGGAAAACCAGTAACTTAACATCGTTTTTTTTAAAACACTAATAAAAATGCTAGACTAGTCTCAGGCCACTGATGAGCGTAGTATGCAATAATCTTCTTTATAGAAGCAGCATCTGTAATATATAAGATAAAAATATTTTCCTGATAGTAGTTATTGTATTGTATTGAATGTACATCCATTGATTCTAACACCCCAGTTGTAGTTTTACTGTTTTATTTCAGTCCAAAGAGAAACTTATATCAAGCCTGAGAGATGGGAACAGTACAGTTGGAGATATGGCTGGTGGTGTATCTATGCTGGAGCACGAGTCTCTAAGACAAGAGAGAGATATGTTGAGGGAAGAACTGCTGCAGGCCAAACTGACCAATGACAGTCTCAGGGCAGAATTACAGGTTTCTTAGATTTTTTATTTTTTATTTTTTTTTAACAAGGGAAATAACTAGTTTCTAGTAAAATATTTTTACAAGGAACTTAGTGGGGTTATAAATAAAAATACCGGTATAAATGCGGCTAAGGGCAAACTTTGCCTTATGGCGGAGGCTAAAAGAGCAGCGAAGAAAAGTAAAGAACACAGGCTGCCCCTAACAATCTCCAACGGTCCAGCTTTCAAGTGACAGAGATGCGACAGAGCCTGTCTCTCAAGGATAGGTCTCCACAGACACAGTCAATTTTGCAGGGCTGGCCAAATCACAGGAGCGCAAATCTAATCGTCTTCGAGACTATGGAGCCAATGATGATGAAATAAAAATACTAAAAAAAGAAAATGTGAAATTGTAAACTTTCATTGAATGTAACATGTTCAACATGGGGCACAGTGGCCGAGCGGAAGCACATTCGGCTGGCATCTCATAGGGCCTGAGTTCAATTCCTGGTTAAGGCTAGGGTTTGTTGTTGGGTTTGGAGGGTGTCCCTAAGTCTATTCAGCTCTTATGGGGTACTTGACATTAATAAGGAAA
This sequence comes from Anisus vortex, assembly GCA_949126835.1. Classification (NCBI taxonomy): domain Eukaryota; kingdom Metazoa; phylum Mollusca; class Gastropoda; family Planorbidae; genus Anisus; species Anisus vortex. The sequence goes on from OX421495.1 coordinate 7,887,316, forward strand.
AAGTAAAGTGACTCGGCATTGTGCTGGTCACACAATTCCCTAGTATGTCGTGACCATAGAAACTTGTGAACGCTGATGGGTCGTATTGGTCTAACAGGGATACTTTACCACTTTACAAAAACTTTCAATCTTTTCACTTAAGTTTGTTCAAAGTTGTATCATATTTCTGTCACTCCTTGTAACTAAAAAAAAAAACAGGATGTTGAGAATCAACTTCAACTGGACAATGACACATCACAGGAAACCATCAGGTCCTTAGAGGACTCCCTGAGGGAGGAGAAAAGGAGGAAAGAGGATGCAGAGCAGGAGTTGTTAAAGCAGAAGCAGGTTTGCAACCATTTCTTCCAATCAATTCAACGAGCCATAGTTTTTCACTAACCTCATTATATATACCCACTTTATGCTTCATCTGAGAAAGTACAATTTCTATTTTCAAGGAACTTCAGTACAATATGGAAGAACTTTATAAACAGAAAGCTGCATTTCAATCTCGAATCAGTGATAGAGAGACAGAAATAGAAAAGTTGAGAAACCAGGTAATGTACCGTATTTGCATTCTAATAAAATTCCCAAAGTTAATTATTTTATTTTTGTCTTCTTATTATTATTACTTTCTTTCTCTTTTATTTAATTACTTCAGTCCCTCACAGTGGAGTCCCCAACCCCTCTTTCTAAACAGTTTGCAAAAACATATTATATTGCTCTACAGCCACTACAGTATAAAATTAAGCTTTCAATCAGCCCCAAAATTAGAATCCTTTGCATAATCAGTAAATAAAATCTGCATAATCAAAATATATTCCAAGTGAGACTTATTAAAACTCATAGTATAATCATCTTTCTTAATTATCCACACAACTTCATAATATGTCCACCCAACACAATGCTGTAGCTAACTTTTTTCTGGTAAAAAAGGTCACATGGTCTCTATACCTAAGGCCAGGTGACATTAACATGTTTTGTATGCACACATTCTTCTTCTTTTTTGCCCACAATGCCTTATTCCTTGACCCTATGATGAACTCTCTTTACAAAACACCTAACAGCCCTGTTTCATATTTAGCTGTTTGTGCTGCCTTGTATTGCTGTTCACTCTTGTTGCCTCTAATTTCTGGTGCAGTTGATGACAAAGAGCATGAGTGGCAGCACTGAGAATGAGCTGGAGTCCCGTGTCCGTTCCCTCACGGAGAGCCTGATTCAGAAACAGACTGTCCTGGAGGCGTTGAGCACAGAGAAGAACTCACTGGTGTTACAGCTGGAAAGAATGGAGGTGACAATCCACTTTTAGTACCACTCATACACGTGACATTATAATTATACCTTTTTTTTTAAAACAAGTTTATGTTTCTACTTGATGTTGGTTGTTTCCCTTGATGTTTGTTGTTGGTGTAAACTTCCAACTTGTATTTTTTTTCTCTTCCAGCATCAGTACAGGGAGTTGGAGAATGCTGCACCTAGAGTTACGTCAAGTACACAGTTAGTGGCAGTCAACGACCATGATGATGATGGTAGAGTTGTGTTTCTTTTTACTTCGGTCAAATTAGAATTATTTGAAGTTTATCTGAATACTGCCTGTTGCTGTGCGACAAGGGATTAAACTTAATAATTTGCCAAATTGTTTCACTTTTGAAACGTTCTGATAAAGTTTAACATATTGTTTGGTGTACTCTTTACTAGGTTATATTGTTATCTAAACTCTTGACTATTTCAACACTACAATTTAGTGTACATATAGATGCCACACCATCAAACATGTATTTGGAAATGGTGGTAGGACTGTGGGTAAAATATAGAATCTATGAGTAGTGTTGTATCAATGTTCACTTTCTTGACATGATTCTGCAGTGAGGCAGAGGTTACCCATGTTCCTGAGAGAGGTCCCGACCGACCATGAAGTGACACGGAGAATGAAACGAGCAGCAAATTCTATTGATGGTTTCAGGTAAAGATTTAAGTTCTGAAACTATCATTTGTTCTATTAACAATAAAAACCTTCTTAAAGTATTTCTTTATTTGTGAATTATTATCCTTTTACGAAATATAGAGATTTGTTTCAATGGGAAGATGTGTCACATATTAGAAATTACAAGACTAGTAATATGTTTGCTTTGATTCATGTAATTTATAATTTTTTTTGTCTATCGTTTAGCATACGCCTTGGAGTTTTTCTCAGACGATATCCTATGGCCAGAGTTTTTGTGATTTTATATATGGTATGTTTTAAAATTTAGCGCTCTCTCTCTAACAGTCTACTGTTTGACTTTTATATTAAGTTGGTTTATTTAATTTATCCTATGTTTTCAGCCTAGAGAATTATATCAGTGTTCTTGCTTGTTTGTTGTTCAATGTTAAATGCGCTCTGAGCTTACATTATGTTGGTTGGCAGCACTATACAAAAAGAAAATTATTATTATTATTAAGTTAAGAATTATGTTTGATGACAAACCACAATACATTTCAATATGCCAGTGAGACATTGTGAAATGTTTTTGGTAAAGTAAATATTAAATTATGGTTCAATATATTTGACAACGCCAATGAGATATTTTGAAATGGTATAAGATTACAAAAACGTTGAGTAACGTAAATCTTAAAATATGGTTCAATATACTTGGCAATGCCAATGAGACATTTTGAAACGGTATAAGATTACAGTAACGTTGAGTAAAGTAAATCTTAAAATATGGTTCAATACATTTCAGGCTCTTCTTCATTTCTGGGTGCTTATAGTGATGATGACCTACCAGCCAGAGATCCATGGCTCTGACTACATGCCCCACGCACCAGTCGACATCCCCCACGCACCAGCCATCATCAATGAGCAATAATAGCGCAACACACGACTTGTGTTGTCATGTTAGGATCATTCTACACTGTGCATTTCAGCGCCTCCTTTGTCGATATGAATAATTAATTAAATTTGGTGATTTGTTTTTTATTCCATTGTATTTTTTTCTGCCTTGTAAATACTCCACCAGGCAATGAGATATAATTATGTAAACTGCCATGTATATTTTATTTGTGAAATTTTGTTGGTGTTTTTTCTCCATAGATTGCCAGAGAAAAACATTTTGTTACTAATGGCTAAATGTCTTTGCAAATGTTTCCAATGTTTGTGACCCCAGTTTCTGTCCTACAGTTAGCTATAAACTTAATAGTTCACTGTGACACACCAAATGAAATGTGCAGCATTTTGCCCATGCATGCAGTAAGTTTGTGCTAAGCACAGCATAATGTTCAGCCCTGAAGAAATACCAACAGGCTATACATCTAACTATCTCCGTGTGGAATAGCAACTTAAGCCTGAAGGACTTTAAATAGTTAGGATTGAAAAATGCGGATCACCAGCGGCTTGTGCATTAACAGAACATTTTACTTGTGTTTTGGAGTCAAAAACAAAACATGTCACAAACTTCAAATTATGAAAGGAACAAAGCATGTTATTGTATGTTATTTTTAACATGTGTACTTCATTTGTGGTACTATAATTTCTTTTATTACAATAATATAAAATAAACATGGATTCTTAAAAAAATTCAAATATATATACCTAAAGAAATCTGTCAGTATTTTACAAATACAAGTAGACAATGCTTTGCAGATTATATTATATATTATGGATTTTATTAAGTTTTTATTTAGATGGTAACCTGGGTAGGTTTTTTAACAACTGATTATGTTTTTGTTTTATTAAATAGTAATATTGTTTTATTTAGGTCATGATCTATGTGCTTAGTCTAATGGCTTCAATAAGTTTACATTTTATAGAGATAACTAAATTAGTACCACGTTAGATCTGATAACCCTGTTGACATTGGAAGCCGTGGATAAATCAAACATTCTGGCTTTCACTAAATAGCCATTGCTATAAAACTCTAGAAAGATATTTGTTGAATGCAAAAAAAGAAATGGTGTACAAATTTTGCATTTAGCATTTCTAAAATTTTAGTTTTCCAACAAAAGAAAATAAGTGTTTGGCGCCTGTATTTGTTGCATTGGTAAAGAATAATTTGCTTATCTTTAAAGTAAGAATGTTAACATTTGTACAATAATGTTCATACACAACAGTAGATCAAGTTGTCGTGTACTATTAAGTAGGATGGTATCTGTGATAACAAGTTGTTCCATGGATTAGGCCGTTACAATCTGTGCTGTAAATTAGGCATTTGCAGTTTTTGTATTGTTGATACAAATGTATGGAGAGTTAAATACTAAATACCGTACAGCCCTTCAATGTCCATCTCTGCAGATGTTATATATTATGTAATGTACAGTGGGAATATTTTCAATAAAGTTTGGATTTATTCATATTTCTTTATTGAAAAATGATTTTATTATTTGATATCACACCAGATAAATTTGCTTCTGACAATATTTTCAAACGAGAGGTCTCAAGGTTTTAAAAATGCATTATCTTGAATTTTTAAATAGCTTCTAGTAAAAGCCACACCCCAAAATTTATTTTAATTAATAATAGTACAAATTCGATTACTAATGAAACTAGATGTATGTACGATACATCTAAATGCAATATTTAGATCTATAGTGCACAAGTCAGCATTCTGAAGAAAAAATCCTAGTTTCTTTGGTTGAGATGTAATGGAATTTATTACAGAAACAACATACTAAACAACACAAAATATCCCCCATCCAAAATTACTTGATAGTTTAAAAAGAGGTCTGTGCAAACTTCACTGTAACTAGGGCCTAGTAGTAGTAGAGGATTTTAACCAAGTAGTGAATCTGAGGGCTTGGATGTATTATTTGCCGTAACAAACCAAGCAATAACGAAAACTCCAGAGCTTTGCTAATTATTATGCATAGCTTATTCTCTTGATAGCCGTCCCTCTACAGCTACCATCTCAATGCTCCAGTTACATGCTTAAAATTTTTTAAATCCCTTAACCTTGACTGTTGTTGGGGGAAGCTAATGACACAGCAGGTCCATTAGTCCTTTCAGTGGGCTTGGTAGACTTGGCGGCACCCATCTCCTTCTCCAGGTCAGTGGTGGATTTTTTATTCTGATTGAGATTGTGATTGTCTGCACTGTGGGTGGAACCAATGATGTTGAGCTTGTCAGTCAAGCTCACTGTCAATGTTGCTATCCAGCCTCAGTAGTTAACACTTTGGCAAAATTGAACAAATCCGGATTATATAGTAAACAGTATATTTATTCATCTATACTATACATTTATTTTATTAAATTGTGTGCCCATTATTTGTCAAGAAAAAATACTGAATAAGAAAAATGGATATTTGGCAGATTCAAATATGAGACGATTTCCAGTTAAGCCACTTTGAGAACAGAAACATTTTTGTCCATTGGCTCTCGCACGTTTCAGTTTTTATTTAAAAATGAAATAATACCAAACAAATGAATATAATATTTAAAAATGACATTTATTGTACAAGTATTCAAATTATCACATGGCAATTTCAGTTCATTGGGAGAAAATTGAAACAAGTGGCGGCAATTTTAGTGATTCCTGACTAATGAGCATCAAATCACCACAAGAATATTGAATCCAGTGTTCATTACTGTTCCCAGAAGTTTGAGCTCAAAACCCCTGGCTAGAGATTTGCACAGAGTTGTCAGCCACAGATTGACATTAACGATGTAGAACATATAGAAAAACTATTCAGCATTGGTTATAGGGGAGAAAATGGTGCCACCCCCTTTTGTGAAATAGCACTTATCTATATTAAGATCATCTATTACACATTGCTATTTGGTAAATACCAATATTTTGGTTAATTATGAACCTAATTCCTGATTAAATATCTTAGGATTTCTTCAAAAACAAATTGCCCTTTGGTGATTAGGCTTGAATAGATGATGTCATTTTTACTGTAAGAAACTGTACTAAAACATTTTTTTTCAAGTTTCAAACACTTCCTGCTTGTATCTCCCAATGATGTTTGGTTTTGCCTAACTCGGACTCAGATTTTAGTAACTTTTTGGACAATCCGCGACCTAATATGTTCTACATCATCGATTGACACATTCGGAATCAGAATGATTTTTTAGTTGACGTGAAAAAAACATTTGGAATAAAACATTGAAAAAGGGCTTTTAAGAAAAGCATACATTTATAGGATGACTAAACACAAATTTCCCTAAATAACAAGTAATGACTAATATATTAAGCATATTATTTTAGCTGCTTAGAAACGTGAGCAGAAAGAAAACTCCTATCCTAGGAAAAAAAGTTGAAGAAGAATTGTGTAGTGTGCATCACCAGCACAGACTAAGTACATAAACTTGCTATGGCAATGCCAACTACTAAATCTATTTCAATTTACAGTTTCAACTTAAAGTTTTTTTAACATGCAATGCTAGGTCAAGATTTAAAAAAATAATTTTTTTTCATATTAATGAAGTAGAAAAAGGTTTTACCAAATACTTTAATAAGATGGACCGCTTGCTCTATTTTTAGAGCTTATACATGTATGTTCTTTAAGCCAATAAGGCTGTCTTTAATGACATCTATGCTCCTACATCTGCCTCAAGGTTTCCGCTGTATACAACTTTCGATTTTAATTTTTCATTCAGAAAATCATAGCGATTAAATAAAACGGAAGTGTACACAATACAAAAGCGAATTGGGAATTCCGAAAAGAAGTCCTCGAGTCATCAAATAGCAAAAATATTAAAGCAAGAGGTCCATCTTATTATAGTCTTTGGTTTTACACAAACATTTAAACTGTATATATCCAATCCAGCATTTTTACGAAACATATTAAAATATGGACAAAAATATTTAACATTGCTATGGCCTGGATATAAACAAAATATAACAAAATATCAACTCTCATCTTCTTTCATCGCTACTATTATCTCTTGAAGCCTTTTATGTTTGTAGTTCAAGATTCTGAGATATTCATCATTTACGGTACATATTTTTTTTTTACACAAGCACACATAATGTTTTTTAAAATTTCAAGAACTATTTTGTAATCATTGGTGAATTTAAAAGTTAAATTTGATACACTGGAAACATGAGGAAAATAAAAAAATAAATAAATAGAAGACATGGTAACAATACACCAAAATAGGTCAAAGTTATCTTAGAATCAAACTATTACAACTATAGTGAATTTACTATGGAATTTTATCTACAACTTAAACATTTAACATGCTAAAATTTCAAATTATAAATTTCATAATCCTTACAATTTGAATGCAAGTCTATATTTTGGTTGCCAGTATTTAACCTAAAAGTTAAATAACTTTTTGTAAAAGCCCCAATTATGGAAAGTTTATATCTAAAGAAAATGTGTTAACCTTAAACTTAAAGACAAACTGAATTTATCAGGTGAACAGTTAAAACTTACTTTTCACAAACTCTTCAAAAACAATTTTAATTTTAATGCCATGGCAAACCGTCGTTTTTAAAAATTGTATAAATGAAGAAAATGGAATTTTTCTCACAAAAAAAAGAAAAAAATGAATCTTTAACACAAATCAGGCTCAGCATTCAACTGCTTCTTGACTCTCAACAGCAGCGTAGTCAGGAATGGGTCAAGACGGGATATGCTGTCGTATTCTTTTAACACTTCTGTGAACTGGTCAACATTTTCACCTTCTATGGCCTCCAGTAATTTCTGCGTAAAAACAACACAAATAAGAGTGCAGGAATTTCTATGTAAAAACAAAAAAAAATTATGTATGAATAAGATTGGGGGTTAACGATTACCAATGATCCCATCGCTTGCTGAATGGTACGGTACTTGGTACTTTCTGTGGAGATATGCCAAAGCAAAGGAGTATAGCTCTCGTTTTAATTACCGGTATACAAATTAAAGGATGTTCTAGACAACTGCCCTCATTTATTCAATGACAATGTCAGCAAGCTTTACATGTGTCTGGAGGAACTACTGGCCATAGTTTAGTTTTTCAAAGAGATGATAAATGATTTGAGATATTTACTGTACATACTCGCGTAAAGGTCGCACCCTTAGTTTAGGATTATTTTTCATATATGTTGTCATTGACCCGCATGTAGGTCGTACCCTTACTTTTAAAGAGTTCGACTGCCTTTTAACTTAAAAAAAAATGCATACAAACATAAAAGTAAAGAAATATTCACCCTAATTTGGACACTTTGTTTTTTTAAAAAGTTTCAATCATACATAAAGCAAACATAATCAAATAAAGGCAGCCTTTCATTTATTTTTAAGGACTGATCAACACAGCCATTAGTCATATGGGAAAGTTTTTGTAAGGCATATGTTTCTTCACCCTGTCCATATACTCAAGTTCCTATCCCTAGATTGGGTCGACACAAATAGAAGTCTTTTAAAGTGCGCTCCATGGTGCCATCATGGCTACAAGTGCCCTAATTATTATTACTATTGTTTGTAATGATTTTAAATGCAGCTGCGCTAAAAATAAGCTATGAGTGCTGGCTTTTTATCTCGTTCTCCTTACGACAGGCAATAAGCTGTTGTTTTGTTTTCAATTCTTACATGCAGCTAAGGAAAATGAAACACACTACTGACATTTCACGCAAAAAAGTTTAAGTGCAGAATTTTTCTAAATGTCCTGAAATTTGTCAATCGGCCAATCCTAGTTGTGGAGACATTGCTCAGACATGGCCCGGTTTTCTTGGAATGCTCAACACTGCCTTATTAGTTTATAGTCTGTAGGCCTAGGTCATAGGTCTTAAATAAACTACATCTTTAACTACTGCAAGCTTATGCCTATATTATAGGTCTATATAGGTAATTACACATACAATTCTTTCCATATTGTAATTTGTGATCAATACAAAAAATGGCGCCTTAGACATGCGCTACACTTCGGCAATACAAAATCTGACCAAAAGAATATTTTCTTAATGTAAAATGTAGGCCTTAGCAAAAGACTAGTATTTCTACATCATAACAACCACTGATACGGGTGACAGCTACAACTTAATGACAAAGTAGTGATATTTTTCCAACTATCTCAAATCTATGTCGAGTGTATAGGTCACACAACTATATTTTTTTTTAATTTTAAGTAAAAAAGTGCAACCTATATGCGAATTGTGTAGGAACAGATCAATATTAGAATTCGGAATTGTGTAGGACCAGACCAACATTAGAATTTGGAATTGTGTAGGACCAGACCAACATTAGAATTTGGAATTGTGTAGGACCGGACCGACATTAGAATTTGGAATTGTGTAGGACCGGACCGACATTAGAATTTGGAATTGTGTAGGACCGGACCGACATTAGAATTTGGAATTGTGTAGGACCGGACTGACATTAGAATTTGGAATTGTGTAGGACCAGGCCGACATTAGAATTTGGAATTGTGTAGGACCGGACCGACATTAGAATTTGGAATTGTGTAGGACCGGACCGACATTAGAATTGTGTAGGACCGGACCGACATTAGAATTTGGAATTGTGTAGGACCGGACCGACATTAGAATTTGGAATTGTGTACCTTGACTAGCTTGCACTCTCTGGAGTCAGCAAAAGCTGGAAACATTTCTTCATATTTTTTCACGGCCAAGGTAGCATTGGCTGTGTCCATACAGGTGTGACACACAGAGGCCCTGAAGAAGTGATCTTTAGCACTGTACTTGAGTAAAGAGTTGTCCATACTTGATATCGCAACCTGGGGAAACAAGCAAATACAGTCATACCCAGTGGATACTTATCACACACACAAACTTTTGTAACTTTCTTTAAAAATAAACAAAATTCTAAAAAGCCTTTTTTTCTTATTTAAAGTTTTTTAGCTTTTAGCATTGAGAGTTCTTATTTAAATACACTGCTTTCTCATGTTCTGACAACAAGATGTAACAAGAACAAAACCCACTCAATCATTTTACTTTTGCCATCCATTTGATTTTTTTCTTTGTGCTAGGGACAAGCTAACATGAAGCATACAAAAAAAAAAGAAAATTACCTGCTCATAAATCTCTATGGCTTTTTCGTAGTTTTCTAATGTCGCAGAATATTGAGCTACTTTCAATAAACACTTATTTGCAGAGCTGTTGATTGTAAATTAAAGATGATTCAATGAATTGTAGTCAATAGAATGACAATGTTTGGGATTTTTAACACTTAAAATAATTTTCAAGTTACCAAATCTTTCAAAAACGTAAAAAAAATTCACAAATCAATTTTCATGAGTATGTCTGAAATTTCCTTATGCTTAATGTATATATAGGTCATTTTAGTACAATTTCACAATGTGCACCATGAAGTGTAAAGAAAAAATCTGATAAAACTGATTTGTATAGGCTGGGGGGGTACAGGGGTATGGCTGAAAATGGGATACAATATGTTGTCTATGTGCCAAGTTTCAGCTAGATAAGTTGACGTGAAGTGGGTCAATTAGCAATCCAAAGGTCCAGTCACCCAGCCAACTAGAAACAACAACAAAGTTTTTCAAATAAACATGGAAGATTTTTTTTTTCAGTTTTCATTTCCTGACATTTCTACCACTTAGAAGGCTATTTTTTAAAACAACACATTATGCAATACTTGTGTAGAGCATTTACCTGCTTGATTCTTCCCCTTTGTAATAGTCTGCAGCTTGCTCGTAATTTTGAACAGCCTAGTGGAAAATATTTCATAAGACAGACATCCACTTAATTCATTTTAAATTGGCTCCAGTATCAATTGCAATGAAAACGCTAAATTAAAATTCTTATTTGCCCATATGTAACATACAAATAAAAAATTTTTTTTTTTAATTGTCCAGGACTATCGAGAACAAAAAATCAAATATAGTGAATTTAGAGTTTCCAAATGTGTCCACCACGCCATCAAAAAAAGTATATGTATTATATTGGTCTTTTGTTTAGTTAATTTCATTTTTTTTTTACATTTAACTTTTACACAAAAAGATACAAAAGAAATGCGGATACCTGTTCTATAAAAAGAAGGTGTTAAAGTATTTCAATAAGTAAAGTACCCGTCTGACCAAATTGATCATAGGGCCGGTGAAGCAGCGTTCACCAGTTTCAGTGGCCATGGCATACTAGGGTGTGTCTGGCCAGCACAATGCCCAGTCGCCATTACTTTACCCCAACCAATGTCAGGTACCTGTCAGTGCTGGGTAGACTCAGGGACACCCACGAATCCAGGAAAAATATCATTGCCTTCACCAGGATTCGAACCCAGGACAATCGGTATGCTGCGCTGTCGCTCTGCCAAGTATTTCAATACTCATGTACAAAAGAAAAACTAAGTACACACCTTTTCAATATCTGATAATTCATTTTCATAAATTTCAGCCACGGTTATATGATGTTTGGCAGCTATTGTGAATCGACCCTGAAATTATACAGTGGAATTAATATGCATGCTTATCTCAAGTTGAAAAAAAAAACAATTATGCAAAATACAAACTATGCAGAAACCTGCAGTGTTGTACATTTAGCTAAGACTCACCATATCTGTATAAATTTCAATGGCTTTATGTATTGCAGTAACAGCAGCTGTAATGGGATATATTGACATTTAATTTAAAAACAAAAAAATTTAATTTCACAAGCAGCATTAAATTTTTTTTTAGGTGAGGTCAAAATCAGGGCCTGACAATTAATGGAATTCTTTCAGATTAAATAGTGGACAGCACAAAAAAATAGTGGAGTTGTATAAACTTTTACATTTGCCATCACAAGAGAGGGCTCATATAGCCAGCTATGCTGAGCCACTCATTCAAATCTTTAATGTATTGATTTCAGCCACACCAATTAGTCATTAGTGCTCACTCAAACTGTAAGTGTTGGGGGCAACAATGTTCTATATAGAAAAAGAAAGCTTCTGCAACATACAAATTAGGGATGTTAATATTGTTTTCTTTTCAAAATAGATTTTTGGTCCTAGAAATCCAATTTGAAACCAAATTTTTTATTTGTCCCCCTCCCCCCCATATGTCCTTTTTGTTTCTCTTATTATGTATGTGAAGGTGGAAAATAAAGCCATTGTTCTTTAGCACTGACCAACCAAGCGATAAAAAACAGCAACTTCGCAATTTAGAAAGGAATCATGCACACACACACACTGTATGTTCAGTGTCTGGTGGGGAAGGCCCAGTTTTTGCTTCTCAAGTACAATCAAAAGGATGTATAGCAGACTTGCATTAATGGTAACTTAACATCTCTGTTAGATGTTGTCTGTGTATTGCAAGTAATATTCAGGATTTAAAAAAACAATAGGCCTATGACTAATTAGTGTTCGGTTTTAAAATATTTATTTGAGAATAAAAAAAAAACTCTTGGGACACCATATTTGAATAATTTTCTCCCAAACTTCCAACAAAACTGAAAATCGGATTTCTGGTTTTCATGTGGCATCCCTAATAAAAATTAAAGATTAGATTACTATTTAATGGACTGTATATATGTGTTGTAAATAAAGAATTATCTGTTGAAACTATGAAGTTTATGAATTCCGTTATTCCATTATCACCCTTCTGGTGAATGAAGTATAAACGCCTACATAACAACGTATATATATATATATATTGCACAGCCTTTGCTGTTTATATAAGTAAAGATAGCTTCAAAAAACAAATGTGACAATTAATAATTTCAAACCTTAGAAGATATCAAAACTTATAATTTATAAAGAGCAGGCGATAAAGTGAATACAGTATTTATTACAGGTAATGGAGTGCTTGCACATCAAACTTACCATTAGGATCACCTTTCCTATAACAGTTTCCAGCTTCTACATAATATGTTGCACTTTCATGCTTGCTGCCCATAGACATCTGAAGCATTGCTGCCTCTTCAAATGCTTTACCCGCCTCTGTAATCAAAGAAACTAACATTAGAGATCACTTTTTTTAAATGTGTTTATTCTGGGCAATATATGCCAAGTGTTCTTTCATCACATCTACCCAAAAAGTAAATTGCTGTTTTAATTGTCTAGTCTATTTGCATGTTTTACAACAAAAAAAAACTTTCTTTAACTAAAACACAAAAGTATGCATTCAGGGCCCTTACTCTAAAATCATTTTTTAAATTCACAAACTTTATGCAAAATTCACAATATATACCAAAATGTGTGAAACAGCTTATTAAAAATTTAAATGTCTGGTACTGTATAACCTACTTATCCCATAGTCTGTTGGACCAATGAGGCGCCACGGTACTGTGTGAAGGTAATCCAAAACAAAAAAGTAAGATTTTTTTTTTCTAAGAAACGTATCCTGTCTGACCAAATTGATTTATAAGGCTTTTTTACCTTTTTAAATATCCATAGAATAAAGGCATGATGGGTGATAAGTCTGTTTAACTTAAATAATTACAGTTATATATTCACTTCAAAAGGAAATATAAAGAATTATTTTCCACGCTACTTTGTTTTTCCCAAACTTGAGAAATCAAGTAAATTCTCTCAAATTTTCACAAACCGTAGAACTCTAACATTTTTATTATTTCACTTATACTGAAATATCAAAACAGTTTTATTGTTGGTATTTTCTGACTAGTTTATAATTAGACATAAGAAAAATTTAAAAAAAGAAAATCATAACAACTACTTACGTGGCCATTTTTTTGCCATTTTAAAGGCATTGGCTGCCCTGACATATAAATCGCATGCTTCTTCTTGCTTAGAGCCTCCACCACTAAAATTGGAAATGAACTTTATCATTAGTTTTGAGTTGGGGATAAAAAGAACTACTTTCTTTTAAGTTCAAGTAAAGTTAGCAAATTCAGATATTTTGTTAGCCCCTTCCTGTTATTAGCAGAAGAGTGTTTTGTTATTAACTTCATGTGATGAAAGCATACAAGTGGACTGTATAATTAGCACTTAACAGCTCAAACACACTAGGGGATTTTATGTTGTTGTTTTTTTTAATTGCCCTTTAAATTTCCCAGATAGTCAGTACAGACTTAAACAAGCTGGTTGACCGCTAGTGGATTCAATGGCTTGCACAATCAACAATGCCTCTATTTTGCCCAAATTAAAGTCAGCTACCAATTTGAGTTTAAAGCAGAGAAGAGCAGACAAAAGCTTTGAACAGGGCAGTGATAGGACATAGCTTGCCCTACGACCCCAGTCTATATACAGTTTAACAACTTTCATCTTCTTATTATTTTAACTAAATCAATGTAACAACAGTACAAAAAAAAGTTAAGTAAGACTGTTGGAACGGATTAATCCGTAAAGGGCCAGTGAAGCAGTGTTCACCAGTTTCCATGGCCAAATCATACTAGGTGATTGTGTGGCCAGCACAATGTGCAGCCAAATGTACTTTGCCCTAACTTATGTCTGGTACGCCATCAGAGCTGGGTGGACTCAGGGACACCCTCCGGACCTGGAAAGCAATCCTAGCCGTTAGTGATAGGCCGAATATGATTTTCACTATTTGCCGGATCCGGATAGTAGGCCCCTAATATTCGCCAGATCCTGATATTTCCGGATGTCATTTCCACGAGTATGGGGGTGTACTTCAACAGTTTCTGATTAGAATTCAAAAGTATTTATTAAAGTATTTATTATTCAAGATATAGAGAGTACCTGCAGTCTACAATGAAAGTCACAGATACTGTGTCAACTTCATTGATGGACATGTTACAACTTACAATGATTGAACTTTAAGGAAGTTCAACGAACTGTGTAGTCGCTGTAGTGTAATGTGTACCTAGTGAACTGTGTACCGAATGTGTAGTTTATCATACAGGAAGTTGTGATCTATTACAACAGTACTAAACATATTCTTTCGTGCAGATGATTTTTTTATCGTAAATGCAATCAGTGAAATCTATATTTGTTATTAAATAATTGTTGTCTTTGTTAAATTAATTGTTGTAGTATGTTATTTGGATTTCTGGAGGTACGTTTTTATCAATTTATTTGTTTATTATGTTTATTACTTAGTTATATCTATTGTTTATATATTTTATATTTCTTTATCTACTTTATACTTTATATTACAATATTACTTATTTGTATTTGAACTTTGAAGTAATTCTTTACTACCGTGATATTCGGATCCGGCAAAAATCCGCCGGTGGTATTCTGCAAATCCGGATAGTGCCGGAAATCCCGATATACGGCCCGGATATTTTGCATGCCGGATATTCGGCCAAACCCTACTAGCCTTCACCAGGATTTGAACCCAGGACCTTTGGTAAACCAGCCGAACACACTGCCACTGTGCCACATAATGTAACAACAGCCAAAAGTTTTTAGCGTCCGAAATGCATTTATGGAAAACCAGGTCTTTTATTAGAAAACTAGGTCTATAACCTCACAACAAGTCTTAGACAACTAGGTCTATTTTAATTAATACTAGTCAATGTAAGTTATCAATCAACACTGTCCATGTCATTGTCATCATTAGTCATAGTAACTCATCATAACCCTTATTCACAAATATTCATAATTATATTTTTGGCCTACGTCTACCAGATAGGATAAGAAAAAATGTGTTAAATGTCTAAATAATCGTATCTTATCTCATATGAAACATATATGACATGTCATATAATATAGTAATATAGTATATAGTAGGCCTATAATTATAATTTATAAACTTAGACACTCTTTCTATAGCCTACGCCTACACTATGTCACTATACAGTAGATTATAATTTTCAATTTTTAAATATGTAAACGCCCTACGCCTATCTGTGGTTTGAGTCAAGTCTTGCATTTTGATTTAAATGTTAAAAAGTAGGCTACAATCGGCTAGACTACATCATGACATGATTGGATGATTATGATTTATGATTGTGTTATATTTTTTTTCTAAATAACTAGGCTAACTTTATAAATTTTACATTTTTAAAAATAGTAGGCCTAGAATAGGCCTATCTATATATTAGTATTATTTTATTTAGGCGTAGTTAGGCCTACAGTCCATGCCCAATGTCCCAATGACAATTCTTAGACTTGTTAAAACATAAAACCATGATAATATTAATAATAGCCTAATGATTTTGCATAGCAGGCTTAGCGGGTTATTACACTAGTGACTAGTCACTAGTCCTAGCCAGTGATCAGTGATCATTCATAAGAGTTAAGCTTTAGCCTTTAACTTAAAGCCATTAGTCATTAGTGAATATTAAAAATATATTTTAAACACTTGATTCAATGATTCATCGTCATCGAGCCAGCGTCATAAAAATCATTTCTATTTTAAACTAGTTTCAATATTTTGGCTTTTCAGTTTTCTTTTACTACTTTTAGTTTTAGTTTTACACTCCAAATCCAGCTGAGCTTACCCAAATAATGAATTCAATAATCCTTTCGAAGATTTTAATTTTTTTTCAGCTTCAGCAATGAATTGTAAGGCTTTCTGCTCTTGATCTGCCATTATATGATGTCAACAATAAATGTTGTCGTATGTTAATAAATGTGTATGTCTATGTTTTGACGAATAGACACAAACATTACATTATCTCTGATATTAGACATCAGTTTCCGGCTGGAAGCGCCTCCCACTAACATAAAGGGAACCTATTCATGAATTAAGAACAGTGTGTTCTAAAATATATTTTTTTTGTAAATAACTTACTGTATTAATAGATCTATCAATCAAAAGTAAAATTAGGATAAGGCCTAAGAATCTAAAATATGTTTTTAAAATGTTGTTTTAGACGTCAACAAAAAAAAAACAACAAAAAGCAATGTATAAGTTTTAATTATAAGTCATAATAAGTAAGCCCCATAGGCGCCACAGCCCATAGCCATAGGCGGTCCATTTGCATATAGTCATATAGGAAATATAGGCTATTTATAATGGGAGCTGATTTAATATATTAATGTAGCCTACTTCAAATAGGCCTACATAGGACGCAATATATGTCAATATTGAAAGAACGTCTATTACATATTGATTAAGAAGATTGACCCAATAATTTTTACATTTTGTGCGAGCATTTGTTACAGAACCCCATACTAATTCACGTGAGACGTGAGTGAAACTTAGCAACAGGTCTGATGTCAAATTTTAATGTCAATGTCGACAAAGTAGATATTTCTCGTCGATGATGTGGTCCCTCAAAGAGATATTGTTGACTACGAGACTGTTTTGAATATTTAATTTATGTGTAGAGTCGAGTACCATTTCCGTTAGTGCCTTAAATAGATAATAATAATATAAATTGAGTTCTCTATCTTAAAAAAAAAAAGATTTTATTATAGATCTAGCATTTAACTCGACATTTGGAGTTGGCAGCACTAATTTACAAAAATGAAAGTAGGCCTACACGAACTTTGTCATAGGAACTATTATTAGGCCTATTAGTAAGTTGAGTATCATGAAATAAAATAAAATAATGGACTTAATTTTGTTTCAAGTAGCCTGACGTACCCGTATGCCCTATTAGATTTAGCCATCAAGTTTACTATAGCTCATTCACACGCTTGCGTATAGGTATAGATAGGGTATTGTAGTAATTGTACCGTATTGTGTAGTGAAGCTTAGTAGGCTAGGCAGTAGGAGTAGGCTGAGTAGGTCGTAGGCTTACTTTCTAAGTTTCTGTAATTAATAGGGCCTACTAATTAATAGTTTATTAGTAATAGTAATACTAGACTAATAAACTAATAGAAGTAAAGTAATAGTATATTAATAATAGTGCCTAATACACTCAGTAACTGCAGCGTAATTGTAATGAGTAATGTAATAGTAATAGGCCTACAGTGTTTTAATTCAGTTTTATTTAATATTAATAGCCTAATAACTGAAACGTTCGTAACCTGAAACATTGAAATCAAACAATGCAATTTAATAAACTCAATCCGTTTCAAGATTTTTCCAAATCGTTGCTGAGCATATTAATAAATTTCTCCTTCCTTGAGGAGATGCACAACAGAAGCCATGTGATAGCCCACCAGTGTACTCTTGAAGGGAGCATATCAATATCAGTGGTTTATATACTTCGCCGGCTTTGAGGCCCATGGGGGCCCATGGGTAAATAAGCGGCATGACCACCAGAGTTGGGCTGGAGGAGCCCCTATATACTCACTTTGTTTTTCTGCTGCAAGGAGTTGGAGCTTGTCTTTCCTATGTGTTAGGAGCTCCATCAAATTCTATAGAGGCCTATCCTACGCCACATTTTTTCCTAGTTTCTTACATCTAGATCTATATAGCCTTGGGATCAGGCTTGCAGATGTCTTTAAAACTGGGTTGAGGACAACTTTCAAATATTTTGCCACCTGCGAGCTCTGCGTAGAGCAAATCGTTTATGATTCTTCCAATTTGGCCTAGCCACCTGAAAGAAAAATGATCATACTAGATAAGTTATCCGTCTCAAGACTTCGTTGTTTGTTGTAACGTCCTTCCAGGCGACAAGTATTTAAAGCAGTACTTGTGGAAAGAGGGCAGTTTTCAGTTTTTGTGTGTGTGTGAGGCATACATGGTCCAAGTTTGTGTTAACCAAACAGGCATAATAAATAGCAAAATGTGTGTCAATGGTCAGCGTCTTGTGGCCCATACTCTTTCTGATAGCCTAGATATGGCTGCAGATGGCCTACTAATCCTCTTACTGAATTCAGTATAATGTGAGAGATTGTTGGTGAGGCTCTAAAACATCCAATTTTGTACCATTGATGCTGTGCCAGTCTGCTCTTTTGAGCTTTCACATTAGGTCTTTTTTATGCTAATAGCTAAACCAAAGTCTTGACAGGTCTATAGTCTCAGTATAAACATTTATGTATATTACAAGTTTATTGCATAAAGACAACATAGTCATAATTAGTTAGCCTTAATCTGTGTTGGTCTTTTATTTTTCACTCTGACACTCAAAATGCATTTAAAACTAATATAACCTCCATATTACTAATAATTCATTACACTTTTTTTTTTAAATTTTTCATTACACTGAAAATAAGTCATTTAAATTTTATATGTATTTTTTTTTCTCTTTAAGATGGCCTCCAACAGTCCAATGTTTCCCCAAAGATCAAGTTTTGAAAGAAAGCTAGTCCAGCTATTTCTAGAAAATGATTCTGCAAGTAAAGGCTATCTAACAATCCCTGAAGTAGACAATTTCTTGATTCAATTGTCTATGCCTGTGCCAAGAGAGAACGTTATCACATCACTATTAGAACGGATTCATGACAAAGACAAGATAAGTTACATTTAATATTTTTGTTACAATTTTTACTTTCAGTAAAGAAAGAGAACTTAATGAATGTGTCGATGTGTACGAAAGAAGAATATTCAGGTAGTTTGTATTGCTGAGTCTTTCTGGGAATTACTTTCTATTGTTGAGCTAAATATTTGTATTTTCTTGGTATCTTAATCAGTGGAGTCCTGTTTTTTTAAAATTGAATTGTTTAAATCTTACTAAAGCTTAGGCTTTACTATTTACTTTCGAATGCAATTTATTGTTATCTGCATATTTTCTTTCTCTTCTCTTTATACATTTATTATAAGGATTTGAAAACAGTACTTTTGAAATTCTGCAACATTTGGGAAATCCTGAACACTCCTAACTATTCAAATTCAAGCAACCCAGAAGAAGGTAGGCCTGGATATTTTTCTAATAATGATGTGTTTTTTTTCAGTGTTTGAATCTAATTAAATGTTTTAAAAATTAATCAAGGCTACAAAAAAAAAGCCTGCAGTTTCAGCCATTTTAATGAATGGAGAAATTCTTGTTAGCTTAGCTCAATAATAAAAAAAAAAAAGCTAACTTATAATACTTACTGAAAATCTTCAATAAAGACAGCTCTTGTAAGAGCCTCATAAGGATGTTTTTTTTTTTTACAAATTCATTATTTCAAAGTCAAAAAAAGTCTTCATTTTGAAATATTCTTAGCAACATAAAAAGTCGAGCAAAGGTAATAATATACTTGATTCATGATATTCCATAATTCTACATCAAACCTGCCATGATTTTTCCTTTACCTTGCAAACAGAAAGGAGACACTAGTACCTACATGTAGCAATGTTTTTTTATGAAGACAACAATGGAATCAATTCTCATATTATAACATATCAACATTGCAATGAACAAAAAAGCTTCTTTTCATTTTAAAATAAGAACAAATTAGACACATCCTAGACCAGCGATGGCGAACCTATGGCACGCGTGCCACAGCTGGCACGCAGAGCCATTTCTGTGGGCACGCGAGCATTTACCAAAAATGGAACAGCTAAGTTATGGTATTTGGTTTTAATTGCTGTGTTGGCACCTTGAAAGAAATAAGTTGGTCTTGTATTGTACTTTGGGCACGCGTCCTCAAAAAGGTTCGCCATCACTGACCTATACCATGGATCTAATTTAAGGGACACTGTGGTCTAGAGGCTGGCAGCTCGGCAGGCATACCAAAAGTCCCGGGTTTGAATCTTGGTGAAAGCTTAGATTTGCTACCAGGTCTGGGAAGGTGTCCCTGAGTCTACCCAGCTCTGATGGGTACCTGACAGTAGTTGGGGCTAAGTAAAAGTGGCTGGGCCCACAATTCCCTAGTATGCCAAGGCCAGTCACTCCTTAAATTTTCTAGTGTGGCTGTACACAAAAAGAAGTACCTGGGAGTGCTTTCATTTGAATCTGTGGCGCCTTCTATATGGAACAGCTTGCCTCAGACACTCAGAGAATTTGAGACAAAAAGAGTCTATTAAAAAGAGCTTAAAGACATTTCTCTTTGGTTAGTGCTGTGTGCCTTACATACCAATACATCTGCCACTGCAATTTACTCCAAGAGCGCACTGAGCATGCTAAATTTGGATAGAAGCGCTATATAAATTACCATTATTATTATTATTATAGCAGCAGTATATTGAATTTTGTAAATGTTCAATGTTTTCTTTTGTTCATCTGAGCAGAATCTCCATCCATAAGTCAAATACTTCATGCCCCACCTAAATTTGTGATTGGATCAAAAAAATATGGCCGCCGATCATTGCACTATCACTATGAGAAAGGCTCACTGAGGGCCTTGAAACTTTCATCAAAGAGAAACAGAGACCATCCTCTGTCCAGACAGGTAGGAGAGAATTTCATTTTGCCACCAGTTCTGTTTATATTACTCTGTTTTCTAACAATTGTTTATATTCATTATTTTTTTTGTCTCCTAATGCTAATTAAGACAATTTGACTGTGTTTTTATAATTTTTATTAACACGTCAAGGCTATTTATGTATATGTTGAAATAAGAGCAATGTTTAAAAAAACGATACTTTATTTGCTGGTTTCATTATTGTACCGTACAATACGGTTCATTATGGAGCACGGTAGCCGAGCGGTAGCGCGTTCGACTGTCGAGCCGAAGGTCCCGGGCTCAAATCCTGGTGCGGGCTAAGGTTTTTTCCCGGGTCTGGAGGGTGTCCCTGAGTCTACCCAGCTCTGATGGGTACCTGACCTTAGTTGGGGTAAAGTAAAGGGGGCTGTGCATAGTGCTGGCCACACAATCACCTAGTATGCTGTGGCCACAAAAACTGGCGAATGCTGCTTCATCGGACCTATGGATCGATTCGGTCCGACGGGTACTTTACTTACAATAATGATTAATCCATCGTAAGTAAAAAAATTAACGCTATCTATCAACCCAAGCAAATATAAATCATTAACAAGGATTAAAATAGTCAAAACATTTTTGAACAAATCTCGATCATTTTTTTTTAAATTCCATTTTATCAAAAATTATGTAGAGATTCTGATCTTTCTTGCAAGCATCACATTCTTTCCTTCTGTTCCCCATTTCACACTGAGTCTATAATCAACTTAGAACTACTTTTGCAGATCTAGAGCTAGAATTTGTAAGGGCATTGAAGAAGCATTGCAGGTTTTTAATTAAAAAAACATTGTCAAGATAATTTAATTATTTTTTTATTTTAACGTAGGCTGTGCTGTTATAAATGGAATTTATGGTGAAAGCTCGATAAAAATTTCTCTATATTCTAAGGGAAGTCAATAGTGCTGTTAAATGAATTTTCTTTTAAATTGTGTGAATGTATGAAATTAAAGAAGAATTTGATGTGGACACTTTTCCAACTACGCTTATAGCAATAACTGTCTCCTCAATGACAGTAAATTAAGTAAAGAAAGGAGGGACCTGCCTTTCTGGTGATTTAAACCACACAACTACAATTGTGTTTTGATGCTAAATAGTCTGCTGCAATTGTTCTGTGGCAACCAATCGGTGCCTGTAAACCTAAACAAGTACCACATTTACTGGATAAACCGCCGTTATTTTCTTCAAAAATTAATACATATTAATTAACAATATAATAAACACGTATTGACCAAAGGGGGTGGGATGGGGAGGTAACCCACAATTACATAGCAGGAGTATTGGTGCTTGATTACTTAAATATTGTTCAGTACCGTTATTATTAACGCTAAGTTCAAACATCTCTAGGCCCTATATATTAATTTATCTTATAAGTTTACAGACGTTCATTCTAGATAAACGATTTTTAAGTCATTGGCCCAAAAACTACTGCACGGCGGCAGGGATTGTAATAAGGGTCATCATGTTGACAGTACTGTATGCTAACTGCTGGACCACCTGGCCTCACTTATCTCTTACAACTTGCACTATTCCCCCCCCCCCCCTCTTCTTCAGATAATCTGACAACACACAATGCAGCTCTTGTGGGCATAATCTTCTACGCAAGTGTTCCCAGTCATCCAGGAGCATGGCTAAATGCGCATATATCTGCTACAAGTGCATGCTTTTGACCAAACGAAGGCCCACCAGTTTTAAGTTTCTGATCCTCTCCGCCATACTGGTGTATGCCACAATCGCGGCCTATATGTTATGTTGCAAGCCCATGCCCATCCCGAATGCTCCCTACGTGCTGGGACTTAACGGCAGAAGTGTCCGTGAAATGGACTATTCCATCAGTAGGGTCTACAGCTCATGCACAGAAAAAAACAACTTTGTGTTCATCAAAGGCATGAAGTGTGCCACTAGCACTCTCTTGGGCCTCTTCTACCGATTTGGCTACTCAAGGAATCTTTCATTTGTTTTACCCCTCAAGAACAAAATCTATCTCAACTGGCCATTCCCCATGACGAAATTTGATGTTCGTCCTTCCAGCATTGGCTACAACATTTTGGTCGACCACGCCATCTTCACAGAAACTGTGATGGCGGAGATTATGCCCGCTGACTCCCTCTACGTCAGTATCATCCGCGAGCCGTTCGGACATTTTAAGTCTGTGATCCAGTACTTCAATATCTTTAAAATAGCAGGGGTTCCAGAAAACTTGACGGATCCCTTTACCGAGTACTTTCGCTCCATGGAACAGTACGAAGCCAACTATACTTCACATAAAGCCATGAGTAGGTGGTGCGTTCCCGACGGATTCCACATGTCCAGAAACCTGATATCACACTGTCACGGCATGCCCTTGGGCTTCCCCCCTGGCAGTAAAGACATCACCAACGACACCGCGGCTGTTGACCGCTACCTGAAGTATCTGGACACCAAGTTTAGTTTGATCATGATTGTGGAGCACTTCTACGAGTCCATAATTCTCCTCCGTAGACTCATGTGTTGGGCTTTCAAAGATATTTTATTTATCAGGTCCAACGTGGCCAAATATGACTTTGACGTGACAAAGATTGGACAACTTGTCACTGACCTACATCGCAACTGGAGCAGTGTCGACTATAAACTGTATGACTATTTTAACCGAACTCTATGGAGACGTATTTCTGAACAAGGCCCAAAATTCTTTGAAGAAGTGTCAGAGTTCAAATCTGTTCAAACTCGAGTCAACGCCTACTGCCAATCCATTTATCAGCTTGGGAAAGTGTCAACGTACTCAGTAAACATGTCAGAACTGGTGGTCTCGGACTCTCCCTGGACAGATCAGTTTAGTGTTTGGCCAGCCGACTGCTGGATGCTAGGCCCTGGTGCCGCAGATCTTCGAAAGAAACTTCAGGAAGCAAACGACGCAAAAGAAGCGGCCCTGTTGGCAGACGGTAAGAAAATGGAGGACAAGAGAGATCCCAACATGAAAGGTCTCTGTTAAAAATCTCAATCTTTCTGCAGACGATGTAGAATTCTGGGTTTTCACCTTGTTGATCTTCAAATGACATTATGCATATATATAGCCTACCATATATATTTGTTCAATTTGAATATTTTTTTTACAATATATAAATTATTGTTAAACTACTTATAACACAGTATATACACTATCCTGCAATAGTGAGAGTATGATGTTAAAATTTGTACATGATATATATATATATATTATATTCCATCTATAGAAGACTTTTATTACAACGATTTTCTTGTGATATTGTATTTATTAACTCTCCCTGTTCCCAGTTTTACATGGCCGTTGTGTTTTATAACATTTTATTTTTACACAAGCACCTTTAAAATGTTCAATATTATTTAATTTCATTTGGTTTATTCCACATACGTATGCAGCTTGGGTTTCTTGTAATAAGTTGTGAAACTTACCCTTTTTTTGTTTTAAATTATATTTTTGACATTTTTACACAGTATATAGCCGATACATCTACATACATTTTCTAATGAAATTAATTGCATTATGGCTTAATAAATGCACGCGCGCTCCAATTTCCCACGAACACCCCCCCCCAATCATTTATTTGTGGGTGATCCATTGTAACTCTGGGTTTATTTGTTAGCTTCCATTCGCATATTTTTCAAAATTTTTTTTTTTACATTCCTTTTTCAGTGTCTTTTTTAATCACACATTTTGCTTAATTTGTAGAAAGGTATTTCCTGGAGTTTAAATATTTTGAAGCCTACCATACTTTTGTTACATGGAACAAATAAGACTACAGTTTTTGACAGCATGTACAAAATGGCCAAAATCAGGCTTTGTTTTATGTAATTCCATCTCCATTTTTTATTGGTTATAAATCATGCCCCATATTGATCTATGTGTGTAAAGCATTCACTATTTGTCTTAAATTGATGTAGAGTATATTATCATTTACTAGAAAGTGGTCGTCAGTCATTCTATGGTATACATTAATCTCGCTAAATCTGCGTGTAGTGTAAATCAGTCTGCTTGTAATGTAGTGTAAATCAGTATGTGTGTAGTATAAATCAGCCTGCGTGTAATGTAGTGTAAATCAGTATGTGTGTAGTGTAAATCAGTCAATGTGTAGTGTAGTAGATCAGTCTGCGTGTAATGTAGTGTAAATCAGTATGTGTGTAGTACAAATCAGCCTGCATGTAATGTAATGTAAATCAGACTGTGTGTAGTGTAAATCAGTCAATGTGTAGTGTAAATCAGTCAATGTGTAGTGTAGATCAGTCTGTGTGTAGTGTAAATGTAAATCAGTCTGCGTGTAGTGTAAATCGGTCTGTGTGTAGTGTAAATCAGTCTGCGTGTAATGTAGTGTAAATCAGTCTGTGTGTAGTGTAAATCAGTCAATGTGTAGTGTAAATCGGTCTGTGTGTAGTGTAAATCAGTCTGCTTGTAATGTAGTGTAAATCAGTCTGTGTGTAGTGTAAATCAGTCAATGTGTAGTGTAAATCAGTCAATGTGTAGTGTAAATCAGTATGTGTGTAGTGTAAATCAGTCTGCCTATAGTATAAATCAGCCTGCCTATAGTATAAATCAGCCTGTGTGTAAGTGTAAATCAGTCTGCGTGTAGTATAAATCAGCCTGTGTGTAAGTGTAAATCAGTCTGCGTGTAGCGAAAATCAGTCTGCGTGTAGTGTAAATCAGTCTGTGTAATGTAAATCAGTATGTGTGTAGTGTAAATCAGTCAATGTGTAGTGTAGTAGATCAGTCTGCGTGTAATGTAGTGTAAATCAGTATGTGTGTAGTATAAATCAGCCTGCATGTAATGTAGTGTAAATCAGTCTGTGTGTAGTGTAAATCAGTCAATGTGTAGTGTAAATCATTCAGTGTGTAGTGTAAATCAGTCTGTGTGTAGTGTAAATGTAAGTCAGTCTGCGTGTAATGTAAATTGGTCTGTGTGTAGTGTAAATCAGTCTGCGTGTAATGTAGTGTAAATCAGTCTGCGTGTAGTGTAAATCAGTCAATGTGTAGTGTAAATCAGTCTGTGTGTAATATAAATGTAAATCAGTCTGCGTGTAATATAAATGTAAATCAGTCTGCGTGTAATGTAGTGTAAATCAGTCTGCGTGTAGTGTAAATCTGTCTGTGTGTAGTGTAAATCAGTCTGCTTGTAATGTAGTGTAAATCAGTCTGCTTGTAATGTAGTGTAAATCAGTCTGTGTGTAGGGTAAATCAGTCAATGTGTAGTGTAAATCAGTATGTGTGTAGTGTAAATCAGTATGTGTGTAGTGTAAATCATTGTGTGTGTAGTGTAAATCAGTCTGCCTATAGTATAAATCAGCCTGTGTGTAAGTGTAAATCAGTCTGCGTGTAGTATAAATCAGCCTGTGTGTAAGTGTAAATCAGTCTGCGTGTAGCGAAAATCAGTCTGCGTGTAGTGTAAATCAGTCTGTGTAATGTAAATCAGTATGTGTGTAGTGTTAGTGTTAGCCTTGATTATGTGATATGGTCCATTAAACTCTGAATTTATTAATACTTTTTTTTACAATTTTCTTTGTTACAATTTAAAGAAAGTTTTTATTTTTGTTGGTGTTCGTCATTTACTTCCATCCTATAGCACGCGCTTGTCCTGTAATGGCTTTAACCTCTGTGGTGTAGGCATAGCAGTAACATTTGGCAAGGGCTACAACATTCCGCCGTTCGTCTCCCCCCTGCCGCACACACAATACGATACAGTCGAATGTTAGTTGTCAATATTGCTATCAGAAAACGTTAAAGAGTTTGGGATAAAAGGTCGTTTCTGTGTGCTTCTGTTTTATTGAATATAGGAAGTGGCAGTTGTTCATTACATTTAACAGTTAATATATGTTGTTTAAGTGATGGGTTAACCTTTGTGTGTTTAATCAAGTTAAAATAGAGGCTAAGGTTGATTTATATTGTTCGATACAGTTGCAATGCGTTGGTGTACATTATAGAAGAAAACAAATTACTCGTCAGATTCTTTCCCTTGTGCGTAACGTAATGTTTCCATTCGTTACGACGCGTGTGCTCGCTAGTTCTACACTCCTTGACGGACACTGTGACTAGAGTAACCGCTAGTTCTATACGCCTTGATGGGCACTGTTACTGGAGTGACCGCTAGTTCTCTGTGCCTGGATGCATAATGTTACGTGAACACCCAATTCACATGCTTCCAATGTTGGGTTCACATGCAGTATCGCCCAACACCATATCAAAGCTAAAACACACTACTGTCCAATGATATATCACCGTTTTAGTCTCAAGTAACAAGCTAGTGTGATTTCCGGATATGAAAATAGGAACTATTTACACAAGCAATGTAACTCTTCATGCATGCAGAAGGATGTGGTGTAAATAGATCATTTCTCTTCTTAAAAAATCGCTTAATGTCTTCTAAATATAATTCACGGGATCTTCTATCACCCAAAAGTCCACAGAGATCAAATAAATCACACACGCTTTGCAAAATTGTCTGCGTGTTTCTACACGTACATCTTAACGTTTAAAAACAAAAAGAGTGCAGGCTGTGTCTGCAAAATCTCTAACAGGCACTATTTGTTGGTGTAAAGACATCGCTATGCGGCCGCCAGGTTTCATGCGTTGCATGTTAAGAAAACTAATCAAGACGCCGCACGCGGCTCTTATTTATTGGATCGTTCTAGCTGCCTGGATGTACCTGACCATGGCTGCATACATTCTGTACAGTAAGGCCCCGTTCGGCTTAAACCTTTACGCGGCCAGTGGCCTCAGTGTCCCCAGCGCTGAGTCGCGGGAATCTATTCATGCGCCAAGTCTGTTCGGCGATGCCTGCAAGGAAAAAGTGAACTTTGTCTTTATCAAAGGGATGAAATGCGCCACGTCCACCCTCTTGGGCGTCTTCTACCGCTTCGGCTACACGAGAAATCTTTCGTTTGTGTCCCCGCTCGAGAACAGGCTGTATCTCAACTGGCCGTTCCCGATGACGAAACTCGACTTGCGTCCATCCGGCCGCGGGTTCAACATTCTGACCGACCACGCCGTGTTCACGGAGTCCGTCATGTCCGAAATCATGCCGGCGGATACCGTGTACATCAGCATCCTGAGGGAGCCTATGGCGCAGGTGGCCTCCATATTTCAATACTTTAAGATCCACAGGGTTGCCAAAGTGCCGAGTGACGCAGTGAATCCCGTGGTAGAATATTTCTCTCACCTGGAGAAGTATGAAGCTAATTACCTGTCACCGGAGAACAAAGAGAGACTGTATTGCTACCCGGCTGGGTTTTCTATGACACGAAACCTGATGTCACACTGTCACGGCATGCCGTTGGGGTTCCCTCCTGGCACCAAAGACATCACCAACGACACCGCGGCCGTTGACCGCTACCTTAAGTATCTGGACACCAAGTTTAGTTTGATCATGATTGTGGAGCACTTCTACGAGTCCATAATTCTCCTCCGTAGACTCATGTGTTGGGCTTTCAAAGATATTTTATTTATCAGGTCCAACGTGGCCAAGTATGAATTTGATGTGACAAAGATTGGCGAGCGTGTCACTGACCTACATCGCAACTGGAGCAGCGTAGACTATAAACTGTATGACTATTTTAACCGAACTCTATGGAGACGTATTTCTGAACAAGGCCCGAAATTCTTTGAAGAAGTGTCAGAGTTCAAGTCTGTTCAAACTCGTGTCAACGCCTACTGCCAATCCATTTATCTGATTATCAGCTTGGGAAAGTGTCAGTGTACCCAGTAAACATGTCAGAACTGGTGGTCTCGCCATCTCCCTGGACAGGTCAGTTTTCCGTTTGGCCAGCCGACTGCTGGATGCTGGGCCCGGACCCCTATCAATTGCTTCACAAGGTCCAGAAAGAGAATGATGTCAAAGAGGCGGCTTTGTTAGACGCCATGAAGAACGTTACAGACACGAGGCCAAATAACTTAAAATCAGTTTGTTAATTAATAGATCAACTTGAGACTTTGATTGTGTAAGATGCTTTCTTTGGGGTAGGAAAAACGTTTTTTTAGCCAAGGTCTAAGGCCTATTATTACCATACTATACATAATACATACAATTAGTAGATTCACAATAAGACTTATTAGGACTTCAATATTAAACAACTCCTAACTTAAAGACAATTTTGTTTTCGCATGAAGCATTTATATGCTTATTTATTTATTTATCCCAGGTTGAATTAAGACCCTAAGAAGCCCTTAGCAATAATAATTATTATTATTTTGCGCTTCTTTGGCATTTAATTGTAGATATACTTTTAGATAGATATAATTGTAGATTACTTAGAGATACTGCGTATCATTCGAAAAAAACAACTGTTTACACTCTTACAGGCCTTGAAATGTCATTATAGTCGGCTTCATCATCATCATCATCTGTCCTTTGGGTTCCTTGTGGAACATAGGGCCTCTGTCAAAGCACGCCACTCTTCGCGGTCTCTTGCTAGTCGCTTCAATTCTTCCCAGCTCTTTCCAGTTCTTTCAGTTTCATCCAGTATGCTTCATCTCCATGTTCGCTTGGGTCTTCCTCTATGCCGTTTACCCTGGGGATTCCACTCTAAGGCCTGTCTAGCTCTGTTGTTGTTATCTTTCCTGACGTTGTGTCCAATCCATCTCCACTTTCTTTCCATGATTTGTTGTTCTACTGTTCTTTGTCCACACCTCTCCCACAGCTTGGAGTTTTCTACCTTGTTGAACCATTTTATTTTGAGTATATTTCTTAGGCATCTGTTAACAAAGGTCTGCAGTCTATTTTTAGTTATCTCTGTCGTTCGCCATGGTTCGGACCCATAAAGTAGGACCGTTTTAATGTTTGTGTTAAAGATCCTTACTTTAGTTTTGACAGAGATGTATGTAGATCTCCAGACCTGTTTCAGGTTGGCAAAGGCTTGTCGCGCCAAATTTATTCGACGTTCGATGTGTTCGCCTGCTCCTCCTGATTACTGACCACACTTCCAAGGTATGCAAAGTGATTCACTTGGTCTAAGCTTTGCTTTTCTACTTGTATGTCGTCATCTTGTTGGTGGTTTATTTTCAATAATTTGGTTTTTTGATGGTTTATACAGAGCACTACTCTTTTTCCAGTCTCACTCAAAGCTGTGGTCTTCTCTTGCATATCTTGTAATCTGTGGGACAGAATGGCCAGGTCATCCGCAAAGTCTTCTAGTTTTTGCATTAGGGTCCATTGTATTCCTTTTCCTGAGTTAGCATAAGCTTCTTATAGTCGGCTTACAGACACTGAAAGGTCACTGGTCAACTTACAGTTAACAATAATGTTGAAAATGCCTTCGTTTTGGTACTGTAATATTGATCTTTTTGCTTATGAGTAATTCCTATTGTTTGGAGAAAGTACTTGATCGCATAATGTGTTTGGATGCCTAGAAACTTTTTATGTCAGTGATATTCTAAAAGATAACACGTCACATTTGCTATACATTTGCTTTAATATAGTTGTAGGCCCAAATATAGTCTTTTGGTACCGATATATATTATATTTTTAATGTTATTATTGTTACTGAATGTTATTGTAATACTGTCAGATAATGCTATAGATGACTGAGACTGTGTGTACGTCGTTGTGTTTGTATAGTAGTATTATTAGAGAGCGAGACATATATAGAGAGAAGGTTTGGAAACTTGAATTGCTGTACCTAGAGTACCTACGCTATACCCCGTACCGGTACTAAAAGTGAATTTCAGGGGGAATTCTGATGTAATAATAGTCTAAGTGGCAGAAACTAGTTACTTGGGCCGGAATGGCCTTGTCCACCGTTGAAATCCCCTAACACCTTTATTTAAAGGTGGCTGGCGACATTATCCCCTAGCATGCTTCAGTATTTCTATTTAAATAAAAGGTTCATAAGTCTTTTGAAAAGCGTCCAAGCTTTGAGATGTATCAGTAGTTAAATCTCGCTGGCTTCATTAAATTCGTATATAAATATGCTTTCATTAAATACGGTAGTAAAACTCATCACTTACTCTTATCTTGTGATTACCTTTTTCTTGTTACACACTAATAAGACGGGCCACTTCCAACATTGTTTGGATTTACTCCAGATTGTGCTGAAAGGTAAATAAATAACACTGAATGATTTGTGTAGGCCTACGTTTTCCTTCTATTAAATTTACTAAAGATGAAGGCGATTCGCATTTTCTAATATAATTCTAATCAGCCACCGATCTATTTCTTGGATGTCCATCGTATATCGATGAAGACCATCAGGTTCGCTGGGAGTGGGTGCAAAGGTGGCTGACAAGACCAATTTGAGCCCAGAAGTGTCTGTCACACTGAGGGGGGGGGGTGACGATCTAAGGGCTGCATGTTCATCCAGGGAGAAGGCGGAGGGGCGCAGAGCTACTGACACTGGATTTTCTGAGCAGTCGATTTTGAGCTGCATCTCTCCCGTCTTTTTTTTTTTCCTTGTTCATAATCGCGATCAGTTGGCAAGTCTATCCCAGCTGATGATTTTGACATTCAAAAAATAATAATACAAGGAATGTCTTCATTGTGTCTATGAACTGTTTCGTTCGCCCATCACTGGAGCGATTTGCGTTTTGAAACTATCTGTAGAATAACTTCTTTGGCAGCAGTCGTTCAGGCAATCTTATCCTAGCTTTACTGAGCCTTTTATACAACTATAACCAGCGCCCTTTTTTTATTTTTTGGAAAATAAAGCTATTCACCTTACTTTTCACTTATTTTTGTAAAGAAAACAAGAGTGCTCTATGCGTGGGAAGGAGTTATTTACCTTGTTAGGCGTCTCTGCTTCACACACTGCTGCTGTAAGCACCAAAAAGACGTCCTTATGTATACTATATTTTTTTTATTATCTATGCTATGTAATGTGTATGCGTTTTTTTTTTAAACAGAGGTCACTTGCAGATTGTTTCCCCTCCAAATCGGCCAATATTTTATAGAATCCACATGATAATAATAAGCTCAGTTGTACTTATGACATTGTTACTATTTTAGTTTCTATAAGCTCACTTGTATTTTTAAAACTGTGTGTGTGTATTCCATTTGTAGTGAATATTGAAAATCTTACATTGATTTTTTTTAAACGAACACAAACTTAACGGATCGTTTTGCTGTTTTCATGTGGTGTCTGTTATTGTTATGAAACGTTTGGCGCCAGTTTTTGTTATAATTCATTTTTTGTTAGTTATTGTTATAGAGCGTTTAGCGCCAGTATTATTATAAGGTATTTTTTACAGTTATTGTTATAAAGCGTGTGGCGCCAGTTATTATTATAAAGTGTGTGGCGCCAGTTATTATTATAAAGTGTGTGGCGCCAGTTATTGTTATCAAGCCTTTGCCTTTGGCACCAGTTAATTTATAATTCATATAGCGCCAGTTATTGTTATGAAGCCTTTGGCGCCTGTTATATATTGTTTTAAGAAAGTGCGGTGTCAGTTATTGTTATAAAGTACTTGGCTCCAGTTTTTAACGTTAAAGCATGTTGCGCCAGTTACTGTTATAATAAGCGTCCAGCGCAGTTATTGTTATAAAATGGTTGGCGCCATTCATTGTTCTAAAGCATGTAGCGCCAGTCATATAACATGTTTCATTACTTTGACAGCTTTACTAAGAAAGATAAAACACTTTTATTAGTACATTTTTAAAACGTAAGCCGAAAAGAACAAAGTAGTGCAAGAAAAGTAAAAAATAATTTGACAATACTCTCTGTTGGTTAATAATAATAGGCCTATATATTTTTAAAAAATCCAACATTTTGTAATATTTATCCATCATGGTGGTGTGTTTTTGTTTATTGTTATTATTCTATGGTTTATTACTATCTTCTGCTGTATGTATTTTCTTTTTACTGTATTTTAATGAATGTTTTTTTTACTGTATTCTAATGTATGTTTTTTTTACTGTATTTTAATTTATGTTTTTTTACTTTATTATAATGTATTTTTTTTTTGGAGCAGGTATGTATGTTTTTTTTATTTTTTTTACTGTATTCTAATGTATGTTTTTTTACTGTATTATATGGAATTATTTTTTTTACTGAATTCTAATGTATGTTTTTTTTTTACTGTATTCTAATGTATGTTTTTTTTACTCCATTTTATTATGAAACTAACAAATTGTGGAGTGTGAATTGTTTTATTTCTTTGCTGTTTTGTTTTCAATAATAATAATAAAAAATATTTTACAATATCCATTTCTGCTCAATGTTTTGTTTTGTTTTTTGTTGTTGTTTTATGTAGTCACGTAAAGAGTTGATAAAAATAAGTACCGGTATATTAAAACACACTTATTTTCTTCATCATCATCATCAGACCCTTGACCGTTGTGGTCGTTGGAGGGAGCTGTGGTCCTAGGAGGGAGCTGTGGTCGTTGGAGGGAGGGAATGGATCCCTCAGCTGTCATCTTTCCCACATCCTTGCCTAGGCCTATCTTGAGCAGCTGTCACTAGTTCATTCATCTGCAGCCCTGTCCAATTTTTTATATTGTC
The DNA here is from genome assembly GCA_949126835.1 of Anisus vortex. Lineage (NCBI taxonomy): Eukaryota > Metazoa > Mollusca > Gastropoda > Planorbidae > Anisus > Anisus vortex. The sequence goes on from OX421495.1 coordinate 7,920,679, forward strand.
GAACCAGCATTTCCGCAGACGGCCTCCTGACACCATCTACAGTGCCTTGGAGCAGGGGTCGGCAACCTTTTGCAAATAGTGTGCCAAACTAAGATTTCTAAATCATTAAGCGTGCCAACAGCCTAAAAGTCAACCTGCTACTAAAATACTTTTTAAAATTATTATTAAAGTTCTAGGACAATTAATTTAATTCCGTAGTACTACCGGTACCAAGGCCAAAAGCAAAGGAGATTTATAGAGAAAATCGTTAAAGCGTTTTTTTTTATATTTAATTCAAAATTAATCATATTTCATATCAGTAGTCTATCACTGAGGTGTTCTTTAATGTGTTTTTATATGATCATATAATATTGACATGCGCTATTGTTAAGCAGAATAGATATGTAGTAATCATACAAACTGAGTAGGCCTAGTTAATGTAATGTTTTGAAAATATACACATAAATTCTTTATTCATGTAGTATTTATATAATTTTCAAATACTTTTTACAGTTTGATAATTTCAAAGTTATAAATTGTAAAACATTTATTCTATTATAGTTTATAGTTATAGTTATAAAAGAAAAAAAAAGAAATGTATTAAAATTATTTGAAAAAAAAATTCGGGTTAATTATCTCCCTTAAAAAAAATTTCCACTTATGATTCTCTAGTGATACCAAACAAGTTATGTTTTGTAATATAACAAATATTACTGACTAACTATTATTTCTTTTTATAAATACAACATTATGTTATTAATTTCAATATTTCATTATTAGATGATTAAATTAATAATTTAATAATAAGTTGTAAAAAAAACATTTCATGCATTAATTGTTTGTCAATTTAAGGAGTTTATCTTTTAAACATTAATAATTATAGAAATTACATAATATAGTGCTATTAAAAAAGTATCTTATATTTATTAAATCAAAAATACAATAATTTTGTTTTGGAATTACTTATATTTATGTTTAATTAAAGAAGATGAGCATAAAACTCTTTTGAATGTAATTAGTCAGTATCAATTAATGAGCGCCTTCTCTTCGCTAATTGTATAATGTGAAGCCGGCTGGCCTAGCGGTTAGTTCACTGGACTGTCAACCAAAAACCATCTGACACGTCGCGGGTTCTAGCCCGGCCACCGACGGATCCCTGTCCCTGTGCATGAAGTTAAATGTTTTGAAATTTATTTCACGGCTAGATATGTCCAGTTTCAGTGCAAATTCATCCCAGTGGTCTAACAGTTCAAGTGCTGTTTGACACCGTCCTTGTAAATGCAAGTTCAACTCAATGAAATGTGTCGCTATGTCATTCAGACATCGGCTTCAACAGTCAGTTTTCCTTATTCAGAACCCGAAAATTTTTGTTTTTTTTCATCAATAAAAGAACACACACACCTCTTGTTGGTCTCTCGCGTGCCATTGAAAATCGCTCTGCGTGCCATTGAAAATCGCTCTGCGTGCCACGTTTGGCACGCGTGCCTTAGGTAGCCGACCCCTGCCTTGGAGGATATAGTTTTGGCAGATTATTATGCTGCAAACACATGACCGAACCATGTCAGCTTGCGCTGCTTGATTGTTGCCATATTGGTTTCTTGAGTCCCGAAATGGAGGATATTCTGTCCCAGACATACTCATTAGTATACTTTATTTACACATTTAAAGAAAATCTGTTTCTAATTAGGGCCTTGATCTATTGGCATATACTTAAGTAATTAGGAAAACCCAAAGAACTTAACATCATTTAAAAACCTTATCAAAATGCATCACTAGACTTGAATAAACTGATAACTGATTTTCAGAAAGAGCATCTATAATATACGATCTGGCCGATGCACGTTTTTTAAATGCCCATGCTTGTTTATTGAGAGGGGACATGAATAACACCGTTTAAACACCAGATATATATTTCTTAAAGTCATAGCAAAAAGCGTTAGGCTTGTAGGCCTATAGGCTTGTTTTGGATATCAAAAACTTTAATTCAACTCAGTAACGAAATTTAGTGACCATCAGGGGCGAAGCCAGAATCTTTTTCCAGGGGGGGCTGAACTTTCGCTTGGCAAACATTTACCAAATTCCAAGGGGGGGGGGCTGAACTTTCGCGTGATAAACATTTACAAATTTTTTTGCGAATTTAGTACATATTTAAACAAAAAACTGTTGAAAAACAAATTTTTCAAAAATTCCAGGGGGGGCTTAGCCCCCCTCAGCCCCCCCTGTGGCTTCGCCCCTTGTGACCATAGACATGGGCTAACTTATTTATTGATATCCACAATGACATTTTATTTACTTACGTATTTTAAACGTAGTTAACCAATAATGTAAGTTGAAGTCCCCAAACTCATTGAAAACAACAACAACTTTCATTAAGACTTGAGAGTATTATGACGAGAAAACTTGGAATCGACCATTATAACCATAGGCCTACATTTCCATTGAGTGTTTTGCTGATCTAGTTTTAAAGACTTAATTTTATCCTTTTTAAATTTATCACAGGAAACTATAAACGTTTAATATAGGCAAGACCGGCAGGGATATTTTTTACAGGCGACTGTTGATAGCATCATCACTTTCGCAACAACAACTGGTATGATAAATAGATCTACATTGAACAAACACCGTACCGTATATACTATATACCGCCTAATAAACAAAGCCTCTCGTACATCACAGACACAACTACCAGCTCTTGAAGATTTATTTAACGCAGGGTACCTATCTAGGATTGGTAGAATCCTTTAGGTCAATGCGTACCCACTACACGACAGCTACACCAGATCTAAACGAAGTGGTCGACTTTCTTTCCATCGGGGCTAGAGCATCGAGATTTAGAAAAACCTTTTGAAAGGGGGGGGGGGGGAGCAGCTGGTACATTTCTCCGAGGCCCATGAAGTTTAAAGAGGGCCCGTGAAGTACAGTAGCCTACCCGGACCCTTACCGGTACATGTACAAAAATATCCTTCAGCTCCATTTTTTAACTTTAATTGGGAGCCACTGTCAGCCTTCCCCCTGCTTATTATAATAAATAATCTCGACGGCCCTGATAGTATAGCATAAGTATATTTTATGTCGTAGGCCTATCTAGTTCTTTTATAGCTCGTAAAAAAAAAGTGGATAATGAGCAACATCTGTAGATTAATACAGTATGAAATCAAATTTCCATTTGTTTGGATCAATAAGGAAATCGTATCTTATCAAATACGAATATAGATTTTTACAAATATGTAATACTAAGCTTACACGAAAACCAGGTTCTTTCTTTGATTATTAACTATTTTTAAAAAGCTTACTAAATAAACTTTTACAATTAATTAAATCTTCATTTCCAATTCCTTAAATAAAACAATAAGAAACATTCGAAAGTGGAGAGCTTTTATCAACTTTTCTATTTTCAATATAAGGAGAATTGTTTCTGTATTTCTAAAATTAACCTATTTCAATCGTGTATTGCTAGGTTTGTTATTGATCTTGAGTAACATATGCTACAAGAACATCTTGTGCTTGGAAATGGTTCACGTTAGGACTAACCCAGCTCTGTAGATGTGTAATCTTGTAGGCCTATTTATTACTCACTGCTGCTACACACGCGTATTTTTGTGTTGAAAAACAACACATTTGATTATGATTATGATCGTTTAGACTTTAGCACTTTAACTTTAGGTCGGTTAGTACTGAGTTAATTTAATACTTTTTAGGCTATACTTTAACTATAGTCTATACTAGTCTATAGGAACTATAAGCATAGGTACATCTATAAAATATTTGCCTCAAATTAAATCGGCCTACATAAATTGTTGATCTACATTGTTGATATAGAACAGCATAGCAGAGTATTCCCAGTTAACATAATTAGGGAAACTAAGGAGGGACAGTCAGGAGTCAGAGGATACAATCTTTTCATATTTATAAAATTTTAATCTACAAATCAAATTATATTAAGCAAGCATATGTCACATGAAAGAATCCAATACTACAAATCTATAGCACTCTATGAAATGTAAATGATTGAATGCTGTACAGTGTAATTATGAAAAAAACACAAGACCACCTGACCAAAGACAAGTGCTATGACCCTGCCCTACAGTCTATAATAAAATTTATACACAATGAAACCAGCATCCAGGCATGGAAGTAATTTTTCTCAAACAGAGGTTGGTTTTAGCTTATTTAAATTGGTTTAATCAGTGCAAAATAATGTTATGCCAATTTATTATCAAATACAGTCTATCACATTGGCAAATATTTTATTTTACCTTTTTGTTGCTTTAATTTTAAGTTAATTTTTTCTAAATTATTTAACTGTTTATTTAATACTACTTACTGCAAGTTGTGATTAACACGTTTATTTATCATTATTAATGTACAAATCAGCATTTTAAAATTATTACCCAGTAATATTAATAAAATATATGAGCCTATCCTATGGACTATATTATAAATAAAAACATAATGGAATTTATAGTTTGCTTTGAATTTATATAAAAAAAAAGATGATGTTAGAATCAATTTTGAGTACTTTATATTTATAAGTTTCATGGAGAAGAATATGTCAAATTTATTTTAGATTTCTATTATTTCTAGGCTTACATTGATTAATTGGAAATTGATTTAACAAAGATTGTTATTTTTTAAACAGACAACTGAAAGGAAAGCATTATTTAAGAACAAAAATGGAGAACACCCATCCGCTGCCCACATTGATGAAATTACATTTGAAGATAATGGTAATTTGTATTTTTACTTCATCATTTTTTTTTTACTTCATGAGCATGTGGAATCTACTTCCCATTCAACTGAGGCGAACTAGCTCTACTGTTTCTTTCAAAAAGAACTTAAAAACTCATTATCTCAATATTTACCTTAGATAACATTTAACATGCTTTAGAAACTTACTGTCTTACTTATGGGTTGGGTCGGTTAATGCTACATTTATTTGTTTTGTCTTTTTTTTAATCATCAATTTAGCTCTGTCACCTGGGCTAGGGTAATATCGTATTCTTAGTTGTATGTTAAACGGGCTCTGAGCTTACATTATGTTTGTTGGCAGCGCTATACAAATATTATTATTATTTTAAAATCAAAAGGTCAAAAACTATTTCCCCTTGGGAATTGAAAGGTAACTCCACCTTCTGGGCCAACGACAAATGTTCCAAGTCAGGATTAAGGAGGAGGGCTGGCCGTAGGAAACAAAACCGCTATTGATACACCAAAGATAAAAAAAAGAAACTTTGCCCTGGGATATAAAAAAAATGTAGAAAAAGATTGGCGGCCCAGAATAGAAGACTCTGGAGACCTATATATGATGGCGAAGACCTGAAAAGGGGTCCCAGCAGTAAGTAAATAAGGAGTATTGTGTGATCAATGCAATGTCAAGATGAGTTTAGTCTTCTACTATTGATGCACTCCACAACTATATACCACCCTGACAGGTCCAATATTTGAACATTAAAACTGCAAGCTAGAATTCCGGTATTCAATGACTAGAGATATAAGATAACAAAAGTTAATGTTAAATTTCATCAAACGGTGGTCTAATTTTTTTATGGGACAATGTGGTCAAGCGGCAGCGCATTAGGCTGGTGAACTTATTGTCCCGGGTTTGAATCCTGGTGAAAACTAGGATCCCCCCCCCCCCAGCTCTGTTGGGTACCCAAAATTAGTTGGAAAATGGAAAGGTGGCTGTTTATTGTGCTGGCCACACGATCCCCTAGAGAGTTATTAAGTAGCTGATAAAAATAATTATATTTTCATCTCCTAAAGATGTTTCAGAATGTTTTTGACACAAACATTTTTTGAACAGGTCCATCAAATGCAAGTGTGAAGACAGACTCAGACTTAGTACATTTAAAAAATGTCTGTAGACAGCTTGGCATTGGCAGATCAGGACTGCTTAACCAAGCAGAGTTTAAAAGAGTGTGTACTTATGTTGGTATGAATAACACCAGAGATAAGGTAAACTCTTCTGTTGAACGTCACAGTCACCCCACCATACTTGCTAGTGTTGATCTGTGGTCTTAACAGTAATAGCTTCTTTCTCGATGATCTGTGGTCTTAACAGTAACAGCTTCTTTCTCTTTTCCATCAGGTTCCTTCAGGAAGTTTTTAAAAAAATCATCATTGCAAATATATGGTATACATAGCAGCTCTCAATCAGTATTTTCTTTTTCTTTCTAGTAATTCAGCCTCACATCTATAATATATATTGTTTAGCTATTATCCTAACACTAATGAGTCCCAAAACCATCCTCTTACTTCAAGATCTAAGCTGTTTTTAATCTTGATTTTTCTATCACTAGACAGTCATATCCTTGTGTTATCATAGTCAGCTTAAATATGTTTATATGTCTTATCTAATTATTCTCATTCTCTAAAATATCACTGAATATCTACTTATATCATATTGCACAGTGACAGTAATAATATATAATCTCCACTGGCTTCATTACATATAATGTGTATAAGTTCTTCTTGTGTGTTCTGTATATATATATATTTATTCTTGGAAATGATGTGTTCAAGTTAAGATTTTTTTTTATTTCTTCTCAATGCTAGGAATGGACAGAGTTATTTTCAAAGCTGGACGTCGATTGTGACGGCCTGGTGTCGTTGATGGAGGTGATCAGCGGACTTCCCAAAAACTTAACTCTACATGCCCCGACTCCGGCTGCGTCCCAGCTACACGGCAACTCACAGCTGATCCCTAGGTCTCCCAGGCCAAGCAGTCACCTCAGAGCTCGTGTGGAAGACATGCAGACTCCCAATTCGAAGCGCTCACTCACTCAGTTCATCACCGGTGACATCAGTGGAGTTTTCTCTGCCATCAGCTACTCAACTGAAGGGTGTGATCATGAATTAATTTTTTTTTATAACTAACATAAGTAAACCAAGAAATGCACATTTTACGTGAAGTATTTGACTAAACCTGTAGTCAAAACGATGGACTAGAATAGCTAGCAATATTTTCTTTACATGCTGACTTTTTTTTTTCAGGTATGCCAAGTCAGAAGATGTTATTGATTATTGGGACAGTTTACATGTGACAAATGGTGCAGATATTTTGTCTGTAAGTGCTTAGTTCTTTATCCATGTTAAAATTTAATAGGGACAAAAACACTTTCCTAACTCATATGCAAGACCAAATGCATATAAGTACTCTTTTTTCTCGAGTGGCATCCAGGCATTGCAATGGGTTGCCTGAACAAACCTGGAAAACCAGTAACTTAACATCATTTAAAACACTAATCAAAATGCATGACTAGACTCAAACAATGGCTAAGCCTAGGATACAATAATCTTTGGTATAGTAATATTTTGTTTTACAATGGCTTCATGCCTCATGAATGCTCCATTCATCATCAAAGTTCTATTTCTCATGTATGTTCCATTCCTAAAAAAAATGTTCTATTCTTTATTCTTGTTTTATTCCTGTTTTAATGTTCTTTTGTTCGCTCTTGTTCTGTTGTGCAGGCTTTGGGTTTTGATCCACATGGAGTAATCAAACTGTGTGATTTAATGTCCGTGCTTGAACATCAGCTGGCAGATCCAAACGTTCCGGATGCAATATTCAATGCCGCCATTGCATCATTTCAACAAGAAGTCCGCTACCAAAAGTTGGTTCTTTTAGTACAATGCATATTTGTTATAATTTTAGGCCAACATAAATTGGCTCTACTTTTACTTAAATTTAATCCTACATAAATTTGTTAAAATTTTATTCAAACATAAATATTTATACATAAACATAGATTAAGAAATAAACTGTCCCCCCCCCCCCCCCCAATAAAGGTCAAGTATTATGTAAATAATAAATTACATATATATATTGAAAAGCTTACAACATTGTTTTTCTTGTTTTCATTTTGAAAGATCAACAGTTGAACAGCTACAAAGTGAAAACAGAAAACTGAAATTAGACCTTGCAGAATCTAAAGCACACTGCTCTTTATTGGCAAGGGAAGTGGATGAGAGACATCTACAGCTGGATAACTCATGGGAATCAAAGCTTCTGTAAGAGTCATCTTTCCAATATTTGCTTTATTTGGTCAGAAACCCCAGCTAAACACATTAATATAGTAAAAGACAGAGAGATACACTTTGTTTGTTAAATATATAAGATGTGGCATGGGTTGCCCTTAACAAACCAGGAAAGCCAGTTTAAAAACCTAATCAAAAAGCTATACTAGACAAACCACAAATAAAAAAATAGTTTTATGTGTAGTGCATCTGTAACATTTAAGATGAATTATAAATTTAAACTTTTCTATGAATATGCAACATTCTAACAGATTGATTTCTACATTATTATAAAACTATATGTTTGTGGGCATATTGTGTGAAAGATGTGAATATTAAAAGGAAAGTAGTGAGACAAACAATACAAAGAATTAACATTTGGCACAGTGTACAGTATGCACCTAAAATGTAAACAAAATTGGGAAAATTTAAAAGCCAATTCAACACATTGATAGGCTACTTGAAAGGGACATGACTCTAGATGAAATTTAAACACCTAGTTCAAAATGGTAGCTATATTGTGTACTAATTTTCATTACAGTTCTTATGTTTTTGTATAAGTGGTCATACTTTTTAAAAATTAAAAATGAACCCACTCAGTCGCATAAGTGATCATAAAAAAATAGTTCTTGGCGAAAGCTTTTGGTAATAGTTTGTAAATTTTGTGCCAATTGGTTGGACGGATTAGGATTCAAACAAATTCACTGTAATGTTGATCAATGCCATTAATGGTAAGCAAAAAATATTAATCTGAACTTTTGAATCTGTATTATAAGTGAAACACTGGGAAATCTTAAGGACACGTACTGGTGAGTTTGGTAGAGAGATTTAACATCAAGTGGTGGCAGCAAAATTTAGTTTGGAAAGTCTTAGTTTCACCTCTTTATTTGTTCCCATTTTATTTTATGGTGTTTCCTTACATTCAGTAATGAAATTAATTATGTATGCAGTATTCAATATTTATAGCCAATCATCCATAATGATTTTTTTTAGAGATTTCACATGCTCTACATAGCATGGGGGGCATGGTGGTCGTGCTGCAGTGGGTCTTGGGTTCGAATCCTGGTGCAGGCTAGGACTTTTTCCCGGGTCTGGAGGGTGTCCCTGAGTTTATCCAACTTTGATGGGTACCTGACCTTAGTTGGGGTAAAGTAAAGGCGGCTGTGCATAGTGCTTGCCACACAATTATCTAGTTTGTTGTGGCCACAAAAACTGGTGAAAGCTGCTTCACTGGCCCTATGGATCAATTTGGTCCGATGGGATACTCCTACCTAGCTAGATAGAAAATAACTTTCCACCAAACAAATGAAATTTTTAGAATTTTGTCCACAAAATTGTTTTTATTTAGATTACGGTAAAAAATAGCCCCTGAAATTATGACTTCTGTTAATATTGCAGGTTTGAAATCAAGCTTTAATATTAAAATCTTTTTATTTGTTCCAGTTTGTTTGTCTCATCTCCTTTTTATTTTAAAAATGTATTTCCTAGATTTTTTTGTCAAGTAGAAAACTATGATTTATTTTATATGAATGTTTTTTTCTCTACCACTCAAGATGTGTGTTATTTAAATCTCATCTTTTTTATATATTTTGTTTGGGCTGCTAACCATAAAAGTTTTATTAAGTTTAATTCATAAAAATTTTTTATCCCTCAAGATTTTTATTACTTTTGGATTCAGACTTAATTAAATATGAGTCATCTAGTAGACATGTCACTTTATGTCTTTGTCTTCAAGTCTTAGTCTACAGACCTTAGTCTACAAGTCCATAATGCTTAATCTACAAGTCTTAGTGTACAATCCTTTACACTAAACATGAAAGCAGAAAGGTTAATTTTTTTTTTTAATTGGCTGCATTGAAGGACTGTTGAAAACAAGTACCAAGAAGAAGTGAAACAATTACAGAATAGTTTGCTGAAAGAAAAGAAACTCCGTGCCTCTCTATTAGCTGAGCAGGAAACAAACATTCAACAGCTCAAAATGCAGGCAACGATTGCAGAGAACAAATGGAAGGAAAAGGCAGCAGATTATCAGAGGGTTTGTCTTGCTAAATATATTCCAACTATTTCTTGAAACAGTCTCTTGTAAAACTCTCTTGAAAAATCTTTTTAAAGTAATATGTTAAATCTATTTTATACAAATACTAAATAAATACATGTATATTTATTTGTACTTTATGGACTCTGTTTTGATCCAGGAAACCTTAAAACTCTCTGGACATGTTCAAGAGTGTAACCACCAGATTGAGTTTCTGAACAGACAGATAGAAATTTTGAAGATTAACTTGCGTGATAAAACAGAACAGGTATAAAATGGGATTGATTTTTATTTTAAGAATAATCTAATGAAGGTCTTCTTCTTCTTCATATTACTGTGAAGACCCCATTAGAACCGATGAAAGAGTCCACAATTTAAATACACATAAAATAAAAAGCATCACAAGCAACAATTATAAACAAATGACAGAGTGTCACTTTAGGTTTTTAGACCAGCACTTAAGGGACGATTTGAAAATCGAAACTGTAGGGGCAGTGATGGAGGCCTGGTCCAGGGTGTTCCACAGCCTAATGGCTGACGGAAAAAAAGAATATTTGTAGACGGTGCGTACATGTGGGACATGCAGCTTGAGCTGATGGCCTGGGGTAGAGCGGGACACCTGTTGGATTCGGCATGGCTGAGTGGACATTTCCACGTGGCGGTTCACGATCTTGTAAATAGTGGTGACCTTGTTTATCGCTCTGCGGTGTTGTAGGGGCTCCAGTTGGAGTTGGGCCACCAAAGCTGAGGCGCTAGTTTTAAGGCTGTAGTCCTGTAAGATACGACGTGCCGCTCGACGTTGGGTCATCTCCAGCTTAGATATCAGGTGTTGTTGATGAGGATCCCATACAGTCGATGAGTACTCCAGGATGGGACAAGCTAAACTTTTATAACAATGGATCTAGATCCTGGTGGCACATCCCTTGAGGTCTTATAATTATTTTTGTTTAAATAAGTTGTTTGGTGTTGTTTTTTTTAGAGGTCAACGTTTTGTTGGTCAGTTCAAATTTATAGTGTTAGCATTTCTGTACGCAGATGGCTAACAGGTCTCCAGCAGCTGAAGAGTTAGAGAAAAAACTGAAACAGAAGCAGCAAGCCTTGGAGGAGAAAAATAAAGAAATCAAGGTAAGCATTTTTTACTTCTTTTTTTTAAACATTATTAAAGGTATGTCTATTCTTCTAAAATGTATCTTCTATTATATATTATTTTATTTATTCTAAATTTGTTAGCTGTTTATTTCTTTGCTTAACTAAGTTCATAGGGGTTGGGAAAATTGAATTGATTTTTCAAGCTTCTTAAACATGTCCAATTCTTGCAAAAGTTATTAAATTTTAATAAAATGGATAAAGCAAAGGGTAAAATATTTATTGTATTAAAAAAATGAGAATTGGTTAAGTTAAAGATCATGGTTTTTTTTCTATACCTATTCTTACTTAAAATGACATCCACACACATTTTTTTAAATATTTGTGAACTACCTTGTATCCAATACTGGACATTAAAATATTTCACAAGTATAAATTAGTTTGTAAATTTTGTGTAATGTGTTGGGGAAAAGTTGAGAAAAAGTTTGGGAATTTTAAAAATGATTTTAAGAGTCAGAGAACCCTGTGAGTAAACTTCTTTTTCTTTGACCATGACTTCTGATATCTGTAAAAAAAAAAATAACTTTCTAAACTTTCTAGTTCTCTTATTTTGATATCTTAAGTTGATAATTTCTGCTGTAATTGTTACAGTCACTAGTTGGCTTTTTGTGATATCAATTTATCTGTTCATTTTTCTGATCTGTCAAATTCTGAAACAGCATGGGGGATTAAAAGCTTGAATATTTCTTAACTCTATGCCCCCCCCCCACACACACACACACATTTGTGTGTGTCATTGGCCCATTTCTTAAAGTTTTAATGTAATATTTTGATTTAGAAACTAAAAGATGACAATGATGAGCTGATAGCTGCGTTAGAGAAACTTCACGCTGGACAGAAACAAAAGGACATGACCAAGAGGTAGTGCTCACCTTTTGCAGAATTTGTTCTCCCCCCCTGGAGGGCATCGCCAGCCCTAATTAGCCAAATTTAAACACTGGGGGAATGTGGAAGATGGGGTACGGCGGCAGAATGACAGCTCGTTTTGGTTGACAAAACCGAAGGTCCTGGGTTCAAATGCTGGTGAAGGCTAGGATTTTTTTGCCTGGGTCTGGAGGTTATCCTTGAGTTTACCCAGTTTTTATGGGTACAGGTCTGGCCACACAATACCCTAGTATACCATGGCCACAGAAACTGCTTCACTGGCCATATGGATCAATTTGATCCAATAGGATTACTTTAGTTTAATTATAGTGTAGAAGGTTGCAGCTAACATATTATTTTATATTACGAGATATTCCATGAAAAAAATTAATATTTATTTTAATGATCTTTTCTTTTTTATATATTAACCAATAACTTAAGTTATTTTTTAATTACAAGACTATAGAAATATTTTTTCAGTGCTTATTCAGAAATGAAATCCCAGAAGCCTCTCCCTCGAACAGTCTCCCCACCCTCTCTACTGTTTGAGTCGAAGGAAGAAAACCTAACTCCTGTCGCAATGGCCACTACTGCAGCACAGCCAATCAGACTTCAAGCCTTGACTAGCTCTTCTTTAACAGAAAGCTGTAAGTATGCTTTGGTTTACTTGGCAGTGCAGTCTATCTTTACATGCTTTGGAATTATCTAGTGGTTTTTTTAAATCTATGTTTACTTATTTTATAAAGCCATGAAACAAATTTTGCTCAACTTTTGCTCTAAGAATGAGGACAGAAGGCCAAAGAGAAAAGTAGTAATAATACATAAGGCATTAAACTCTATTTTAGAAATACAAACGAATAACAGCTTGTTGCAATGCTCAGATAAACATAAAGACAAAAACACTTTCCTTATCCCTTTTGCGAGAAGAAATGCATGAACGTACTCTTTCTTCCCAAGTGGTGTTTGGGGATGGAATGGGTTGCCTGAGCAAACAAGGAAAACCAGTAACTTAACATCATTTAAAACATTAATAAAGATGCAAGACTAGACTTGGACCATGGATGAGTGTAGGACACAATAATCTTCTTTATAGAAGGAGCGTCTGTAATATATAAGATAAGATGTTAATCATTGTGATTGTGCAGATGAAGAGCCTGCGAGTGTAAACAAGGAGTTAAAACAGCAAGAAGTGAAGCTTGAGAAAGAGTTAAGAGATTCTCTGCACAGGCATGAGATGGAGATGTACGTCATCAAGGACATTCACAGAGCAGAGCTGAAGGCTTTGAATCAAAGTCTTGAGGAAGAGAAGGTATGTGTCTTGTTTTGCTTTTAAATTGTTACAGGTATCTCATGTTGTTATCATTATAAAAGTCTCATGTTATTATAATTATACGAGTCTCAAGTTGTTATAATTATAGGTCTCATATAGTATTCATTAAGTAGTTTTTTTAGGTTATTTTATGTGTTCTCTCACTAATTGAACAATCCCAGGATGCTCTTATTCATTACCTATAACAATGTGCCAAACTAATTTTTTCAGAAGCTTCTGGAAGAGCAGGCAGAAGCAAGAGAAAAATGTCTTGCAGACCAAGAGAAAAAACTTTTGGAAACATTTGCCAGAGAGAAAAAGGAATTGCTGAACAAGACAGAAATAGAAAGGCAGGAACTGATAGACAGACAGAAACTGGAGAGAACTAGTTTGGAACAAAGGTGAATATTTAGATTTATCAGACATGAACATTTCTAATTGAAGTAAAAAAAAAAAAAGTACGTTAAGTAATCCTGTTGGAACAAATTGATCAATAGAGCTGGTGAAGCAGCATTCACCAGTTTCTGTGGCCACAGTAATACTTGGATTGCTTGGTCAACACAACGCCCAGTCACCTTTACTTTGCCCCAACTAATGTCAAGTACCCATCAGATCTGGGTAGACTCAGGAGGGACACCCTCCAAATCTGGGGACAAATCCTAGCCTTCACCAGGATTCGAATCCAGGACTTTCTGTATGCCAGCTTAACAGGTTGCCGGCTCTGACACAGAGTCCGACGATTGATGCATGAAGATCACTGAAATATTATCACATCAAGTGTGATATTTTATAAATTTTAAGGTTTTGTAATGATCTTTTTTCCTAGACTGTCATCTTTGTCTGTCCTTGATGTTTCTTTTCACTTTTAATCAGACTTTACAGCTTGGAGTCTGACATGAAAAACAGTCAGAAACTAGAGGAGAAGATTGGGCACTTGGAAAAGCAGCTATCCAGATGTAAAGAGGATCTGCACGACCTAGAGACTCAGAAATCGCAGTCTGAGCAGCATCTGAGGAAGACAGAAGAGGCGCTGAGGCAGACGGAGGAGGCGCTGAGGCTAGAATTTGAACATGAGAAAAGAACCTTGGTCCAAAGCTGGACACAGCAGCTGGAGCAATGTCACTTGGCGTACAATCAGCGGCTGGGCAATATACTGGCCAGGGTAAGCCTTGCAGATAGAGCTAAATACTATTCTACATTATTAGTGTTTTTTTATGGTTGAAACAAAGTCTCGGAATTCAAAGTGAATGAATTCTTTGTAGAAGTTTGATTAATTATGCTAGCCTCTGTTGTTAGTCTTTTTTTCATCCATTTTTTTTTATTTTTTCCATAGGGAGCAGAAAGCTTGAGCGGCAAGCTAAGAGAAGATTTCATGCTGATTGTGATGAAAGCTGTGGATGAAGAAGTTAGGTCATCGCAAAAAGCAATTTTAAAACAGCTCCAAACAGATCGCAACAACGTAGCTGCACAATTAGAGAAAGAAAGACATTTGATGTGTAAGTGAACAATCACGGGCTGTTAGCCGTTGATTAAATTCTTCCATCTCATGTATTTACACTGAGCTTTATGTATTAACTGGAGTGCACCTGGCCACTTTTTATCGGATGAAAAAGTGCCGTCAGGAGTTGTCGGAAGTCCATCTTCTTTTAACTCTATTGAAGTTAGATAGTTAAGCCACGACCAGCGTTAATATGCTGCATTCTTTATTTATTGCTTGTCATCTGGGAAACTCTGAAAAACTTGTTTTTTTTTACTTATGGCAAAGAACGCAATGTAGACGAAGCATTCTTTACACCTTCTTAGTGGGTTAATCTTAACCAAAAATGGCTGCCATGCTCCTGAGTTAAGGGTTTTCAAGTCAATGGATCAGTACCAATTGCTTAGTTAGCATAGACTTTTGATAATGCCCATTTATCCTAACAATTGCTTATTGGACATTCCTACTCCAGTTAAAATAGATATAGCTTGGTGGTTATACAAAAGTTAAATTTAATAAAACAATCAAAACTACAACCATTATCTACAGAACTTGATGAATGAAACAATTATCAAGCTCTCAGTGTTTATACAAAAGTAGAATTGAGTAAAACAATAAAAACATGAACTACAGAACTTGGTGAATGAAACAATAATTATCAAACCCACATACATGACACAACTATTGTAATGTACATAGCGTAAAAGTAACATCCTTCTTCCATGAACACAATGTAGATGAAGAAGAAGAGGTTTCCAAGCTAGCCTTGATTGAAAAGTATGAGTCCCAAATAGCTGCACTGACTATAGAGCTGAACCTGATGAAGTCTCAGTTAGAAAGAGAGAGACTGATGTACAATGAACTTGTGAATAAAGCCGTCAATGAGATCGAGGACAAAGAAGCTAATCAGAAGATGCGAGAAATTGAGGTTAGAGGCATTTTTTGTTACTCCCAGCTAGTGAGGTTTGGGGAACATTGGTTGGCATTAAGATGTTTATCTTACCTCAAGTTATTTTAAGTTTTTGTACACTCTTTGACAGGTAGAGCTTATGTTATGTGTGTATTTTTATATGAAGTCTGACAGGATGAGGTTATCTCTTTGTATTTTTTTTAATTTGCTGTCTGACAGGCTGAGGTTATGTTCTGTGTGTATTTTTATATGTCTGACAGGCTGAGGTTATGTTTGTATTTTTATATGCTGTCTGACAGGCTGAGCATGTTATTTGTGTATTTTTATATGATGTCTGACAGGCTGAGGTTATGTTTGTATTTTTATATGCTGTCTGACAGGCTGAGCATGTTATGTTTGTATTTTTATATGATGTCTGACAGGCTGAGCATGTTATTTGTGTATTTTTATATGATGTCTGACTGGCTGAGCATGTTATTTGTGTATTTTTATATGATGTCTGACAGGCTGAGCTTACATTTGTATTTTTATTTGCTGCCTGACGTTCAGAGCTTACTTTTTTTTTATATGATGTCTGACAGGCTGAACTTAGAAATGAAAGGCTGAAGCAGAAGGTAGCCTTTGATGCCGAATTAATGGCACTTGAAAAGCAGAAAGAAAAACTTCAGGACGAGCAAGTACAAAAGCTAACGGATGAGATCCTGAGAAAAAATGTGGAGCTTGACTCCATGAAGGTAAACCAAATCAAAACCTTGTTTTAAAGTTCTGACCAATCATTCAGTAAAGGCACATTCACTTCTGTCTTGAGGCTTTACAAATAACTTACAATGTGTAGTTTAAAGTTTTAAGCATTTTCAGTAATATGTTGATATTTATTTTATTACTAGTGGTTACGCCCGTCAAAATGGCGGAGAAATGACTGATTACAATGTGTTTTGTTGAAAGAGAAAGAAAAAAATAACTAACACTATTACAATAAAAACTGTAGTGAGAATGTATCTTTCCGTATTTAGTTTTTGTTCTATTTTTTTTATTGAAAAGCATTTCAAAGGGATATCATTCTGAAATTATCAGTTTAGAACATTCGGTGATTATCAATAGGTCTAAGTTTATTTAAAAAAATTAATTTAGCAATATTGTTTATGTAATAAAAATTTCTTTTTGAGGACATTTCCGATTTATACATTAAACTTTTGTGCAGATCAGTCAAATGGCCTAGGAACCTATTGAGAACAAACATAAAAATAAATAAACGTACAAACATGTAAACAAACTCACAATAATTATGAATATTGATAAATATTTTTACTGAAGATAACTAACCATATTCTCATGGTACAAATGTGACAAATAAATTTGTTTTAAAGAAAATGACAAATCATGCGTGCAACAGATCCCATTGGCTCATTTTTTTTTTCAATTCAAACCAATCAGATTTCATTATTGATTTATTTGTTAAGGGGACAATTCAAACATTGAAACATGAAAAGAAAGAGTTGAAAAGAAAGTTGGAGGAGATGGACAGACAGATGAAGGAGATGGAGAGAAAGTTGTATGAGGAACATCAAGTCTCTAGTAAAATTCATGCTCAGCCTTTTCATGAAACACAAACAGGGGAGGTAATTTGGAAATTCTTTTTTCTAGCCTGATGAGTTTTATTTTGTTATCTAACTGTACAGATGTGCCTTCAAAAGATATGTTTATCACATCCCTACGCATGCTTATCCTAGGTTTAAAAAAAAAAAAGTAAAATATCCCGTCGGAGCAAATTGATTCATATGGCCGGTGCCATGGCATACTAGGGGGGTTGTGTGGCCAGCACAATGCCCAGCGACTTTACTATAGCCTAACTAAAGTCAGATGCCCATCAGAGCTGGGTAGCAGCGACACCCTCCAGACCCGGGGATAAATCCTAGCCTTCACCAGGATTTGAACCCAGGTACTTAGGCGTGCCAGTCGAAAGCTCTGCTGCTTGGCCACCGTAGCCCATTATCCCAGGTTTAGTCCTTGCATTTTGATAGGATATAAAATGATTAGTTTTGGGCTTAGCTCATAAGCTCGGGGAGCTCTTACTCCATGCCCGAATGCCAATCTGAATAAAAGAAAACTTGCATATGGACTTGGAAAAAAAAATGTCTTTCAGATAATTATTTTGTGGTTTTAAGTTCAAATTGAATGCTTTATATAGTTATTACTACTTGCTTTTTAATATTCTACCCAGAAGTTTTTTCTAAATCTAGTCATTTTACTACTAACCGTTTTTGTTTATTTTTGTTATTGCTACTTACTTATGCCTGCTACCCCTATCAGGGCAAAAGCTGCCAACAAGGGTTCTCCCTGCCATCCTGGTGTAGTTTATGTTATGAGCAGGGGTGAAGCCACAGGGGGGGCTGAGGGGGGCTAAGCCCCCCCTGGAATAAAAAAAAATATTTTTTTTTCAACTAATTTTTGTAAAATATGCACTAAATTCGCTAAAAATTTGGTAAATCTTTGTCACGCGAAAGTTTAGCCCCCCCTGGTATTTGGTAAATATTTGTCACGCGAAAGTTCAGCCCCCCCTGGAAAAAATTTCTGGCTTCGCCCCTGGTTATGAGTATTGTGTTTCTGTTATTGTTTTGTTATTGTTTATTTTCTTCTTGTTGTTTTGAGGTGGGGGGGGGGGGGGGGGGGAAGAATATATCTTATATTTCACTGTTGATTCATTTTTCATCATTTGTTCTATCTTTGTTCACAGAGGAAAACATCAAATGAGTCGTCGGATCAGCAATTCACCAGGGAAAGGAAATCAGAGGCAGAAGAAATGCATGAAGTTTTGGAACAAGATAAACTGCTAGTGGTGGAACACTTTGACCAAGACAAGAAAAAAACTCTTGAAAATTATCAAGGAAAGGAAATGGAGTATGATGATGAAAAATATTCCGTTGAAGAAGATCTGAAAGAGAGTCTCGAGCCAGACCAGCGGGATGATGATACTGAGGAAACAGAGAGAAGGAAGAGGTTTGATCGCGGTTTTGAACAAGGAAACAAAGAAGGATATGATGTAGGGAAACAGGAAGGTTTTGATGAAGGAGTCGCAGCCGGGTTTGAGAAAGGGAAAAAGGAAGGTTTGGAAGAAGGACTTGCAGCTGGGTTCAAGGATGGCAAGAAGGAAGGACTGACAGAAGGGTATGATCATGGTAGAAAAGATGGACTTTCTGATGGCTTTGACCAAGGAATGAATAATGGTTGTCCACAAGGCTTGGAAGAAAGCAATAGAGAAGGGCTTGAGCTAGGGAAACATGAAGGCCTTGCCAAAGCAGAAGTAGATGGTTCTGAACATGACAAGAAAACTATCTTTGATGAAGGTTTCACACTGGGTTTTGATGAGGGGAAAGTTCAAGGTTTAGAAGAAGGGAAAGTTCAAGGTTTAGAAGAGGGGAAAGTTCAAGGTTTTGAAGAGGGGAAAGTTCAAGGTTTTGAAGAGGGGAAAGTTCAAGGTTTCAAAGAGGGGATGGCTCAAGGTTTAGAAGAGGGGATAGATCAAGGTTTTGAAGAAGGGAAAGTTCAAGGTCTCGAAGAGGGGATAGCTCAAGGTTTAGAAGAGGGGATAGATCAAGGATTTGAAGAGGGGAAAGTTCAAGGTCTCGAAGAGGGAAAAGCTGAAGGTTTTGAAGAAGGATTCAGCAAAGGTTGCGAACGGGGTGAAGAAGATGGAGAAAAAAAATATGATGAAGGAAAGCTTGTGGGTATTGAAGAAGGTTATAACCGAGGAAAGAAAGATGGTTTTATGGAGGGCTACAATAAGGGAAAAAATGAAGGTGTTCAAGATGGGTTTTTGAAAGGTAAAAAGGAAAGCTACATGGAAGGATATGATCAGGGAAAGCTAGACGGCCATGTGGAAGGACTTGACCTTGGAAAGAAAGAGGGTCATGAGGAAGGATATGACCTTGGGAAGAATGATGGCCTAAAGGAAGGATATGACCAAGGGAAGAATGATGGGTTTGAAGAAGGTTTTAATCAAGGAAATAAAGAAGGTTTTGAAGAAGGAAAGAAAGAAGGTTTCGATCAAGGCAATAAAGAAGGTTTTGAAGAAGGGAAGAAAGAAGGTTTTGAAGAAGGGAATAAAGAAGGTTTTGAAGAAGGGAATAAAGAAGGTTTTGAAGAAGGAAAGAAAGAAGGTTTTGAAGAAGGGAAAAAAGAAGGTTTTGAAGAAGGGAATAAAAAAGGTTTTGAAGAAGGAAAGAACGAAGGTTTTGAAGAAGGGAATAAAGAAGGTTTTGAAGAAGGTAATAAAGAAGGTTTTGAAGAAGGGAATAAAAAAGGTTTTGATCAAGGAAAAAGAGAAGGTTTTGAAGAAGGGAAGAAAGAAGGTTTTGAAGAAGGGAAGAAAGAAGGTTTTGAAGAAGGGAATAAAAAAGGTTTTGATCAAGGAAAAAGAGAAGGTTTTGAAGAAGGGAAGAAAGAAGGTTTTGAAGAAGGTAATATAGAAGGTTTTGAAGAAGGGAATAAAAAAGGTTTTGATCAAGGAAAAAGAGAAGGTTTTGAAGAAGGAAAGAAAGAAGGTTTTGAAGAAGGGAATAAAGAAGGTTTTGAAGAAGGTTTTGAAGAAGGGAATAAAAAAGGTTTTGATCAAGGAAAAAGAGAAGGTTTTGAAGAAGGGAAGAAAGAAGGTTTTGAAGAAGGAAAGAAAGAAGGTTTTGAAGAAGGAAATAAAGAAGGTTTTGAAGAAGGGAAGAAAGAAGGTTTTGAAGAAGGGAAGAAAGAAGGTTTTGAAGAAGGGAAGAAAGAAAGTTTTGATCTAGGAAAAAGAGAAGGTTTTGAAGAAGGGAAGAAAGAAGGTTTTGAAGAAGGTAAGAAAGAAGGTTTTGAAGAAGGGAAGAAAGACGGTTTTGAAGAAGGAAATAAAGAAGGTTTTGAAGAAGGAAAGAAAGAAGGTTTTGAAGAAGGAAAGAAAGAAGGTTTTGAAGAAGGAAAGAAAGAAGGTTTTGAAGAAGGGAAGAAAGAAGGTTTTGAAGAAGGGAAGAAAGAAGGTTTTGAAGAAGGGAAGAAAGAAGGTTTTGAAGATGGGAAGAAAGAAGGTTTTGAAGAAGGGAATAAAGAAGGTTTTGATCAAGGAAAAAAAGAAGGTTTTGAAGAAGGAAAGAAAGAAAGTTTCGAACAAGGCAATAAAGAAGGTTTTGAAGAAGGAAAGAAAGAAGGTTTTTATGAAGGAGAGAAACAAGGTTTTGAAGAAGGAAAGAGAGAAGGTTTTGTAGAAGGAAAGAAAGAAGGTTTTGACGAAGGGAAGAAAGAAGGTTTTGATCAAGGAAAAAAAGAAGGTTTTGATCAAGGAGAAAGAGAAGGTTGTGAAGAAGGAAAGAAAGAAATTTTTGATGAAGGAAAGAAACAAGGTTTTGAAGAAGGAAAGAGAGAAGGTTTTGAAGAAGGAAAGAAACAAGGTTTTGTAGAAGGAAAGAAACAAGGTTTTGAAGAAGGAAAGAGAGAAGGTTTTGTAGAAGGAAAGAAACAAGGTTTTGATGAAGGAAAGAAACAAGGTTTTGTAGAAGGAAAGAAACAAGGTTTTGAAGAAGGAAAGAAAGAAGGTTTTGTTCATGGAAGGAAAGAAGGTATTACAGAGGGTTACAACAAAGGAAGGCAAGATGGCTATGAAGAAGGGATGGAAAAACCTACCACAGATATACAAACTGAACAGGTGAAAATTTATCTTTGTCCATTTTTTTGTTTATCTTAATCTCCTCATGAGACACTGTGGTCTACGGGTAGTATGTTTGGGTTGTCATGCTGAAGGTTAAGGCCAGGTTGTAGTTTCTTTCCAGCCGCACTGGAGGTTGTCCCAGAGTCCACTAAATTCTTCTGGCTCCCGACCTTAGTTGGGGCAATTGTAAAAGAGGCTGCAGGCATTGTGTTGCAACGCATTCTCCTTGTATGCTTTGGCAATGGGAACTGGTGAAATCTGCTCCACTAGCGCGTTCGGCTGGCGTACCGAAGGTCCTAGTGCAGGCTAGGATTTTTTACCCGGGTCTGGAGGGTGTCCCTGAGTCTACCCAGCTCTAATGGGTACCTGACCTTAGTTGGGGTAAAGTAAAGGCGGCTGTGCATAGTGCTGACCACACAATCACCTAGTATGCAGTGGCCACGGAAACTGGTGAACGCTGCTTCACCGGCCCTATGGACCAATTTGGTCAGACGGGATACTTTACGTTACAATTAGGATACCGGTACTCAAAAGTCAGTGTTAAAATATGAATTGCTTTTTGGGTCAATATTTAGAATTTCTAAATTAACAAAACGCCAGAGAAAAAAAAAATATCTTCAAAGAGTTATTAATTTCTTTAATGGTTGAATACAGTAAACCAGGCCTGTCAAACTCAAAAAGCACCATGGGCCGCATAAGATACTTTGAGTATACCGGCGGGCCACACAAAAAAACCTGAGAAACACTGTAATCTTATTGAATTATATTTAATTAATTTGCACGCTTACTACAACGGCTTTGTTAGGCTAACGCCCCACAACACAGAATATAACAATTGTAATGCAACATTTATATAAGAACATTCAACATTCTGCTCGACTTTTTAAAAGATGTCTTCGCTCGCTGTAGTGTCATGCATTGGGATTAGTTTGATCAGTTCTTCAAAAATATTAAATTAACTGGCCCTAATAAAAACTGCAAGCTGTGCTATTCCAATGATGTCAACAGTCTCATCAATTTAAATAAAAAATGTTTAATTTGGATGATGCAGCCTTTAACTTTGGTTACAAATAAGCTGCCATTTCATCAATCTGTCCAGCAACAGTGTTCCTGGTTAACGAAATATTGGCGTGATCTATTTTGTAAAACATGTCTGTTGCTGTATCAAGTTGGCTTTCAATTCCTTGAGTCTTTAAACACGCATTAAGCTCTCATATTTATCACAGGATCGATGGTTGGTTTCATAATGTCTTTTTAAGTTGTATACTCTTTTGGCGTGGCAATGCTGTTATTGCATACTATACAATGTATCTTTCCATTTACCATTGTATAAACATTCTGTAGTTCCCATTTTTCTTTCTTCATCAAGTGTCCTTTTCTTCTTATCTTATCTTATCTTATACATTACAGACGCTCCTTCTATAAAGAAGATTATTGCGGCCTACGCTCATCCGTGGTCCGAGTCTAGTCTTGCATTTTTATTAATGTTTTAAATGATGTTAAGTTGCTGGTTTTCCTGGTTTGTTCAGGCAACCTATTCCATGCCCGAATGCCACTCGGGAAGAAAGAGTACTTATATGTTTTTGTCTTTATGTTTATCTGAGCTTTGCAACAGGTTGTTATTGGGTTGTATTTCTAAATTAGAGTTTAATCCCTTGTGTATTATTACTACTTTACTCTTTGCCCTTCTGTCCTCTAGTGTTTCTAGGTTTAGTGATTTCACTAATGGTGTTACTCTTGTTAATTGGGAATATTCACTGGTTATGAACCTTGCAGCTCTTTTTTGGATTTGTTCTAATTTTTTAATGTTTTCTTTAGTTGATGGATCCCATACATGTGCTGCATATTCTAGAATAGGTCTAACTAATGTGAGATAGCATTTTAGTTTTATATTCTTATTACATTTGTAAAAGTTCCTTTTTATGAATCCTAATGTTTTGTTTGATTTTTCAATTACTTCATCAATATGAGGGTTCCAAGATAACTTGTCATTTATTATTACTCCTAGATACTTAGCATTGCTAGTTTGAGTTAGTTCTTTACCATGAATGAAGTAGTTTGTTATTATTTGTTTCTTTTTCTTTGATACCCTTATTAGTTGGCATTTTTCTGGGTGAAAAGACATACTCCAGTTTGATTCCCATTTTTGTAGTTCATCTAGGTCTTAGCTAAAGGTGTTGTAGCCATTTTAAACGGTGTCAGTTTAAAAAAGTTTAGACAGTACTTCATAAATACAAATAATATAATTACCAGCACGATTCCACAAGATGCAATTTATTATTGTTTTAAATTTTTTTAAATGGCAATAACAACCTGTCTGCTACTTCCGGTCAATGTTGCCTAACTTTCATAGATAGAAAACCCTTACCAGCTTAAAATAGCCATATTGTTGACTTATATGTGGCACCGTGCCAGATTTCTGTTTTATATACCCAGTTTAAAGCAATTTTCGCGATAAATGAGACACTAGCAGTATCCTCTGTGCGGGCCGCACACGTGCTTGCAAAGGGCTGCATGTGGCCCGCGGGCCGCACGTTTGACATGCCTGCAGTAAACGATAATTTTTAAATACTTTCAGTCACATTGTTAGGTCAATATGTATCGTCACCACATTTAGTCAATTTATCTGGTCTATAAGTACACTACTGTACCCATGGGCCTCAAAGACTGGCGTAGTGTGTAAACCGCCGATACATTCCCATTAAGAAGACACCGGCGGGCAAACGCATGGAGGACAGCGAGATTCATTGCACTGCCGAGAGGCCACCGGATCTCGGTGGGGAGGTAGCAATGGACGCTGCAACCCCGTCTCAAAAACCACCCGGTGCCTGGATGCCTGTGCCTATAGCATAGGATTTGTTCTACCGGGTGACAGTGCAGGAATACGAGTGAGCCACCAGGATAATGATCCTTAGGGGAACCGTAGTGAACGGTCACTGGCCTGCGGAATCCTTCCCTGTTACACGGCACGCCACGCCTTTGGCGTGCCTTGGGGTGGCTGGAACTCGGACACAGTTATGCTCAAACCTAAGCGTTACGCCCTGGACATAAGGGCTTCAGCTCGTCCGGGTTTTTAAGAGACTTTTAATTCGGTCCATAAGTAAGTTGCGCGTCAAAATTCAGTCAACGGTCTTAAAATACGCTTTTGAGCAAGTAAGAATACGCCTATGAAAAATTGCAGGTACCCAGGTCTGTATCAGTAATTAGACCTGATCACTTTAAACTGATAGGACGCTTGTGTATTGTTTCTTTAAACTATCCCTACTAAACTCAAGATGAAATTTTTCAATTCTGTTGAAGAGTAAATCACCATTATTATTTAATTTGTTGTTGTTGTTTTTTCTCATAGAGTAAAATAATTGCTGACCTAGAGAAGGAGAAATCTGTTTTGCAGAAGAAATTCAGACAAGCAAAAGAGCAAAACAGAACCCTTTCCCTAGAAGTTGCAGATAAAGATGAGCTAAAGGTAAATGCTTAAAAGTTTTAGTCTTGTTCAATAGATACATGACATGTGCACCAGGAGAGGTCCAGTCATGGGTCGGAGGGTTGGGAAAGGAGGCATGTGCCCACTCGACTTCCTCCAAATCTAATCTTCCCCTTTAACCTCCTCCTTTTTTTTTCTACAAAATCTTAGATTTTTTTAAAAACTGTTTTTAATGGCCATTTTATTCCGTTCAAGGTTGTTATAACTTTGGCTGTCCAGAGAAATTTCTTTAAACATGCTACATCACTATCTTGAATATCTTGACTGTGTCGGTGTGGTGTTGTATTTTAAGATTATTCTTGAGAATAATTTTTCCTATCACAAATGTTTAAAGACAAAAAAATCACATTTTTATGTTTTAACTATTCTGTCAAATTGGGCACCCAAATTACACTATTTATTTATTCCCCTCCGCCCTTGTCCCCATGCCTCCATTTTGCACTTTTTGCCCCCTCCCCTTACCTTACAATCCTGGCTATCAATACTACATTATTAGTTACTTATGAAAAAGTTAATGCTTAATTTTGTTTCAATAAAAAAAATATTGAAGAGTAATTCATGTATCTTTTCAATGTTTTTTTTAAATAAATAACGTTCAAATTCAAAGGTGTGATAATGAAATGTTTTTTGCCTGAAGAATTCTTTCTATCTTCTCCTTGGAGAAAAGAATGCCCTGGAGGTTAGAGGTCAGGCTGCGCTGCAAGACCACGCCCTTGAGAAGGACTCCTTGTTCAAGAGGATTGAGCAGCTGGAGGGGCAGAAGAGGGCGGTGCACTCTGGGAAGAAATCTGCGGAAGAACGCATCGAAGCTGTGCAGGAAGAGCTGGACATGGCGCAGAAGGAAATTAATGAAGAATTCTTCCAGAGTTATAAAGTAAACAAAATTTATTGTTGTTGTAAAAGCAGCTATTGGGTCTGGTCATTCATTATTAAGTAAACAGCTCTCTGCATGGATATGTACAATGATTGGACATGTGTTATACTAGAGCTATGAGGAGTACCCTAAATCTAGAAATAACTTTTGGAAAAAATACTCGAATACAGAAGCTATTATTTATTTTACTTGATTTATTTTGAAGTGGAACAAAGAGCCTTCGCAAAATGCTTATGTAGCAGTCAGTTTTGGGCAGACTTCTTTATATCTCTCACCATCATTCCAAAGTGTTTGATCAGACCTTCGCATGAGAATTCTCCAAAAAGTCTTTGGTTGGTTGGTCTTTCTTTAGCCTTGAGGATTCCAGTGTAGTGATCTCTTTAGCTAACTTTCTGAGAGAGTGAATAAATGTATGTTGATGACTCACTGAAAGAGTGATTATATATGTATTGCTGGCTTTCTATGGAGTGATTATATATGTTATGTCATTAAATTGGGTAATTTTGTGTTTTAACGTTGGATGATGTTTTGTTTTTCAGGTTCCACAGAAAAGTGCAATAAATCTGGCTTCAAAAGAAGAAGATCTTCAAGAGCAGATAACTTTGTTAAACTCAAAGCTTAAAGAAGCTGAAAGAGATCAACTAACATTGAAACAACTTCAGGTTATTGTAGTTGTATTATAAAATTGTTCATAAAATAATTTAAATTTAAAAAAAAACAACGCCACCAAACATCATATAAAGTACAATAAAGTCAATAATTCAATACTGTCAATTACAAACTGCCAATAGATTTTCTACAATTTCATTGTGCTGGTTTTTTTTTGCTTCTCCTGAAAAATTAGCTTTTTTGGACTTGGCCAGTTTGCACCTGACAGTATCGAATTGAAACATGAGCTGATTATATATATACAGTATGTATATATATATATATATAGAGAGATATCTATCAAATAACAGAGAAAAGAATGAGTATGGGAGAGAGTAATGTAATAGTTATTTCCATACATTTTTATTATTATAATGGCTATACCTATGAAAACGGAAAGAATTACTTGAATTAGAGATTTTAAAAAAGGGATCGAGATAGGAGTGATGAAGAGAGAGATAGTATTTATATATTTATTTAGATATATTTTTTATGGTAAGATAAGTTGTTATAGACATCAAAAGGACCAAGTAAAATGAGAGAGTGATTGAGGGAGAGAGCAAGAGTTATTCTTTTTGTCCATTTATTATTAAGATTTGAAGATGTAAGGTATGATATTATATTCTATTATTTTTGTTAAGTGGGACCTGTCTCTAGATCTGTACACTCTCCATGCCAAATAATATGAATCAACTAAAATTAACGTGAGATTTCATGGTATCTTTTTGTGATGCAAGATATTGGGGGTTTCTTTACTGGCTATTGTTGGGATATTGTGGCCTAGCTGCGGCAAGCTCACCTGTCCTGGCAAAGGTTTAGGGTTATAATCCTGGCAAATGTTCGGATTTGTTTTTTTCTGGGTCTGAGGGCGTCCCTGATTCTACCCAGCTCTGATGGGTAACTGACAGTAGTCTGGTAAATGTAAATGCAGATGGGCATTTTGTGGGCAGAACAATTTTCTAGTATGCAGTGGCCATGCAGCTTTACAGATCAAATTGGAGAATACAGAAGGACACATCTGGCCTTTGTTGTTGACAGAAAAGAATTTTAAATATGATCACATTTAGATCAAACAGAAATCATTATAAGCTTTTTTATAACAAATTCTGCCTGTCTTTATAAACGTCTTATCAATAAATCAGCTGTCTGCAACCTTGTGTGACATTTTTTTTATGCTATTTGATTTTTTAATTGAATATAACAGACTTGCCCATCCATACAAGGAAAATACAAATGTTGTTTTGTATGAAACTTTCCTTACAGCAAGATCATGAAATTTTAAGTACAGAAAAAGATGAACTTGGAGACATGGTGAAACAACTCCAAAATAAATCTAGAGCCGTAGAGAATTCCACCATTAAATCGCAAATGGTATGATTTTCTTGAAGCTAATGGCTTTACTTCTTTGCATCGAGGTTAAGGTTATGGTTAAGTGTTTTTAATCTCTGTGTAAATTATGATACTACTTTTACTACATGTAGGTTTTGTTATTTTCATTGTAACCAAGATCAGAACTATCAGAGCACACTTTTATGTACTTTAGTTAAATGCCCACGTACATACATATATATATTATATTGAGTCAAATGAGTAGTTAACACTTTGTTCACAGGCAAAGATCCAACAGTTGAACGAAGACAAGCATAAAATGCAAGTTCAGTTAGACAGAGCTTCAAATCAGGTCAGTTTATTTTTCAAAATCGTCTTGACATTTGAAGTTTTCCTTTTTTATAATATGTTTATGAGTAAATTGCACCCATTTGATTTAACAATCTAGGCCAGCAGTTCCCAAACTTTTCTATCTCCACCTAATTCTTTATTATACGACACAATGTTCTAGTCCAGGGGTCGGCAACCTATGGCTTGTGTGCCAGACAGCAGAGCTGTTTTCAATGGCACGCGTAAGACCACAAAAAAGAGAATTCAAGTCTCCTCTACATGAAAAGAGCAGGGTGACTTGGCACACTGAATGATTTTAGAAGTGCTACTTTGGCACACTATTATAAAAAGGTTGCTGACCCCTGGTCTAGTCGCAGCATGCTCGGATTAGAAAGTCCCAAGTTCAAGTCCAGGTTAGCACCAGTTGCTTTTCATTGGTCTGTAGAGTGTCACCCAAATCTACCCTGCTCTGATGAGTATCTGAAATTAGTTGAAGAAAAAGTAAAAGCAGTTAAGCATAGTGCTGCAAGCACAATCCCTTTGTAGGCCTTTGTATGAAAGGGATACTTTACTTACTTACATACTTATTTATTGGACCTTACTGTGTCTGGGTTGAGAACTGCTGCATATGTAACCAAGTTCTCATTATTTGTCACCTAGAACAGTGTGTCTTTTAATTGCTGAAAAAAAATGCTATTAATGCTGATGTTCAACTTTGTTTTCTTTTGTGTTTTGCTTTGTGCTTGTGTAAGATGATGAAGACCAGCAAGGAACTGGCCCTCGCCCAATCTCAGTTTGCCAGGGAGCTTGAGCACATGAGGCAGAGCACACCCAGTATATCTGAGCTGGAGAACTATGCCCAGCTGCAGCTGAACAATCTGGACCAACAGAGGCAGATCCTCATTCTTCAAGATGCCATAAAAGAGCATGAATCATTGGTGGACAAACTTTTGAAAGGTAGGTTCTGATGAAAACTGAAAGGCTGGGACGCGCACTGCGCAGTGCACTCGTCCGGCGTACCGAAGGTCCTGAGTTCAAATCCAGATGAAGGCTAGGGTCTGTTCCCAGATCTGGAAGGTGTCCCTGTTCTTCCCAGCTGTGATGGGTACCTGACATTAGTTAGGGAAAAGGAAAGGTGGCTGGGCATTGTGCTGGCCACACAATCTGCTAATATGCTGTGGCCATAGAAACAGGTGAACGTCTGACAAGAATACTAATATAAGACTGTAACACTATGGATGCTGGGAAATGGATGTGGTGGGTTACTCATTCAATAGTCTTCCTTATAGATGTAGTGTCTGATATTATATATAAGATTTAGTAATAGTCTACATGTACTTAGCGAATACCTGGATTGTTTTTTTTACATGATTCTAGATGAATACCTGATGACAGGTACGTTAATATTAGAGTAGAATGGTGTTGTTCTGGCCACACAAGCTAGCTGTGTCCATTTAAAATTGTGTCCTCATGTTCAATATTTAGCAAACACCTGGATTTTTTCCCCATGATTTTAAATGAATACCTGAAGACAGGGACTGGTATGTTAATTTAGCTTGGTTTTGTTCTGGCCACACAAGCCAGCTGTGTCAATTTAAAATTGTGACCTCGCCTTCACGGGTCCAATACCTAAAAGTAACTGTTTGGCTGTATTTATATTGACCAGAAATATTTCATGAACATATGTCAAATAAAAAAAAACTTTTTACATCTTTTGTTTTGGTATTTTGTTTATTCCAACAGAGGGTGAAGTAGAAAAGGATAATCTTGTGAAAGTCATGGAAGATAAGGTCTCTGCTATTCAAGACCAACTGCAGTCTACTCAAAACCTTTTGGCCAAACAGAAAGACTTTTATGACCAGCTGGTTAGTCATTTTTCTTCAGCCTCGTACAGATAGTAGATGTGACAAATGAGTTGTATTAGAATGAATACACGGTGAAAATAATTTTTTTTGTTTTGTTTTGTTGTTTCAGAATTTAGCCAACAAAAACAAAGTTTTGTTGATGAAAGATCTCCATGCAGAGAATGCAAGTCTGATGAAACGTTTTGCGGAAAGTGAAGAGAGGCGGAGGAAGTCTGAGAGGATGGAGAGGAGACTGTTTGAAAAATGTGAATCTTATAAGACTACACTTGATAGGTTACGTGCCAGTCTGACTAGATGATTTCTTCCAGCAATGTTTACTTTCTTAGCAATGTTTACTTTTTCTAATACTCTATGTACACTTCCTTAGCAACAATGATTTTCAAGAAGATGTCTTCCATTCTGTGCACTTCCATAGCAGCATATTTATTAACAAGCATCTGCATTTAAATCAAATTATTCTTTTCAAAACTTTCTTGGCTGCTGGAATTATTAATTGAACACAATAATTCTGTGTTTAGTGATTTACAAAGAGTTGTGTTCAAAACATTCTTCAATGTGCCCAGTGTTAATGTTTAGTATTTATGTTAAATAGTTAAAATATTTGTTCCGTATGCTTGGAAAATCCAACTTTTATTTTCTCTTTGTTTTTGCCTTATGGTTTACAGTATTAGTTTAAATGTGTGGATATATTCTTTGTTTTTATTCAACACTATACAATATTTGCAATGATTACTTGTTATTGTTATTGTTTTTTCTGTGATATATTTTTCAAATTGATCACTAAAATATTTCATTTCATTAAAAAAAAATTCTTTCACAAGAATCAAGTCACATGTATTCATCATACAGAGTTTTTGCAAAAATATGACCAAAATCATTTGACTTCAAAGTTTACACAGTTACTTGCCCCTTTTGATGTACAATCTCAGCCATTTTCCTGTAGGTTTCTATTTATATTTTCCATTTTAGGTTTCAATATGCTTCAATGTAACATATTATGTGATGCTACCCCACGAAACGGTACGGATGTCGGTAAAACTGATTTTTCAATAAACGCAAAAAAAATGTGAAAAAAGGGTCCTAGATCATTTATAAGATTATTGTCGATTTCTAATGTTGATAACTTATAGCTGTGAAATTTTAATAAAACCTAAAATTATTTTTTGCAATTAATTAAAAGTGTGTTTTTCTGCAGATTTTGTATAAAATAAGGCAAAATGTCCTATAAGGATAAAATTATTTAAAAGTCAACTAAATATTATTTAAAACATTTAGAACTTTTACATCTTGTGTATTGACTCATTGTGAGTGTGTTTGCTAAATTTCATGGTGATTGGTTAATATTTATTCATCCTGCAAATATTTAATTATCTGTTGGAATGCTAAATTGTTAAAAATCTTACCTAACCCTAAAATTATTTTCCTTACCTTATGTAATTTTGAATAACTTTTAAACTATTGAATTAATGTCAGAGATTTTTTCACCAATGTATAGATACATGAATTAGCTTTTATTAAACACCATTAGCTAAATATCTTGATTTATAACCTACTTCAGTAGGCCTACCATTCTGTGGGGTTGCATCACATATAATCATTTCTTTTGCATAAAATGATTCATTTCAATATATACAATGCTTTAACACACGTCTGATATTTAAAATATCTTGAGCATAAAATTGTACTAAAAAATGTCAGCCTTTATCTCAGATACTTATAGATAAAACATAGTGCTTTTTTTATTTTATTGTCACCAAACTGTCAGATGTTTACATATGTCCCTTGATAGTATTGATATGGAGATCTTGTGTTGTCAATTGCAAATGCTCTCATAAATTTTCATGTACTGTACAAATCATGGTTGCATTTCTTTGAAAATAAATGAAACATGTTTACTATAGCTTGTAGGTTTTCCTTACTTCTTACAACATTTTTTGTATATATTGTACAGATGTAAATATATATTTAAGTCCAGTTTTATTTAAAATTGATTCTCAGATTAATTAAAACAAATAGCCTATGCTCAATTTGAATTCTATAACCTTTGTGTTGGAATTCTAAATTATTCCAAGTTGGGTGCATTGCCCTCACCTGTGAAGGGGGGGGGGATATGTCCCGGGGCGTCACTTCCAGGGCAAATGTAGTCTAAATATAGCACTAAACAAGCAGTTACAGTATGCAAGGGGGCAGCGCTGAAACTTTAGCCCTGGGGAGCTACATAAGCTTGTAAAGGCTCTGGTTGGGGATGTGGGTAAAATGGAAGGTAATGGCGGGCTTATTCTGAAAATGTGCTCAATTCTATCCTAAACCTTTTGAAAACTAATATTTTATCTAATTATCAATGATAAAAGCTTTAATTAAAGATTTCTCACTTTCTAAATTAGTACTTATAATCTCAAGAAATAGAATATTGAATATGAAAAATAATAACGATGGCATTGACACAGTAGAGGGCTATACAAAATCAATGCCATAGAATGTTGAAAAAGATTTTAATGTAAAGTTATCTCAATTATTAAGAACTGCATCAAAAAGTAATATATGAATAGCATAAAAAAACAGAAATTTTAACATAAAATTTGATTTAAAGGAAGTCTGAAAAAAATGGAAAATTAAAAATCTGTTAACTATATAGTCTAACTGGTTTTAGAGCTATTACATTATCATCTCTGTGCCAAACAAACAAACAATTAGATCTAATTAAAAACTCCTTGGTTTCAGAAAAAAATGTGAGTCTCCTGAAAGAAGTTAGATGGTGGAGGGGTTATCTTTTCTTATACATTACAGATGCTTGTTCTATAAAGAAGATTATTGCGCCCTATTACTCCGATGCTCATCTGTGTTCTGAGTCTTGTCTTGCATTTTGATTAGTGTTTTAAATGATGTGAGGTTACTGTTTTTTTCAGACAATCCATTCCATGCCCTGATGCCCTTGGGAAGAAAAGTGTTTTTGTCTTATGCTTAGAGTAGACCTATATTTCATTGTTTATGTCTATTAAAATGGTTGTGTACAAAACGTAATCACCTATTGAAAACTAAAAAAAAAAAATAAGCAACAACTTTGGATGGCATGTAATGTACTTCCCATGTCAATGTCAGGAAAAGTCTACCCTTCAGGCTTCAATGGTACTCATATATCATATAAAGAAAATAATGTGTTAGGTAATTAGTAAAAAAATTATAATCCTTTGACAAAGTTTCATTGGCCTGCAACAATGTTTTAACATAATCAGCCAATTAATTCACTCCCTACTTTTTCACCCTTATGATCAGTCCCTGGTGGTGTTTCAGGGCATATAAGAATGACAGGGCCTTTACAGTTTTAAAAATTGTAGATTTCTGCATAGATCCATAAACAATAACAGCCTGTTGCAATATGCTCGGATAAACATAAAGACAAAAACAGTTTCCTTATCCCTTATAAGACCTTATGCGAGAACAAATGCATATAGGTACTCTTTCTTCCCGAGTGGCATTCGGGCATGGAATGGGTTACCGGAACAAACCAGGAAAACCAGTAACTTAACATCATTTAAAAGATTAATAACGATACAAGACTAGACTCGGACCACAGATGAACATAGGGCGCAATAATCTTGGTCTTTATAGAAGGAGCGTCTGTAATATATAAGATACATAAGAAGATCTATAAAATGAATTATAATATACCATACCATAATAATATCAAATTGATATTTTAAAAAAAGAATCACTTTATGGCTTTATGGCCATGCCATGGTGAACGAATGTGGTCTTTTGTGTGACTCATATTAAGTCATTTGTTTTTCATTTTTCCATAATTTAGGCTCTGCTATTTAAAAAAGTGCACTTGCAATAAAGATTTTCAAAACAGCTAAAACCCTTATTAATTTTTGTAATAAAGAGGGCGTGTGGAAAAAAAAGTGTACTAGTGTGGATAATATAACGCATGGTGTGGGTCTAGTGCATGGTAAAAAAAAAGGAAAAAGGGGGGTGGGAATAGCAGCACAATTTTGCCCTAAACTATTGCAAATCTGCTATTTTATCTACAATTTATCCATAGTTGAGACAAAAATTATAGTAATTATCCTTTTAATTTGATGATATTTTATTTTCTAAATTAAAAAGTATGAAGCTAAATGTACAATTATGTTTAAGTTTAAGAATACAATTTCAAAAGTTGTAGGCCTACAGTATTTATACAGAAGATGGTTAATCCAAACAATAACAATAAGCATCTTCAAAAACATTTCTATGGAAAACAAAAGTTTCAATTTAATTAGAACAGCATAGAATTGTTACATATTAATATTATAATAAATACATAGAACTTATAAGATAATTTGTTTAAAGGTAGCCTATAATAATCTATAAGTACTACTACAATTTCAATAGTTTTAAAATCGGTTAACCATAGTGCAGTAGTCACATATATCAGGCTCAGGGGTTGGCAACTTTTTCATATTAGTAAGACCCTTAATAAGTCTGCTTAAAGTGGGATTTCTAATTCATTCAGCATGCAAACATCCTAAATGTCTTACTGCTTTAGCAATGCCTTCCTTGTGGAAGAGACTTATACTTTTTGAATAGTTTTATTGAAGGGTCATCTGCATGCTATTGAAAATATCTCCAAGTCTGGCACGCTTGCCGTAGGTTGCCGACCCCTGATCTATATTATAATAATAGCCTATATAATTAAGGCGCTGTCCATAAAGTACGTCACGCTATTTTTGACCAGTTTTAACCCCCTCCCTGTCACAAAACTGTCACAAATCTCGGGTCCCCCCCCCCCCAAAGTACATCACACTTTCGAACATTTTTTTTAAATTAACACCTATTTAAAATTTTATCTAAAACACACTTCACTGTTAAACAATATTAAAATATAAAATTTTCACTTAAAAGTTAAAATGACTTTAATAGTAGAATAGTTAATTGTCAACAGTTGTCACATGTCGTTATTTATTAAAGCAGTAACTCAACCTATATTGAATTTGAAAACAATAATTGCAAAAATTAGACTAGACAATTATATAACACACGTCATTTCTCTGCTGCTTTTTCATTTAGGCCTACAAAAGGTGCGGTGAAGTTTTAGATAATCTTCCGATTATGCAATTTTTTTTTTTTACACAGGATAAGAAGTAGATTAGCAAAACTTGACTTCAACCAGGGATTAAAAAATAAAAAGGAAACACAAAAATTGACAAAAAAAAGACTGGATTGACAAATTATGTGACAAACTCAGTCTATATTGAATCTGTTTATTATGGGTCTGTGAATTATGTTTAATTCAAAAATATCACTGGACATCATCCATCTATGGTGAAGTGAAGTGTTCATCTATAGTTACAACTGGCATCAATTTTTACCATCATCGTTTCCTGGAAAGGATAATTGCAGACAGATCAACTTCATCCTCATCTAGCCACTCAACATCCTCTGAATGTGCATTTTCTCTTCTGGCAATAACTGCCATGAGTTCTCATTGCCTTCTTGCAGCGATTCTCAATGGACGGATGCGTTTTATCTGATTTGATTCTGGAACAGTTTGGGTTGGCACATTCTCCCGAGCCAGAGCTCTGTGTGTCCCTGCATGTTTTTTCAACATTGTTTGTGAGGCAAAGTATAAGTAACACACTTTGCAAATTCAATCAAGTAAGCTGGTCTGCAAAGATGGACAATAAATATCATATGTTGTACTTTGAAAACACAGTTGATCTTTGCATAATGTCATCAAATTTGAGAGTTTGTGCCACAAACAGTGAAGGAAATTTATGAGAATCTGCATCTGCTCTTTCTGACGCTTTGAGTCCATCAGTTGTTTGGTTGTTTTTGGATTGGAGGAGGAAAGACTCTCAAAGGAAAAATAATTTTTAAAGCTATTAAATTCTACTAAAGAAAAATAGAAAAAAATAAATGTGTGACGTCACACATGACCTGACCACCCCCCTCCCACTGTCACAAACTGTCACACTTTCTTAGACCCCCTCCTCCCCCCCTGGAGCGTGACATACTTTATGGACGGCCCCTAAGTATATATTTTTTTAATTGTCTATTCTGAATTATTTTAATTTCTAAAATAAAAATGACAAAAGTTTAGGAAATAAAAAAAAAATGTGTGAGGGAGGAAAGGTTGAGGGTTTGCATTCAAATTTAATCCCTATTCTTTATCTGTAGGCCCTAAACTCCTAAACCATTTGGTATAAAATACACATCTCTAGGTATGACGTTTGTTATGGACGGTCCCTAACGGAACGCGTACGAAGGTGTGAACACAGCATAGCAACACTTTTGTCATTCTGTAGTCCTACTACATGAGACCTTGGTTTTACTTATATATATTTATGCTAATATCCATTTTAAATATGCACATCGTTAGAATCGTTTTTTAAATAAAATCACTTAAAAAAATAATAATACAATAAAATCGGGCTAACTAAAAATTATTTCATTGACCCGGTCGGGACGCCACAAGAAGCGACACAGATGTGAATAGGTGATGTAATTTAGGCCATTTATTTATAGCCATCATACGGGGCCTTTCTTTCTGCGCATGCTCAAAATAGCACATCCGCCATCTTATGTTTGTTGTGGATCGCATGTTTCAGGTTAATTTTTCAACTTGAAGAATTGAACCTGATGTTAACATTCTCCGTTAAAATAACTTTGGAGAAACAATAATACCGTTGTCCACCCTTCCACGATATTTTAAGTAAGATTTGTTTGCCAAAAAGTGTATATCATGTTAAATACTTAGCTCACAGTTGACTCATCCATCGCCGATCGGCCATGTAAAAACAGTACGCAGAAGGCGGTACTATCGGCCATAAATGACGATAATAGTAACGAGCTGAATCAGTGCTGTGATTGTTGGTTTGTTTATTGTGCGTTCTATAGGATCTGTTAATTGTAAAGCACTTGTGAACAATTCTATTTGTTCCCTATGAAATGTTCGAGATATCTATTATAATACACCGAAACTGGGGGAAAGGCAGGTTTGGAAAAAAAAAAAGGGGGGGGGGGGTAATAAAAAGCTATAAAATCTTGTATACAATGCCTTTCACAAACATAAATTAAAATGCGTTGTTAAAAGATCACTTTCAAGAGAAACTGTTTTAGAAAAAGGTTAAAAGGATTATAAATTTTATAATATAGTAAACAGTAGGCCTAGTGAGAATTTATGTAAATAAATGGTAGTAGCCTAATTCTTTTGTAATAGAACCAGAAAGTAAAAAAACACAGTAGGCTGACGCTGAGTAGAGCATTTATTAATAATTTGATACGAAGTGGCTATTCGGACCCGATAGACATAGTGATAAATAGTTAGTATTGGTTAGTTTATATGGGTTAGGGATGGCTTTGTAGTATTTTTGGTAATAGTTAGTATCGGTTAGGTTATATTGTTATAAAGGATAGGGATGGATTTGGTGTTTTCTGTGCTGCTTCTTATATTAGTTATATTATATGTATATGGTAAAACGGTAATACTTCGGTACTCCTGCCCCACAAAAAGTAGGGTTCTAAATAATTCCAAGTGAAAATTTTTTCGCATGGAGCTATTGATAAGTGTCTTAGAAAAAACGGCAGACTATTTAAAATAAATTTAAAAAAAAATTTCCCCCCCAAAAAAATCATTTATATTGTGTTATTGTGTTCAGCATAGGCTTGTGACGTCACACAGCCAAGCAAAACGATACATGAATCAAGTCTGCAGCTATTCCTAAGACACTCATCGATAGCTCCTGGTACAAAAATTTTCATTAGGAATTTCTTGAACCGATACCGAAAAGGGAAAAGGGGCCAAATAGAACGAAATGAATAAAAAAAATAAAATTATTCTTACCGTATTTCATATGAAATAACCCAAAAAGACACAAAATCCTATTGTTCTTTTTTCCTACTTGTTGAGAACACCTTGTCTCTTCAGCATGTGCTATTCTAGACTACTTCCTCTCCCAAGATATGGCCAGTTTGGCTATCTATAGCCAAATAAAAAAAAAGCTCTCCCTATCCTATTAACCTAACCGATACTAACCATTAACAAATACTAAGAAGCCATCCCTAGCTTAGAAACTAACCGATACTGGCTAAAAAATCTGGTCCGAGAAGCGTACAGTACATGCAGTGTGTGTGTGTTCGTTTGACATTATGTCATAGAAAAAGAAAAAAAGGGACGTAACACAATATGAGTTTTAAGGAATTCTGACTGAAGCTGAGTAGCCATTTCATGCTAAAGGGTCCTGGGTTCGAATAGCGACAGCCAATTTGATAGCTGCGTACTCCTGGTACTAATTTTTTAAAATAAAAACCAATTCAGGTAGTTTGGTACCGTTAGTTTTAGCCAAGTTCTCATTTGATCTCCTTTTTAACTAAAACATCATCTGTAGAATACATTTGACATTTGGATGGCCAATTTTTCTCCATGGGTGGCATAGGCCTAAATTATAATTATAGTAAATTCTAAATTGTAGGCCTACTGCTACTGTAGTACTGGTACTGTAGTTCTTGCCCTAGCCAACGAAGGATGCTAGTTAGTCCAGGAACGCGTTTTGGAGAAACGGGGCAGGCTGTCTACAACTTAAAGTAGAGAATGTATGCAATGCTGACTAAAATATGCCAAAATGTCTGTTGACTTGATGATTTTATAGATGTTAAAACTATTGCAGAGTTGATGTTAAAAATCTCATAAACATTTTTTAATAGGCCTATATCAATGCTGTTGTCATTGCCGTCATCATCTTAGTAAAAAGTTCTGTAAAAGAGAAGGGAATAAGATAAATCTACCAACTAGAAAACAGTAACATTGGTCTTTTTCAAATGTGCTAATAGATCAAATTAGAATTAGTCACTGAGGTTCACACATTGTCACATTTTAAAATTAGGCCCCGTCAAAATAATATTTTGTGCCACTTTTATGTAGCCTAAAGTAAGAGAATTGAAATCAGGTGAGTTTAAAAGGGTGTTGGAGGAACACTGTAATTGGTGTAGATTTTGTTTGTGTGGTTGTTGCCTTTTCAGTTGTTGTCTGTTTAAGAAAAGATTTAATGTTTATATTAGCATTCTCAAATTCTCTTAATTTCAATAGTTTTTATGTGGTGCTACCTGTATCAAACCGTTTTTATTCCTACATAATTTTTTAATTTTCTCAGGCTCATACAAGTGGTGAAAGAATGGGGTTTAGATGGAAAAAATGCCTGTCGGTTATGAATTTGTACACATTTTGTTTGTTTTTTAAAAGAAAGCTACATTGCATAAGCTTTTGACACAGTCTTTGTTTTTCTATGTTGTCTGTTTGCCAACTCTAGGTTTTCTTTCAAAGGCATGCAATACTTATTGACACATTTTGAATTTAAAAAAAAACAAATATGGATTAGACAGGCTCTATTTTATCAAACTACGTCACTGACTTAGAAAACCAATTTCAGTTACAGCAGCTAAAAACAATAGCTTTTCAAAAAGTGATTTTATTTACATTTCCAAATTGTCCATGGGACAAGGGAAGCAATGTACATAACTTTCTGTAGCATACAAGGGGATTTTATGGCCAGCACAATAACCAGCCGCGTTACTTTTTCCCAAAATAATGTCATGTAGCTTAGCTGTCAAAAATAATTTGAGCAGGGTGAAAAATCTTAATTATGAAAAATGAGAATATATGACAATGTTGTAGAATTTATAAATGTGTTAAAAGTTTTATTATTTCTAATTTATAGAACGTGAACATGGCTATTGACCAAAAAATAACAATTGTGTACTTAATATTATACATGCCAGGGGAAACAATTTCATGAATATTCAACTGAATTTCTTTTTCTTTGCAGGAACTAAAATGGGGGCATTTTTAGACAAGCCGAAGACTGAAAAACATAATGAGGGTGGTGTTGGGAACAGGTTACGCTACGGCCTGAGTAGCATGCAGGGCTGGCGAGTAGAGATGGAAGATGCACATACTGCTGTAGTTAGCATCCCACACAATCACCTGAAAGACTGGTCATTTTTTGCTGTATTTGATGGTCATGCTGGCGCCAAAGTTTCAGCTGTGTGCGCAGAAGAACTTTTAGAGCAAATAATTCAAAATGAAGACTTTCGCAGTAAACCAGACTTGACAGACGGTACAGAGATCCAGCCTTCCATCGAAGATGTCTTTGCAGGAATCAAGAGGGGCTTCCTTAATTTAGATGAGAAAATGCGAACAATGCCAGAAGTAGTTAGTGGGGAGGATAAAAGTGGATCTACCGCGGTTTGCAGCATTGTGTCTCCCAAACATATCTTCTTTGCTAACTGCGGAGATTCGCGAGCAGTATTGTGCCGTAACGGTAGATGTGCTTTTGCAACAACAGATCACAAACCTGTTAATCCTAGAGAAAGAGAGCGAATTCAAAATGCAGGTGGAAGTGTCATGATCCAGAGAGTAAATGGTTCATTAGCCGTTTCACGAGCGCTCGGGGACTTTGAATATAAAAATGTTGAAGGTAAAGGTCCCTGTGAGCAGCTTGTGTCACCGGAGCCAGAGATTTTTGTTGAGGAACGTAATCCAGAAGATCAGTTCATGGTGTTGGCCTGTGATGGCATTTGGGATGTAATGTCCAATGATGAACTCTGCGCATTCATAGAATATAAAATGAAAATAACTTCCAGTCTAGAAGAAGTTTGTAACCAAGTAGTGGATACTTGTTTAATCAAGGTAATAAGCTGCATATTATGCAAAGTCTATTTTCATTAATGTATGTTAATATTAATTTATTTTTAATTGGATAGTAAATACTTTGATTTCTCGTTGAACAGGGCAGCCGAGATAACATGAGTATTGTATTAATAGCTTTTGAAGGAGCACCGTCCATAGCGGAAGAAGCTGTTAAGAAAGACAAAGAAATTGATGAAAAAATAGAGTCAAAAGTTAAAGGTAATTATGTTGTTTTTTGTGTTTTTTTACATTCCTATGCCCTTTTTTATGTGTCTTGTTGGACATTTTCAATGCTGCTTTTGTAGCTCACAGGGCCTACTATTCTTTATGGATTGCTTTGCTAAGGCATGCCAAGACTTAGTCTAACCAACAGCATCACAACTAGGGTTATTATGGTGTAGACCCACTCAACATCATCATTAGTGGTACTAAATTAGATGTTGTACCTTGTCTGCGCTATGACCCTTACTAAACATGGAAACAAGCAAAAAGGATTGGCAATGCATATACCAACATGTCTGGTCTGATGCTAAGAGTATGTGGCATCAAGATGTCGAGCGTCATCATGAAAATAGCTGCGCCTGTGTATGCCAGTGAGGCCTGAACCCAAGAAAAAAAAGTTTTTTTTACACATCCGCTGCTTTAGATGCATACTTGGCATCTTCTGGAAGGATCACTCAATCAACACGATCTTGAGGTAGTCAATTGTACCCAGTATGGTTACTTTCAGATGTTTAGGTCATGTTTACAGGATGGCGGATGGGAGAAATCCCAAGAGTTTGCTCAAAACTCAAATTCTCAAATGATCTCAAGGCATGTGGACATTAGAAAGTAGGAAATTGTAACTCAGGACAGATGGGAATACTCTAAACACTGTTCTGGAAGTCAGAGAGGAACAGCTTTGACTCATCGCTGCACAGAAACACTGTTCTGGAAGTCAGAGAGGAACAGCTTTGACTCATCGCTGCATAGAAACACTGTTCTGGAAGTCAGAGAGGAACAGCTTTGACTCATCACTGCATAGAAACACTGTTCTGGAAGTCAGAGAGGAACAGCTTTGACTCATCACTGCATAGAAACACTGTTCTGGAAGTCAGAGAGGAACAGCTTTGACTCATCACTGCATAGAAACACTGTTCTGGAAGTCAGAGAGGAACAGCTTTGACTCATCACTGCATAGAAACACTGTTCTGGAAGTCAGAGAGGAACAGCTTTGACTCATCACTGCATAGAAACACTGTTCTGGAAGTCAGAGAGGAACAGTTTTGACTCATCGCTGCATAGAAACACTGTTCTGGAAGTCAGAGAGGAACAGCTTTGACTCATCACTGCATAGAAACACTGTTCTGGAAGTCAGAGAGGAACAGCTTTGACTCATCACTGCATAGAAACACTGTTCTGGAAGTCAGAGAGGAACAGCTTTGACTCATCACTGCATAGAAACACTGTTCTGGAAGTCAGAGAGGAACAGCTTTGACTCATCGCTGCATAGAATAGAGCTGCATAGAAAGAAATATGCAAAGTCTGCCCCAACCTAACTCAGAAGTTCTGCAGTATCATGTCAGCTCTGCAACAGCTTATATCTTTCATGGATATAACTAGAGTCACAGCCAGCACTGCAAAGCTAGTGTGAATTCACTCCCAACAGCCACAAAATCTAATTGTCTTTTGACACTTGCGGGCCAAAGAGGAGTTGTACTAATGCACAGGTCTTAATACACATTTGTAGCTTTTACAATCTTGGATGATAATTTTTAGTTTGTGAATTTGAACTTGTTTCTTCTAACCCATCAGACTTGTATGCAGCATTAGAATATTATGTATTGATAATGAACAAGTCAATTTGTTCAGATTACGCTAAAATATTCTAAAATCCTTCCCATTGAAC
Organism: Anisus vortex; assembly: GCA_949126835.1. Classification (NCBI taxonomy): domain Eukaryota; kingdom Metazoa; phylum Mollusca; class Gastropoda; family Planorbidae; genus Anisus; species Anisus vortex. The sequence continues at coordinate 7,963,173 of OX421495.1, forward strand.
TTAAATTTGATGATTTACCAAAAAAAAATCTGCTATGTACATTGTACTAAAATTGTAGTATAAAACAAACAATATAATATATATTGTAGTATAATTGATGATGTATTGCTTTTTGACAGAAATTCTTGAGCGAGAGCCACAGGAAAATCATGACTTCAGTTATGTGTTGCATGCTGTTGCGGAGGAGTTACATGATCAGTTCCCCCCAGGAGGGGGCTTTCATTGCAAGTAAGTATTGCTTATAAATACTTCAATTTTTTTTTTAAATACTTTCTAACTATTTCATTACTTTTCAAGTTTTGCTAAGCTGGAGTGTAAGTTATGGAACTTGCCACTTTTGAAGTAAAGCTGTTTAGTAGATCATGGGTGTTGATAATTGTCTGATTTTATGGTTGACCAAGATTTATAGCTAGCAGTTAGAAAAATCTCATCAAATTGTAGAGAAAGATTTTAAAGATTCAATAATCTTGTTATTAAAAACATATATTTGTCATAGTCCAATAACACCCAACCTCAGTCGGAAAAGATTCTATAATCTTGCTAGTCATAAAAAACACAGCAAATGGTTGTCAAAGATTCTATTTATAACTATTCCCCCTTCCATTATGTAAATAAATGTTTTGTTTACTTAACTATTTCTTATCAATATAATACTCTTAAAGTGCATTTATTCTTTAATTATTGACTATTTAACCTGTCTTTTAAATTACTATTTAAACAGTGACCTGTATTCTGGTTAATTCACATTGTACAGCTTATATCCTTATTTGTTTCAGAAAATCTGTTATTGAGAATGTTTATCATAAACTCAGACCCAATGAAGATCAGGAAGTAAGTACAAGATTTTCTATTTTCCCTCAATCTTAACCGCTAAAAGAGCATACCTTTGGGTACCTACTGTTTTTTTTTTTTTTTCATAGGCCCTAAACAGGCTCTAACTCTAAATCCTATTTTAAGACCATTGACTGCTTAACGTACATTTAGACTAGGGAAAAAGTGAATTGATTGGGGAATTACCAATTACTTTATCTGACCATAAAAACAAAGGCTTTTTGAAGATAATACCCTTTTCTCTGACATTTTTGTTTATTTTGAAAACGAAAGTGTCTCGTCTCACCATAAAGTGTGTCAGATTTTTAACACTGGTTTTTGTGTCCAAATCGTGATGTTAGACCTAAACTCCAGAAGGGACAAAACTATTATTGACCAATTTACTGTTGTTTTTTTTAATTGAAAATCTTTACAGTGTCCATATTTTTAAAATTGTGGGCATCACCATATTGAGGGTCTCAAAAGCGCAAAATACTGACAGGTACCCAGATATGAAATAGATGCTAAGTGTTTATAGATATACCAATTGACAAGTCTTAATGAGGTGTAACCTTTTCAAACGGAAGTGATCTTAAACTTCCGGTTCTATTTTTAAATTTTTAATTATTTTAGGCATTCCCGTAAACAAAAAAGCATGATTTTGCTGGTGTTTGACAATTGATTTCAACCTTGATGGCCAGTTCTAGTCATTTAGAAATATACAAAGGCTACAATATTAGTTATGAGGAATCCGTTTTTAACATCAAAAGTGAGTAGGTGATAATTAATACTCAAAGTGTTAGTTGCGTCAAGTTAAATTTAGCTTTGTTTATAAAATAAATTAGTCAAGAGTTGCGTCCTTGGTTATTAAAAAACACAATTAGTAGATTCATAAAATATATATATATATATAAATTCATATGTGATTCTTCACGCTAGTCATTCACAATCATCGTTTTCTTTTGGCAACATCTTTTGGAAATAAAACAGACCTGCCTACCCGTACGCTTTGGGCGTATTTTCGTACGCTTTAGGATACAAAATACGGCTGTTACACCGAGCGTCTTAAAAATACGACTTCTTGAATAAAAAAAAATATGATTTCGCAATTTTTCGTTTTTATTTCTATTTTTTTCGGTAATTAGACGATCACTAAACCGCAGTTACATAAAACCGATGTTTTGATTGGTCGAAAATGGATATCGTCTGTTTCAATACCAAACTTGTTACACGGCGCGGCGACCTTGACCTGATATCCTTTTTTTCCTCTCGCAAATATCCAAATTCGGCTATCAAAAGTATGGTTGACAGCAAACTTACACAGCGTGCACGAAATCATGAAACAGATGACGAAGAAGCTTCCGAGTCTGCTCAGAGTAAAAAAGCGAAGGGGTAGGCTATTCTGCTTGGGTGCAAGAGTTTAGAGTGCCGGCTATCGGCCAATTTAAGTTTTGGGAAACTATAAATGATCAACTTTTTACTTTCATGAAAACTTAAAAGGCGAAATAAAACGCATGTGTGATTCTATATTTATTTTTAGGTCAGGGTTTCCCTAGTTTTTGATTTCGTGGCCTATTCGTGCCTACTGAGTTTTAAAAACTTTTTTTTAGCGCAATCCCGTAATGTAGCTTTTTTTTGGACCCTGTAGTTTCATAGGCTATAGTCTAGATCTATATAAATCTCCAAGAAGTCAACATTTTTTTTGGTCTGACACGGCAATCGGTAATAAGCCTACTTCACGCGAATTTGTTTTAAGGTCAATCTGTACATCACGCACGCTTTACTCGCGGCTTTCTTTTAAATTCTTGACGTTTTATTTTACTAACGGAGAGATTAAAACTCGTTGTTTTCATTACAATAAAACTTTTCTTTATCAGCCTACTAAAACGAAAGCAACTATTTATTAATAGACTTGATCTCGGCTCAACGTCGGGGTTTCAATTATTACTATCAATGATTCAATGATGTAAAATCGTCACTATAAACTTGTTTTTGTACAACACGGAGCTCGCTGTAGGCCCTACATTGTTAGTAGTACCTAACTTGTTACACGGAGCGGCGACCTTGACCTGATATCCTTTTTTTCCTCACTCGCAAATGTCCAAATTCGGCTATCAAAAGTATGGCTGACAGCAAACTTACACAGCGTGCACGAAATCATGAAACAGATGACGAAGAAGCTTCCTAGTCTGCTCCGAGTAAAAAAGCGAATGTGTATTCTGCTCGGAAGCAAAAGTTTATAAATAAATATTCTATGAAATATAAGTACTTGCATGTGTCATTGAAAAGTGACACATCGGCACACTGCACTATTTGTCATATCGACTTCTTGGTGGGACACGGAGGGCTCTATGACTGTAAGAGACATGACGAACCGGAGTCGCACCAGAAACTGGCTGTTGAGAAAGAAAAGTCTAGGCCTACACAAAATATTAGGTCTTTTCTTGTGAAGCCTGAGCCCGTCGCTGGGGAGGAGCAACTTCAGCGTGATGTGACTCGTGCAGAAGCAATGATTTGCAACATCATTGTTGACAATAACTTGTCGCTGTCGTGCTCTGATGTGCTGACAAAGGCTGTGGCATCGATGTTGACTTGTTGATGCATGCAGAAGTGGCGAACGTCAAATTGCAGGAGTCTTGCAGGTTCAGCAATCTGGAATTCATCATCAACAGATTTCCTGTCCTAGTCACCAACACCTCACTAGACAAAGTTGCTGAGCAGGTCTGCCTATATCAATCTACTGATGTGTCAGGGTGCATCAAGGACAGAATTGGTTTTCTATTGCTGAAATGAAGCATGAAGATACTGACAGCTTGATGTTTGAAGACTTGGCAAATGTGATGTTGGGGCTTCTCACCATACCACACAGCAGTGCCCAATGCGAACGTGTTTTCAGCTGTGTCAGGAAGAACCGGACACCACAGCATTCCTCAATGTCTGACCAGACCATGGAGAGCCTTCTGGTGCTCAAGTCCCGGCCAGTGGGCATTTTGGAGTCTGTAAAGGCTCTTAATGATAAAGACTTAAAACTGCTGAAAGGGGCATATTACCAGAGTCTAAAAAAGAATGACCAAACAACTAGCTGAGGTAACCAAATGGAGGAGGACTGAAAAATTATTGAACACACACCAGCTGTCTATTTTGTTAACGTTTTCAACATAGATTTATTAAATTGTGCTGAAAATACAAAACAGATTTTGTTTACTTGTTTTAAACATAAAATGAAACAACTGTTTAAATTTTAATGACGTTTATTTTGAATAATTGGTGCGATAGATGACAATTATTATTGCATAGTACACTTGACCTCGGAAAAGTACACTTTAGCCTTCTCAAGAATACTCCAAGCGTTTTTCCAGGGTAGACAGGTCTGATAAAATAACATTTAATCTCCTACATCTTTTGGTACAACCAGTAACGTAGCATACAGACATGCTTTTTTAATTAAATGATCGAATAAGACCGGAAATGTTTTTCTTGTCGAACTTTTATGCATGCATAATCGTTAAGACTTGTCAATATGCTTCGACTTAGAAGGAGTCTATTTCTATGCCAACACAATATGGACCCAAAATAAAACTATTGTTCTTCTTAGGTATTCAGTGATATGAAGTCTTTAAATAAAACGCAAATGTAAAGCTAGTATAAATAAAACACAAAGCAAGTTTTACTGTTGGGTTTACTGTCAGTAAGCAGCCATTCCTGTCATTTTTGTATCCATTTGATATACTCAGTACTTTAAACGTAATGTATCTTAAATGCCAGTGTAGACATGTGCACTATACTTTGATTTGATTTATTTCTTTTGTGATTTTATTGTGTTTTTTTTTTGTGTGCATTTCTCATGACATTTCTACGTTTGAAAATCACAACCTTTACATGCACTACAAAACACACTAGGATTTCAGGATTTAGTATTTTGATTGGTTAAAAGGTGTATGTTTTTTGTTTAGATGTCTGAAATATTCTTAAATCATTCTTTTTCACTATTTTATCCATTTGTAATTTAAAAACATATTTTCTTCTTGATTCCATTGCTTTAAGCTGTTAGAACCATTGCCACACATTGATGTACAGTACATTAAAAAATAGTTGGTTTTTTTTTTTTTTTACAAAAATATTTAGTAAAAGAAATATTTTTAAAAGAAAAAAAGTTGTATGAAAATTTCTTGTAGTTGTGATTTTTCATATTATTTTTAATCTTCTAAGCTATTAATAGATATTTAGAAAACAAATGTTATGAATTAAGTTTTTTTCTAAATACATAATAAATAAATTAAAATGTAAAATTGATGAAATGTTCATGGATCCCAGATGATTGCTTATTATAGAAATGTTTACAAACAGTTGCACATTGTGTCAAGTTGAAGCTTTCAACATAAAATCAATAGGATCCATTAATTTTTTTCACACATAAAGACAACACTAGATAGATGAAATTGTAAACAAAAAGTTTACTGTACTTACATTATGAGTTAAAGCTGCAAGTGAAAGACTGTTCTATGTCTGTACATTGTTGGGGCTGTAAGTGTTGTGTCATTTCTAAAGTAAACATGAAGTTATCGCTGAAAATGTTTCTGCTGCTGCTAGTTAAAACTATTTACGAGTGATATTACTTTGTTTATACACATTACTGCACCTCATCCCTTTTGTACATATTCCACAGACAAGAAAATATACCTTTTCCTCAGCTTTCCTACAACAATCATTTTTGTATTTAAAACTACTGCAAGTGCTGATACCACCAGCCCAGTAGTACTTCACAAAATTAACTGTTTGCATTTTAGAAATGTACACAATCATTATCAAGTTGCTTTATTTTTAAGAAAATATATGTTTGCAATCAGCTGTTGGACTAAATCAATATATTTTTAAAGCAAACAACTAGCACTTGTAATGAGTAGGGTCAACACACAAACACATTTTAGTATACTTTAAAAAAAATTAGATCAACATCTTTATAGATTTTTTGAATTTGTACAATTTTGTTGTTGTACAAGTTATATATATATAATATATTTATGTATATTGCTATTGTATTGCTTAAGGCTGGGTGATACTATTTACCAATTTTTTATATAGTTTTTTAGTTTATAAAGAAAATACATAGCTTTTATCTGTTCATTGCCCACTTATTACAAATCTCAAAGTTTCTCTCTACTTGTTAAAACTATCACCTTCTGTTTTAAAGTATAGATATACACCAATGATCTTAGACATAAAAGTTACAGTAGTTATTTGTTGTTTATCTTCAATAACTTACGCTTTAACATATTTTCCTCATACTTTGTACAGCGGCTATGCACCATTTCTAAATTTACATGGTTCTTACAATTGTACACAAAGAAATAAAAAAAAGTGTTATCATTATCATGCTTTCAATACTTGTTACAGGAATTGTATGTGGACAGTTCCTTAGTTTGCTATGCTAGAGTCTAGTATTTGATGTTGAATTTACGCTATTTTTCAGATGTAGCAGACTTGATATTCTTTTTTTTAATTATTATTATAAACTTTTAAAACCATTTTTAATTCATACAATAAAAAACGGTATATATTTGCACATATTTTACTGATTTCACTTTTTTTAAAATCCAAAATGTCAGATTTCATCCAGCTCCATAAATGAAGGATAAGAGGCAAAAAGAATATTAATTGATTCCCCATGAAATGTTTTAGGAAATGTTTGTTGAGACATTAGTCTTTTTTTTTTCTTGCTGCATCAGAAACTTGTTTACTTTCAGGGAACATTACATGTTTTGTGTAACAAGAGAAAGAAACCTTCCTTGCTGTAGGAGACCCCTTGGCATTGATAATGCAGCCAGCCAGTATCATTTTGTTTTTATGCTCTCACACACACACACACGCAAATCCTCTCTCGCACACACACACTTTATAAAAAAAAACCTGGCTAGCACTGCTTTGTGGCAGGAGGTGTTACAATTCCAACATTTGTTGTTTCAGGATGATCTGGCGTGATTTCTCGAAGGATGGACAACGATGGCAGCCACACAGAATTTTAACCAGGCAATCCAGAAACTAAAGCATTTGTGACATTCAAATCAATCCTGACGGTGATATATATATGTGTATATATATATATATATTTCATCTATATTCTTACCAGAAGGCCCACTTTGTATATTCAGATCTTATTTCAGTTAGTTGTAAAAAAATATATTAAAAAAACAGTGTTTAGAAGCCATCCAAGTAGTAGTGACCAAAACTGCCCGACACAAATGTTTGTTTACTAGCGTGTCCTCCTGATTGTTGCCCTCATAGAACTGATAAAAATACTTTTTTTTTTTAAAGAAATAATCTAGAACAACAAAAGTGATGGGGGGGGGATACGTTTGTGTGTATTGTTTTAAAACCAGTTGGTACATATACACAGTGGAGCGTGGCAGAATGCAAGGAAGCCAGACATACATTTTATTTAAAACTCAGCTACACTAGATGTGTATTGTCTCTTGTCATGCAAAGAAAACTTCACAGCCGGCGGCGTTGGGGGGTGCTAATGGTAGCACTTGAGGTTAATACTAGTACCAATTTTGAATGCAATAATACAATGACCACACACACATATAAAAAAAAAATTTTGAAAAAAAAAAAAAGATACAAACATTCTGAGGGTTGATCAGTTACATGCTTTCCATATGAGAACAGAACATGCTTATTTTTTTATTTCTCATTATTTTTTTAAATCACTTTTATTACAAATTATTTGTTTGTTTTGTTATTGAAATAACAAGAAATGACTGCATGTGATATCAAAAGTTTCGCATCTGATAACATACATTACATGGCAATCCCCCCCCCCCCCCCCCACACACACACACACCCTTCCCCTCTCATACCTCTGTATCAATGACCTCTCCCCCCACCCCACCCCCCCACACCCATCTCACATAAAAAAGCTGGTTCTGATTTTTTGTTAAATTTACAGTGATGTGTACATTTGCATTACAAACAAGTGCTTTCCACTGTCTACGTGGTAAGAATGTTTTCACAAGCTACAGGATTTGTTACATTCTTTGGTCATTCTTACAATATTTTTTTGTATTCTCATCCACACTTATGTTCTAATTCCTTCAATTTTAACCATTTGCGTGTATTTATATATAGAAAGAATTATTACTAGAAGATAATAAAAGGAGCATGCCATGCAAGTTTATGAGTTTGTCCTTTTTGTTGTTTTCTTGTTGTTTTTGCTCCATTTGAATTCTTGTATATTCTGATCAGGAGTGAAATATGTTGAAATATCTGCTTTTTTTTTTTAATTTTTATTATTATTAAACAAATTACAATCTTTTTTTTAAATAACTTTTTTTGAATTCATAGTTTTATTCTTTGTTCTGTGTCTTTATAAAATTCATTTAACATTATATATATATATTTTTTTGTTTGTTTACTATTTGGTTATTGTCCTCATTCCTTCATTTGATCAGACCTTATGATTTCTAACGACCTGATTAAAGACATTCAAACTTGTCTCTTTTTTTTTTCTTCTTGTTTTTGGTTTTATTAAATGGCATAATTTAATATTCATTTGAAATCAACATCTTTTTGTTGCAGTCGCCCCCAATGTTAACCAGTTTTTTTTCACTCTTACACTATTGAAAACAACATAAGGGTAATAAAACCTTGAGATGAAAGTTTATTTGAAGGCATTCAATCCTCGGAACAAAGGTATTGGGATTATACCTACCAGTTAGAAAACTACAAATAAGAAGCGTCCAATTATTTGTTTCTACTTTAATAAAAAGATATGACCTGTCTTCTTATAGTAGGAATATGACTTGTTTACTCTTATAGGAATATGACTTGTTTTCTTATAGTAGGAATATGACTTGTTTTCTTATAGTAGGAATATGACTTGTTTTCTTATAATAGGAATATGACTTGTTTTCTTATAGTAGGAATATGACTTGTTTTCTTATAGTAGGAATATGACTTGTTTTCTTATAGTAGGAATATGACTTGTTTTCTTATAATAGGAATATGACTTGTTTTCTTATAGTAGGAATATGACTTGTTTTCTTATAATAGGAATATGACTTGTTTTCTTATAGTAGGAATATGACTTGTTTTCTTATAATAGGAATATCACTTGTTCTCTTATAGTAGGAATATGACTTGTTTTCTCTTATAGGAATAATTATTTTCTTATAGTTATAGTTGTGAATTTGACTTGTTTTCATATAGTAGGAATATGCATTGTTATTTCATATAGGAATATGACCACTTTTCTTATAGTAGGAATATGACTTGTTTTCTTATAGTAGGAATATGACTTGTTTTCTCTTATAGGAATAATTATTTTCTTATAGTTATAGTTGTGAATTTGACTTGTTTTCATATAGTAGGAATATGCATTGTTATTTCATATAGGAATATGACCACTTTTCTTATAGTAGGAATATGACTTGTTTTCTTATAGTAGGAATATGACTTGTTTTCTCACAAAAGGATTAATAACTTATCATGATAAGATTACCTTGTTTTCATGACATAAGGAGTATGGCTACATGATTATAACAAAATATTTTTTTTCATGAAGTTTTTGAATTTGACTTTTGTATTGTAGAACAATTTAGTTTCTTTGTTTGCATGTGAGTAAAATGTTTAGAGAAGTGAGTGTACACAGGTGTAACTCAGTGACTCCTTGAGAGAAGTGAGTGTACACAGGTGTAACTCAGTGACTCCTTGAGAGAAGTGAGTGTACACAGGTGTACTTCAGTGACTCCTTGAGAGAAGTGAGTGTACACAGGTGTACCTGAGTGACTCCTTGAGAGAAGTGAGTGTACACAGGTGTAACTCAGTGACTCCTTGAGAGAAGTGAGTGTACACAGGTGTAACTCAGTGACTCCTTGAGAGAAGTGAGTGTACACAGGTGTACTTCAGTGACTCCTTGAGAGAAGTGAGTGTACACAGGTGTACCTGAGTGACTCCTTGAGAGAAGTGAGTGTACACAGGTGTAACTCAGTGACTCCTTGAGAGAAGTGAGTGTACACAAGTATACCACCTACCTCAGCGACTCCTATTATCTGCTAAAAGTCAATTTTTAATACATGGCCGTTAGTAGTCCTTTAACTGGATGAAAACATTCTCAGCTTGGGTGTGATGGAAAAATGTTCTATGAAGTACAGACAACACGTGCACATCACCACATACTAACATAAATTTTATTTTTTGGTAAAAAAAAATTTTGCTTCTATTTTGGGTTTTATTTTGTTGCAGTTTTTTTTTGTGTGTGTGCTTCTAACAACTTTGTAGTATATTTGAGTCTTAGTGATATTTTGACTAGTTTTGAAACTTACCGTAATGTAGTTCCAATTTTTTTTTCTCGTCTTCTTTCTGCTCTTGGATAATATTAGTCATTAGCTACAGATTTTGTCGGGTCTTAGCAAAATAATTGACTAAATATATTGTTCTGCCTGTAATATACATAATCCTTGAATTATGAGAACATCACATCATTATATGTATAATAATAAAGGTTAACTCTATATTTATTAGAAAGAAATTATTACAATGATATACATCCAAGCTCCTGATGCTTTCTGTGCATACTACACGTATCTGTATGTTCTTGCTTGTCAGCGAGGTTATAAGTCTTTTGTGAAGGTGTCCCATTTCACAAAGCAATAAGCATACTTGATTCATTCATTGATTTATAACCACCCTATATATAAATATATATAATATTAAGTCATTTGTCATATTTTAACTCTATAGCTTTTTTAAATAATCTTTTTGGTTGCTCCGTGTCTAGACCTGATACCATTGACTGCTGACATTAGAATACAAGCACATGCTGTCATGGTCGAGTTCTTGAGGACTTAAGGCAAAGCTTTATTTAGAATCTTAGCTTTTTGCATTATTTTCCATCCCTATATTTATTACATATGTGTGTATTCTAATGAAAAGGTCATTGGTAAAGGTTAATATATGCAGTGACCTCAGTTTAGTATTAGAGATTTGGTTAATTTTTTTCACGTTATTGTTTTGGAATCCCCGTTGCTTTTTGAGATTCTGTTTCCATAAACATTGTCAAATAGCTTTGTTTGTTATTTTTCACTTGAGGCATCTTCATTAAATTATAAAGACTTCACTACAGGTGCACTGCCATACCTTTCTTTCTATTTATGTATATATATAGATCTAGTGCTTATCACTTAAATGAGTTTTTTAATTCAGATTTTATGTGTGACTAGTTTCATTATTTGATTATTATCTTAATTACGGTAATCCTTTGAACCAGATGTTCATTTATAAGTTACATATTGCTACCTTATGTGTCGATAATAAATCTTAATGTCACAGTGATCTTCATTCTGTTCAGTTCATTTGTTGCATCTGGCATAGTAAATAAATTTTAAAGTGACCTATAACTCTGAACAGAAACCCTTGTTATAAAAATAAAATTAGAGAAACACATTTGCATAATCAGAAGCAAATAAATGTGTTTTCATTTTGCTTATTTACATTTTCTTTTAGCTTTTCTGATAGTTTCTTTTGAATACAACTATTTATTATTATTAATAGATCATTTAACTCACTGATATTACAGTCTAGCCAAAAGTATTGATTGCTCACATTTTCTCAACTTCTAGTTCCATTCAAGTGAATTGCAATTCAGTTTGTATTGAAATTGAAACACTTTTCTTGCTTAATAGTTGAAATGGGTTTTTAAGTCTTGTTTCAAAAGTGAGATAAGATTAGGGGCCTTCATTGCTACCTGCCCTATTTAATCAATAGTACGGATACAATGCCAAAGAACAGGTATATATAATAAAAGGTAAAGTGAACTAGTATATCACAAGACATACATTTCTTGAGCTTGTATGGTATGGTATATCTGGCAGTACATGAGCTTGTAATGTTTAGTTTATCTGGCAGTACACGAGCTTGTGCATGGTACATGAGCTTGTGCGCGGTATATCTGGCTGTACTTGATATGAAAGTATGTCCATTCAGTCAATGCAATAGAATTAGTTATGTTTAGTATTATATAAACATGATTGTTTAGGATTGTTTTCTGTTGTAATCTGATTGCTAGAATGATTGTATGACATGTCATTGTAAACATTTTTCATGTAAATCTTGTCATAGTTTACACACCATCATGATTGATTGCAAGTCAAATTTTTGTACAGCTTATTTAATATTAGAGTTCCATTAGCAGTATATAAACATGCATATGTGAAAATTGACAAAAGAAAAATGATGTCCACAAAACAAGTTTTCTAGGTTGTTGTTTTATATTTATATTATTAGTGGGAAAAATACAAAACAAAAAAAAAGTATTTGCATTAAATATTAATTGATGATTCATTTTGCTGTGTTTAAAAAAAAAGATTTGATAAAACAATTAGCGGTTCTCATTTTTTTTTTGACCAAATGTGGATTGTCATTGACTTGTTGCAAATGTAGAATTAAATATTTCTCTAATTTGAAAATACAACAAAAACACTTTTGCATTTCAATTTTATTGTGTTGGTTGAGTGAGGAGATGTTTTTAAAAGAAAAAAACAAAAGCCTGTGGAGTGCATAAAACTGTTAGGGTTTAACTGAATTTGAAAAAAAAAAATGTAATTCAGAGACACACACAAAACTTAACAAGACACAAATTAATTGGCATGGGAATGTAGCTTTAATTATTTCATTACAATTTCAAACAGACACACACACACAAAAATAGAAATAATAAATTGATATATTTGATACATTAAAACTGTCCACAAACAAGTTTTCTCAATTGCATTGTACATGTGAATAGAAATAGAGACAATTGAACAAAACTGGGTACATTACAGTACATCAATACTTCTTGCCTTTCCCTACACTGGGATTGGGAAGACAAGACAATGATGAGATCTCAAGTCTATACATGCAATCTTTAAATTTATTGTGATCAATTGGTTTATATATATATATATATTTATGTACATACAAGGAGGGCATCATACATTTTTCTTACAGTATAAATATGAGACTATCACAATACATTTTCTCCCAGATAATGCAGACAACATACATCTATTCATGTAAAACTTTGACACATCATCCCGTCAACGACTAGCAAGGTGGGAGAAAGGAAAAGTCACCAACAAATTACAGTGTAAGAAATCAGTTGTATATTGAAGATAAAATATCATCAAACAATAAAATCTCAAATAAAAAAATACAATATTTTCAATTATAGATGCAATTATATCTTCAGCCAATGATTATTTAGAATTACATCATTTATATAGCGCTATTCATAACAATAATTCTTTGAAATGCGCTTTACATTTACCATATGCTATTAAAATAAATTCAAAAATTATGTTATTAATTTTCTTATATAAATATCAATGTTATATTTATATGCCTGTTTTTTTTTATGAAAATGTAACATTCTAACTCTCAAGTATCAAATAAAAAACAAAAGTAAACCCGCAGTGAATAAAAACTATTAGTAAAGAAACATTCTATCAAAAGTCTATGCCAGCTGTCTATACATAGTACTGCCAGAGTGGGACATGAAAAAAACTACAAAGGGTCCAAAACTGCGAAAATTGTTCGGAACAATGAAAGAAACTCAACAAACTGTCCAAAGAAATTGCACTGGCTACCTATAAGGTAAAATTCAAAGTTCTGACATGCTCAATAACAGTCTTCATGGTCCATCTCCACAGTACATCAGAGCCATGGTTGAGCTACCCACATCAGAGAAAACATGACTGCATTCAAACAAGATTCATCAACAACTCAAGGTACCAAATGTAAAAAGAAAAAATATTTGCAGCTCGCTCCTACAGCCTCTTAGCAGTGGCACCTCTGTGGTGGAATGAACTTCCAAACAATTAAACAAGCAGATAATAAACAATGATACTATGACAACTTCAATAATTATAGATACAATAATATCTTCATTTAAATTTAAAGACAACAATGATTGATATCTTCAATTAAAGATGCGAAGATGTCTTCTAACAAAGATACAATGATACCTTCAGTTAAAGATAAAACCTTAAACTTAATAAAGCTCCATAAAGCTAAACTAAATTTTTAAAATCTTAGTATAAGCCATTTAAAATGTATAAATATATACCTACAAATCTAAATTTTTTAAATATTAGATTCTAACTAATACAATGATGCCAATAAGGAATAGAGGAAGGAGTCATTTTATTTTGCATCGTTTAAAAAAAACTATGAACAGTACAGTAGAGTTGTAAATATATTTCAACTTAAGTGTAAACAATAAATGTTTCCTATCAATGAAACAAATGTACTTTTGACTGGTATACATTGGAGTGATAATGATAAATAGGTAAATAACAAAAGTTATTACTAACAAAACATTTTGTGTCTTTGTCAACATTGCAATTGTAATAAATTATTATGTCTTCAGAAAATATCTATATCATGTCTATCCTTTGTACCTAGCCCTACAGATAGTCACCATGGCAGAATCAGTATAGCTCTTCTGTTCAGTGTACAAGTGCAGTTAGTAGGGGGGGGGGGGGAAAGGGGGAGGAGACAAATCATCTAGAGTGCACTTGGCAGAAAGTGTCAGGAAATTACAATTTTTTTTATATCAGACTAACATAGGTTGTTGAGGCTGGCAACGTAACAATAAAAGCATTGGGAAAAGAAATGGTGCTAACAAAAAAAAAAGCTGAAAGTTAATAATAGTTGACAATAAAAACACAAACCCTGAATCAGCTATTCCTTTTTCTTACACTGTGTACTTATGTCAATGAATAGAATGGTGTAACAATAAATTGTAATTCTTCCCTAAATTGACTTAATGACTAGCAATCCACATCTTATTCCAGACCTGCCTATTTTTTTTGAACTATTTGTAAAGTTACACAATTTTAACACAATTACGCAATTTTGAATTTTAGTAAAAAAAAAAAACACACATTTTTGGCACCAATAAACTATTTTTACATTTTCTTGTTCAGAGCCAGAAAGTTCTTTCGCCAACAATTTATAAATGTCCGTATACCACTCTAAGTATGATTAGAATTTGTATAATAGGTCAGATGTTGAGAAAACAAACTCAAACAAAACAATGTAAAGCTACTTTTCAAAATGTAAACATACTACTGTTTATATAGATCTAGGCCCAATATGTAATTTGTGAAGTGGCCCTATTTCTTGACATTGATAGACAGTTTCAAATATGTGGTAACTACAGTTAGTCAAGTATTATGACTCTATCACAGGGCTAATTAAATTTTAAAAATGTGTGATTAAGAATGTTCAACATTTTTAAGTTTGTCTTAGGCGGTAGCTTCAAGCTCAGGGAAATCAATTCCCAAAAGGAGCTCAACCATCGATCCTGACAAACCTAAATTATTTCAGAGTATTTGTTAAAAGTTGTTAAAGAGCCATTATGTGACTGTTTGCTAGCTAGTTACAACATTTTATAGGAACAAAAGAACTTGTGGAAACCTGCCATAACTCACAGCACTTGTACTTGTTACTGTTACATTTGGAGCACAATTACTTAATAATTCTGAAATGTGAACACATTGACAATAAATAAATATTATTTTATTCTTGGATATGAAGAACCATCAGCTTGTACTTTCAGACTTCAGCCCCTAAGTCTAAGACCCCGTTCTCCGCTATGGGGACAAAATGATCCTTCAGCTGTACCAGGACAATTGTCTTATCCAGGTTGGATCTCTTGGCTGGCTCAGTGTTGCCCGGTGTCCATTGATGAACTATTGTACCTTCCATGCCCTTCTTGGGAGTCCAGTCTTTCCAGCCGCTTTTGCCGCCAGTGGCTCGCCACTCATCATTTGGCCACTGAACGTCCGTGCGGCGGCCAAGATTTATACTGTCATAGACGAGGCTGGGGTCCAAAATCTGTTAAATATACCGGTAGTGCAATTAAGATATACATTAAAAAAATATTTTACATAAAATATATTTAAGATCAACTGAAGCAGCTTTTGATTGTTTACTAGATTGGTATCCTCAAATTAATTCTTGAAAATTTTTTTTTTAAATAGTACCGGTATATAGAACCCAAGCAATGATTTTAGAGAAGAAAATATAAATGAAAAAAATAAATGTCACTTTAATGGAATTAAAATAAGTCATTATTATAGAATGATTTAACATCAAGTAAATATTATAGACCACATCTTATAGTTCTTTTGATATAACATCAAGGAAATATTATAGACCACATCTTATAGTTCTTGTGATATAACATCAAGTAAATATTATAGACCACATCTTATACTTATAGTTCTTGTGATATAACATCAAGTAAATATTATAGACCACATCTTATAGTTCTTGTGATATAACATCAAGTAAATATTATAGACCACATCTTATAGTTCTTACCCGGACTCTGTGTGGCAGGTTGTCCTTGACAGAGCTCTCATTAATGAGGTTAGTTAAGTTGGCAAGGGAGGCAAGAGTGTTGACCTTGCTAGCAGAAGATGCTGTAGAGATTAGGCTGCCCCTGTTCCCAAGTGTTTGTAGAGGAATGTCAATTTGTTGTGTGTTCAAGGTCAGGCGAGGAGTGGACCCTGAAATTTAGGAAATTATAACTCTTCTTCATTTTTTTTTCTGCTCCTTAGACACTCTTCTACCATTTATAAATGTCAATTTTAGTATCAAAGATGAAACTCACTGACTAATTTTTTGTCAATGTAATTAACTTTAAGCATAAAATGTAAAAAAATAATAATTAATAAAGCAATACAATCAGTGCTTTTTTCTAATGTATCGCACCGGAACGGCGTTTCGGCACCTTTTTTCACAAATTTATTCTTTACTACACTAATAGACTGGGTCATAAAGAATACTACAGAAAACAGAAAAAAATGGAATTCAATAGACTCTGTTTAAACAGCTTGAAGATCTAGACTTAGCAGATGACATAGCCCTATTAGCTCAAAGTCATAAGCAAATGTAAGAAAAAACTGCAATTCTAGATTCCTGGGCACAACAGCTAGGACTAAAAATAAATGAAAGCAAATCCAAGATAATGAGAATAAACTCCAAAAGTATTGATGCAGTGGAAGTAAGAGGAAAAGTGCCGGAAGAAGTAGACAAGTTCACATATCTAGGAAGTATAGTTGATAAGGAAGGGGATCTGGAACATATATTAATGATTATTAAGGCAGGGATACAAAAAGCAAGAGGAGCCTTTGATAATGATAAAAAATATCTGGAAAACTAAACAAATTAGAACCAAAACTAAATTAAGAATCTTTAATTCTAACGTAAAATCTGTCTTACTATATGGCCTAGAAAGTTGGAGATTAACAAAGGGGGATTTGAACAAACTACAAACTTTTGTGAATGGCTGCCTACGTAGAATAATGGATATCAAATGGTATGACAAAATTACAAATGCAACTGTATGGGAAAGGACAGCACATATTCCAGTAGAACAAGAAATACAAAAAAGGAGATGGAGATGGATAGGCCACACATTGAGGAAACCAAATACAAATTTTACTAGACAAGCTCTTTCATGGAATCCACAGGGTGCAAGACGAAGAGTTAGACCAAAGAACACTTGGCGGAGAGAAGTAGAAAAGGATGTGCAGCTGATCGGGAGAACTTGGAAGGAGTCAGAGAAGATAGCCAGAGGCAGGAGGACATGGAAAGAAATTGTTGATGGCCTATGCTCGACTAGGAGTTGATAATGGCGAAGAAGAAGAAGAAACACTAATTTCAGTATTATTTCTTTATGACACGACGGACATAAATAGGAGTTCTGGTACCTTAATTTTTAGAAACAAAGCACTGAATACAATTATTGTATGAGTATATCATTCATATAAGCTTTAAAAAAAAACAGTTGCCACAATTCAGATTGGTTTAAAGAACAACGAAGATACAAACATTTCAAATTTAAATGTAGTGCTACCCAATCATGCCAGTAGTCAATGGTATAAAAAAGAAAACTTTAAAAAGTTACAACATTTTGTTTTCCAGATATGAAAAGCGTAGGCAGCAGCAATAAAATAAAAAGGTTTGTCTATAGCCTTCTCTACTACTATAGAAAGGTAAAATAATTATACACTGAAACACAAATTAAGCTCACTTTTATAGTTATTAATGGTTTCTGTATATTGGAAGAGGAGGGAGGGAGGAAGATTCCTGCCACAGCTGCCAATATTTCATAATTTAGAAAGATAGATATTTTTAGCTTGCAAACAAATTTGATCCAACTAACAAAGGATAATTTATTTTTTCCTTTTAACCTTTAAATTAAAGATAAATAAAATGTTCCTAACTTTTCACACACACGCTCTCACACACAAAAACAAAAATAAAATTTATCAATACAAAAACAATGAAAAGTCCATCAATGAAAATGTACCAATAGTTGCAGCAGCCATCTGATGACTGACACTGTAAGGAAGATCCAATTCAAAGGATGCACTTCCCCCTGCACAGGTAGCATCACAGCGTTGCCTCATTCTAAATGTTAGAAAAAAAAACATTCCTCTTTCATTCTCTTGCTAAATGTCTGAGAAAAGGTAATCATTAAGCTGTCACTTCGACATTTCAGGGCTGAGTATTATAACTATTCACAGGAGCTGTCATCTGTATTAGATGTCAAAAGCGAATTTCTCAAATGTCTAAATTTGAAATTTTGTTTTGTTGGTAGACGTACACTCACCTATTCCACAAGGAGGTGAAGAAGCAGCGCACGGCGCTAAACTTGAATTCTCCGCCTAGAACAGGAATATTGGCCAGCTGGTCGTGTGTGGTAGAGTAAGAGGTGGTCAGCGGGGACACATAGATTGGGTAGCCGATGGGCTGGTCGCAGGACGAATTGATCATGTTGCGCAGCGCCTGTTTGGCGTTCTGGATGCTGCCTCTTTCCGGGTTGCGATTTCTCAGGAAAATTAATTCCTGCTGTTGCCCTGCCCAAAGACCTCGGACACATTCACGATTCACCTGCCACCATGAAACGAACCAATGGAGGAGTAGAACTTTGACTTATCATTGAACCAGCAATAGAATACATGATACCCGGTACGATAATTTCTACACTAACAATTTTATTTAGTACAAATACAAAAAAGTACATAAAATATATTTCATATTAATTAAATTGCATTACCTTGACAACTCGGAAACTCAAGTATCTTTTGTTCAACATTATTATCTTGTATTCATCTGAACCTTCGTCAAATACATGCCTGTAGAAAACAACAATAAATGAGAGGCTCTTCTGTACTCGGTACAGAGCTAGCTAATTTTGTCTCATGTTCATAAATATCCAACATCATCAAGTCTTTAGTACACAACATGAGTAAAGGACATATCTATTAGTGTTTAGGGGCTGTTGGAAACAGCATTTACCCCCATTAAGTTACCATGACATATAATGAAATCGTGTGGCCAGCACAATGCCATGCTGCATTTACTTTCCCCAGTGTGCTAATTGGAGTTGGGTAGACTCTAGGAAGCCAGGAACAGAAAATATTAAACATCAGGGTTTCGTCCCTTGATCCTCTGAGTCAGCTACTGCCTGTTTCTTTTAATTTAAACTGAGTTTTTTTCTTTTCCTATTTCTCATTGAAAGTTTAGAGATCAATCAATGAGAACCATTTCTATTCAAAACTCTAGGATTCTTTCCTTTTTTTTACTGTCACACCTATTTGACCCATAAGTTCAGTCAAGCTAGTTTCCATGGCCACGGGATATCAGGAGATTGTGTGGCCAGCACAATGCCCAGCCACCTTTACTTTCCTCAAAGAATGTCAAGTACTCATTTGAGTTGGGTAATATCAGGGACACCCTCCAGAACCAGAAATATTTAAACCTTAACCAGGATTTGAACCTGGGACTTCAAGTATGACAATGCTAACTATACCAACTTGCCCCCCCCCCCCCCCCCCATAAAAAAAATCTGTCAATGTTTCTAGTTATACTAACTTATACTCAGAATGAATCTGAGCCTGTGAATTATTTGAATATGTTTCTGTCCAGAAAATCAGAACCATCTACTACATTTAAAGTAATCAGTGGTTTAAAACAAACTAGTATTAGTCTTTTAGTCACAATATTATTCTTTCAACCAAAAGCTTACCTTAAAGCCAATAACGAGGGGACATTAGATAGGACAGCGTTCCTCCAGGCTGGGTCAGCTTCATGGGAGATGACCATGCTAGATTCATGCTCGGTGATCGCATCGTACAGCACCTGACTGTCAGCGTATTCTTCAGGGGCAGTGAAGTGGTCCTAGATATATACACAACCAATAACAATAAAAATCAATTGATACACAACACACTGGAATGCACAACACGGCGCATATATTCTAATTCTAAACACTCTATGCCATATTGTGAAAGCCCCCAGGCCTGGTTGAAATGATGGACAATGATTGAGGATAGAGGAATGCCAATTTAAAAGTATTCAGCACTACAGAATTTACATCACTGGAAACTACAAGAAGAAACAATTTCAATTGTAAAGCCTTTCAAACTCACTTTTTATTTACCGGTACTTACTTTTTAATAACTGACATCTAAAACATATTTTCTGTGTTTTTTTTCTACATTTCAATTAAATCTACAAATCTGAACCTGGCCCTGTAAGAGTTAGCATTCCAGTCAGATCAAATTGATCCATAGGGCCGGTGAAGCAGCATTCACCAGTTTCTGTGGCCACAGCATTCTAGAGAATTGTGTGGCCAGTAAAATGCCCCCCATCTTTACTTTACCCCAACTAAAGTCAGGTACCCATCAGAGCTGGGTAGACTCAGGGACACCCTCCAGACCCGGAAAAAAGTATAGCCGTCACCAGGATTTGAACCCAGGATTTTTGGAACGACAGCCGAATGCGCAGGCCACACGGCCTCTGCGCCCCGTTGTAAGAGAACGTTGATATAAACTTGTATTGCCATAAAGATGATTCTGACAAAGCATAACTATAACAATAACTTTTTTATAAACAACTTTTAGTCACCTGGTGAAGCTTGAGTGACATGCGGACAGCAGGGGCCACCACTCTCCTCATCATGTCCATGTCGGCAAACACCCACTCGTCCCTCTGAGACTGGATGCGGAAATCCCCTTTAAACAGGGCGTGCAGACCAAACAAAAAGAAATCTACACTGCGAATCAGAGGATAAAAAAAAAACGAATCAAAACACTAACCACGACAGGACAGCATTAAAAAAATATGTTGCACCCAAGATGAATGTATAGGAGGACTGTTCAACTGGAAGAATTATAAGAACACTTAAAAATTACTTCGTTTAATTTTTTTCTACAGTAAACCAGACTGCAGAATTGTTTGATCTCTTGCAGCCATGGTCAGAGAAGACAATTTTTTTTAAAGTGTTCAAATTGAAAACGTAAAATTATTATGGTATTTGAGAAGGTTAGAAAACAACAATACGTTTTTCAAAGTATTTGACAACAAATCAAATACACCAAATGAAAACCAAGTGTAGACAATAGATTTACACACTTTACCCTGAACAGATTAGTTGTATTCACAACTGCATGCATTGATATTGTGTAAAGGACAAGTTTGTCTAAATGTAGGGTGAATGGCAGTTCGACCTACTTTTTTTTTAAAATTAAAATTATGTTTGTCATCCTATATGCCAAATGACTTCATAATTATATTTCTTATGGTGAATGCCAAATATGACTTCAAATGAAATTTCAAAATTTTAATTGTCATTATCAAAAATGTGAAATGTTCAGATAACCTTTTATTAAAGATAAAAGAAAGCCAGAAATAAACGACATGGAAATGAGAAAAAGACTAAATTTGTAAAAACAAAAAAATTATCAAATAGATTTAGTAAAAAAAAAAGAAATTAAAAAATACCAGTGCTCAAATCAGTGTTGTAAAAGTCATAGCAAAAAACAACAACTTTTTTCGCAAAGAAAAAAAAAACTTTAAAATTTAAACTACTGGGCGTTTCATTAAAACAGTGTTTAAAAACATAACAAAAATCTATACAAAACATATAACCAGAGATTTCAGATGTACAAAAAAATCCATGCTTGTCATAAAATAAGTTTCAAATTTTATTTTTTTCCAACAATTAAATCCCTG
This sequence comes from Anisus vortex, assembly GCA_949126835.1. Classification (NCBI taxonomy): domain Eukaryota; kingdom Metazoa; phylum Mollusca; class Gastropoda; family Planorbidae; genus Anisus; species Anisus vortex. Next base: position 7,985,055 of record OX421495.1, read on the forward strand.
TGGGAATGTTTTTGTTAATGTCTTGCTGATATTTTTTTTTAAAGTTTAAATCCTAGCTGTAATGTTGATAAGAATATAACTCATGTTTGTATTGCCATAATGTTGATAAGAATATAACTCATGTTTGTATTGCCATAATGTTGATAAGAATATATATCATGTTTGTATTGCCATAATGTTGATAAGAATATAACATATGTTTGTATTGCCCTAATGTTGATAAGAATATAGCTCATATATATATATTGCCGTAATGTCAATAAGAATATAACTCATGTATGTATTGCCATAATGTTGATAAGAATATAACTCATGTATGTATTGCCACAATGTCCATAAGACAAAACCCATGTTTGCCTTAATGTTGATGAGAATATAAGTAATGTTTGTATTTCCATAATGTCAATAAGAATATAACTCATGTTTGTATTGCCATATTGTCAATAAGAATATAACTCATGTTTATATTGCCATATTGTCAATAAGAATATAACTCATGTTTATATTGCCATATTGTCAATAAGAATATAACTCGTCTATGTATTGCCATAATGTGGATAAACAAAAATAACTCATGCAGTTGCAGGAACCTAACAGAAAAAAACAATGTTATTTACCGACTTTTTGTTGTGGAAGCAAAGTAAAAATAAAATGAACAGAGTGAGAACAAGATTGCATTCAAAAGAATTGAAACAACAAACAACAACACACAATTGGAACAATCTACTATGTTTTATTTACATTTTGTTATTTTATTATGTTAATAGTTAATATTATGTTACTTTAATATAATATAACTCATATTATTTCTATCAAAATGAAACTTTATATGATTTTCAATATTTGAATTAATTTTTTTGTTGCCTTAGAGCTCTTGAATAACGTGGTACATTAAATGTTGCACAAAAACATATGTACAAGTCACACACACATATACATACATAAACACAGAGCAGACGTAAACTAGTACAAACAGCAATGTGATGTGTGTCAAGCCACACGGCTAAAACCAAACAAATTTGAAAACAAAATTATTTTGAGAGAACGGGAAACAAAACTAAAGAGGGCAAGAAGTGAACCACGTGTGGAGTAAACAAACTCTTACTTCATCATGTATTTTTCATGTGGTCTGTGGAAAAATAAATTCATCTCAAAGCCTTTCTTTTATTTGTGTCCAACCCTTAAGTCTATAAAAGGAGATTATTTATTCAAGCCACTAAGTCTAATCTATGTAGTCAGAGTCTCTAATGTGCAGAATTTCATTAATGCATTAGATCAGCGGTTCCCAACCTGTGGGTTGTGACCCCTTTAGGAGTCAAACAAGCATTTGACAGCAGGGGTCGCCTAAGGCCATCCGGAAAAACATATTTTCGATGGTGAAAGGAGCCAAGACACAACACACCTAACCGTCTCCAAGCCGGCCCTCCCACATAGAGATAAATCCACATACCAGTATAGGCATAACATCCTTAATATTCATTGATTAAAGTACAATTCATAGCAGTAGAAAATTACAGTTATAAGGTGGCGCCGAAAAATAATTTTATGGGGGTCGCCAAAGCACGAGGAGCTTTATTAAAGGGCCGCGGCATTAGGAAGGTTGGGAACCACTGCATTAGATAAAAACACTAAATTTGAAACTACTCAAAACAAACACACACACACAAAGTGAAGGTTTCTGGGGAGACTTATTTGTGTACCATGCACTCTTCAACCATAAATAAATACTGAAAGACTGGTACGTTTACAAACAACAACAAAAAAGATATTTTTTCTGATTACAATATGTATTTAAAATTTACTTTCTTCAAATTTTTCAGTAAATAAATAATGATATTTTTAAAATTATTAGATCTAGCCTAGATCTTTCTGTTCATTGTAGTTTTTTGAAATTTGTATGTAGCTTATACAGGCCAATATAATTTGTCCCTGGGCAAAGCCGGAAATTTAGCTTGTGTCCTATGATTTTTGGATAACAAAAAGTATAGGATTGATTTCTCTGGGATAACAAAAAGTATAGGATTGATTTCTCTGGGATAACAAAAAGTATAGGATTGATTTCTCTGGGATAACAAAAAGTATAGGATTGATTTCTCTGGGATAAAAAAGTATAGGATTGATTTCTCTGTGATAACAAAAAGTATAGGATTGATTTCTCTGGAATAACAAAAAGTATAGGATTGATTTCTCTGGGATAAAAAAAGTATAGGATTGATTTCTCTGGGATAACAAAAAGTATAGGATTGATTTCTCTGGAATAACAAAAAGTATAGGATTGATTTCTCTGGGATAAAAAAGTATAGGATTGATTTCTCTGGGATAACAAAAAGTATAGGATTGATTTCTCTGGGATAACAAAAAGTATAGGATTGATTTCTCTGGGATAACAAAAAGTATAGGATTGATTTCTCTGGGATAACAAAAAGAATAAGATTGATTTCTCTGGGATAACAAAAAGTATAGGATTGATTTCTCTGGGATAACCATATATAGTTATAAAACTGAGTTCTCAGGAAAAACAACACAATTATAGGATTGCTTTCTCTGTGGCAGTAACAGCCCATTATCCTGTAATGTTTTTAGTGGCATCGAGTCAATGTAAACAACAACAACAAATATTGGTAGCAATGCTTTAAGTAAACAGGATGCACACTTCTACAAAACATTAGAGGCACTAATCTGGGGGAGCAGGTGGGGCAAAACAATTCTTACAAGACACTGGAGGGGGGGGGGGGGGAAATCTTACCTTGTTGAATTGTGGGATGCTGCACTGAGGGCACGGCGACCCAATAGGCTGAGGGCATAGCACAAGGTAACCAGCATGGAGGGCCTGCTGTTATCTATCTCCTGCTTAAAAAAAAAAGCAAAAAAAAAGTCAAAATCATGAACAAATTTTCACAAATGTTTCACCCTATAGATTTTTCTAGAAATATTTTTGTTTGAATAATTGTAAAATGAAGTTTAAAATTATTTTTTTTTAGTACTGCACCTTATGCCTGCGGTTGGCACAATGTTGGATCCACGACAGGAAGGTGTGGCAGAAGCTGCTGCGAGAAATCCCTTGCTGGCGGTAGTCAAAGTCTTCGTCTATGTGCAGGTTGAAGGTCGGATCCAAATCGACATAGTTGTCGTCCTCCATGGGGAGAAGGGCCTGTCTAATAGCTTGGTTATCTACCCACTCCTCTAGCCTCGGTGATCGGACAGTGTAGTAAATAATACTCTGCAAGAAGAACATACAACACTATCAGAATGATTAAGATAAAGGCTAAACTATGGGAAATGTTATATAAATTTATGAAATGTTCTATCTAGCAGCACAATAATTAGTTACTGTCCATGCACAATGGGTATTTGATCATTATTTTAGTAAATTGTTCCTAACTACTCAAGTTCCACTTGATTTTGAGTTTTATTTGTAATATATTGTAATTTAAATGTGTATTTAATGTATAATACCTTAATAGGTTAAAGTAATATGTAAAAGCTACATTATATTAATGTAATATCCCATTGTAATATGAAATTCTTAATGTAATATGTAATACCCTGATGTAATACCTTAATATAATATGTAATACCTTGATGTAATATCTTAAAGAAAGTTGTAAAATCTTGAAGTAATATGTAACACCATAATGTAATATGTAATACCTTAATATAATATGTAATGAGAGCCTTCCTGAGTTCAAAGACCTGCAACATAGTGGCAGCGCTGTTGTCAGAAATGCTGTAGCCCTCCAGGATGTACTTGGAGACCACAACCTCCCAGGCCAACCACCTCTGATTGAACGCTGCATTCAGCGACAGGAAGTGGGGGAGGTGGCCAGGCTCAAAGCAGCACAACCCTTTAAAGACAGTCCAAAGTGTAGTATATTAGTATGTAAATAAGGAATGTCTTTAGTATTGTAACACTGGCCATTTTATTATGTATAACATAACATGAGACACACACCAAGTAGTAGACAAGGTCACAACAGTCACACTGGAGAATTCTGGGGTAACAACATATAGGGGGGGGGGGGGGGGGAAGGAGCACTTTAACTTTTTTAACAAGGGAAACAACACAGCAAATAATAATAACATCACAACACATGTTGAAAACACACTCAGTCAAAGACAGGCTTAGTGAAACCAGACTCATTCAAAGACATACATAGTGAAAAAGGACTTAACATCAATCAAATACTATGAATATTTTACAGGAAACTTACGTTCATTATCCTCAACACCTTCAGTGATGGCTTCTACTTCCCTCTGCTGGCAGTAAGTGCCTACGTTATAAAAACAGCACAATATTATTACACTTAGAACAACCAACATCTTTCTCTAAATTAAAATACTGTTAGTAATCTAAATTAAAATACTTTTGATAATCTAAATTAAAATACTTTTGGTAAAAAAAACAACTTTTTTTAAACATAATTTAAAAAGTTTCAGTGGAGCACAATGAACGGTAGGCTATCTCTAAAATCTTGAGTAGAAAGAACATTGCATAACCTTTAAATTCTAGGCCTTAAGAAAAACAGTGTTTTACCTCCCAATTCTAGACCTAATGAAAAACATTGCATTACCTTTAAATTCTAGACCATATGAAAAACAGTATATTACCTCTAAATTCTAGACCCCTGAGTTGGAAAGTGACCAGCCCGTTGCCAACTTCAATGATGTGCACAAGAGCGTTGAGATAATCTGAGGCCATGATGAAGCAGTCTCCCTGAGTGTAGTTTCCCCAGCGACCAAGCTGCAGGTCCCCGCAGATACTGTGCTGCAGCGAGCGTGTCAGATGCTCGTAGAATATGGAGTTCAGGTTGTTGTCATCAGCTCCTACAGTTGAATGAAACAAAATGGAGTTTGTACCAAAGAACTAAGGAGGGTATGTATTTATACAGCATTCTTTTCAGTTCGCCTTTACAGTTCAACGGTCACAGCATATAAGGGGATTGTGTGGCCAGAACTTTGCCCAACCATCTTTACTATCCCAAACTAAGGTCAAGTACCCATTGGCTCTGGTTAGATCTACAGCACCAGACCTTTTTTAACTTTTAAACCACATTAGTTCGCTGCCTTGCTGGGCATACAATGGGTTTAGGGAAGACCATATATATATATATATATATATATATATGTACTATGTACCAAGTAAAATACTCTAATAATTTAATTGCAAATCATTTGAATAGCTTCTAAACTCTTTACTGAGAAAACTGAATGGTTTTAATCAAATGTAAAAGTTCTACTGGCAAGCCTAAGCTATCAGCTAATGTAGACTTATATTTAAGCAGGCAGAATTTTATCTTTTTTTATCTTTCCAAATGAATTTCATTTAAAAATATTAGTCACAAAATATTCAGAATTCTCTTGTCCTAAATAACAAGCCAGCGAAGATCGTCCTCAAACTAACTTAGACCCGAGGTAATTGCGTTTTCTTTAAATTTAATTTTCCAAAGAAAAACTTAACCAGTATATCAGCTATAAAAAGTTAAATCTTTGCCTTTTCTTCTATATCCAGTTAATATTACTTGTTACAAGATGTCTACAAAAAAAAATTGTTAGATCAGATTCACGTCCCCTAGAGAAGTATACATTACCTGGATTCCTTTCTAGCTGAGAGGCAAGTCTTGTGTTTGTGTGGTCAACACGCTTTGTGCTGTAATCAAACAAAGTTACACCACAAGTTTACTGGCTTATTGATTAGATTTTTTTCTGAATATTTATATTTTGCATTAATCTACAACTAATCATTCTAAAAAAAAAAGAAAAAAATTTTTTTTTTATAAACAATTAAAACTGCACCCACTTGTAATCTCTTTCCCAAAACTTGACAGGTCTGACATAGGAGGTGAAGAATATTGCACTGCCTAGAAATGGGTTCAATGGAGTAGAGAATATTGCAGACACAGAGGCTTGCAGGAACAACATTGCACTATCTGATTGGTTGGGTTAAGTCTCATTCATCAATTACATGTTTACATTAAAATTTTTCAGTTTTTTTTTTTAAAGATTCTAGCCCAAAACAGATTAGACCATCATGTTTCATTGGCAGCTTACTGAATGTACACATTTTTCACCATTGTAACGCTGAAAGTTATTCTCTCAGATGGAAAAACAAACAAACATAGCAACAGACAGTTATACAAGTCACAGTCTTCAGCCTTGAGAATGGCCATCGGTGATCTCTCCTTCAGGTCCAGTATGAAGTGAATAACTACTGTTGCATTAAGTGTGACAGTTTGATTGACCAGTATTATTATTATGTACATTTACTGAAACTTCATAACCCACAGCAAACTATAACTGTCATTAAAAAAAAGTAAACTATCCCATCAAACCAAATTAATTCATAGGGCCGGTGAAGCAACACTCACCAGTTTCTTTGGCCACAGCATTCTAGGGAATTGTGTGGTGAGCGAAATGCCCAGCCGCCTTTACTTTACCCCAACTAAAGTCAGGAACCCAACAGAGCTGGGTAGACTCAGAAACACCCTACAGACCTGAGAACAAATCCTAGCCTTCGATACGCGCTGATGCTTGGCCACCGTGCATTATTGCATTCAACTTATTAGTTGACTGAAACTTTGGGACCCACTGGAGACTGTATCATTGTAATGTGTTGACTCATTTTGGTGAACTGACTGCCCTGCGTTTGTTGTCATGTTAACTGACTAGACTTTGTGAGTTTGTTCTTCATGAATGCCTTGCTATAAAAGTATACATACTGGTTAGATGACTTGCGGGTGAGATTATATTAAGTTGTTTTTTATAAGAAATGTAAGACTTCATAATAAAGTTCATTGTTACATAGACCAGAGCCTAGAGTCAATGAAAATGCATTATACACTAAGACAATTACACTGGCATTCACTAACTCTATAAGAATCTCTAGTTCAGAGCGAGGTTTGTACTTTATAAAGGATACGAGGAACACTGAAAGGCTGAGCAAAGGCATGGAATGCTGAGCCCCATGTGATCTGCCAAGGAGCGATGTATGTGATGATAAAACTGAGTTTTAACATGAAGTCACAGAACTGAAAAATAATACAACAGCTAAGATAAGTTAAGCAGAAATACAAGATAAGTCAATTAGATATACAAGATAAGTTAGCAGAAATAAAAGAAAAGTTAAGTAGAAATAAAAGATAAGTTAAATCAGAAATAAAATTTCTTCTTCTTAATTAGATCGTGAAGACCCTGTTAGATCACCTATAAGTCAAGCAGAAATACAAGATAAGTTAAGCAGAAATACAATTATATGTCAAGCAGAAATACAAGATAGGTTAAGCAGAAATACAAGATAAGTAAGCAGAAATAAAAGAAAAGTTAAGTAGAAATAAAAGATAAGTTAAGCAGAAATAAAATTTCTTCTTCTTCATTAGATTTTAAATACCCTGTTAAACCCCCTCTAAATTAAGCAGAATTACAATTATAAGTCAAGTAGAAATACACAACAAATTATAAAGACACTTTTTCTATTCTATTAGAAAAAAAATAGGTAATATTAATACAAAAAATATATAAAAAGCATGGTGAACTAAAAACAAATATATAATTTCAAGAAAATTGTGTTTCTTTCTGTTGAGAGATTTAGATTTTTATTAAAAACAAACCCACATTTGATTTTTAACTATAAAGATTGTACAATATGTGTTTTGAAATTAAATGTAGTTAGGCCTGTTAATACTATAAATCCATAAGTTTACTCACGAGAAATTTATAAAAAACAATTATTTTTTTTGTTAACTATTAATTAAAATCATTATTTAATGTACACAAGATATAACAGCCATTAGGGCTATATCCATGTTTACAAATGTTCAACTTTTATTTGGCAACATTTCATCAGAATGAGTGGGTGGCCGGCCCCGCGAACCAAACAGACCATGACATATATATCTTATTCTAATGCTGTTGTTTCAATTGTAAAAGTTGATTGGCCCTTTTTAAGGAATCCAGGCCGAAGTTCCGTAAAGAAAACAAAAATGATTCACTTACTTTGCAGAAAAATATTGACATGAAAAAATAATCTATCAGGAAGGTTTCTGACGACCATCTGAAGTCATACTTGAAGAAGAAATATGTGAAGGCAATGATCAGGTACTGACGGGGTGTATCAGAGAAGGCAAAACGCAGCATTTTGAGGCTGCACACCAAGATGATGACAGGACCAGCACTGAAACAGACAATATACATTCAATTAGTCAAAAATTGTATAAAAATTAAACGGTTTGCTTTTGTATACATGATATTAATCAAGTTCTACTTTAAACTAAATCTTGAAAAGATATTATTAGAAAAAGTGTGTTGTCAAGAAGCAAACACGATTAGTGTGCTGTCATGAAACTAACACAATGAGTGTTTTGTAGTATATTGTTAAAATAAAAACCACAATAAATGTCATGTCATGAAGCTAACACAATAAGTGTGCTGTGAAGAAACTAACACAATAAGTGTCCTGTAGTATATTGTTAAGAAAATATCACAATAAATGTCCTGTCAAGAAGCTAACACAATTAGTGTGCTGTCAAGAAACTAACACAATAAGTGTGTTGTCAACAAACTAACACAAAAAGGTGCGCTGTGAAATGTCGTACATATTTCCAAACTTGCAGATGATGCCTGGAGCGGAGGTGGTGGTTGCACATAAACAAACAACAGTGTAGACAACATTGCGTTCAATAAACCTGAGGCTGAGATAAACATGTTCTATCCAAATTACTTTCGGAGGTTCTGAAAACACAAGTGGAATTTGTTCTCATTAATAGTAAGTCACATAAATATATGTCACATGAAATCCATAATTTATATAAAAAAAGACCAATGCAAATAATTATAGTTTCGTTTGAATCTCCTTTTTTTCCATTTTTGTAACAATGTTCTAAAATGTACTTATATATAGCAAGCATTCTTGGTCTAGTCGAAACCCAACCCTCTCTGACCATTGTAATACATCATGAAGAAAAACTTTCATTAACTTTCAGACAGGGTCTCCCTTCTAGTCTCTGACACAAACCATCGAGCTATTTAGAATCTACAGTAAAACATCATTAGGTAGGACCGCTCAAAACTGCAACAAAACCCTTTCAGTCTTGAATACAGCCATGATTTTCGCTCAAAACTGCAACAAAACCCTTTCAGTCTTGAATACAGCCATGGTGTTCGCTCAAAACTGCAACAAAACCCTTTCAGTCTTGAATACAGCCATGGTGTTTGCTCAAAACTGCAACAAAACCCTTTCAGTCTTGAATACAGCCATGGTGTTCGCTCAAAACTGCAACAAAACCCTTTCAGTCTTGAATACAGCCATGGTGTTCGTTCAAAACTGCAACAAAACCCTTTCAGTCTTGAATACAGCCATGGTGTTTGCTCAAAACTGCAACAAAACCCTTTCAGTCTTGAATACAACCATGGTGTTTGCTCAAAACTGCAACAAAACCCTTTCATTCTTGAATACAGCCATGGTGTTCAATATATAACACCAATTAACACCAATGCTGGTTGATGCATTAGCTATATAGCATAGCCCTTGGATCGTAATTCTGCAGTTGTACAAACAATCACTGCAAACCAATTTTAGGTTGTACATAATTTGAACAACATTTGTGGAAGGCAGAAACAGAAGAAGATAAATAATGTTAGCCATTAAAAGACTGACATGATTCTAACTACGATAAAATGGTAGAAATAGACATTTTAAAAAAGAATTAAACATTATAAGAAAACAAGATGGCCTCCAATTTGAAATGGCTTATATACCTTTGACCTCGTAGTACATCCACTCCTTGCTGCGTAGCAATGGATGAGAACAACAAAGCCAAGGCATCTCTTTCCTCGTCTGAGGAATTACATAATGCACCAGGAAGCCGAAACTTGCAGCTATCAAGTAAAGAGCATCACTCAGGTCAGGCTGGACAGATGGAAACAAAATTCTTTAGAAACATAATAATGATACATTGCATTTATAATAAACAATCATTTCTATTCCTGTTATATAATGTTAATTATGTCAGTGGTATAATTATTTAAACAGACGCCAACCACAAAATTGACTATATGCAATGAGAAATCTCATTAATTGATGCCTTAAAATGGAGAAAAAAAATAGCATGTATCCAAGACCTCCAGGATGAGCTTAGTCACTGACATATATAAATATATTGCACCAAACTTAACATTTCTCTGTGAATCTAAAAAATAACAAATTCTCTATTAGTGTACTTTACTTGTAATGCTGGGCTTGTGAAAGCTGTACTGACGTGAACTGCAAAAGTCAAGATCGTCACAGCAATACAAACTAAAGCATCAGACTGCAGTCTTTGTTTCTGAGGAAATAAAACAAATGGTGAGCTAATTAAAGGCTAATGGAGGATGCAATGAATATACTGTACTGTGAAATGCATGTCTGTAGTCCCACAAGTGAGATCAAGTTGTTTAATAAATTTTATTATTCCTAAGTTTAAAACTATAACAATTTAAAGTCTCCAAGAAGTTTAGGTACTTCATTTATCCTGTAATTTTCTGTGTGTCTTTTCACAAGGCTTAACATGGTCTATTACAGATTTATATGTTCTTAAAAAAACATTACATCGCTGACCTATACATTGTCTTAAACTATATTATTTTAGCTCAAATTTTATTTTCCCACATTTATAACTTCACAGTAAATACAAGTAGATAGATCACAGAGCTACAAATATAATCTAATTACATTGGGGTTCATGTTACACAAATTCCTAAGTCTATCTTCACTGCCTTAAAGTGCTGGCTCTAAAAGGGCGGGGGAGGGGGCCAGATTCCCCAACAATGCATCAGTAAGTAGTAGGAAACATCAAGAGCAAGTCAATGAATACCGTACTAATTACACAATTGTTGATGATAATCAAACCAACAGGCAAGTCTTGATTTTTTTTTAGTTTAATTACACAGTTGTTCAACTCACCAGGCAAGTCTTGAGTTTTTCAGGGAGTGGATCAACCAACTCCTGAGTTTCTCCATTGACTGGCTCATGTTTTGGTGATTTCTTTGTTTCTTCTTTTTTACTCACAACACTACATAACAGCATCCTTTAATACAATTTAAAAAAACAACAACATTAAAACTAAATACATATCCTATAGACTGACAACTTTACTATACATGAAATTTAAGTTAATTCAAGATAATACTTCAGTTAATGTGAATGTTAATAAATGCAAATAATTTAACAAAAGAAGAGATAAATAAAAACACATAGAAATATCTATATATAATTTAATTTCATACAGAATGTCTAAATGAGTAAATAAAATGACATGAACTTCTTGAAAATGTACTTGAATGACCAGGCAAGCAATGAACATGTGTGGAAAACTCACCACAAAACACCTGGATCGCTAGCGGAACGACTTAGATGATATGCTGTGGAGACGATGAGTCCACAGAGAATTGAAAAAGGCACATTCTGAGCTGCATCATCAATCTTGTTGCCACATTGATATTCACGGCCACCTATATCCTAAGGATTAGATGATAATTAGAGGTTTTAACATCAACACTGAGTCACAGCAAAAAAATCAACTAATCTCTGGTGAGAAAATCGTGCATTAAGCACAATTCTCGTCAAATTTTTACTATGATATCCATTTACAGCTTATAGGCTTTGTGGATAGCAGCAGCTCACGAACATAAAAGGCAAAGGGTCCCAACTGAAAAACGACAACTCAGAAAATCCAGCAAAGACAGCTCTGCACTGCTACTACCGGCCGTCAGGCCACCTATCTGTGCTCCCACTGTGGGCTCACCAGCCATTCCCAGACCCACAAGCAATTAGGTCTCTGACAAAGGATGGTCCTCATAAAAAATCGATGGACAAGCATCCCATTATCATTGGCTCCGTGGAGATTTAATAATTGCAGTTTTTAAGACCAGTGCTAATGTCTTATGGTGTCACTGAGCAGTGTATGTACGATGAGAAACTAATTGAGCACAGAAGTTTGATCTGAATGGAATGGATGGGGAAGAAAATAATTTACTTTGAAATGGAAGGTGATGTGCATTGGCTAGGACTGAAGTGAACCTAAGGTGATGTGCATTGGCTAGAACTGAAGTGAACCTAAGGTGATGTGCATTGGCTAGGACTGAAGTGAACCTAAGGTGATGTGCATTGGCTAGAACTGAAGTGAACCTAAGGTGATGTGCATTGGCTAGAACTGAAGTGAACCTTTAAACATATAGTTATTTTGAAAAAGAGCAGAACTATTGAATGATTGCATATTTGGTTCAAAAAAAAAAAAAGAAACCTGTATGTGAAGACATTTTTAGAAAAGAACATTATGTGCTCACCTTGAGAGAAGCATATGCAAATCCATATAAGATGAGAAGGGAGAAACAGCTTCGACACACACAGTAAAAGGATGTGAATAAACTTGTGGTGGCTGAAATACAAAATGTGGGCAGTTATATTAACACATCATTAACTATCAACATAATAGACCTTTTATAAGACTTAACAGCTTTTTGACAGACAAGCAGCTAGCAAGGTTTTAGCAAGCTTTTAACAGACGCACACACAAACACTATCTTAACTCCACCCTACAACTACCAAAAGCTGTGCCTTAAGCTATTAACCTTATTTATTCTCAATAATACACTAGTTCAGTTTAAAACATGATGATGATCCCAGCAAGCAGCCCAGAAGTAAAGATTATGTTCATGCCACTTGACTCACCATTGCCACCAAATATATGCATGTCAATCTGTTCTAAAATGTACATTAGAAATGTTGTGACTTGAGGCAAGAGACCCAGTGTAAACAGCACAGGGAAAAAAAGAATAAATACTGAAATAAAAAAACAAAAACATAGGTTAGAGAACTAATCAAATCAATTTGAGTAATGTAGTAAAAGTGAACTATCCTAAGTTGGTTCATAGGAATGGTGCAGTAACATTCACCAATATACACATTCAAGGGGTTTATGTGACAAGCACAGTGCCAATGAGTAGACTCAGGGAAAAACCTCTTAAACATGAATTTAAACCTGAGCCCTTCTGCACGACAATCCACGCGTGCGTTCGCTAGACCACTAGTGCGTCATCATTCCAGGGTTCCTGCACCAAACTCAAATCAAAATTTCAGGAGGTTTTCAGGAGTTTTTCAGGAGATAATCTAAAATTTCAGGAGATGCGGCAAAACCGAATTGACTTAACATTGTCGCTGATACATATAAAATTTAAAAAAATATTTTTAAGGGCATTATAATGTGAAAGCTGAATAAATGTACCAATCAGCTATGTTCATTATATAGAGTCCTTTAACTGTCTTTAGAAATAGTAGAAATATTAGAAAATATTTTGTTTAGGAAAATAAAAAGGGGGGGGGGGGAGCAGAGAATGGTAATATAGTATTCTGTATAGGAGCATCTGTAACATATAGAGTGTTACATTACCATTTAACAAGTATAGAAAAAATATTTATATGGGCCTACATTGAAAAGTTCTTAGAAGCTTAATGATTTACAAGTATAAAAACACTGTTATTGTAAGTTAAAAGAACATGTAGATAATACAATTTTATTACTTTCCAATCATTAGGATCATTAAGCCTATCAATTAAAATCCTGCTACAAAAATAAAACATTACAGCAGCTAACTGTGGTAGCTAGGTAGGGACAGGCAAATAGTGCAAGGGGGTAAGTAGTCCACCGTGATTTCTTTTTTTTTTCGGGGCTCGGGGGGAGGGAGGTCATTGACAGTAGCGCCTTGATTTTCGGGGGTTACACTGCCTTTTAACTTCTCAAAAATGCATACCTTTTAAACATAAAAGTTACTAAATTTTCACCCTAATTTGGAAACTTTCCTTAAAAAATGGTTTCAATCATGCATAGCAAACATAATTATATAAAGACAGCACTTCATTTATTTTAAACAACCTAACAATACAGCCATTAGTCATATGGAAAAGTAATTTAAGGTCTCTGTTTCTTCTTCTAAGACCCTGTCCCTACTCAAGTTCCTATCCCTATATAAATCACACTATAGTGGGACAATAACAAGTCTTTTGAAGTATGCTATTCAATACCGCCATGGTGTACCTAGACTGGACGGCGCCGGTTACCGGCATTGATGACGCTATACAAGTGCCTTAATTACCATTAACATTGTTTGTAATGATTCCAGTCAGATATATTCAGCTTTGAGTGCATTTCATCAATGTATTGGTGAATAAAATAAATTGGACTTCTAGATTAGGATTAGTCATTAGTCTGATAGAACTAGGCCCACAACGGCGCCGACTATAACTAGACCCAAAATCGTCTGCCTACCACACTTGTTTTTCCACCAAAAGGAAAAACTTTCATTACATTATGCTCTGCTTGTTGTCTACCGTAATTTCTAATATTTTTATTAATTATAGGGCTAAGCATACAATATAATATAGGCCTATTCTGCAAAATGTATAGGTTTGCAGACCATGAAACCTAGACTCATATGCGCGGTAGTAGGAGAGCTGAAGCAGGCATTTCCCCGCATTGATCGCAAAAACACATTGTAGGCCTACGCATACATTATAATAATTAGTAAAACCATGCAGGGCCTACACCTTTAAAAAGTTGATAATGATATCGGCGCCAATCAGCGTAGGCCAATGATACATCGCGAACATTTCCTCTCGTCTGACGGTAGGGCTAGCTAGGCCTAAATCAAGCTAAATAAGCCTAATGTAATTTTTACTATATGATATAAAATAGCGGCTTAAACGTCATCCGTTTTTTTTTACTGATAAAAATACTTATTTCTGTGCATTTTGATATATAAATTTCAAAATAAATCAATTTGGTAAAATGTGTCAGGTTGCTGACTCCACTAGAATAGTAGGCGCCGCGCATAGCGTCATAAGGCATTTTCAACATTGATAGTGAAAATAAAACACCTTATCTAATCTATCAGACACCAAACTGTGGGAGAGGGAGCGAAAGAGGAGGAAGAGCTGTATGTATACCATCTGTACCGTTACAAAGCGCGAGAAGGGTGAGGCTTGGCGAAGCAAGCGTAAGCATAACACGCGGGAGGTGGGGCTTTTGAACTAGGAAAAAAAAAGGAAAAAATAAGGCTCAGCTCAATTTTTCAGGACATTTCAGGAGATTATTTCAAATTTCAGGAGGTTTTCAGGAGTTTTTGCACTTTTTTGCAATTTCAGGAGGATTTCAGGACATCCTGAAATTTCAGGAGGCCGCGGGAACCCTGTCATTCTTATAAAAATGTCATTAAATATAACTAACTTCACCTTTGAAAAAGTGCTGAAGGAATGTCAGAGCTGAAGAGATTGTGAATGGAATGCCATACAGATAAATGGGCTTGCTGTGGACAATCTGGATGCCATACTGTAGAAGTAGCACTATGGAACAACACACACAAAAGTAGAATGGACGGCTGAAGACAATCAATCGATTGTAGCCCTGAAACAGAAACCAAAAACAATAATCAGTATAGAACGTAAATACAGTCCAATTTAACCGATACATCAAGGCTTGATATCTGATTAGAGTTAATGTTTAATTCATGTTGGACTGTTTCCTTAAGAGATGATTCTGTCTAAAGGATATGTTGATTACAATTGTTTCGTGTCTACTTTACTAGTAACGAATTATTTCTACTGGACTTACATGCATTGGTGATGCAGCATCTGGTTGCACGCTCTGAAAGATAAGCAAACACAAAAATGTGTCACAACAACAGATTGAAACAAAATTTAAACCTCACAAACAACATGAGCATAGAGCTGCATTAACAACATAATGTGTAACAGCAGTAACAGCATAACGTGTAACAGCAGTAACAACATAGTGTATATGTCCAGGTACCTTGAGTAAACTATACTGGCAGCTGGCCATGATAAAACAGAAGAGCAAGAGAAAGAAGTCATGGTAGAAGTCCCAGGAGATCATCAGGGCACCCAGTGCACCAACACATACAGCCATAAGTATGGATATCACATTTTCTATCACAGATATGTTCCTGTAACAAAAACAAAACACTAGATTTTATGATATGCATTATTGGTGAAATTATAGCCTAAAGGTTATGCTACATGTAGCAAAAAAAAAAAGGGTTGTTGCATGAAGGGTTTAAAGCCCTTACCTATCTAATGCTGCTAAAAGTGCCAGCCGATCAAAGCGGATTTTTATAAACTGCTTTGTGGGCCAGACCCAGAATTTATAAAAATGCTTCGGCTTGGGGGCGGTGCGACCTGAGCGGGTGTTTGTGTGCGTTGTGTCGCTGTCTGTGGACGAGTTGGAGGTGTGGTTCCTGCGCAGCATAGAGTGCAAGGTCTGCAGCGTGTCAGCGTGAAGTTGAAAGCTGCTGGTCATAGAGCGCATTTCTGGATGACGGATGCTGGGGCTCTCCACCTGCGGCGACTCTTCAACAATAACGGTAGAATTGGACGCAATTGAGGAGAGCGACCACCTAAAATTGTACAACATTAAAACACTTGTAGAAAAAATTTAAAACACACATAGGCTATTTAAAAGTTTAACATGTATAGATTTTTTCAAAGTTTAACATGCAGGTTATTTCAAAGTTTAACATGCATTATATTTCAAATTTTAACATGCACAGGCTATTTCAAAGTTTTTTTTGAATGTCAAACACATTTTTAAAACAATACAATCAATGAAAAAGCAGGTGAGCAAGTTAAGAGTGTAGTTTTGTTAGCACTTACTTATCCGCTTCGTGCGTGTGTCGTCGCCTTTCAACGGAGCTACTAGCATTTGTGTTCATATTTAGGTCAGCAATGTTTAGTGCGACCCCTGAACTGTTCTCTCCGAATGAATAGGACATCCAGTTGCCTTATTTTTTGTAATATAAAAAAAAAACCAATAAAACAATCAGACATTTTCACTATTCACTAAAAAAAATGTGTCCACTAATGGAATGACTATACATGGCGGGTATATAATTCATAAGGTTCAAGCCAAAGTTCATTACCTTGCTCATCTTGGAACCAATGGACTGCCCCATCTGTGGTATCATCGTGCGATGTTGCCAAATGACCTTCCTCACCCACCATCATATTGAGTGCGTCCAGGGGAGGAGAGCCCGAACGTTTTTTGTTCTGACTGGAACGGCGCCCCCTTCTTCTCCTATTAATGCAACACACAAAAGAAGCCAAAATCTTTTAGTAATTTGTCTAATATATTGTCACTAAATATATATTATAGTCTAAACAATCTTTAACAAGATCATATCCAATATATCTGACCTGAACCTGTAAATTTATCAAGAGCAATACCTGGCCTGTCTATTGGTTGGACGATTCAGTTGTGACGCCACAGGCAACAAAGCACAAAACTCTGTGGGGGTCAAGGCCGCTTTTCTTTCTTCTTCATGACCTTCCACCTTGGCTCCAGATTTTCCAGAACCACCTTCTTCTTCTTTACTGGATTTTGCTGCAAAGACATTTACAAAAAAAAAAAAAAAAACCAAAAATCAAATGGAGAATACTTGGTGAAAATCATGATGAAAATATTTGTCACTTTAAATCTTAGAATAAATTACCTTGAGAATCTACAACTTTCTCTTTGGTAGTGTTACTTTCAGATTGACTTTCTGAAGAACAAAAACAAACAGTTCAAATCTTGTGAAACTCTGATCCCATACTGATGCAGCAAAATTGTTGAACTTAATACTGGTTTGAGAGGTTTATCATTTAACACTAATTGAAATTGTTTTGCTTTTTTTTATATTCATGTAGAATTTAGTTTCTAACAATGCTGCTAAATTTAGATGTATTCTTTAATAGATGAAACGGCAGTCACATTTGAGAATTTTTGTTTTGAAACATTTTGTAATACTTTGAGCAACTAATCCTTAAGCTGGCTTAGTATATAAATAACAATTTCTTTCTTATTTAACTTTATTCTTTTTTAAATAACTTTCGGATAGATTATCACATTCAAACAGAAGAATAGCTCAAAATAAAAACTCAATGAATGAATTTGCTAATAGGAAGATTTACTTTGCATTTTCACAAACTGCTGTAGCTGTCGGAGCTCCTCCGAATGCTGTTGAGGGTCCCAGAGTATTTCAATAAGTCGACGCCTTAGCTCTTCTGGATCTGACAGGTCAGTTGATCCTGGACTTGTAGAATCTAAAATACAGACCAATTGTTTTTATCAGCGATCTTCTACTGCATGGCATTTTACATTTAAACACTAAGGTTCAAACTCAAAGACATCCACACAATACCTCTTAGTGAGTTGCTTGGCTGGCTGGATTTTGCCCTGATTTTTTTTGGAATGGCTCCCTGACTCCTCATGAAGGCCAAGTCTTCTGCGGATGGGCTGCTGGGCGTGGTCAAATCCAAGTCTTTGGGTGTCTTTATGCTGCACAAGGGAGGCTCAATGTTGGCAGAACTACTCGATCCTGTACTGTGGGAACCCATCTCTGCACCTGATCATTTAATAAGCAAAACTGCAACTTGTGTTTCATAACATTTCTACACATTTTTTTTGTCTTTTCATCTCTAAATGTATTCACTTGCCTAATGCTATATTTTAAACTTCAAGCAGTCGTTTAATGTCGCTTACTTTTCTATAAATAAAAGAAAATTATTACTTTTGGCCAAAACGTTGGTTATATTTTTTTTTACTATACTAGAAATCTAAGAACAGTTTAAAAAGGAAAAAAAATCCATAACACTCTGATACAGTCCACTGGTTTGCAGCAATTAGAATTATATTATCTTACTATAATAACAATGGCCGAGTGGCAGCTCATTCAACTGATGTACTGAACGTCCTGGGTTCAAATCCTGGAGAAGGCTAGGATTTTTTCCCTGAACTCAAGGGTGTTGCTGAGACTACCCAGCTATGATGGGGGTATAGTAAAGGCGGCTGGGCATTGTGCTGGCCACAGATCCTCTAGTATGCCGTGGCCACTGAAACTGGTGAACGCTGCCCTTTGATCAATTTGGTCAGGTGGGAACTTTACTTACTATATGATTACAAGTATATTATCACCCTGAAGGTAGCTCAACGACCAACACTTTAAAGCAGAAGAAGCACAAAGATTGTGTTTTTCTATCCTAGTCCAATCTTACTTCGTGTTGTCCAGTGTTTATTTGAAACCTACCTCCAGAAGTAAGAGAGTCACTGTCAGCATCTTTATGTGGCCAAATATTGTATATGTATGGCACCCAATCCTGCTGTAGGGGGGAGGAGGATGAAGAGGTCCTGCTCTGAGACCTGTAGGGCACACAATGCACTGAGTTGGGGTGAGGGCTATCTGGCCTATCATGGTGCCCCTGGGCCGTTCCGGAAGATTCCCCTGTGCCGGAGTTCAACTGGCGACGATGATTGAGCGATAGAAACAGCTCATCATGACCTTCAGGTGTAGAAGAAAGGTCAGGCAGCTCCACCTCACCCATACTAACATCAGACCTGTGAATAGATGCATAGATTACACAGATAATTCATACAGGGTACTTACTCTATATTGAAATTCATTAACTTTTTCAAAACTTTATTACAAAATAACATTCACAAACCAATATATATATATATATTATATTGTATTTTTCAATGTCTAAATGTTAACCAATAGTGTATAATATATATAAGTAGTCCAATATTAACAATTTTTGTGTGGAAGTTTTCAGTGCTCATAAAACTTGTAGAAACAGCTCATGAATAATTAATGAAATCAAACAACACAATAATAGTAAAGGCCATAGTTTAATTTTCTTTTTTATTTGTTAGAGTTTGTCCTTTTGACAGAATGTTTAATTTTAAATGCAGACTTATAATATCATATGAGACCTATTGAATTGTTAACTCACCAGTCGCTGTTGCTAGAAGTAGACAATTGATGAGCAGGTACCCTGCGACTAGATGGCTCATGCGTGTTCAGGGACTGCGAGGACAGCTTCACTTTGATGGTCGAGGGCTTCGTAGCAGCAGAAGGGGACCACTCTGCCGTACTTTTACTGCGCCTCACGGCCCTGCGTTCTTTTCTCATTCTGAGCTTGGGCGTGGTGGACCTCTTCGACTCTGAACTGCTGCTCAAGTTCTGTGTTGGGTTGTGGGAGGACCAAGAAGATTTCAATATGGGATATTTTGACTGATTCTCTACCATCACTTGGGGCGACTCAGCATCAGGTGAAGATAAGTTATCTGAAGGAGTTGCCTTTTTCGACTGTTCGTTGCTATTCTGAGCAGCAAGGGAGCTCTCCAGAGCATCCATTGTAGCAATAACCTTAGCCATTTCCGCCGAGTCATTGCTGTCTCCACGAGCAGCCTCTGCAGAGTTTTGCCCCTTTGATGCATCAGGTGAGTGGATGTCTGAAGCTGCACCTGGGCAATTGGGTGTTGGTTCTATATCCGCTTGAGTTGTTATAGTGTGAGGAATGTTGTCATCTTGGTCAGCTGAATCTTCATCGTCTACACACACAAATTTTTTTAAAACTTTTGTTAGTTTTTTAAACTGCTGTACTAAATTAATAACTACAATGTTATTGCTAAGCAAAATAAATAAGGTTACTTTTGTTTCATACTAATTATTTTATTGTTATCGACATAAATAACATAAAACATGTCTGCTATGGAATGAAATTATTCAAATATCTTAGTGTAAAACATATTCAGGAAAACTCCATTCATCCTGACTCCATGTAACCAGATTTTTCTAAATATCTCGAGTGTCACCATGGAGAAAATAATAAAAAGCCATAATGATAAGGCCAGTTTTTAACTATAGGTGACTACAGATATTTTTTTTAATTTTCCTATGTATTCACATACATACTATACTTTACTGGTCAGTTTATATCACTTACATACACTATTTCTTTAGTACATATAATGTATTACCATTTCACCACATTAAAAAAAATTTGTATAAATTTACGAGTAAATTTTTGCATTTTTAAAATACTGCCTTTATTTAATGAATAAATGCAATCATCTGAATAGTGCCAAATAGGGGTTATGTTCAGCACTAAATAATCCAGAAAAGTGGCTTTTATTATATATGAATGGTAAGAAGAAAAAAAAGGACAATGTAATGGAATACTACCATGTCCACTGCTAGAGTTGTCTAACTTTGTGGAGAGCCTGCTTGATCCCCCCATTGTTATGTCATCACCATCTAACTTGGCCAGGGGTGCTTTGGCTGAACATAAATTCATTTATTTTTAAATACACACAAATGAGTTACAATTAGAAATTATGATTTTACCTCAATACATGACTTTTGAATTCAACAGAGTTAACGTAAATAAAACAATGAATTATTTATTGTACGAAAAAATCTTATAGTAAAATAGTAAGAAGAAAAAAAGGGAAAAAGATTCTGTCGCTATGTTATTATATTAAGATCTTATAGACTAAAACCATTATATAAATAAATTATAAATGCATACCTCCTTTAACCAAGTTGGCAGCAATGGGTGATGGAAGTGGCTCATTGGAGTAATCTTTACCCAGTTCAAGCTGAGATGACGCAGCACTAAGAGGCCTGCCGTGATCTCCACTACCCAGTAAGTTACCCAAGTTAGCCATTTCAATATACTCATTCTCTTTGCTTTCTCCACCACTGTAAACAACAACAAATAACAATTGTTGATTTGATGAAAAGTAGTGATGTCTAAATTTGTCTTAATACAAGTTGATAGATCTCTGGAACGGTAAGATCTCTAGACAGGTGAAATCTATATAAAGTCAACATCTCTAGAAAGGTGAGATATCTAGAAAGGTAAGATATCTGGAAAGGTGATACCTCTAGAAAGGTGATACCTCTAGAAAGGTGATATCTCTAGAAAGGTGAGATATCTAGAAAGGTGATATCTCTAGAAAGGTGAGATATCTAGAAAGGTGATATCTCTAGAAAGGTAAGATATCTAGAAAGGTGAGATGCCTAGAAAGGTGAGATATCTAGAAAGGTGATATCTCTAGAAAGGTAAGATATCTAGAAAGGTGAGATGCCTAGAAAGGTGAGATATCTAGAAAGGTGATCTCTGAGAGGTGAGATATCTAGAAAGGTGATATCTCTAGAAAGGTAAGATATCTAGAAAGGTGAGATCTCTAGAAAGGTGAGATGCCTAGAAAGGTGAGATATCTAGAAAGGTGATCTCTAGAAAGGTGAGATATCTAGAAAGGTGATATCTCTAGAAAGGTAAAATATCTAAAAAGGTGAGATCTCTAGAAATTAGGAAGGTGACCCATTACTTGCATACCTTTTCCCTTCTTCTTCTTTTTCCAGAGATGCAGATCGGTCTGGCTCTTCAGCAGGTGACTCTTCTTCTGCTTCCCCAGTATCAAATAAGTGATGCAGCTTGTAGTTTATCCCCTTGATGATGCAGAAGAGAATGCCGATTGCGACGCAGTACAGGGTCCATACCAACACAGACGCCTCTAAAGTCTAAAAAAAATTAGTATATATGTGTGTTACTTAAATTGCTGATTCAGCTTGGAAAGTTTACTTTTTTTATATCCTTAAATAACTTAGGGTATAACTATATACCATAATCACTGCATCAGATATTGCCTCCCTAACTTTATGTTTAAACAGCATTTTTTAAAGTGGCATTTAAAAATGAACACCACAAGTCAACACGTCTCCAGTGGCTGAGTAGAAAGTGGTGAGTAGACCCTCCAGGTTATAAAGGACAGAATTATAATTCCTTGTATAATACTATGTGCATGCAATAGAAGCTTTTATGGTCCTTAGTATGGTATCCTAGAGCCTAATCAACTATAGCTAGGGTAGCTGAAATCCCGTAGGAAAGGTGCCTGATAATTGTGCTGGCCACACAATCCCATCCTAAGCTATGGACAATGAAAATTGTGAGCTCTGCTTCACCAGCCCTATGACCCCTTCAGGTTTTGCGAGTGAAACTCTTTTTTTTTTGGTCGGCTTTCATTAAATTTATTCAAACCAAAGATCATTATATTGACAGAGTATGTGCTCTGCCTCCAATGATCAAAATAAAATCACACATTTGATTTAAACTGGATAAACTTTTTCAGATGACTTGGCAATTTTAATTAAAATCAGTATATAATGCCTTCTGTGTATTCAGTAAGTAAAGTGCCCATTGGACTAAATTGATCCATAGGGCCGGTGAAACAGCGTTCACTAGTTTCAGTGGCCACGGCATCAGTGCTGTGGAGTCTGAGGAAATTTTGGGTACCTGGAGTCGGAGTCAGCAAACAATGCACCGACTCCGACTGCTACTAAATTTAGATTGGAATTTTTTTTTAAGTAAGTTTAAATGTCCCAATTCCCAAAAAGTTATAATTTATGACTTAAACTGTTCAATACGGTAGACTGTTTGCTTCCCAGCCAGTAGTCCTATGGTAATGACATGAATGTTGCCTTTCCTTCCTTCAAGCAATGTACAAAATACATTCGCATATTAATACAGAGAAGTCGGAGTCAGGGAGTCAGAAGTAAAAAAAAAACTGAGCAGTGGGAACATTTATCTACCGACTCCACAGCCCTGCACGGCATACTAGGTGATTGTGAAGCCAGCACAATGCAAAGCCCCCTTTACTTTACCCCCAACTACGGTCAGGTACTCAACAGAGCTGGGTAGACTCAGGGACACCCTCCAGATCCGGGAAAAACTCCTAGCCTTCACCAGGATTCAAACCCAGGATCTTTGGTATGCCAGTCGAACACAAGTTTCCGCTCGGACACGCTACCACATATTCAGTAAAAAAGCCTAGAAAATTATACAAGTAGGCCTACAAGCAAAATCGTACACAACATGAAAAAGACACAAAAAAATATAGTCATGTATATTTAGATATATTATGAGTTCTATTAGAAAATAGTTCAAAGATATAATCAGGGTTCGTACAGAAAAATTGCCTCAGAATTCCAGGAGTTTTCCAGGAGTGTTCCAGAAGTTTTTCAGGAGTAAATTTTTTGAAAAGCCAAGCTGAGCTATTTTTAAAAAAGATATATCGCTACACAGCTTTTTTTTTTTGTTTTACGACATTACTTATAGCCTACATCCCACGTTTGGATTTAAAAAAACAAGATCTAGTAAAAAAAAAAAACAAGGAGTGGCATCACTGGTGTTATCTATCAACGTTTGTGCGCAAAAATAGAAAGTGGCAAAGAAGGTTAACTCCAATAGGGCTTTCTGGAAAAGTGAAAGTACAATCTAAGAGCAGTGATTATGATTTTTTTAATTAATTTTTAATCTCCCTAAAAAAATAAGGAGTTTTTAGTATTTTCCCAGGACTAAATGCAGTTTTTCCAGGAGTTTTAAGGTCCTGGAACACAACTTTTTGTTTTCCAGGAGTTTCAAGGAGTTTCCAGGAGCTGTACGAACCCTGTATAATTATATAAAAATGGCCTATGCTTTTTATTCAAAAAATTTATTCATCGTTCGGCAACTATTCAAATTCAGCTACCATATTTTTAATGAATGATTTATCTATATATATAATTTAGGCCTATCCTATATTTATTACTATTACTACGTCAGTATTGAATATAACTAGGCCTACGTTTATAGCCTAGATCTAGATATAAACGTATTACTTACTTCTTTTTCTTTTAAATTTCAATATTATTTACCCAGGTAATAGTCCAAGGCAATAAGCTTATAAATTATAATTGTATCTAAGATAAAGCTGTCATCCAGTCTCTCTTCTCTGTGTATTATAAATTAAAAATTATAATAATAAAAGATATTAATAATAACTGAACCAAGCACCAAGCCATGCTATATTAATATAAAAACTGTTCACAAAAGTGAGTTTTTAGTAAGTCTCTATACTCTACTCAAGTCTACTCTATACTATTTTTTATTTATATATAATATTATAAATATAACTCTATCTAACTTCTAAGCTCCTACACAATGATTGGGATTGCATCACTGTCTTTATATGAATAATAAATCAGATTTATATCATTTACGATGATTTACCTGATTAACATTATTATTGACATTAAAAACAATAATAAAAAATAGAATAACTATTTGATGATTGACTGATTTGTGTCATAGTCTAATAAGTCAGTCATAGTCATAGTCATACTACATTTACATTATTTACATGTGAATGTGACGATGTGTCCTTGTCTTTGTGTGTGTGATTGTGTCTTTAAATTGTTAATTAATTAAATCAAAAATGTAAAGTAAGTAACTATGAATGTGATATTAGACTTT
Organism: Anisus vortex; assembly: GCA_949126835.1. NCBI lineage: Eukaryota > Metazoa > Mollusca > Gastropoda > Planorbidae > Anisus > Anisus vortex. The sequence goes on from OX421495.1 coordinate 8,010,214, forward strand.
AAAATAATATCTCCATAAATACTTACTGAATATACAACTAAAGGAAATGCGAGAAGAAGCACCCAAAGGTATAAATGAAATGTGTTGCAAAAAACTTGCTGTTGGGGATCGTAGAACCATCCACCAGTTAAAGATGCCCATATCCCTTGGCGAAGAATATCCAGTATATGAGAGCCCATTGACCTACACCAAAAAAGCCAATAGCATCCCCTGAGAATATTCTTTCAAGTCCCCTTTATGTCACATAATTAATTATTAGTTCGTCTTCCGTGTTTTCAATCTGCACAACAACCCATGTAAACAGCCATCATTGTTATAAGCCACACAAGTCACCGTATGGTGCGAGAAATGACGATGTCTTAGAAAAAAACTATCTAAACCGGTCGAATGACGAGGGCTGAGCTAAGACAATATAATTGAAAACTTCTAAAAATATATTGCGCGATCTTATTTATTATAAATTTAATGAAATCTTTATTTGTGATATAAAAATATTTTAAAAATTTACATTTCAAGGTCAAAGTACATCAATATGGCGGCTGTATTATCTGATTCCCAACAAAGGTGTCGAAAGTAATTAATGAAACATGAACATTTCTTTCAAGGCATGGAATTTTACTGTGTTTTCTTATTTCAAATTGCCATTTTCGAATTCAATTTACATTAATAGTTTATTAGTGAGTGATTTGATTCATGAAATTTACGTGGTATAATAATGTTTGGGTCTTTCCACCCAAGTTGTGGGGTGGATCAACAATGCATCAAAATAAGTTTATTTTGATGCTTACTTTTTGTCACAGAATTCCATCGAATGCGACACAAGAGTGTGTTGGCCGTATCGATGGAACCATCTCGGTTTGCTGATCGGCGGGCTCGACGAGATGAAAATGATCAGAGTCCTCTTTGGACCGCGATTTTCGACTATGAAGCAGCCAGGGAAGATGAGCTTACTTTACACAGGGGAACTCAGGTTCAAGTTCTGTCAATTGATTCAGGAGATGATGGGTGGTGGATGGGGAGAGCTGAAGGAAAAGTTGGAATTTTCCCTAGTAACTTTGTTGCCAAAGATTCACAATTGAATGTAGATAAATTACCACCCGAAATTAAATCAAAAGATCGACCGTTTGAGATTGATTTTGAGGCACTTGATTTGGAAGAAGTCATAGGAGTAGGTGGCTTTGGTAAAGTCTACAAAGGTAAATGGCGAAATGAAACTGTAGCAATTAAAGCAGCCAGGCAAGACCCAGATGAGCACATTAGCGTGACTATTGAGAATGTGAGGAAGGAAGCAAAACTATTTTGGCTTCTCAATCATGTAAATATTGCAGCATTAAGAGGCGTTTGCCTGAAGCCTCCAAATTTATGTCTTGTTATGGAATATGCAGCTGGCGGCTCTTTGAATAGGGTACTTGGAGGCAGGCAAATACCACCAGAAATTCTAGTGAATTGGGCGCAACAAATAGCTAAAGGAATGCATTATCTTCATGAATTGGCTCCATTAACTTTGGTTCATAGGGATCTCAAATCAAGCAACAGTAAGTAGACCTATATAATACATTTAAATATAAGTATAAATATAAAAAAGTTTTAAACTAAATGGTAGATTGTAGCTTTTATATGAACATATGATAGACATATGTCAATGATTCAGATTTTGGATCAAATATATCATGACAAGCTTTACTTTTAAATACCAGTCTCTTCTAAATTAAATTTTCTTAAATATAGATAATTAAAACACTTTAACTTTAGGATTGAGTTATTTTTAGTTCTTTACTAACTTCTTGAACACCACTAAGTCACTCAGTGAAATGTTGCTTATAACATGACTTGCTTAATTAAAATTAGGTCAATACACCACCGCCACAGTACATCAAATAACATTGAAGGAATAACTTAGACGTAAATTGTACAATAACTTTATTAGCACTCGATGACTTTATAAAAGCAAGTCAAACATAAATAGTATTATCATCGTCGTCGGCATCCGTCCGTCAATCATTACTAGCAACACTAAGTGAAGCAATAATAATAAAATGAGGAATTAAAAACTGAAAATTAGAAATACAATTATAGACATAAATGTTAAGTTGTGTGTTGGTATCTAAACCAACAAACAGAACCTTAAAGTTGTATTACTTTTCCTTCTCTATCTCCCATATCTTTTTTTTTCATGACTTTCAATTAATTTTTTCCTTTTATCCTCTCTCTCACTCTTTCTCACTATCAATATTTCTTCATTCCAGTATGTATGCTTTGCTATCTCTCTCAGATTTATCAAAATTAATACATGTGTAGTCTTTTTTGCAAAAAAAAATAGGTGTAAAGCTCTCTGCACATCATTATAATTCATTATTTTAAAATATAAATCCTACATTTTTATCACACTGTGAAGTTAGAAATAGAAAATGTCTGTCAAAAACACACCCGGAATATCCTTTTGTGTTAAAAGCAAATGATAATTAACAAATTATTCAGATTGAAAATCCTTGTTTATTTAAATAAATTCCATGGAGAGCTAAATTAAAACAAATAGAAAGTGAAATTACAGTAGTTTTGGTTAAAGAGTTGACATTTTATATAAGCAGACTTATATTGACTTTTATTTATATAAAAATAAATTTTATTAAGACAAAGCCATTTAAGATAGATCTATTTTTACAGTATTTTTTTCAGAATGAAAATTAGAATAAAATATGTAACTGTTTGTTTCTGCTCTTCTTCACTATCAGTTCTTCTAAAAGAATCAATGGACAGTGGAGATCTGTGTCACAAGAATTTAAAAATCACAGACTTTGGATTGGCTAGGGAAGTTGAGCAGACCACTAGAATGAGTGCTGCTGGAACCTATGCTTGGATGGCACCTGAGGTCATTAAGTTATCACGTTTTTCAAAGAAGAGTGATGTCTGGAGGTAAAGAACAAGTTTTATTCTTTAAATTTGTCAAATAACTTCATTCATGATTATTATTGGGTAAAAGAAAAATTATTTTTTTTTACAATACAAATTATCACAATTTTGATTGAGGTAGGACTATATTTTGTTTCTTTACTACATCTCTTGTGTAGAGGAGTCTAAAGTGTTCAAAAAAGATAAACTCACGCTTATGTAATAGATGTGTGATTGAAGATGGTCACAAATAGAAAATAAAATATGTCATAAACTTTTATTTAAAGGCTTAAATATCAATATTGTGTATTAGCATTATATAGTCTAAGATGAATACATTTATTCTTGAAAAATTAACACACTGATTGAAATAATCACACTTGCAATAACTTTAAGAAATCAAGTTTCATGAATTGATCAAAGTATTCTATTATTAAGGTATATTCCCATCTTTTTTAAAAATCTTCTAGCTATGGAGTTGTACTTTGGGAGCTTTTAACTGGAGAAACACCTTACAAGGGCATTGATGCACTAGGCGTGGCTTATGGTGTAGCTGTGAACAAACTTACTCTTCCCATACCATCTACATGTCCATCAATGTTTTCACAGCTCATGACAGGTTTGTATTCAAGCAATATTCTCCTTTATACAAGGGAGAGTTTGTAATATATAAGATAAGATTCAACTCTCTTTAGAATAGGACTATTAAACGATAATCACAAAATTTGATTATTGATTTTGAAAACATTAATTGGCTTTAAAAGTGATTTTTTTTTTTTTTGAACAATTAGGCTTCAATAATTTTTTTTAGTAATCCTTGTACATAGAGGCCTAGTTTATGAATAGAGACAGCAGGATAGTTAACACAATCAAAGCTGTGAGGAACAACTTCATTGCTGTCATATTTTATATTCACAATTCAAATCACAACTCTTAATGACTCCCATTGAAGATTCTTTAAAAAATATTTTCATACGTATAGTTCTAATTACTTAGTTGTTTCTTTGGTAGCTCAAGAGTGTTCTAATATCTAATCACTTATTTGTTTCTTTGGTAGCTCTAGAGTGTTAAGTAACTTGTATATATTCTCCCTATTTATTAAAAATACCAATAATCCTTTAGATTGCTGGTACCAAGAACCCCATGAGAGACCCACTTTTCATGAGATTTTACAACGGCTTGAAGCCATAGCAACGTCACCTTTTGTTACAACTCCACACGATTCATTTCACACGATGCAGGAAGACTGGCGTCTAGAGATTGAACAAATGTTTGATGAATTGCGCAGCAGAGAGAAGGTAATTACAGTCAAACTTAGATTCTATTGACCTCACTTTTATGAACTACCTTTCTACCCCAAAAAACTAATTTTTGTAATGAACACATTCTTTTACATTTTAAAACTCTCATTTTAAGAATTAGAAAATATACATTATTTGGATTCAATAATTGGTTTAATGAGTGAATTAAGTCAATGTTGAACCAGTAGTGAATTGAGTAAGTTTACATTTTTTAAACTTATTATAGACTTAGACATTTTTATTAAATCCTGTATTAAATTTGATATATTATAATCACCATAATGGTTTTGTCTTTCCTGTACTGTGAGGTAGGTCATGGAAGGTTAGGGAATGTTTCCTTCAATATGTAATTTCAATATGAAGGACAAAAACCAATAATTGATTTAGAATTATGTTTCAACAAATGATAATTGGTTTTGAAACAAAAACTACTTGTTAACATCCTAAATAGATATTATTTTAATCCCTTTGTTGACATTTTGGGTGTTAAAGTTCCACTGCCTCTTGAAATTTAATGAGCTCCTAGAAGTCTCCAGAAATTCTGAAATTTTCCCTGAAATGTCTTGAAATTTGATTAGTGGATTTGTAAAAATATTTTATTTCAGATTTAGCAATCAGTTATAACATAATTTTCTGGACTGGGTCAACGTCAGTTTAAAAAAAAAAGAGAAAACCTTTTGTCTACTGCTTTAGATCAATGTTTTAAGTAAGTTTAATGAGTGTGAATGAAATACAAAAATATTGCATAGGTTTAGTCACATCTTTGAAAAAAAATAATTTTCTGTTAGTCCACACAGGTCCACACAGGAATATGCATTTCTCATTATAGACATGATAAGAAATCTCAATTATTTAATTTGTTCAAAATTTCTAGGAACTAAGGTGTCGAGAAGAAGAACTTACAAAAGCTGAGCTACAACAGAAGATTCAGGAAGATGCTTTGAAGCGGAGAGAACAGGATTTGGCAGCTCGGGAAATAGAACTCTTAGAAAGGGAACTCAATATACTCATCCTACAGCAAGTTATGCACAAGCCTACACCAAAGAAACGGAAAAGCAGACGAAGTCGATTGAAGGCCTTAAAATATGGAGGAAAGAAAATCAGTGAACCTTCCGGTTTGTTTAATTTCCCTCTCTCTCTCACTCTCTCTCTCTCTCTCTCTGTATATATATCTGCAAATATTAAAACCAGTTAAAGTTACCTGCTTATTTAAGTATTCAAAATAAATCTACATGTAATCTATGGTGTGGTTTAATCTTAAAACACAAGTTAAATATATGATGATGAACAATACACAAGCTTAATGAAAATAATAACATGTAGCTGACTCTATGTTCTATTGCTGTTAATTACTGGATAATTGAGTCCATAATTTACTCACCCCAATTGTCAATGGGCATGGCGGCCAAGCGGCAGCGCGTTCGACTGGCGATCCGAAGGTCCTAGGTTCGAATCCTGGTGGAGGGCTTGAGTCTACCCAGCTCTGACGGGTACCTTACATTATTTGGGGTTAAAGTAAAGGCTGGTGGGCATTGTGCTGGCCACACAATCACCTAGTATGTCCCTGAGTCTACCCAGCTCTGATGGGTACCTGACATTATTTGGGGTTAAAGTAAAGGCGGCTGGGCATTGTGCTGGCCACACATCCCCTCGTATGCCCTGGCCACAGAAACGTGTGAATGCTGCTTCACCAGCCCTATGATCAATTTGGTCCAAAGGGTACTTTACTTATTGCACATGACAGCCAGCCTGGCTGATTGGCCAGGTAACATCACACATGGAATGTATCTGCCTGGTTCTTACACTGCATCATTTTCTTCAAAATTCTAAAATTATTTCTTGAAACTTTATTATTATCATTTCTTTCAATCAGTCAACTGTACAAAGATTAAGAAGCTGTTAAAACTTGAACATATAATGTTTTGAACTCATTCCATGCCAGGGGAGTTTCCATGCCCGATTGAGCATTTTAGTTTAGCATAAAAATATAAGTGCTCCATTTAATACGAACTTCTTTCATCTGATTCCAGATTTTCGACACAATATTACTGTTCAGAAGGAAGATTCCACTGTGTATGATAAAAGAAATTATGGGACAGCAGCCAGTCCAGAAAGTCCACCAGCCACACCAACTCATGCAGCTCCTCCCCCTCGTTTTAGAGCAATTGCAAGTGAGTGTTTTTTTTACCTTTCTCACTATTTAAATGCCTTTTCCTTTTTTTTATGACTCTCTAATTTACTTTAAATTAAGAGTCAAACTTTTATTTATTTTCTTCTGACTCTCTAATTTACTTTAAATTAAGAGGCAAACTTTTATTTATTTGCTTCTTACTCTCTAATTTACTTTAAATTAAGAGGCAAACTTTTATTTATTTTCTTCTGACTCTCTAATTTACTTTAAATTAAGAGGCAAACTTTTATTTATTTTCTTCTGACTCTCTAATTTACTTTAAATTAAGAGGCAAACTTTTATTTATTTGCTTCTGACTCTCCTGTAAAAAAGAAGGCACCTCTACATCAAAATTGGTTGACATTTTTTTAAAGTAAAATAAAGATGTTTCTTTTTTATATTTTTATATAATGTAAAGTCTGGAATTTCAAGCCTTGGGTTCTCTTCAAAACTAACAAAACCGTTTGATAGTGTTTCGCGATAATTTTTCCTGTTTCTTTGGTTAACGATTTATCAATTCATTGGGAAAATATAATTTTACTGTTATATATACTTAGCTTTGTAGTAATATAAAGTAATATACTATGAAAAAAAGAGTAAATAAACATTTGTATAGTATTGTTGTTGAAATTGTTGTAATAAACAGGGACATAGAAACATGATTCAGCTGTTACAAACGCATTCTTGTTTCGGCAGATCCTCCAGGTGATGGTAAAAAGGGCAAAACTTGGGGGCCAAGCTCAGTTCAAAAAGACAGGCACCAGCGATCATCTATAATCTTTGCTGATGGGAGGTGGTCTAAGAGCGCCCCCAATTTGGAAAAGTCTTTACGTCAGCTAGGTGCTGGTAATTCCAACATGGGAGCTATCAATCAACTATGTAAGTTTTTTGGCATTTGCTTTGTCACTCGTCTGTTCTTTAAAATTGTAAATAATATTGTGAATTTGTGGAAATTATTCTTTTAATATTATTAATAGCGACAACAGAAAAAACTCATCCAATAATTTTAATCACTTGCGTAATAATTCCTGATTTAATATGATATTTAAAATAAAGACAACTTTAAGGATTAATGACTCCGGGAACAAGTGGAAGAAAAATGTACTGAGCAATGAACAAGCCCAACAAGCAAGACAACATAAAGTTCCTTATCGCAACAAACAATACACCATATTCCAGTTAATAACAGGTCATATAGCTCTCAACTCACACCTAAATAGAATAAACCCAACACACCCGCCCAACTGCAGACATTGCCCCTGCCCACAAGAAACTGATGACCAGTTACTACTTGAATGCCCCCAGCTAAACAACCTGAAGCATCCATTGCTCCCCCCCCCCCCCCCCCCTCAACCTACCTTTATCAATACACTACAGAGCAATGCTCTTGTCTGGCATTGTCTGCAAGAGAGCAATGTGGCATTGGGTTATTCAAAACTGATACCAATAAGAGTTATGGTCTCTTAGAATTAATTAAACATTCCTATATGACAAATGTACACTTCCAAAAATGAATATTAGTTATTGAAACTGTTGGTACAAAACTTACCATTCATTATTACTTTTTTCACATTTTTTTTTATTGCAATAAAAGTGATTTTATTTTATATTTAGATGACGAGGAAGACAGCTTACCTGGGGATCTGGATGACTCTCCAAAATCAAGAAGCATTCCACACACACCAGTTGCCACACCAACAAGCCCATTCGTCAGAGGGAAAAAGACTGACTGTTCCTTGTATCACATGTCCACAATATTAGCCTCAGTAGCCATGGGATTCGACATTGGCATAGCCAACACTAGGGCCATACACCCTAGTTTGCATATGCCCAGCGGAGAGGAGGAGAGGGGTATGAAGAAAAGAGATTCTTACATACATAACCGCCGCGACGCATATCTAGCGGCGGTTAGAGATGCCATAATAGAGCCCGAAGGTGATTTTCGAACCTACCAAGCTCCTCCCCCCGGATATTGGCACACGTATCATGGTGTCCAGGCAAGACAGAGACCCAGTCTTCACTTGGAAACCGAGACTCCTCTAGCAGCATTTAACAATGACGATGAACTAAGCTTCCAGGCTGTGGGGCCAGCTTACACAAACTATACGGCTTCGCATCGCTCGTCTTTTGCAGAGAGTGAAGCCTCTATTACGACATCGACGCCAACAACAGAGCGGACTGTGATTTACAACCGCCAGCTTTCAGCCGAGAGTAATTTAGACACACCCACCAAACCTGCTGGCCAGGATGCTGGAAACAAGTCACAGAGACGCTCTGTGACTTTTGAGGATGACTTCATCCCAACGGACGTCAGCAAACTGAACAATAGCAGCTTGTACAACTCACACAAAAGAACACCTTCAAATACCTCAAACACTTCAGCTACGGTGGATCAGATGGACATGAGGCAGAGCATTCACTCTGATTACTACCTGATACCTCACCCTGATTACAATTCATCATCACCTCATCCACAGCAGCCAGTCCCACCGAGAAGAAAAGGGGCCGAGCCAGCCCAGCGCCCAACGACTCTTGACGTCGGCGGCGCAAAGACCTACCCCATACATCTTAAGTACCCAGCCTCGCCCGGGTACGGATTAAACCGGGAGTCTGGAAGGGGCCGGGGGGCCACGGGTGAAGAAACCACGCCTTCTTATTTCTCAAGTCGTTCGCGGTTATCTCCTGGAAACACTCCACCACATATAGCGCACCAGAAAACCCTTCTGGATATTGATGTTGAGGGGCAGAATCAAGATGCAACAAGGCCGTTAGTTCAACATAACACTGGTGCTAATTACTCACTCACTGAATTAGAGAAAGAGTTTCTCTAAACTAATTTGTACTCACTTATTTTTTTTAAACATCAAAATTTTGTGTTGGTTAAAAATATTATGAAATTGTACATTGCAATATTTTTTTTGTAAGCTGCATTAAGTTATTCTGTTTTGTTTCGTGGTGTATAGATACACCCAAAATCGCTATACAAACTGCAGTGGAGTTGCGATTATCTGAACCCTTCACCATATCAAATCACTATGTTATTTATGCCATATCTTTTATTTATTTCACGCTGTGAAGTTTCAGACTCACTCTTCCCCCGGTCCTTTCTCCCTCGACGTCAAAGTCATTCATAATCATGAATTTTTCCCGCGCTTGCAAATGAATAAAATCTAAGTCATAATGAGAATATTTTGATGAAAACATTGTTTGGTTTCATGGGCTTTTTGATTGAGAACACACACTGTTTCCATCTTTAAAAACCTGTACAATTGATTTAGAAACTAAATCCCTAATAATTAGATCATTATCACAATCACTTCAAAAAGGATAGGGCCTAATTTTAATATTAATGTATTTTTGTATTTTATAAAATATTATTTTAAAAAAAAGTGTAATAATGTCACAGTGAATATTGTGTTATTGTAATAATGTCACAATGAATATTGTGTTATTGTAATTTTGTTTAAGAAAAATTGTTCAGGTTTGTAACAAAAAAAAGTCATTAAAAATGTGCTGAGTAGAAAGAGGACAGAGAGATTTATAGTATAATTGTGATCATCTTAAATATCAGTCTGTATCAAACCATCTCACCAATATTATTGTCCTATATATATATATTATATATATATATTTATATCTATTTTTACACACACATATTTTATTACATTATCAGTAATATATATATATATTCATGTATGTATATTTTTTTTATCTTTTTGGTTTCACTGTTGATGGATTTATTTTTTAGGCGATGATAACATCTGAAATGAACAAAAGCAAATTCTGTACTCTCTTTTGTTTTAAATTAAAAAAAGGACTTTCGACCGAATGCTGGGTTACATTTAAAGAGAAATATGTGCCAGTCTGGACAAATATTGCATAATTGACTCTGGGCTTATGACTTATATAAACTGTTTCTATGTCAACTATAGAATAATGGTCAGTTACATCAGGTGTTATTAACTGTTTTGTTATTAAATGAAGAAATCAGTTTTAGCAAAACATGTATTTGAATGAAGTGACAGGTGATTAATCAGTTTTATAGGCTACTGTTATTATTGAGTGGTCAGTCTTAGGAAGGAATAATTACAGTGTTGAAACATCATAAACTTTGATTATTGTTTCTAATTATTATGTTGGCTGCCTTTCAAGACATCTGCAAAGTAATTGTTTTCCTGTCCCGTGCCTTATTCTACAAAATGTGATAACTCTCTACGCACTTGCTATGCATATCACAAAATGAAAGTGCCTTTCTAGATCGTTAGCATATGGTGTAAATATAGAGGTGACATGTACTGCATAATTAGTACATCCAAACTCTGCTACTGATCATATTCTATTCTATTGAACTCATTTCAGAATATTTATCATTCAACCAGAATTTTATTTTAGAAAAATAAATAAGAATTTGGAAGATTTCACATGAACACGAAAGGAAGCATGGAAACTGAATAAATCCAATTGTCAGGCTCAATACTTTTTAGATAACTCTGACCTTTTCTTTTTAGATAACTCTGACCTTTTCTTTTTAGATTCAACAGTTTTAGTTCCTATAAGTTTAGAAATGATTACATTTTAAAAGGAAAATGTCACCTTCAAACAAAAAAGGTAGTCCATTTTCTTAAAAAAAAATTTCATGTTTTTTGGAGGGAAGAAATTCCATTCTATAGTGTTCATTTTTCTTCTGCCTAATTTTGTTTAGAGATTATAATGTGGCTTTTTGACAAATGAGAACATTCCATCATTTCATTTAGAATTGAAACCAATGTATCTCCTACACCTACCCTCTGAGTCTGTGTAATGTGATTGACTGGTAGTGTTTTGGTGAACTACAAGTTTGCTGAAGTGACTAGTAGTATGTTGATGAACTACTAGCTTGCTGAAGTGACTAGTAGTATGTTCATGAACTACTAGCTTGCTGAAGTGACTAGTGGTATGTTGATGAACTACAAGCTTGCTGAAGTGACTAGTAGTATGTTCATGAACTACTGGCTTGCTAAAGTGACTAGTGGTATGTTGATGAACTACTAGCTTGCTGAAGTGACTAGTAGTATGTTGATGAACTACTAGCTTTCTGAAGTGACTAGTGGTATGTTGATGAACTACTAGCTTTCTGAAGTGACTAGTGGTATGTTGATGAACTACTAGCTTTCTGAAGTGACTAGTAGTATGTTGATGAACTACTAGCTTGCTGAAGTGACTAGTAGTATGTTGATGAACTACTAGCTTGCTAATGTGACTAGTGGTATGTTGATGAACTACAAGCTTGCTGAAGTGACTAGTAGTATGTTGATGAACTACTAGCTTGCTAATGTGACTAGTGGTATGTTGATGAACTACTAGCTTGCTAATGTGACTAGTGGTATGTTGATGAACTACAAGCTTGCTGAAGTGACTAGTAGTATGTTCATGAACTACTGGCTTGCTGAAGTGACTAGTAGTATGTTGATGAACTACTAGCTTTCTGAAGTGACTAGTGGTATGTTGATGAACTACTAGCTTTCTGAAGTGACTAGTGGTATGTTGATGAACTACTAGCTTTCTGAAGTGACTAGTAGTATGTTGATGAACTACTAGCTTGCTGATCTAATAATAATTGTGTTTCCCATGATTAAGATTACACTTCCTGTGGTCTTCATTCATTGCCAAAAGAGTTATCTTTTCAAGAAAAGTTTCAGTCAGGTTTTTTTGTTTGTTTTGGAATACTTGTATTTGTTACTCTTGTAATGTTTTAAACCTCCACCTCTGCCACTTGAGTATACTTTTGTTCAACTAGCAGTTAAGCAGTACAATTTAGATTCAAACTGAATTTGTTTTTCTTCAGTTAAGTATAGCAGGTGCAGTTTATCCAGAGTAACTGAACTTTGTAGAGTAAGTGTATGTTGTAGAAGTGGAAAATACTATTTTAACAGTTGCCTCTTTTCTTGGTTGTAAACAAACACTAGATATGGGAAAGAGATATGAAAAGGTTACCAAAGACAGGTGAGTCCCTTAAATTTTAAAACTCCCTGAACATGAAATACTCTTAGGGTTCTATCAGATATTAAGTTTAGATTCTATCAAATATTAAGTTTAGGGTTCTATCAAATGTTATGTTTAGGTTTTATCAAATATTAAGTTTAGGGTTCTATCAAATGTTATGTTTAGGTTTTATCAAATATTAAGTTTAGGGTTCTCCAAAATATTAAGTTTAGGATTCTCTCATATTAAGTTTAGGATTCTTTCAAATGTTACCCGGTAATTAAGGTTTTATCAAATATTATGTTTAGGGTTGTATTTTGGTTCATAAGATTGAAATGTGCTAGTTTTTTATTTCTACTGCAATGAATGTTGTTGATTGTCTAATAAATTAACTTCTAATGTTCAGAGAGAAGACAGTTGTCCCTATTCCTGTTTCTTGCATTACATAAACAAAATGTGATACTTCAACAAAAAAATCATTGTCCACTTTTTATTCAAAGTCATAATCTCTGTTGGTCATTTTCATAAAAAAAAATTGTCATGCTATTTATTTATTTTGGCTATAACAAAAATGTTCACGCCCCCCCCCCCCCCCTCTTCTTGTAAGATGAATTTGTTGTGAGGTTTGTTCCACTGTATGTTTAAACAGTCTGCATGCGCCCTCCCCCCCCCCCTCCTTTTTTCCTCCCTTATCACTATTGATGGAATGAACAAACAAAAAAATTAAGTGATTTCTGTTATTCCTTTTGAATATAATATTGATTTGTGAAAAAAACTCTTTTCCAACTGCTGTGAATTATAGCCTTGTATATTATGTCTGATCGCTGTGAATAGCCTTGTATATTATTACTGTATGATATTGTGGATGACTGTATAGCAATGTATCACAGGACATATTGTAATGGTGCAGGACCCAGTTCACTAATAGAAATATCATCTCAAAACTAAATTTTGCACATGCATTTTTTTTTCTCCATTTGTTGTTGTTGTTTTTTAATGATGCGCGGGATAAAAACTAAGTTTAGAGGGACAGTGCTATTTTCCACTATGAGGGACAGTGCTATTTTCCACTATGAAACAACAGGAGATTGCCTTACCCATGGGGATGAAGTTGACATTGTGGTCATTCATTATTGTTTAGTTGTTATTATATCCACTATGGACTAGCAAGGATTTATTTTATTCTATATAAATATATTTACCTTTAATTGTAAATTGGTCAGTGTATAAATACTTCATTGGTCTATATAGTAGTGAAAAAATAATTCAATGCGCAGTACAATCTGTAGAAGAAATGCTTTTTTGAAGAAAAAAAAAAGGCAATGGAAATTAGTAATGGATGGTTGCATTTTTAGTCACACAAGTTTTAATGAGATTCATCTATTTATATTTTTTGTTTTACTTCCATGTAAACTACACACATTAAATGTTATTGAAATGAATTTGATTTTTTTTAAATATTAGCAAGTCATAGGAAAAGAGCTTTGGATTTAGAGAGTATCTTTATGAATTTTAGCGTTATGAATAAAAGATCAAATTTATTGTCGTCTGTGTAGAGATATGAAATCTTTCAAAGACCAATTCACCAGTTCAGGATGTAGTTAGTTACTGCATTTAGACCACTTTATTTTTGACTATTTGGCATACAAGGAGTTTCTGTGGAAAGTAAAATGCCCATCCATCTTCTCTGGTGTGATGTACCCATCAGAGCTTGGTATAGTGAGGCAAAACTCTCACCACGACCAAATTTTGAAAAAACAAATACCAGCATTTCAACCAAAGACCTTCAAAATGGCAATCCAGTGCTCGACCTAGGCCCCCCCCCCCCCCCCCCCCCATCAATATTTTCACCAAACATCCCTACTTAATGAAAGTGCGGTCCAAAGACCTTGACTGGCTCTGAACAAATGGCAAACATGCAGACATCCCACTCTAAACCCATTCCATTTTATTCTAACACTATAAATATTTATTGCCATCTATTTGTCTTTATTATAACCTCATAAGTATTTATTGGCATGTTTTTGCCTTTGCATAGCTGAGCCGTATAATAATAGATTAATAATTTTCTATTGTGTTACTGTGGTTTTTTTTTGTTTTTCTTTTTATCTATACTGGTAGCAATAGTATAATGCAGGAGTTTAGACAATTGTTTAATACCAAGTTTTATAGTGGTTCTTATCAACTCTAAAGTTTTGTTATTTGACCAGTTCCGAAAAGAAATGACGGAAGTGAGCCTTAGCAATTATATAAACTGATATGCTTAATTTTGTGTTGATGTCAAATTATTTGAAATTTACCTAAAAGACAAAGCAAATGTATTGATAGCTGTAGTAGTGCACATTCAGTTGTTGGTACACACATCTCCAGTAGTGCACATCCAGTAGAAGTAGTATCTATTCTGTTGTTCACATCCAGTACTTCACATTCAGTAGTGCACATCTAGTAGAAGTAGTGCACATTCACTAATCCACACCCAGTAGTAGTATTACACATCCAGTAGTGTCCATTTAAAAGCCCTTCATTCTCAGTAAGCCACATTACGTAGTACACCTTTAGTCATTCACACCCAGTAGGACAGGTGCCTATTAAGTTGTGTATATTTAGAAGTAGTAGTGAAGTGCTAATAGTAGTACAATTTCAGAAGTTCACATTCAGTAGTACGGTAGTAGTGTAGTGGTGCACATCCAGGATTACGAAGCCCATAGTACCCTTGCACAAGTATCATACCTACATTCATTGCATATCTTATTATATAAAAAATAAAGTATATAAATTATCCTATTCCATGTTTTAAAAGGTGTCTCCTATTTACATTTTATTCTGACATTTGATATTTATACATTTTGGAAATGAGTTCAGTTTGTCATTTTTTTTTTCAAAGATTTATTTTTGATGAAATGTTCAAATTAATTGGAGTTGGAGTGTACCTATTGATTTTTTTATGGAAAGATAATTTTATGTCAAATGTTTTAGTGTTCACTAGAAATCTGTTATAGTGTATTAAATAAGTGCATCTACTCATCTACTATATTATAGCTCATATATTATATTGTAAATGCAAGTCCATCAGGAAAGAGACATTTAGATGTGCAATTTGCTTTGGTCTCCTAGTGACATTTTACTTACACTTGTACTCACTCGTGATTAGACTTAATTTATTTCCAATCATAGACAAATTAACATTTTGGTTACAAAGGGTGATTTCAACTTCATCCATGAGATTCACAGTGTAAAAAAAAAGGCTCCTAGGAATTTATCATAAACTCAATCATCTGTATCTCTGTGACATGTACACCTCCAGCTTGGGTGACTACAAGCACGAGTTGATTAATTCACCTAACCTACTCTCAGCTAGAGATGACTTTTGTTATGTCTAGCTCTAATTTAGTTTCCCTAAGACACAATTGAAACAGTGGTATTGTTTGTTTAATTTATGCGGTATGTAAAGTAGGTAGCTCTTTAAAAAAAAACTGTGAAAACTAGATGCATCTGTTTCTTTGTACAATCTGGTCCAACCGTCCACTCTGTTCAAGTCTTGAGCAGCATTGTATGTTGTTGTGGGTTTTTTTTTGTACAGTAAAACTAGCCTTTCTGTATACTCTGCAAAGTCCACTATGTTGTGGCCTTTTATTGTTCACTGTGGGCCAACATCAGGGCCAGTTTTTTGTTTTGGCTGATATCATCTCGGTGGTCAAGTGATCTAGCTAGAGAAGTAGGACACTGAATTGTACAAATCTGGTTAGGTCAGGTGGAGAACATAACCTCATCATGTGACCAAACTGCGTAATAAGATATATGTTTAATTTTACAGGTGATCAATTGTGCTGTACAAATAATTCCCTTAATGTGCCTTGCTGAGCTCAGACTAACTAAAACTAACTAGTACATTATTCTTCCCTGCTCATCTATAACAAGCAAATTGAATTTTTGACCTATCTAATGCTGGCATTTAAAACCTTGCTTGTTGTGGTTATTATTTGTGTGATCAACATGAAATAGTTTTAGCTAATAAGGTTCACAATGATAAGAAGAAATTTGCAGTATTTCCAGCCTGGGTAATTTATGCTGGCTATTCAATTGGTTTAAAGTTGGCAACCAGCGTGATGCCTGTAATGCTCTCTTCAATATATTTTTTTTCAAAACTAACTTTCTTGCTTCATAATTAGGATCATCATGTGTTATCTACGTGAATATAATTATTACAGTAGTACTTCAGTCCTACTAAACACATTTCTGGTTCTATATTATGTTATTGAAAATATATGCAAGGCCATAAATCAAAGCATAATAATAATGTACTTCATATTTCTTACTGAGTTCACCCAGCATTCTGGTTGAAGAGTTTGTTTCTCCTTTTTAAGTATTCAGTAATAAATTTAGTGAGAAGCATGAAAAGTAATTTATATAGCAAATTCATTGTGTGCAATTTATTTCTTAGTTGGCAATGTTGAGCTTTCTTGAACTATTTTAGGAAGGGAGGTAATTGAATCTATATCCAGGTTGTATCTTTCAGTTATCACATTTTTAGATATGGGTGTGTAGATATTTGAATGTAAAGTCATTGAAACATTGTTACACTTGCAACTATACACTTGATATAATATATATATGTATACACACATTATATTTTATTACTTTAACATGTATCTATATTATTTATTCTTACTATGTATATTTTGTACTTGATGCCATATTGTATACTGTATGAACAGTGGTGTTGTGTTTACTCCTGATGGCTAGAATTGGGTCCTGTACAATCACAAATGTCAATAACATTCAATAAAGATATCAATTACATCATTCTCTGTTGGATTTTTACATTCATTTGTTGGCATTAGTTGAAATATGTATTTGTTTATAGACTATAGCGCTGGTAACAAAACATCTGTAAGCTCAAAAAGCATTTAAACGCTTAAGACACAAAACAGACATACCGTAATAGTAATTTTATATACCCGGTAAGTATACGAACTAAACTGGCACTCTAGACTCTACAAAATATAACTTTATAGACTAGCTTTATTTTAACACAAACCTATGTAAGGTGAAGGTTTGGGAGAACCCACAACAGTCGTGACACAGTAGAATTCATAGAGTGGAAAACGCCCACTAAAGTCATGGTAGTAGTAGCAGTCATAACTGTAATAATAGACATACATAGGTATAATTGTAAGAAATGCCTTGACACTATTTGGCACTATAAAAATGTTAGACAAAAGATGTTTGAAAATATATTAGTTAATAATAATAAATAATTTAGTTTGTCCCAAATCACTGAACAAGAAACACCAATGCAAATCTTCTTCTTTGTTCAATTCATTGAAAATCTCGTGGCAGTATGTTTTGCACCATTACGACCCATAAGCCCAAATTCATACACAATTTACTTAAACACTTCTACTAGGAATGTTTTCGCCACACGGTGCTACTTAGGCTTGGAGTTGAGTCAAGTGACTATCTCTAAAGGTCGGACTGTAGCGATTGTTCATCTATATACTCTTTATATTGGTGGAAGTTTGTTCGGAAGGGCCCTTATAGTTATAAGTGAAGAAAGCTGTCTGTATCCATGACATACAAACATCTGATGTCAAGACTTTATGATTCACTTGTATGGTGTGTTGTACATCAGCAACCTAACTCTGGTGTGTTGTAGGTACATCAGCATTATAACGTTGGTGTGTTGTACATCAGCAATATAACTTTGGTGTGTTGTACATCAGTAACATAACTTTGGTGTGATGTACATCAACAATCTAACTTTAATGTATTGTATATCAGCAATCTAACTTTGGTGTGTTGTAGGTACTCTCACTGACACTTATAAAAGAAGTAAGATACACAACCATTAGAAGACCAGTGCCGCTGGCGACATGTACCATTCTTAACTTTACCATAGGTCAGAGGTGGCGGTTTTGGGTCGAGAAGACAATCCTATCGATTTTGTAATCGCATTAAAAATGTTGGAGTACTGGCCCTTTCCATACATATCTCACAACCACAGATCTATTTTCGGTGATCTCAACTCGCAAGAGAAGCGTCATGTCTTCAGTGGTTATAACTAAGTAAATGCTGTATTCATTTATTTTTTTTACAAATTGATTAGCCATTACATGTTGGTTATGTGTTTGTCTTGATTATTAGGTCGCCTATAGGTCTACTAATTCCGTTTTTAACTCTATAAAAGACCGTTTGAAACCCAGAGTTTTTATTCTCGTTTCTTTAATTTTTTGTATCAAAACTTCAACCAACTTAAGAATGACATGAGATGAAAGTTTTTGTTTAAAACATGTGCTACACTACTTCACCCCACCCGCGTAGTTCCCCATCGGATCATTATCGTGATGGCTCGCTTGTAGGCCTATATCTGGACTGTCGCCCGGTAGCACAAATTCCAGACTATAGGTCTGGACCACCAAGCACCAGGGTGGGGTTGAGGCACATTGCTTCCTCCCCACCTAGGATCGGGGCGTCTCGGTGGTGCAATTATTCGGGTACGGAATGGGCTACCTGAACTTTTTAGGATAATCAACAACTCGAATCGGCATCTTTTTAAATACGTAGATTGTTATTTCGTACATCAGCCATAAATAAAAGACAAACCCATTGTTCTCCCCCCCCCCCCTTTTCCACCCTATTCTTTTCCTCATAATATCGCGTTTAGCTGAAATTAAAATATTATAAGCATTACATTCAATTGATAAGTTTAACAGGCGTTTGAAGCTAGAAATTTTATTCAGCTGCCTCAGAAAGTATATTTTAAATTTAGCACGCACACATAGGCCTACACACAAAAAAATCTGGTAAATGTTTAGACTTTAGACAATAGGGAAACTTTCCTAGCAACAGATCAATGAATCGATAAGAACTCGAAAGACAATAGCATAATGCGATTAACCGGATATGTCAATAAAAGAACAAGGGTAAACCACTTTCCGCTACCAGCTAATTGTATAGGCTACTTTAGTGGGATGTCCATAAGGGGTTGTTTTGTTATATTTATTTTTTCTGCCCCCTTCTGTTGCTGGTGTAGTGGTTACCAACACACTTTCAAACTTTGACATTCCCGAAGGGGGTTGGGGGCGGTGAAGGGCATGTGGGCGGTACAAACGTAACTGATATAATTTGAGCACCTCAGCTATATGAATCGATTAGTTTTTGGATGAAATGTTATGTAAACGCAAGTGCTGCTAAATATCCGATACCCCCCCCCCCCCCCAACAGTATGCCTACATATTATTATATTAATAAGAAATGGGAATCGCAGTGACTTTTCGATGAAGTAGGGGTCAGTATTTAGCAAATATGATGTGCGGCCAGCTGGTCCAGTGGTTGGTTCACCGGACTGTCAACACTGCTGACCGATCACTGTCGCCCTTAAATTTGATAATGTTAATGATATTTTGATTTCCTGAGATGTCTTTGAATGCGTTTCTGTCCTATCCGATGACACCGTAACTGTAGTAAAGCGGTATAGATAGGCCTAAGTAGTAATCATACAAACTAAGTAGTTATTGTAATGCTTGAAAATATACATATAAATTCTTTAGTCATATAATAGGCTAGGCTACTTATATACTTTTCAAATAGTTTCTACAGTTTGATCATTTCAAAGTTATAAATTGTAAGCCATTTATTTTTTATTAAAGAAAAAAAAAACAGAAATATTAGCTCAAATAAAACGGGCTAATTATCTCCCTTTATTTATAAAAATGTTTCCACATTTGCTTCAATAGTGATGCCGAACAAGTTCTGTTTTGTATTATAATAAATATTACTGATTATTAGACCTAAGGCTTTTGCAACCAAAATTGAAACAAAAATAGACAATTGCTAGCAACACACCAGGCAAACGATTCACATTAATATTGAGTTATTTAAACTTTAAACCTTTAAATTCTTACAATATGTTTCCTTTTCAGATAATTAATCACACAAAAAGTCTAGTCCGCCAAAAAATTGCGGAAACTATAGTCCAGACGGGCGGAAAGGTGGGGGGGGGGGGTCGCTAAAAGAAAGTTAGGGGGGGGGGATGAGCGGAAAAAAATGTAAAAGGGAGCGGTGAGCCGAAAAAAGTTGGAGAACATATGGTTTAGAGTTTAGAGCCATACATTGTTACAGTTTAAATTGCTCTCTACCTATCAGAAAGTCTTGAAGTGCCAAAAATATAATTTTCTTTAGTAGCCTTAACTAGTAGGCCCTATGGTGAACTTTATCGAATTCTTTGGAAAAAAATCTAGTCTAGTAATGTAAGATCAATTTGGTTATTTTCTAATAATTTAGACAAGTCATCTATTAAACCGATCTAGATTTAATTGTGTTTCACATGATCTGTTTTTTTCCTGAAGCCGTGTCGATTTTGGGCACAGTGCAATAGGCCTAGGCTATGTTTGTCTATAAAAAGTATTAGGCCTAGTGTTTAAAAGTATTGTATCATTAATTTCCATTAGGAATAGACAGATGAAATTTCTAGGACACATCTATAGGAAAAATGGTATAGAAAGACTGGCTTTGTGTGGGAAAATATCTGGTAAGAGAGACAGAGGAAGACAAAGGCTAACATATGTAGAAAGCCTGAACGAATGGGCCACGAACAACAACATAAGTAATAATAACTTTCTGCAAAAAGCTAACAACAGGAAAGAATGGAGAGTCATGACCGCCGATGTCTGTTCCAGACCTGGCACGTAAAGAAGAAGAAGACCATTAATTACTGAAATGTTAATTAGCTTATTGGAGTTTTATGCTTTAAAAATATTACTAATAACAATATAGATCTAGTGTTTATTATATTGCATAATATATTATATAAGCTTATATTATACATAATAATCTTCTACATTTATCAATCAATCCGAAATGAGAATCCCCTATCAGTTAAAGAAATTGATTTACCGGTTGAACGAGGCCAGGTTTTAGGCAATTGACGGCCAACTGAAAGCACGAGAGAGCCAGTTCTTGGGCAGAAAATAATTATGTTTCTTCCATTTATTTCACAAAGGATTCCGTGGGAAATACAAACAAACAAACAATAAGTAAGTTGATATATTCTTTAAGCTTTATGTGTTTTTAAGAAAGCATACATGTCTAGATAAACATTTGGTAGCTAAAGAAGTAGGTAGGAGAGAACGTTAGTGAGAGAATGGAAAATGAGATTATCAAACTATGACAAAAGAAAGAACTATGGATGAACTGATATAGTCTAATTATATAAATTTAAATATAATATTATAATGACATATTATATATATATACATATATTTTCTTTCAGATCGTTATAATTTCAAACATATTTGAAATGTTTGTTACCGTTAGATACGGAGGTGAGTAAATCTATACAGTTTTAGTTAGATCTATCATAACAACAAACATTTAGAAGGGAATTATTTTATCTTCTTATTTCATAATAACAAAACAACCCAAAAGGCCAATTATTCTAGTGGTGCCCATGTTTCGCTTCCTGTCCTCGTAAAATTGTAAAAATAGTTCAAACTTATTAAGTGTTTGCAGAGCAATCAAGAGGTTGATTTGTGTGAATACATTATGATTTTGTACACTTTACCATAACATTCTATAGAACTAATAAAAAAATTGATTAAAACCGATAATAGCTTTCAATAGTGATAATTTGTGCACCGTGGACTTAGACTTGTAAAATAATGTATTGAATAGGATCACGTAGCACCAATCAAAAGTCAAAAGAAGGTGTATTTAATGCTGCCGTTAGTTAGTTATGAAGCACAGACCCGGTGTCTAGCCGAATTGTTCAAGGTCACAGGACAAAACTAGTTTGCGTCTCTCCAATCTCCATTGAGGACCATTGCGTACATCAAAGAGTCGTCGTCGGCATCCGTCCGTCTCGAGAGACGATGGTGTAGCTTCATGGAATCATGGGTGAGGTATCCAATTGCACCGCCTAGAATGGCTGTGTAGGCCAACCCGTGAAGGCAATCCCTGCCGCACTTGAGGCACATCAAAGAGTAGTGCACATCTAAAAGATGAAGCCGACATTTGGTTTGATGTTGTTTTTATCGCAAGTCATAGTTGGTATTTGGAGAAAAAAAAAGAAACACAATATCTAAGACAAAATAGTGTTAGCAAGGCATTTCAAGAATTGTTTTGCGTGAATCCAATATATTTTTTTTTTAATATTTCCATCAGAACCAATAAAAAAAATAATAAAGGGTGTGCTACTTGAAGTAATGACTACCCTCCAACCAACAAACCAAAATCCGGTTTTAAAAATCAAAACCGGTTTTCAGATTCAAAACCGGAATCCGGTATTCCGGTTTTCGTTTAACATCACTAATTGCTATGTAGAATACAAAAAAATGGTATTTACTATTTAGGCCTACCCTCAATATGTTGTATTTATAAAACTATCTCTCCCTCATTCTTAAACTCAACACGGACAATGTTCTGTGGACTTTACAAAAACTTGAACATGAACTGTTTTATTTAATTTAGGGCCTTAACTATGTAGTTATCAAGTCATATTCCGGTTAATAATATGATTCACAGCAGGGGTTGAGCAAAGGGGCAAACACGATTCTCCCCACTCAGATAGCCTATATCTAATCTGATATAACTTTTCTGTGTTCTGTATTGAGTTCCTCGCGTCTCTTTAAAAGGCATAGACTAGGCCTAAACAAGTATAGACGTTGCCATACGCTCTACACAGTTTTGTATGACTTGTGGCTCGTCATTTTTCATACCTTTGTTATATCTCTATTTCTACCTTTTGTTGCCCCGCTTTTTGCTGCCTCATTTATGTAGTTGAAAGTATCTTTTTCAGACCATAATAGGTTCCGATGTGGGGGGGGGGGGGGATTTGAATTAAAGGCAGATGCTTATTTGGAGTGGCTATCTTTTGGTGTGTAACAAAGGACATTCATGACTTGTTTAAATGGGAGAGTCTCCAGATTTGGCAAATAAATCCCTAAGATTTTACCTGATTCGAATTCAAAACCTTCACAATGGCGAGCGAGGAAGCGCTGTCACTTGATCCCAGTTTGTTCACGTGCTCACATAAGTGACATAGGCCTAATCCACCACTCGTCGACAGGCATCTAAATACATGTAGTCGAAACCAATTTAAAGTCAGAATTATTTCCCTTTCTTTCTCTTGCTTTCCATATAAAGTTGCGTGTTTTGTTATATTTATTTTTTTACCATCTCCCTTCATGTAGAGATAGGCTAGTGGTGCCTAAGATCGGTGTCAAAAGTAGCCAATCCAATTCGCTTGGCGGTCTTTAAAACATTGCGCATACACCTGTGGTACCTCATAGAACGAACGTAATCGGTTCCGGCAGCTCGTTTGTTCAATGAGGTGTTCGCTCTACGAAACGTGATTTCACATAGACTTCTATTGTGGAAATCGTTTAATTCAATCCTAGCTAGAATGGAATGGCCTAGAGTGGGCTAGACTTGAATGGAGGAACTCTGCTGTTCTTCAGCAAAAGCTCGAGCCTTTTTGCTTTGCCCTGGTTGGTAGAGCTAGTCTTAGGTGGCATGTTTCTCCCACTTCTTCAGTATGTTTCTAAAGTGGCAGATGATCGTAAAATTGTCACGCCCACCATCATGTCCACTTCAGTTTAGTTTAGGTGCCACTCCAAAGCAAACTTTTGAGCATCCTCCCATTTCTTTACTGACCGCGCTAGTAAGAACTCAGCCCTTTTTGTTCTCTCGCTCCTCTTCTGACAAGATTTCCTTCTATGCTTCTCTGTGCTCTTTTTCCACAAATGCTTGGAGTTATTCCTCAGTGATCTCGACTTCGTCGCGGTGTTCACCTTTAAAGCGGTCCTATAGAGCGATTGCAATAGGCGTGGCTTAGGTTTTTTAGGGACGTAATTGTGTAAATAGCGGCCATCTTGGTGATAATGGCATTAATGGGGAATAAACATTGTTACTTACCATGTGTATTTTAAACCCAAAATACAAGGAATTAGTTTCCATTAATCTTGATATTTAGGCTAACTGTGATACTAGACTCTAGTCCAGGGGTCGGGAACCCATGGCTCGCGAGCCAGATGTGGCTCTTTTGATGGCTGCATCTGGCTCGCAGACAAATGTTCGATTATTAAAAAATGTTTTTTTAAATACTTTTTGATCTACAAATTAATTGCATATCAATATTTCATTCTACAAATGAGCTAAAGTCTACTGCAGGGCAGCATCAGAAGAATTCAGAGACATAATTGTTGTACTTTTAGTGTTGAAATTACACAAAATGCACACATTTACTTGAATTTTTAGTTTTAAACATAATGTATAGCTCTCACAGAATTACTTTTCAAAATATATGGTATCCATGGCTCTCTAAGACAAAAAGGTTCCCGACCCCTGCTCTAGTCCTTAGTAGTCCATCCACGATATATACAAGATTTTAGGCTTTTATAGTTTTTCAATAGCACTTAAGAAACGTTGTACATTCTGCTTTATTCTTTACTTTTAGATAGTATTTAACTTACGGAACCTTTTCCATTGATTTTTAATGGTTTAAATTTTAGTTGCACACCATTTAGCTTTGAATGTTAATTTACAGCGCTTGACAGTGTTTTATATATGTTTTACGTTATATTGTTGAAATGACCACATTTAAAAATAAAACCTTCTTAAGGCTATAGTAACACGGCTGCCATTTATCACCACTAGACAAAGTAAACAAACAGCACGCGCTTTTTGTCACGTGATTGCAAACGCTCTACTTAAGATAAAGACCACCTCAGCAGACTTTTGTCCTCATTCTCTCTCATGTTTCTCCTTCCCGCGACCTTCCCCCCTCCTCTCGATACATAGGATTTTTCGCGAAATCGGTGGTCCGGCGCGAGGTTCGTTCTATGGAACGGGCTCGTTCTACGGGACAATTTCGCATTCGCGGCGGAGTTCGTTCATTATACGGATCGTTCGTTATGTGAGGCGTTCGTTCTACGGGGTACTATATATAATAGTTATATTTAATATTTAAAGTAACTTCATATTTTTGAAATTTTAGCTATAAAAAAATATACGCCTTATAGAGAACTGCGTATTGACATTATAATTGCTGGGTATTATCGCGCCAGTTACGCCAAGCTAACGGTAATACCCTATCATTTAAACTTAGCACTGCTCGACGTTTTAATTAAAGTCTTAAAAGATCACGTGAGTGTCAATTTGAATAATCCGCTCCACACACGATCATGTCAATCAGATCAGGTCCCCTGGGTTGGCTTAACAAAAAAAAAGCTTCGCTAATTTTATTTTTTTTCAAGAATTTCATTGATTATTCCGTCTAAGAAAAATCAATAGGTCGTGAACATATTGGGTAGATCTAGGAGTGATGAATAATAAAATGAAAACAACTTTTTAAAATCCTGTTCTATACTAATAAACTGGGTGGAGAATAGATAAGATCATTAGAAGGACAAGATAAGAATTTTCTTTTAAAATATTGGTCTCCACAGCTCATCACACAAATTGCGGCCAACTAAAATGTTCATATCATTCCAACCCAACGGTTATAACTTACTCTCGATTTTTCTCTAGGTGTGCGCCATCTGTATTCTCTATAGGCCTAGATCGATTCCAGTGTAAGCGTCAACTTTTAAGGCTGCCTTTTTTTAAATGTTGTTTTAGCTTGCAATTTTGTCTATCGCGTGTCTGTGTCCATTTTCGAACAATTCTTTTTGTTTGATGGACATGAAATTGTACATGGCCTGTCATTCCCGATGACAATAGTCAATAGGCAACAGTATTATAAGAATATTAATTGCCCAATGTTCTGCCAACATTTCGATCTAAATCTCGGCCAAATGTTGGGCCAATATCGGGCTAATTTAAATATTTTGTGCTGTTACAACAGTAGGTTGGCATTGACCTTTGTTGTAAGAAAATCCTGGTGGATTCTGCACTTTTTTTTTAGTCGGCTAAATTTGTATGTTTAAAAATATATCCATAGAGGCCCTATAGATCTACTAGAGCCGATACATATTAGATTCTATTATATCGCTACCAATAAAAATGTTACGCACTTAATCTGGAAGCTATAGAGTCTACTATTATTCTTTTTACAGATAATATGGAGCAGATTTTCAACCCTTACTGTCGGAATGATGTATTTTTAAAATGTATCAAGTTCCAATGCCAATGTCAACCAGACGGTGTGTAAAGGCCTGTCTAACAAACAAAATATCATTCTACTATTTATTGTTTAACGTCGTAAACACAAAAGTATGATATTCTGAATATTAAAAATGTATGGTTCTATTAATATCCTTTGTTTACGAATGTGTGGGAGGGGTGTAATGTGTGCATCAAGGCAATATCGCATTACTATAACAGCTTCCATTTGAGTTGACATATAGCCCTATTTACTTGCGTCAAAGTTGATTTGTTTTTCTTTGTTCCCAGAGTGCATTGAGCTGGCTGATGAACGTGGAGTAATAAAGCATTTACGTCGTTTCCCTAACGACTACGCTAAAGACTTCCTGAAGGATCGGGAGATTCTGGTGCTGCTTAGCATAATTCCTAGCAGTAAGTCTAGTAATTATTTGCTGGCTGTGGGTTTCAATGCACACCATTGATGTTGCAACGGATTGCGCAAGTTGAGCAATGCACCACATTTGTTAAGATATGGGTTGTGAAAGTTGAGGAAATGCACAACATTGGTGTAGATATGGATTGTGCAAGTTGTGCAATGCGCACCATTGGTGTTGCAACGGATTGTGCAAGTTGAGTAATGCGCACAATGGTGTTGCAACGGATTGTGCAAGATGTGCAATGCACACAACATTGGTGTTGCAACGGATTTTGCACGTTGTGCAATGCACACAACATTGGAGTTGCAACGGTTTTTGTAAGTTGAGCAATGCTCACTATTGGTGTAGATATGGATTGTGCAACGTGTGTAGCACACACAATTGGTGTAGATATGAGTTGGGCAAGTTGAGAAATACACAACATCGATGGAGCAATGGATTGTGCGAGTAGTGAAATGCGCAACATTGGTGTACCAATATATTTTGCAAGCTGTGCAATACATAACACTTGTGTAGCAATGGATTGTACAAGTTGTGCAATGCACAAGGGCCCGGTGCTCACAGGGCATCTGGAAGTATAAAAAGAATTTTTCTTATGAAACTTAGAATAGATAGGTTTACGAAGGGGTCAACCATCGAAGCAATGGGGCACATGTCCTCAAAAACCTTGCTTCGCTAGTGTTTCAGACTGTCATCCTAAATACCTATAGTATTGAATTTAGATATTCTAATTATCAATAGATTAGGAATAGATTGAAATTGAAAAAAACAACATTGATTTATTAAATATTCCAATTTTGAAATTCTAATTTATTTTTTAAACTTAATAGGCCTATTAATCTTTTTGGCATTTTTAAAATAACGTTTAAGAATCAATTTCAGACCAATTTTATCTATAAGGCAAGTGAAAAAGCGTTCACGAGTAGGCTATCTGTGGTCACGGCATACAAGTGTATGTGTGGCCAACACAATGCCTAGCCGTCTTACTTATCCCCAACTACTGTCAGGTAGCTTTCACATCAGAGCTGTGTGGACATCCCCAGGTCTCGAACCCGGTATTTTCGACGCATAATTCTTGCTAATTGAATAGCCTACTAATATTTCTATTCTTTGTTTCTACACCGAAGAAAACTTACAATTCTCTTTATTTTTACCGTCTCTTTTTTTTGTAAGGTGAGACAAGCAATAGCGAAGACAGCAACACGACGAAGAAGCCTACAACAAGTACCACGTACAAGCCTCTGCTACTTAGTTTCCAGAATAATCAACATTTTATTGGTAAGTTAAAGTGCTTTGCTTACTAGCACGATTAGTTAAACATAGAGCTACTATGGTCAATAGGCCTATGTTACATTTATATTTTCATTTTTCCCCACTAGATGGCGACACGTAGGCCTAGGTTGTGGTGTAAAATATATACCAAGTTACCCCGGGTATATTGTGTAAAGGAATGTCTGTAATTTAAGTGCCGCTCATTTTCGTTTTACCGTTGATTTTTAAGTATACTTAATCATGACAACGTTTTCTTTCTACCACACTACGCAAAAGAGCTGCACGGCTCATTACTAGCGATTATTCACAACACCAATAGTTACTCAATACTCAGACCTTGGATGAGCGTAGGACGCGATAATCTTCTTTATAGAGGGAACGTCTGTTATATATAAGAAGATATAGTTAAATCATTAAATCTAGAAACACTAGAGGACAGAAGGGCAAAGTAGTAATAATACACAAGGCATTCAATTCTAATTTAGACATAATACAATACTTAACTTGTTGCAATGCTCAGATAAACCCTTTCTTTTTCCCTTATGCCGAACTTATGCAATAATAAATGCATATAATTACTCTTTCTTCCCGAGTGGCATCTTTATTAAATGGTACATGGGAAATTCTTGTACAGTACCGGTATTCAAGTTCCATAACCGGCATCCTTGTGATTATAAAATTGGCTCTCTCTCAGGATCACAGACAAATTTTGCTTGGAAGAAAAAGAGAAGTACGCAGTGTGATGACGTAGCTTTTTAGTGTCTTGGGTGTCGGATGGGGCACATTCACCGAGCGGAAGCGCGTTCGACTGGAGTACCGAAGGTCCTGGGTTCGAATCCTGGTGAAGGCTAGGATTTGTTCCCGGAACTGGAGGGTGTCTACCCATCTCTAAGGTGTAGGCCTACCTGACATTTGTTGGCGTAAAGTAAATTAAAGGTGGCTGGGCATTGCGCTGGACACAGAAACTGGTGAACGCTGCTTCACTGGCCCTATGATCAATTTGCTCCGACGGGATACTTTACTTTAGGAATGTATAATGTATGTGTGTTAGTGTTGTTGAGCAATGTTGTGGGTAAATGCAAACGGTGAACGTAGGCCTACGAAGCTAGCCAGGGTTTAAAAGCTTTGTATGTATTTATAAATGTTTTCCGGTTAATTGCCAAAATAGTAGGCCTAAGCGTTGATTGCTTTATATACTTTATAAAATCACACGGTCACCACAAGCAGAGCCATCGCGTGATGTTTTTTTTTTTACCCAAGATGCATTCTAACAGCGCCATCTTGTATTTACTTAGACCAATTGATTGCCCAAAGAGAGGACACGGTGATGGATTCACCAGCACGTAGGCCAAAGTCCATCATGGCTGACGCAGACGACAGTAAGCCGGTTAGGTCAAGATCCAGAAATAGCAACACCGTGACGAAGAGGACAAGTGCCAGAAGAGGTGCTAGAACCATTTCCGTGCGCAAAAACTAGCCACAGTTTGCTCTAATTTTGGGTTGATTTTTCTTTAATGAGTAACAGAGTTGATGTACCAGCATACATTGTCACTTTACTACTTTTATTAAATGCATACACAACGTATAATAGACATCCATTAATGACATTCATAAACTAACCCAGATCCGTATATAGCCTATGTTAAAACTGTCTCAAACAAGACACATATCACAATTATAAATAATAGGCTACAAGTGTTTTCCCCACTTTCTTTGCATTTACTAGATTAGTAAAGATCTATCAATCGTATTAGTACTTTCGCAATACTAAATAACAGGGGAAGTAATTCTTGTACAGTATTCAAGTGCCATAACCGAAATCCTTGTGATTATATAAATATAAGGAAAGTATAGATTGTGATGACTTAGCATATTGAAAATGTATTGAAACCAGAAAACTGTGAGAATTACTTGTTATTTTCTTTACTGATATGAGTCAGATAGTCTAAGATAAAGTTATGCCGGCTCTCCCATTTACTTTAGTTCAAGGACATGTAAAATGTAATGTTTGGCTAAACTATATCTAATTTAATCTAAAGATACTTAATACAATAATGTATGCAATCTGTTGAGTGTAGATTTATCAATTTATTCTACAACTGATAGCAGTTCCTGATCAATTCAATTAATTATGTGAACAATATGCTTTTCCCCACACAAATGACACATAAAACTATTGTGAGATTTATTCAAACATTCCTTTGACATATAACCAAGAATAAAACTTCTACAATGATATTTTTTTGTGGCTGTTGTATTTTCATACTAGAATATTTTTTCTAAACATAAAATAAATTGTTAAAACTTTAGATAAAAAAAAAATTGCCAAGATGAACAACTTGATATTAAAACTGAAAACAATAAAAAAACAACAACAAATGATGAGGGTTTATTTTTTTTTTCCTTCTCAAATGTACAAATGTTTTTAAACAATAAAAACAAATAAAAAAACAAAACAAATTAAAACATGTTAATTAAAACAGAAATCGAAAATGGAGCAGGCAAAGAAAAAAAAATGTAGACAATATCAGTACTGGTAGTGTAGTATGTTCAATTCTTGTCAAAGCTGATGGTATACACAAAATTTGCAAATGTTCATTAACCCATTGAGTACAAATTAAGGTAAAGAATATTTATGGCATACATGTCTCATTATACATTGATATTGTCATTCAAGACAAGGTTTAAGAAAACATTTATTAATCTGTTTGATTTTTTTTTTTTGGTAATGGGTAACATATACTGGTACATCCAATGGTTTGAAATATTAAGATTCAAGAAATGTCATTTATTTTGTTGTCATGAATGGACTGGTCTGTATGGAGACATTCACTAGTTCAGTTTTGGGAACTCTCTTGCGCCGCACTACGGTTGCTGTATGCTTCTTTCTCTCACCTGGAATTGATGAAACACACAAATTGTATATGTCCTAGGCAAAACATTAAAGAGTCAACAAGTAAAACACAGTTAATAGATAGGACAATATTGTCATCTCTGCCCTTTGTAAGACAATATTTATAGCAATTAAAATTAAATTATATCCTATGCTAACAGTAAGGTTCATTAATTTAAATACTGTTAGGTCCTAGGTAATACAATATAGGCTTTTAAGTAAAAATTCAATAATGTTTCAGATAGGACAATACTATTCAAATAAAATACAAAAATGTCCTACTTAGAATGATAAGACTCATGAACCTAGATAATTTTAATGGCAAATCTCTTTTTTTGGGGGGTTAAAAAGGCATGGTTAAAATTAATGGCTACAAATGGCATTAGAATTATTTCTGGAAAAAAAAGATGCAAATTTCAGGCTACCGAAACATTAAAATGTACTTAATATATTACTAGTGCAATTTTACTTAAATAAAGGGTAACATAACTTAAACTGACAATACAGATAAAATAATTTATAAACAGTCAACCAACAGACCATAAATACACATTAAAACACACACAAACACACAAAAGAATAAATACAGGTCTCAAATTAAAGGCCATACCTGTATACATGAATCACCTTTACCTGTCTTAGTTTTTTTATAGCATGAAATTTTATGAAATTAGATATTTTATGAAATGTATATATGAATTACTCAAAGAGTCAAACTCAAACAGTCAAAATTTCAAGTTTTTTAACTAACCCTTTTTTTTTCAATCTTTACTTGTTAAATTTAAAAATGTGTTTTAATGAATTCTTTTTAAACTAGATGGTATGGGATATTATAAGGTAGGTCGCATAAATATTATATCAAAACAGTCAAAACTTTCTACATTTCATTTTTTTAACAAAATAACCCTTATAGCCCTGGACGCGTATATTTTCCTCCAACTATTTCTTTCTTTAATCCCAGACACGTATATTTACCTCCAAATACAAAATCTCCTGGAACCCGGCCGCGTATATTTCCCCCATGGAATGGTGTCTATTTAAAGATCAAAATAAAGGATTTGACCTTCCACCATAGTCTCGGGCAGAATATTTATTTGATAGCTGAATAGTTGAATTTTATTTCGCTTTTTAAATAATGAAAATTAGCCAATTACTGAATTTTTTTTTGTGAAATTAAAAGTGCGGTCCTAATGGACGCTACCGAATTACCTTCCGTTATTATGGCGGTAGATGTTGATGTGACTTTTTCTTATGGATTATTATTACAAATGAATACAATTACTTTATGAATCAGATTATTCTAGTAAGGTAAGTTATTATGTTTCTAGCAATTTACGCTCTACGTGTTATCATCAATTTTTACCAACAAAAAAGTTAAAAAATAATTTCGGAACCCTATTGATGTCTCAGCCATTCTGAAATAAAGTCTGGGATGGAGGGAATAATTAGTAAAATAATGTCCGGGACTGAAGGTATACATAGCAGATAAGTAGGTCGGTACGGGAAGGGTTAAAACAACTGACAAGGCACTTTTTAGACATATTCTTTCTTTTTGTGTTTGTGTGCATGGATGTGTGAACCAAGTGTACTAAATCATTTCAAAAATCAGACTGACACTGCATGTTCTAATAAAACTATAAAGGAAAGACAAATTAATCAATAAGACTTTGACAAAATACTTTTTAAAATATCAACCAGCACATGTTAAAGAAAGAAGAAAAATGTACCAATCAACAGGGACTTCCCTTTGCCGTTGGTAGAACTAGCTGAAACTGGACATTTTCTATCAGCTGGAGATCTTCTTGGTGCAGTTATTTGTCGCTTCAGAGCTGCACCTGAATTAGAAGAAATGCACATCTGTGTACTTGATACCATGAGACAACAAGTCTAAGTAAAACTCAATATTTATGCCCTATTTAAGTTTTCTGGGCATTTTACTGGCCACTCCAACCCCTAGTATGCCGAGGCCACAGAAACCGGGGAACGCTGCTTCAGCAGCCCTATGGATACTTGATACTACTACTTTAGTTTGCAACAGAATATTACCTTTTTTTAAAAAAGAGACAAACATTTCATTTCGTACTAAAAAACAACACAGGAATTCATTTCCTACAAAATTATAGATAAAAACAATTTCAAAGCAAGTGATACATATTTAAGCTCTTACTTTAAAATCATTTCAAAATTCCCAAATTTCCCCCAAACTTTGCAAAAAAAAATAATCACAAACAAATATCTATCTTTCTATATATAACTAATTAGGATGTGTGAAGTGTCTTGATGTTAACCCATAGTGTAGAATGGTGGCAAAAAAATGAACTTTTTATAGGTGGACTTTTTCCAGTACTCATTAAAAGATCTATGATAATTTGGGAAATAAACAACTGCTAAAGTTAATGTTTTCTTAACAAAATAGTAATTGATAGTTTACTTTGTATAAATATTTATCAGACTGCTTTCACAGACTTTCACAACAAAATTAGACCTCTGAATATGTATATTTATTTTATTAATCCATCAGCTGTGACAAGACATAGTTTATTGTTAAGGCTCTGGATACATTTAAATTTAAAACCAGTATAATGAATTCTTAATCCTAGATTTAAATAAAAAAAATAATTACCAGCTAAAAGTGATTTCCCTTTGCCCCTTGAAGAACTAGCTGAAACTGGAATTTTTCTATCAACAGCTGGAGATTTGATTCCTGCTTCATCTGAATGTGAAGAACTGTTTTCTGAAGAGCCTGACTTCACGAGTGGAGAGCCGCTTGGTTTAAATTTCAGGCGTGGAGATCTTGCGGGTTTGGCATTGACCAGCGGAGAGTTAACAAATTTAGCTTTTGACACTGGGGATCTTTTTGCTGCCGGCTTGAGAACTGGGGCCTTTGATGATTTAGGGCTGATGACCCTTACAACTTTTTTCTTAGGTGTTGCTGGAGATTTTGTTGGTCCTTTCATTTTTTTTAAGCACTGGTCTTCAGGTTCTTCACTCTTTCGTTTTCTTGACTGAAGATAAAATAAAAGGTAGCGGTGCTGGATCATGGTAGGCTACATGGAAACATGGCTAAACTAAAACTATGAGTTTTAAACAGCAAACAATTCTAGATAAGATGACACAATATAACTGACATGATGCTTTATACAACCAATTTAGGCTGATTTCAGAATATTTAATAAAAAAATATGACTAAAGACACTCGCTATGGGACTTTGTTAATTGTGATGCAACCCCATGAAATGGTACTGAAGTAGACTAAATAGATATTTAGTTTTAGTTTTAATAAAAACTTTAATTCAATTATCTATACATTTGTGAAAAAAAACTCTAAAATCGATTAATTTGATCAAAAGTTATTCAAAACTACATAAATAAAGGTACAAGAAGTTTTGGAGACAAATGAAAAAGAAAAGAAAATGATACCGATTTTTTATAATTTAGCATTGCAACAGATAATTAGATATTACCAGGATGAATAAATATCAAACAATCACCATGAAATTTAGTAACCTGACCACACTTATTATGAGTCAATACACAAGCTGTTAAAGTTGTGGGCATTTAATACAATAGTTTATCCGACTTACGTACTGGTTTGTGGGGTAGCATCACAATTGTATTTATAAATTTGAAGGAAAATTTTTTTATTTTTTTTCCAACATAGCAATGCATTAAAATAAAACAATTCAAAAAAATAAACTAAGTTGCTAGTTGTAAACAACATTTCTCCAAGTCCATTGTGCTGAAAACCGAATTAATTTCTTACAATGTTCTTTATGGAGAGAAACATAAAGAAAAAATTCAACCCAAGAGATAAAAATGAAAATAGAAAGGAACAGAAGTTGGTAAAAGAATAAAATAAAAAATATCTAAAGTCAAGTCTAAGGTTTATTTCGGTTTATTGAATCCTCCAGTCTAGATGTAACATTGAAATGACAATATTCAGCCTTTTATTATGATTGATAAAAATAAGATGTTTTTATTTACTGAATTATAATTTATTAGCCTAGAAAAATGAATGCAATCCACAAAGGAACACACCAAAAAAAACAACCCAGTCCTTTTGATGTTTTAAAACTAAACGATCTTGTGCAGCCAATCAAAAATGAAACAGAAAAAATACTTGTGAGTCAAAGTTGAATGTGATAAAAGGCAAATGTAGCTTCTTGAAATTCTAACAGTGAGTGAATGTTTCAGATCTCTATTGGGGGTATTGTACTCCAGATAGTCTCATTATTTTAAAAGAATTATTTAGTTAACCTCAAAGACTTCAAAAACCTTACAGTGGAAATCTTTTACATTTAGAAAGTATTTGTTAAATACTTTTAATTTGTGAACACTTTCTTTGACACGCATAGCTTCATAGTTCTACTTTTTTCCACTCAACATGAAAGTACATTACACGATTTGAATTCATTCATACAAATATTCTCCTTTGTTCAAAACATCATGCTCCAAATGTCAACAATTGATGGGATATCTGCAAAGGCCTTTGTGGTGTGCAGGAAAATACTTGGTCACCCACACTGGAGTTGAGTAAACCTAGACTAGTTTCCACAGTAGGGTTGCCTACCTTTGGTGTACCTAAGTCAATTTCCCATTCATTCTTTTGTCCAGCACTTGCCAAACCATCAAGAAGAATTTTCTTGAAGCTCTTGTAGTTTGGGGTGTCATCATATTTCATTGTTTTCACAAGCTCAAAATATTTCTTTAAAGTTTCTAGATCAGAACCAATGAACAAAAAAATTCAGTTCGATTTCTGAATAAAAGAATTTTAAACATTTAGTCATTTAGACAAAGAAAAAACATTTTTTTTTAATGCAAAGTAAATAGACAAACTAATAGAATACAGTTCCAGTGTGGTAACTATTTCCATTCTGTATACACTATCCCTCTATATCCACAGATAGTGATTTATCCTCTTTGTCTTAAGTGTAGTAATATAAAAAATATGATAGTTTGAAAAGCCATTTGTTTACTTACAATATTAAAACAGGCAAACTTTAAAAAAAAGAATGGACCTGCTTTGTTTCTTTTTTACAAGAAAAAAATAATTAACTCTCATCAAATTACAGCAGTATACAGGTTATGGATTAAAGGTTGTAAGCCTGATTATAATATTGATATTATGTTGTCCCTGTTTACCCACTCTTGGGAGTTAAGTGATGGGTGAAGGTGAATATTGATGTTCTGTAAACTAGTGTAAAATAAGTGTTGACCTTGAAAGATTCCTTATCTCATATATAAGTACTCTTTCTTCCCAAGTGGCATCTGGGCACGGAATGGGTTGCTTGAACACACCAAAAAAACCAGTAACTTAACATAATTTAAAACACTATTAGAAATGCAGGACTAGACTTGAAACCGCATAGGAGGCAATAATCTCTTTATTCAATGAGCAACTGTAATGTATAAGATAAGTTGAAGAGATGCAGGAAATATTATAGTAGTGAAGTCCATTCTGCTAATAATGTTGTTTTGCCTGTCAAGGGTCGGGGAAGTTTAAACTACACTAAAAAAAAGTTGCCAATCTCAACTCTAGTAACCAAGTGTATGAAATGACACATTTTATTAATTTTTTCATCTTATCTTAATGCAAATTCTTTAAGTTATCATCTTGCAAAATTTTGGTGTTACATGATTAGTGCAAGAACCAAATCTTATCTGTGAATGTTCAAGAGTACATTCAAACAACATACCTGCAGCACCATTCAAGTGGGAATCAGGCAAACATGTTTTTAACTGTGATGGAATATCATTCATAAACCTGAAAAAGTATTTTCAACAATTACCTAATCATAAGCAATGGTCTCAAACATGTGAATGTAAAAAAAAAATCTTTTAACAACTAGTATATATCATTAGTCCAAATTGAAATTTTATTTATGGATATTTTTTAATTTTTATAGAACTAGTTTTTAAATAATTTTGATAAAACATGATAAATGTTTGAATAAAGGGTTTTTTTACATTTGAAATACAAGTAATTTTACCCAAGCTAGGACAATTTGTATAAGCCGAAATAAAGTATAAACATGGAAGATAAAAAAAGGAAATGAAAAACAACTTTTTACACACAAAAAAAACTATAAAGAAAGATTAAGCAATAACTTTTACAAAAAAAAACAACAACATATGAAGAAAGATTAAAGCAATAACTTTCACAAAACAAAAACACACTAGTGGATAAACTTATATTAGTATTTCCTTACTTTTCTTTGCTGGCCGCAACGTACGCTGCATTCTTCAACTGATCTTCCCAGGGCAACTTTTTACACAACCACTGCAACAAGCAGTAACCAAGAATTTCCAAGTCACCCCGAGGGGACGGCGCTAAATGAAAAAAAAAGAAAACAATGCAAGTTATTTTCTTTCTTGACAAATCTGAAATACTTTTTTAATGATTGTTATGTTGGAAAACATCTCATTTCTACACTTGAGAAAATTACTATTTTGCTGTAACTGTAGAGAAATGTTGCTTACCGACACCTTTATGGGCATCTCTACTGGTAAACTCTATTGTACCGTTGTGAGCTTGTCTTGGGTCCTCTTTATACTTTTTATGATTACCTTCTACTATATATCTGTAGGCCAAACCAAAGTCAACTAGATAAACCTGAAACAGGGCATGCAACTGATTTTTTTAAAACCATTCAAACGATAGAAGAAATTGTGACTTTTTAAAAATCTCAAAAGAAAACTATATTGTATATATAGGGCTACTTTAAATATCGCAGGAGAGCCCTTGTTGGTGGCCTATGTATGCCCTGAGATGGGTAGTAGGCGTAAGTAAGTGAGTATTTTAAATATTGGCAAGGTGTTTAATTTAAAAAAATATATTAAAACCATAACTATTAGCTTGAAAAGAAATGTTTAGCTGAATCAATAAAATGAAGGCCTAAAGTTCTGAATCAAAGATAATAACATGTTTGAAATTTGTAGCTAAACTATCCACTTAATGAATTGACACTTTTATAGTTAAAAAGAAAAGTTAGAAAGTAAATTAAAACAACAAAAAACAAACCTGGTAACTGTCCTTCCCTTTGTTTAATAATATATTGGAAGCTTTGATGTCAGCGTGTACATATTCATTTACATGACAAAATTGTAGAGCATCCAGCTAGTAAACAAATATATAGGTAGTTATGTAGAGATAAATACAGATGGCACTCAAACACAATAGAAAACAAATATATAGTTATGTAGAGATAAATACAGATGGCACTCAAACACAATAGAAAACAAATATATAGTTATGTAGAGA
This sequence comes from Anisus vortex, assembly GCA_949126835.1. Taxonomy (NCBI): domain Eukaryota; kingdom Metazoa; phylum Mollusca; class Gastropoda; family Planorbidae; genus Anisus; species Anisus vortex. Next base: position 8,048,480 of record OX421495.1, read on the forward strand.
TAAATACAGATGGCACTCAAACACAATAGAAAACAAATATAGTTATGTAGAGATAAATACAGATGGCACTCAAACACAATAGAAAACAAATATATAGTTACGTAGAGATAAATACAGATGGCACTCAAACACAATAGAAAACAAATATATAGTTATGTAGAGATAATACGTATAGCACTTTAACACACACACACATCAACAAAATAATTTGTCGTTAAAAAACTTACCATACGAAGGCCAATAGCAAAGACCACATTTGGAGAAAATGTCCCCCCATGTTGCACAAGAAGTTTCTGTAAATCTGTTTCAAACCGGTCCATGACAAGAAATCGATATTCTTTACCATTATGATTGCAACTACCAGCCCCAATATAAGGGGGTATACCCAAATATTTTAGTTTGTTGGCCACAAGAAAAGAGTGGACTGAAAAAAAAAAGTCAAACACATTTATAATTGTTTATTTTTTGCAGGGATTTAAATCTAGAAATATTTTGTAACTACGTTTCTAAATACAGGAAATTTCAAACAATGTTTTCAAACCAAAGCCGATATGGCGAAAGTCACCCCACACAATTGTAAAATGTATTCCCTTAAGTAATAGGTCTGGTCTAAACGTTTTTAAAAATTAAAAAAAACATACTAATACAATTTTAAACATAGAATTATTTATTCATCGTTACATAGCAAGACTGTGAAGAAATATGCATGCAATTAGAACTCAATATGTAAATATTTTTTACTTTGAACTAAAAGTTTAGAAGCAGAAAAAGTAGACAGAATAGTGATACTCAAAAATTCTGGAAACACTTACTGCATTCTTTTTTTAGAACTCTTTGATAAAACTGCATTTCACAATATAATGGACCATTTTCTTTGGGCTCCTTTAAAAAAAAAATTACAACAAACAGATTTGGCAAAGTGCATATAATGATACAATAAACAACATTGGTACTAACCCAATGAAAACATGGCAATGATAAATCTTTATCTATACAATGCATCAGATGTAAAAAAAACGTACTATTTTGATGACATAGTCTCGGGATGTTGAATGGGTTCCATCTCTGTTTGCTGATGCTACAAAAAATTGAAAGTGAATACATTTAAACCAACCATCCATAGAAAATTTCAATCATTTTGTTGCTGTTGACTCTATAAAATATTAAAATGATAACTCTTACATAGAATTCAGATAAGTGAAAATACCTAGTTTAAAAGAAAAATATTAAAAAATTGGAGATGCGGTTTAGTGGCCCACAGGTTTAAGAACAACAATATACATTTTATGTTAATTGAAAACCTATAAGCTGCATGTGTTAAACAAGAGTTAAATATGTACATGAGCAGACATGCCTACCCCCACTAATCAAAATGAGCAGCCCTCAAGGTAAAAATGATGAACACAGGACCTAAATGAGGAAAACAAGTGCGGAGGGGTTGTTTTCTTTACATAAATATTAACCCAAAACATATGTTACTAAATATACATAAGAAATATGGTTCAACTTGTACAGTAGGCATGTCTGCATAAGTAAGCAACAATGAAATTAAAAAAAAAAAATTCTTGATGCAGGTATGGTATTAGAAAAGTAAACAAAGGATCCAACATGTCCATAACTTAACTCAAAATAAAAGACTTGTACATTTTATGATTTCTCCTCTTTTATAAAACAAACTACTACAACGAATTGTTAATATTGATGAATTTTATGAAAGCAGAATGAAATGTACAAACTTTTAAGAAAAACTATAATAAAAGAATTGAACAGTTGGAAAAAAAAAAAGAAAAGAGAAGCCAATTAAAAAACAAAAAAGTGTGTGAAGATTTACTTGAATGATTACCTGAAAGTAATACCAACTAAGCACTGCAGAAGCCAAGAAAATGGCAAGGGAAATAACTGTAAAGAAAACAACTACATCACTGGGCCCTAGTTCCATTAACTTCATCAAGACGTACAGAGGGAGAATCATACCTGCACCAAAGTCACAAATAGTTGGTATTATTCAGCATAAAAGAAAAAAACCTTAAGAAACATATTTACCAAATTTATTTTCTTCAAATCTACAGAGCTTTGTTTAATCCAGGGGTCAACTTACCCAAGTAAATGAGACCAAAACCGCCATTTCCGATGACCTTCCCCAGTGACCATTCTTGTTTGCACAAATCTTTCAATTGCATGCCATCAGGAAATTGCTCTGGTAGTTTATGAGAACTTGGAGTCTTTTTCGCTCCTGATAGGGGATAAATAAATATGGAAACATTTCTCTCTTTTTTGTTTTGTTTTACCTTGTTGAAAAATCTATAAACCATTGCATAAATTTATTGAAAACTCAAATAGTTCTCCCTAAAATATCCTTATTTATTTCATCATGTCGCTTTTGTCAGTGGGTTATTTCCCTTTCTTTGTAGAGACTTCAATTCATACTCCATAAGTCTTGTTTAGTTTTAGAAGTTTTGTTGTTGAAAGGAGGATTACAACTTACAACTATTTTCTTTAGTTTGAAGGTCAAATGATTTTACGCTACTATTTACATTCCACACAGCCGACTGCAGTGAAATTTCTTGTTGAACTTTTACAATGAAGCTGGGACTATTTTTGTTAGTTTGAAGTTTGTTTTACATCTCTACTTGTACCACCATGCAACAATACAGCTAATCTTCTCCGGAATGTTCTCTATTTATTTTATAAACAATGAATCTGTCACACTATCTATCTATCTAATCTTCTCTATCTGTCTTTCTATGTATCTATCTATCAGTGGCATTTTAAAATGTAAAATCTTGATAGCTGTATGAACAGCTGATTTTTTTCTTTCTAATTCATGGTTACGATTTTTTAATTAAAAGGACAGGAACCATCATGGTTAAGATACTGAATATTTTGACATTCTAAAATTTAACAAATGTATTAAGACAATGTAAAAATTAAAAAACATCTGATTTAATTTCATTTTAAAAAATCAGCTAAAAACAAATAATAAATGAAAGAAAAAAAGATGATGGTGTGCACTTACCACCTGCAGCTGGACGAGGCATTGTGATGGTTTACTTAATTCTAAGTCAACACCAAAAATTAATGTTTTGAAAAGGTGTGAACAGCATGGTTTTTTTAATCTTTTCTTTGATGGGAAACTGAAAAATATAAAATACCTTTTAGGAGATATAATATATAAATACTTATAGAGCATTAAGAAAGGATAAAGTTAGAAGTGTAAAATAGACCTAAAGTAGAATTAGAATGAATAGGCCTAGGTTCCAAGTAGCCTTCTAATGCAAACTTTAGTTAGGCCCTAATGTAATGTAATCATACAGATATGTCCTAGTTACTAGTGTATCCTATAGAAGCAAATAATTGTTGCAAATAACAGCAACAGACAATAAAATCAGCATTATCTTATCTTATCTTATACATTACAGACGCTCCTTCTATAAAGAAGATTATTGCGTCCTACGCTCATCCGTGGTCCGAGTCTAGTCTTGCATTTTTATTAATGTTTTAAATGATGTTAAGTTACTGGTTTTCCTGGTTTGTTCAGGCAACCCATTCCATGCCCGAATGCCACTCGGGAAGAAAGAGTACTCATATGCATTTGTTCTCGCATAAGGGACAAGGAAAGTGTTTCTATCTTTATATTTATCTGAGATTTGCAACAGATTGTTATTGTGTTGTATTTCTAAATTAGAGTTTAATGCCTTATGTATTATTACTACTTTACTCTTTGCCCTTCTGTCTTCTAGTGTTTCTAGGTTTAATGATTTGACTAATGGTGTTACTCTTGTTAATTGGGAATATTCGCTAGTTATGAACCTTGCAGCTCTTTTTTGAATTTGCTCTAATTTTTAAATGTTTTCTTTAGTTGATGGGTCCCATACAGATGCTGCATATTCTAGTATAGGCCTAACTAATGTAAGATAGCATTTTAGTTTTATGTTCTTATTACATTTGTAAAAGTTCCTTTTTATAAATCCTAAAGTTTTGTTTGATTTTTTTATTACTTCATCAATATGAGGGTTCCAAGATAACTTATTTATTATTAGTCCTAGATACTTAGCATTGTTAGTTTGAGTTAGTTCTTTACCATGAATGAAGTAGTTTGCTATTATTTGTTTCTTTTTCTTGGATACCCTTATTAGTTGGCATTTTTCTGGGTGAAAAGACATACTCCAGTTTGATTCCCATTTTTGTAGTTCATCTAGGTCTTTTTGTAGGAGTTCACTATCTTTTCCCGTCTTTATTATTCTATAAATTATGCAATCATCGGCAAATAATCTTACTTTTGTTCCTGTGTTGATGCAATTTGGCAGATCATTAATATAAATTAGAAATAGTAGGGGTCCTAGAACAGTTCCTTGTGGAACTCCTGAGTTTACAGTTATTGGTGATGACTTAGAGCCATTTATTATCACTGTTTGTTCTCTGCCTATAAGAAAGTCCTGAATCCACTGATGTAAGGGACCAGATATGCCAAAATATTTAAGTTTTTTTAGTAGACTAGAATGTCTAATCCATAATGTGCAAAGTCTTCAGTATCTTCTACATCTCAGCTAGATTTGTGTTCTGAGAACATATTTGCGGAGCATATGGGTTATTTAGTTCCTTGAGATAGGACGGAATCTCGTTGTTATAAAGGCACTGATGGCAAAAAAGCGCCACTTTATATTCATTTCTGACTTTCACATGGAGCCAATCGAGCAGACGCAGGAGAACTGACACATATTCGCGACTTGATTTATGCATGACCAGCCAGATGTCACTGTTTTGAAAACACTGTAGTTTGGCCACTTTATTGTCAGGTATCCTGATTAGCAGAGCATTACTGTAGTCAAGGCGCGAGAGTACAAAGGCAGCAAGCAGCAAGTTTCCTTGCTGAGTCAAATGACAAATAAGGTTGGATCTGACCAAGTCTATGCAGATGTAAATAAAGACCTCTGCTTATGTTTCATATGTTGGCATTGAAAGACAACTGTGAATCAAGGATGACACCCAGGTTCTTTACATTTCCTGCAAAGGGGATATGGCAGGTCAAAAACATCAGTGATTCCAAACCCTCAACTTAAGTGATTTTTCTTGGACTTTGGGTTCCAATTAGAGTTACATCTGAATGATCTGTCTTATCCTCATCCATCTCAAGTTTATTTTCAGCCATCCAGGAGCAGCCACTAGCAAAAGCAAAACTAACATTAGCTGCTATATGAGGGACTCCCGGACTTCAACAGGAACAGCAGAATCATGCAACTGCGAATCATACGTGTAGAAATGGTATGAAATATTGAAATGCCTGATAACATCACCAAGTGGATGGTGGTACAGTGTAAACAATACTGGGCCTAGAATTGATCCCTGTGGTACTCATATAGTTGATCCTGGCCTTCGTGTCTTCTTCTATACCTCCAGAGCGGCTCACTATACACCCTAGGTAAGTAAATTGGTCTACTTCTTCAACAGCCCGTTCTTCTACCAATAGAGAAAAGTGTGTTGGTGACATTTATTCTCATAGGCTTTAGTTTTATCTATGTTGATTTCAAGTTCAGTGGATTTGGCCACTTGTTGGAGTTTGGCAATCTTTGCCTGCATGCTTTGCATACATCAGTGTCTGTCATTCCAGGAACTGTTAGATGATAATGCCAATAGAGAAAAGTGACATTTATTCTCATAGGCTTTAGTTTTATCTATGTTGATTTCCAGTTCAGTGGATTTGGCCACTTGTTGGAGTTTGGCAATCTTTGCCTGCATGCTTTGCATACATCAGTGTCTGTCATTCCAGGAACTGTTAGATGATAATGCCAATAGAGAAAGTGTGTTGGTGACATTTATTCTCATAGGCTTTAGTTTTATCTATGTTGATTTCCAGTTCAGTGGATTTGGCCACTTGTTGGAGTTTGGCAATCTTTGCCTGCATGCTTTGCATACATCAGTGTCTGTCATTCCAGGAACTGTTCGATGATAATGCGGAGAGTGGCAATTTGGTCAATACAAGACCTACCAGTTTGGAAACCTGCTTGGTTTTCTCTCAGTCTGGAGTCCAATGTTATCTTCATTCTTTCTTGTATTATTCTTGTGAAAATTTTGCTTGGAACAGGCAGAAGCTGTATACCTCTCCAGTTTGGCATTAGCTTAGGTCTCATCTTTTTGGAAGTTTTACTACTGCTGTGGTGGGAAAATTACAGGGCATAAAAATCATCATTACACCATGTTGGCAGGTGTAGGATTCTGAGTTTGAAATGGGTTTATATTATGTAAGTGGAAGTGGTTCCAGGGGTTAGAGTTATTTCCCTTTCCTTATACATCGTAACTTATAAGTTACAAGGCCATAAAAGTAATACATGGGTCAGTTGCTTGTTTCCATTCTTTATATAGGACTAAGGCTGCAGTCTAAGGTAGGCCTACATTCATCACCCGAATATTTAGGCATAACACTGAGTGAGCCCTGTGCGCTAATGACAATGACTGGACAAAGCCTAATAATTGGTAATGTTTTTATCTAACAACTGTAGACCACTTCTTGCTTGAATGTCCTGAGCTGACCGACCTCAGATACACTCTGCTCCCCCCTCAACCTACCATTACCAAAACACACTATATAGCAGTATTGAACAACTGAAAAAAACATGTAAATATGTTTGTCTGGCATTGACTGCAAGAGAGCAAACAGCTCTGCAGACTGGCTAATAGAAGGAGAAGAACTGCTGTTTCTTGTTTTCTTTCAACAGGTCACTGAGTTTGAGAGTTCAAAACAATATACAAATAAAATCATTAGTCACAAGCAAAAACTGACACACCACAGAGTCTGAGTGATTGTAGTCTCTAGCCAAAGCCTCAGCTCAGGCCACTCAAATTAGTGCCAACAAATCTTAAATAGATAAAGGATTTAAAAAAGTAAAAGTAAGCTGCAAACTAAAATAGCAAAAATGTTAAGTTAATCGCCTTTTAACTCAAGTTGTTTTTAAATTGAATGCCCTGAGAAGTAGGCTGAAGCTAACCTAATACACTCTGCCCCCCCCCCCCCCCCCCAGTCCCATCAACCTACCATCATACCATGCCCATGCCATGCCATTACTGGCCCACTGGGCATTACCATTACAACACACTTTATAGTTAATATAGCAGTATTGAACAACTGAAAAAGACCAGTGAATATGTTTGTCTGGTATTGACTGCAAGAGAGCAAACAGCTCTGCAGACTGACTAATAGATTTTTAGAAGAAGAACTTAAGTTTTAACTTTTAACCAACGCCCAACGCCAACGGAAATTCTGTGGTGAATAATGTCAATAATGAATGCGTACTGTCGTTTTTTAAAAATATATTCAGCATGGTCACGTTTTCTGACTATTCTAGTCTATTGTTGTAGTTATAAATGAAGTTAAAAAATGTTTAACTAACCTAATAGTTGGGAAAAGAGGATTTTTCTTGTAAAGGGTGGAGACTCATTAGACTGGAATCGGTGGATCTCTGAAGGAAGTGAACGGTTTATTTTTGTTGAAATATCCGCCAAACAATTTGCCGATAAATTGTGTACCATTGGTTATTCTAAAAAAAGCAACCAATGCATTTACTTGAAAGAATGATAGCCGGAAGTCATTTGACGCAGGCGTATAATGGCAGCCATCCGCGAGAGATAATTCCGTGATGTTAATCGTTCTATTGTTTTTATTGTTATTGTTTTAAATAAAATACTTTATTAATAAATTATTTCTTCAAATCTTAACGAATGGCATAGTAAAATAAATAATGGCAGAAACATTGAATGAATCGGTCGGTAAAGACCCGTTGCAAGATGTTTTTATCGCCAAATCGTTATCGCAAAAATTAACAGCTGAGAGCACTGTTGTAAACAATGAGGATTTTACAATTATAAACAAACAATATCAAAATGGCAAAAAGTCTGACAGCCATACTTTCGATAACGGAATCAAGAAGCAGTTAGAAGGAGATGATGAAATAAGTGAGCACCAAGTGCTAATTCTTAACCAAGACTGTGTCAAATGGAATAATAGTGAAAATACTGGACTTAGTCTCAGCCATTTCTGTGATCCATTATTATACAATAACATAATTTCAGATGAGACTACTAATGCTAGTGCAGTCAGTGTAGTAAATAATGTTGATGCTAATAATGGTGGCCTTTCTGAAAATGAAACTGTTAATGACAAAAGTGCTCCACTACGAAATAGCACCACAGATGTCGCTATAAAAAATGATGAACAAAGCCAAAGCTGTAAAAAAGGGAAAAAAGGGATACGTTTTCCCAAAGATACTTTCATTTCAGGCTATTTTGAACCCCCAGACCCATGGAAAAATGGTAAGAAAGTAATTTTAAAAGTAAATGTTGAATCTTAACTCTTTAAAGCCTTCATTTTTTAAATGTTTCGCCCGAATTATTTTCCCTTGAATTTTTTTTGACTGGGTAGTAGAAAATACATTTTTTCTATAATATTTCATAACAATTACTGTAGGCCTATGTGGTATCATTGTGTAGGGAATCAAAATACCCTTTTAGTGATATAAATATTTTGTTATTTTATATTTTAATATTTCTGTGGTTTGTGTTAAGAATCTGACTTTTTTTAAAAGACACCAAAAATGACAAACAAAAAAACAGAATAAAAACATTCTTATTTATAAAACTCAACAAACTCCTTTTTGTAGTAAATAAAAAGAAAAAAGTAGTTATATGCTAACTGACAGTACATAGCACATAAATAGTAAGATAAGATTTCTTTATTGATCCAAAAAGGAAATGTGGTTTGATTACATTACAGTATTATAAGAACACAAGCACAACAACGAGAACAAATACAACACACACATACACACTATGAGACTATAATTCTAAACAAAATACTTACAAAATAAAGAGAGGAATGACTTTCCCTAGTGTAAAAATTTGGAGCTAAAAAGACTATTTATATCCAAAAAAAGGATTAAGGTTTAAAAATGTTGTGTTTTTAGAACAGGGTTCGTACAGCTCCTAGAAACTCCTTGAAACTCCTGGAAAACTAAAAGTTGTGTTCCAGGACCTTAAAACTCCTGGAAAAACGGCATTTAGTCCTGGGAAATTACTAAAAACTCCTTATTTTTTTAGGGAGATTAATTATTAATATAAAAAATCGTAATCACTGCTCTTAGATTGTACTTTTACTTTTCCAGAAAGGCCTATTGGAGTTAACCCTCTTTGCCACTTTTTATATCCGCGCGCAAACGTTGATGATACTCTATGGTTCTTTTTTTTTTTACTAGATCTTTTTAAAGATGTCTGCTTGGCTTTTGAAAAAATTTACTCCTGAAAAGCTTCTGGAAAACTCCTGGAATTTTTAGGCAATTTTTCTGTACGAACCCTGTAGAATGAAATAATCTTTGGGAACATAACAAAAAATGTTCATAGATCATTAGACTACCATCATGACAGTGTTAAGAAATAGTTGTTTTCAGCCATCCAAACAAAAGTTTGTAATCATGAAAGAGAAAAAAAGGCATTCTGTAGAAGTAAAGTAAGTAAGTAAAGTACCAGTCGAACCGAACTGATCCATAGGTCCGATGAAGCAGCGTTCACCAGTTTCTGTGGCCACGGCATACTAGGTGATTGTGTGGCCAGCACTATGCACAGCCGCCTTTACTTTACCCCAACTAAGGTCAGGTACCCATCAGAGCAGGGTAGACTCAGGGACACCCTTCAGTCCGGGTAAATAATCCTAGCCTGCACCAGGATTCAAACCCGGGACCTTCGGCTCGCCAGTTGAATGCGCTGCCGCTCGGCTACCGTGCCCCATAATAACATTGCCAGCTGTAGATCAATTCTTCTATTGAGTAACTGCAATCGATATTTAACATTGATTGTGCAGTGTGATCTTGTCCTCTTACATTGAACTTATTTTTTATTGCATTAGTTGGTAAGAGGGGTGATTGATTATATTATTTATTTATTTTCTTTTAAATATCAGTTTAGGACTGAGTTCTACAAAATACAGGGTTATTAGTTGCAATAAATAAAATTGTTATTACTTTTTTTTTGGAAATCTTTATAAATGAAAATTGGAGCCCACTCTTTAAAAACTGCAAAAACAGTTAAATCCCATTGAATGTTTTGGTTAATTTTGTATCTGTGTTGCAATTAACATAATAGATTGATATATTGATCAAGACACAGAGTTAATTTAATAATAAGGCCAATTACAAAACTCTCAACATAAACTTGAAAAAATTGTTGACAAAGCTGTAGGTAATTGTATTGAACTTAAACCAGTGTACCAATCAAGTAGTTTGACAAGAGAGATTGTGTGCACATGCATCTTATGAACTTTATTGACTGTAACATAAATGTTAAAACAACTACCGTAAGTTTGTGAATTGTAAAATAAATTCTAGAGTTATTAACGGTAGATAGTTGTTGTTTTTTTTAATTGATTTTACTGGTGATTATTGGGTTTCTGCTCCTTTGTATAGCTAATCATGTGCTGGTAAGTTGAGAAAGCTAGCCTTTAATTGACATGATAGATTTTCAAAGAATACTACACCTTATGTGTCCTTTTTTAAAATATTTTTTTGGTCCAGTCAACATTTATCTTATTTTACCGTAATTTATAAGAAGTTCCAAACCACACATCAAGTATATCAATATGGTAACATGTTACATGGGGGCGTACCAAAGGTCCTGTGTTCAAATCCTTAGGATTTGTTCCTGTGTATAGATGGTGTCCCGAGTCTACCCAGCTCTGATGGGCACCTGGCTTTAGTTGGGGTAAAGTAAAGGCGGCTGGAAATTGTGCTGGCCACACAATCCCCTAGTATACTGTGGCCACAGAAACTGGTGAACGCTGCTTCATTTGCCCTGTGGATCAATTTGGTCTGATGGGATACTACTTATCATGTACACACAAACATGAACAAAAATACAAAAGTAAACTGTAAAAGTCTTTAATTTGTGGTAATACTTGTGATTCTATCTTACTCTCCTGAATTTTATTAGCAAATATGTGTATGGTTTTCAGCACTTCCTTGGACTACAGAGGAACTTATTAATGCCTATAAAAAAAGCTGCGAGCTACACGGAACCAAACCAGTCGGAAAAATCACACAGCAGTTGCAAGTAGGTTATGATTTTACTAAGTAGATTAATGAAACAGTATGATCAGTATTACAATACCCTCAGTAGAGAAGAACAGAATACCTTTATTTGTTCGCTTTTTTTAATTTTTTTACAGACAATATCCTCATCTGAAAAAAGAGAGGAGTCATTTAGCTTGAAAGGTGAGTAGTTTAATTTCATTTTGATTTCCTTATCTTTTTTTTTCATGATAAAGTCAAAACTGATTGAGACATTTCTGAACAACTTTGTGAAAATATTTTAATTTCTTGAACTCATAATGGCGGTCATGTGTCTGATGACATACAGAGTTATTGTACATATTTGTGCTTAAATATTTGTTCATCTCTCTGTGCACTTGGTGTATCATAGTGTTCTCTACTTGTTGAGTAATGAATGAAGCTGTGGGTCTTCAGTGTGGATTCATATGTACTCACACACAAGAAAAGCCACCTGACATGTTGTTCTTCCCAAAATGTTGTCACAGGTGTCAATACAGTGTTCGATATAGTATTAACAATAATTCACCAGAATGACATCGGTATGGTGTCGAAAAGAACACAGTGTTGACACTGGAATGACATCAATATGTTGTTGAACACCGTGCGGTTATTGGAATGACATCAATATGGTGTTGAACCCAGTGCTGTCACTGAAATGACATCAATATGGTATTGAACCCTGTGCTGTCACTGGAATGACATCAATATAATGTTGAACACCATGCTGTCACTGAAATGGCATCAATATTGTGTTGAACATGATGCTGTTACTGGTGATATCAATGTGGTGTCACTAGTGACATCAATGTGTTGTTGAGCACAATGTCATCACCATTTTAGCCATTTCATTGTAAAGAATCTGTTGACCTTACATACCCACCCCCACACCTAAATAGTCATATAATTATAGTAAATTAATTAAAAAAAATCAAATCAACATTTGATTAAATAGAACACAACTTCATACATCTTGAAATCTTGTATATTATAACACAATTTCAGTCATCTCAATATCTGGTAAAGATTAAACACAATTTCAGTCATCTCAATATCTGGTAAAGATTAAACACAATTTCAGTCATCTCAATATCTGGTAATGATTAAAACACAATTTCAGTTATCTCAATATCTGGTAAAGATTAAACACAATTTCAGTCATCTCAATATCTGGTAATGATTAAAACACAATTTCAGTTATCTCAATATCTGGTAAAGATTAAACCCCCATTTCAGTAATCTCAATATCTGGTAAAGATTAAACACAATTTCAGTCATCTCAATATCTGGTAAAGATTAAACACAATTTCAGTCATCTCAATATCTGGTAAAGATTAGACACAATTTCAGCCATATCAATATCTGGTAAAGATTAAACACAATTTCAGCCATATCAATATCTGGTAAAGATTAAACCCCCATTTCAGTAATCTCAATATCTGGTAAAGATTAAACACAATTTCAGTCATCTCAATATCTGGTAAAGATTAGACACAATTTCAGTCATCTCAATATCTGGTAAAGATTAAACACAATTTCAGCCATATCAATATCTGGTAAAGATTAAACCCCCATTTCAGTAATCTCAATATCTGGTAAAGATTAAACACAATTTCAGTCATCTCAATATCTGGTAAAGATTAGACACAATTTCAGTCATCTCAATATCTGGTAAAGATTAAACACAATTTCAGTCAATTTCACCCAATTTTATCTACTATTGATATGAGTGACACTGTGGACATAGAATTATGTTGAATCATCCAATTTTAGCTACCATTGATATGTGTGACACTGTGGCCGATCGGCTGGCGAACCAAAGGTTCTGGGTTCAAATCCTGGCTACGGCTAGGATTTGTTCACAGTACTGGAGGGTTTCCAACTCTGATAAGTATTTGACATTAGGTAATGGCGGCTGGGCATTGTGCTGATCACACTAGTATGACCGTGGCCACAGAAACAGGTGAACGCTGCTTCAGTGGTCCTTTGATCAATTTGGTCCGGCGGCGGGTACTTTACTTACTATTCTCTATGTGTATGTACGAATTGGTTTGTAATGAGATTGCCCACAACTATTTTTCTAACATTTGAATTTGAAAGAAAATAGTCATTGTAAATGTTGATGATCTGTCAAAATAAAGCCACCAAAGTTGTGATATTAATATTACAGACTACAAATGCTGACCTACAGATACAGACAGTAGAATAAAATGCAGAAAGACATTAAACACTTGTCCTTATCCTTAAGCCAGACTAGAATTCCCACTGACTGGGGCAGAGATTCTTCTCTTGGTGCCCGGACTTCAACAGAGCATGCGGTCAAACTAGTCGTTGGCCAGGTGGAGGGGCCTCCCTGACCACCATTTTAACTATAGGGCCTCCACATGAAATCCCTGCGTTGGTAGTTCCTGCACCAGTGCCGTCGTCGTACGCCGTGGGGGAGGGGGGGTTAGTGGAACTTGTTTGGAAGGCCCTGGAAAACGGGAACAGTCCCCAGATCCACTGGAGCCTCTAAAACCTTTTAAGCCAGAGTTTCGCAAATGCCGGGTCGCGGCGGCCCGGTACCGGGCCCACCATAGCTTCATTACTGGGCCGCAACAAAAAGTAAAAAAATATTATTTCTTTAAAATCTAGATCAGATTACTATAGTAGGCCTAAACATATTTTGCCCCCATTGTGACATTGTGTGACCCTTAGCTTAGAACCCGATTTGTATTATCATTTAGAGCTCTAACTATTTATTTATAATTAATTGCTTTTAAAAAAAAAAAACCACGAATATTGTGTGTAAATTCATTTCTGTTATAAGCTTATACTTATGTTGCTTATAGGCTATAGTGGGCTATAAAAGTGATCATGAGTCTTCAAGTAATGGGTACAACCGAGTCACGAAAATAAATTAAATAATTTGGCAACGGATGCCTTGAGCAGATACCACGCGTTAAAAAAAAATATACTTCATCAAAGGCTCGCCTGCAAATTTGAAGATAGGAAACCAAAACTAAAGTGAAATGCCACGACTGTTGCTGTTTTTTTTCTCCAAAGTTTTAAAAAAGCAATTTTCAAATGATAAGTTGTTGTTTTTTTTTCTCCTTTTTAAAAGTATAAATGGACTGAATATTTATTTGCCGAATTTCATGACGATGGGTTGATAAATTAAAAAACTACAGTAGTAGGAATTATAATGCTTAAAAAACTAATTTTTTGAGAAAAATCGGAAAAACTGATCATACTAAAATTATTTTTTTAACGTAAATTCAATTTCATTACCGTCACCGTATCTAATTAGTATTCGTTTGTTGAGTTTGTTTCTTCCAAAGTCCTAATTGATCTATAGTACTAATTAGACGCCTTTTTTTTTATTACTATACAATATTGGAAATACAATTTAAAAAATGTTTTGATGTTGTTACGAAACGTAAATTCCCTACATTGTAATGTTAATAAACCAACTAAATCATTTAAGCGAATTGCGTTTAAACGATATAAAATATTTCTCAGCTCAAGGTTTCCCCCCGGGTTTTTCCTAACCTAATGAGAGCATTATTGTTTTTTTATTAACCTCGATAAAAACATGAACTGTTCACGTAAACACAGCGTGTCAAGGTCGTCCGGTCTCTCCTTATTTTGTTAGAGCATTATTGCTTGACATTCTGATCACGCAGTCAACATGCAGGCTTGATTTAAATATTCGTGTCACTAGGCTGTCTGGTTTTTCCAACGATTGACCCGTAATATATTTCTACGCGATTCGACACTTTTAGTCAGTTCTTGGCGTACATTCGATCAGATAACATCTAAGATTCTGAGTCTCTGAGTATCGTTTCTATTTGAGTTGTATTATGGAAAATTTATTATTCTACTATTAACTACAATGCTATATGTTCATTGAGGATATTCATTACTAATTGGAATATGTGTAGTTCTTGATTGTGTATATAATATTATTTGGATTCCTACTGGATTGATGTTGTAAATTAAACCAAATTTATCGTTGCTTTCTACACAACTTGGTTAGCGTCAATATTTCAAAGTTATATACATGTGTGTATGTGTAATATTTATTCAACTATATTAATAATCTACACTACCACTCGACATCGAGGTTCTTGCTGTATAATATGAGCCACATAAATAATTATACATGAAGTAAATCAACTGAAAACTCTAAAACTACGCTATGTGAATTGCCAGGGGATTATAAGAACCAGGAATACTCTAGACAACTACAAATAAACTTCAGATTAATATAATAAGATCTTCACTAATACAAGGATACTCACACTAATAATAACAATACTATAACTATTATTTTCATAAATTGAATGGGGGCTCTAGCCGTAATAACATTATAAATCATAATTATACTTGTGTGATCTAAATAGAAGGTCTCATCCATAATTTATTATGGTGAATAAATTGCCTTGTAATAATGTTCACCCAATTCACATGCAATTTATACATTAAAGTAATGTTACTAGGTTTCCCAAACTATGTCTTATACTCGGGAATAGTTAAAGTATACATATTAGTATTAGGCAAAAGCAAAAAAAAAAAAAGAGTATTTATAACATTTGGCTTAAATTTAGTGCCACTTAATCAAAATAAAAAATGTTCTTTGATTTTTTTAAAATTCGCAACTACAACGAAAAAACAAAACAATAACAATACAAAATATTTTTTAGTCAAGCAATTTCGTGTGTTTTGATTGAGTGTTGAGTGGATGAAGGGCTATTCTGTTGTATTAGTTACTGTTATAGTTTTATTGCTGGTTTTATTAGAATAACTATTGTGGCTTGGGTATTGCTTTGACTTGGGGAGGATCATACAAAAAAAAACCACAAACAAAACAACAACAGCGGATAACGAGCTTGACGGCGAGGGAAACGGGGGGCAACATTTGCCCCTGCCTATTTACATTTTCCTTCATCTGTAAACTGACTTATTGATCCACTTCTTTATTCTCCACCCCACACAGCCACACACATAACAAGAAAAAAAAAACTTGTCAGTTCTTATGCCTTTCCGTGTTGGGAAAATCGAGTTAGAAGTGGTGGTAGCCATTGAAGAAAAATCTGATCCGCACGATGACCACCGATGTTTTAGGTGCAATCCATAATGTCACTGTTTTACACATCATCCACACAATACCAATGTTAGAGATGTTTTGACTTCATCTTTTTTTTTTTTGCCATTTTTATTTAAATTATGTTTAATAATATATGGATTTCACCCCCCCCCCCCAACCAAAGAAAACAAATGATTTTGTGGCCTTTTAGAAAAGTGTTTCTGGTTGTTTAAAAGTCCTGGTTACCCGGATAGCCCTGTTGTTGGAGACCCGGCTCTGCAATCCATGTCCATATATAATATTACATGTATCATAACACCTTGTCTAAGCAATACCCGACCAGAAATGCAATAGCTCACCCTACAGGGTCTTGCCGTCAAACCTAGAAGATAGATTGGGTGTATTGGGTAAACCCCTCACTCACTATTTGCACCTGCCTCGAGGAAGTCACGTCTGCAGAACAAGTTCAAGTTCAACATAATAGAGCTACACCACACATACACACTATCATCTTGGGGCTTAACACTATCAGGCGTCAGAAGTTTTGTCACATTTTCTCTCACTTTTGCCTACATTTCTAATCTCATTTTTCTTTTAATGAAAGAAATTCTTTTAAAAATTCTTAGCTAGGGAAAGCTTGATCACAAATCTAAGAATACGGGTTTATTTATTTCGCGCGTGAGTCGGGTGAATGGTCACGTATTTAAGGTTTACTTCCAAAATTGGCCATGAGAAATGAAGATATTCTTCTTTTTTTTTTATTATTTCAAAATAGGAACTTGTAATTGTAAATTGTAAACCTCCTTTGAAAAATTAAGTACTTTGATTGCACACGGAAATTAGTGTTTTTCAACTGTGGATTGTTGTTTGCTTTAAATATTATATGTCATAGCATTATTATCTACACGTGTGTTGGCTTCCATTTGTCTTCGTAAGACGACGGAATTTAATTTGCCCTTGGGGAGTGTGCGCTCCGGACCTTGCAACTTCTGCTGGGGCTTTACTACAATCCAACACACGATCGACAGTCTTTGTTGCACTTCTGGCACAAGAGGGCGGAATTAGTCGTTGGCTGGTCTTTCCTTCCCCTCCTGGTTACGCTTCTCGTCAGCGAGTTGTTGCAGATTGTGTTCTCCTACTTCCAGCCCGGAGGTCAACGCTTGTCTCCCGCTGGACCTGTCTCTGGCAAGTTGCTCCCAGCTGTTTGTGTCTATGGCTAGGGCTTTAAGGTCCCTCTTGCAGGCATAATTGAATCGAAGGTGGGGCCGGCCTGTAGTCCTCTTTCCTGTGGCCAGTTCTGAGTATATTATGTCTTTGGGGATTCTGCCATCCTCCATCCTACACACATGTCCCAGCCATCTGAGTCAACGCTGGCGGAGAAGAGTTAACATGCTTGGCATTAAGGCCTGCTGAAGCACCTCAATTGTTAGTGACATGGTCTTGCCAGGAGATTCCGAGTATGCGTCGGAGATAACGCATATGAAATGCGTTCATAATCTACATAGTTTAACATTTTGTTATAACAGTGAATCTGATTTGGCAACTTTGGTAAAATATTCCTTCCAGAGCAGCGTTTCTTAAGTTTCTGTGGCCATTGCATACAAATGGGAGTGTGTGTTCATTACAGTGCCCATACTGACGCTACACCCCCACTCCCAATTTCTGGACATGAGCTAGTGTAAAATAATGCGGTAGGTTGTGTGGGAAACCTCTTGTTCACCACACACATAGTAGTCTTATTGAGACTTAATGGATTAATCTCACACACTGGTCTTACTCTCACACACTGGTCTTACTCTCTCACACTGGTCTTAATCTCACACACTGGTCTTACTCTCATATCACTGGTCTTAATCTCACACACTGGTCTTACTCTCACACCACTGGTCTTAATCTCACACACTGGTCTTACTCTCACACCACTGGTCTTAATCTCACACACTGGTCTTACTCTCACACCACTGGTCTTAATCTCACACACTGGTCTTACTCTCACACCACTGGTCTTAATCTCACACACTGGTCTTACTCTCACACCACTGGTCTTAATCTCACACACTGGTCTTACTCTCACACCACTGGTCTTAATCTCACACACTGGTCTTACTCTCACACCACTGGTCTTAATCTCACACACTGGTCTTACTCTCACACCACTGGTCTTAATCTCACACACTGGTCTTACTCTCACACCACTGGTCTTAATCTCACACACTGGTCTTACTCTCACACCACTGGTCTTAATCTCACACACTGGTCTTACTCTCACACCACTGGTCTTAATCTCACACACTGGTCTTACTCTCACACCACTGGTCTTAATCTCACACACTGGTCTTACTCTCACACCACTGGTCTTAATCTCACACACTGGTCTTACTCTCACACCACTGGTCTTAATCTCACACACTGGTCTTACTCTCACACCACTGGTCTTAATCTCACACACTGGTCTTACTCTCACACCACTGGTCTTAATCTCACACACTGGTCTTACTCTCACACCACTGGTCTTAATCTCACACACTGGTCTTACTCTCATATCACTGGTCTTAATCTCACACACTGGTCTTACTCTCATATCACTGGTCTTAATCTCACACACTGGTCTTACTCTCATATCACTGGTCTTAATCTCACACACTGGTCTTACTCTCATATCACTGGTCTTAATCTCACACACTGGTCTTACTCTCATATCACTGGTCTTAATCTCACACACTGGTCTTACTCTCACACACGAGCACCAACGCTCAATGCTATCTATCCCTTTCTTTCATTTTGTTTTCTTACTCAATGGAAGACGTGAGCGTGGGTAAATAAGAGTTTTTTCTTTACTGCAGTTTCAGATGAAGAAGCTCGTGTTGAACTCTCACTCCCCATCTCTCATCCACGTACATGCCCCATCGTCCTCCTCCCTTCTAGAAACTACATAGATGTCTCGTCTCCTTCATCCCTCCTCCACGTTATGTCACACACCCCCATCCTTTTCCCTTCCTTAAAGTTACGCCCCATCCTCCCATGTCGCGATGAGAACGATGGTCTGTCTAGAAAGTGTGTTTGAGTTGAAACTGTTTCATTACTTGCTGTAGTATTTCATGGTTGATAATGGATGTTGTCTGCATGCGCTGGTTAAACCTGTGCTGTGGATTTGGCAATATCTCGGACCTACCCCCCTCCGCGACACCTTTCTTCTTCACGGAACTGATATACCAAAACGTGTGGTAATTACCCGATGTGTCACGAGAAACAACACATCATACATTGTGACACGCAAATAAAAGAAGGGGTGGGGTGGGGGTAGAGAAAACAACGAGATAGTGACTATAAATAACCACAACCTGTGTATTTCACTTGTGTCTGTTGCTATTTGGTTTGTCAACTTGGCGCCCACAGCAACTTTACTTTGGGGTGGGGGGGCGTAGAGGCATGTCGTTTATTATAGTTGGAAAAATTGGGGGGGGGGGGGGTAAAACCCTTGTCATGGAGCAACAAGAAAAAAAAAGGGAGGGGTGGCTTGTTAAGTGCCCCTACCACCCTAAAAGATAATTTATGTGAAATTGTCTTTGCATATAGAACAAGAAAAAACACGTCTTCTTTGTAATTAATTATGGCTTGATCGTGTTGTATTCCAATTCGATAAATGCGATCTTTTCAGTTTTATATCGTCTTTGCTGTAGAATTATTTTGTCTTTGCTGTAGAATTGTTTTTTTTTTAATTGGTGATTTTACTTATGATTTTGCACTAGTTAGGGCTCTTTGTATCTGTCATATAAGAGTCTAGTTGTTTTATATACATGTTTTCTTTTATTTAATGAGTCCCAGATAGAAGAAGACTATTATAGTTGCTAGGCAATGTAGCATTTAAGTTGTATATTCTAAGGATAAAATTGTAAAATGAATATGGACTTACGGGTAAGTCCGTGCTACTTACGCGTACCGGTATGAGTTAAGAAGCTTGTGACATCGAATTAATAATTACACGAGTTAAATAGGTACTTGGTTCATACAATGTAAAATAATATTTTTTTAAATTGTTGGTTTATTGATAAAAAGTTGATCGCCATAGTTATGTCTGTATGTTCTTTGTTCTTATTATGCATAGACGAATTAATGGCGTTTTAGGTAGTTCTATTTTTCTTTGTCAATAGATATTAAGTCCTTGTAGAGAGGTGGCAGCGCGCTCATTTTTGAGAACCACTGCTTTAGCGTATGGCTAAAAACTTAGCGCTCAAAACGCAATGCTCTCCACACGGGTGTTGCACAGAGTGTCAACTGTATTAAAAAGCGCTTCATAAGCCTGACATTCTCGATGTTTGCTGACTGATTCTGTGATTATATGGATAATGAATTATGTAAACCTTGTATAGCTGGCTATTTTTTTATGGGTTGTCATTGGGTAGTGTGCAGCTCATTTTCACGCCTTCGCGTATGTCATAACCTTTTCAAATAGTTAACGAGTCCCGTATTTGTTAACACGTCTCCCCGTTGGTGGAATGGTGGATTCGTTTAACTTTATGTGAAATTGCATAACTTTCGTTGGTTCACTTCTTGAGGAATTCGATGATATCTACACAACTTGTGCATTGAGGACTCTTTAACTCCATAAGGTTGATGACATCTCCATAACTTGTGGATTGATAAAACTGGTGACATCTCCATAACTTGTGCATTGATAAAACTGGTGACATCTCCATAACTTGTGGATTGATGCATCTGATGACATCTCCATAACTTGTGGATTGATAAGACTGGTGACATCTCCATGACTTGTGGATTGATGATTCTGATAAACCAGCTTGACACGCACATATTCACCTGATGGAACAAAATAAAGAAAACGAAGCTAGTATGAAGCTACAACACGGAATGGTGTAGTAATTTGTCTAATGATAACATGAAGTTACCAGCACTTATTTAGACTTTAGTTCTCCACTCCTTTACTGGAGTGACACTTGTCGACACAGATAACCCTGGGTGTGATGTCAGCGCTTGATATCACCACTAGCAGTGACTTTAATCACCTTACTACAAGCAAGTAACACACGCTGACCAAGACTGGGCCCTTTTACCATTAATTTTGTTTCTAAATGGCTGCTTGTTCAGACTTGAACTAAGACGCTGTTATATTTACTGACCCCCCCCCCCCCTTCCCCTTTTTTTTCTATCTTCTTCTTCTTTTGCCAAACGTGACCTTGAACACTTTTCTAAACAAACGTGCATTAAGAAGAGGAAGCAAAAAAAAACGAACACTGACGGAATGTTCTTTTAAATAGTATTTATGTGTTGTGTGTGTTTACTGTTGTTGACGATCCACAGTACAGTGTAGAACTAGTTCATTCTATTACTATTACACACCTTAACGCCATTTCTTAATCAACTTCCTAGTTCCGCTGATAGAATACACACACAAGAGTTCAGCACACAATAAATCTTGGTTATTAAAGCTTATTCTTCTGGCTCATTCAATGTGTGGAATTTTTTTTTTTTTTTTTTTTTTTTTTTTTTTTTTTTTAAGGTTTGAGAACCGTGTTGGATAATGAAAAAAAGAATAGAAAGTACAATGTGGAATGAAAATAGTTTAGTTGCTCCAAAACTGATATTACAGCTATTAATGCGATTAAGATTAATGCAGATTATTGTGTACAGACAAACTACAAAAGAAACATATACAACCTGATAGCAAGAAATGCTTGGGATTTGGGTGAAGGGTTATTGAATTGCGTCATGGTGAAATTTTTCAGTTTGTTTGAGAAAATCCTACGGACTCGTAAGATGAAAAACGCAAACAAACCGACAGTTACCTGGGATTTACCTTTTGATTGCCAACATTTCCACTTAAGTTATTTGTGGTTGTATTTTTTTTTTTTACCGTTTGCGTGTCCACGTCTAACCATTTTGTTTGCCTTTCCCCGATTTCCCCGATTAGTTTGCGTCGTGTTCTCTAGCTTTTCTCTGTCTTTTTGACAGCCGTTCATGGCACACAGGAGCCACGTGACCATCCCAAAAGGAGTGGATGTATTTACATTAAAAACCTTCCGTCTGACATGGAGATCATTTATTGATGCTATTACATCCTGCTCGTGTCCATATTTTGTTACTGATACCATGGCCATTTTTGTTGTCTGCTTAGTCTAGACTACTCTAGACCAGGGGTCGGCAACCCTTTGATAATAGCGTGCCAAAGTAGGATTTCTAATTCATCCAGCGTGCCAACAGCTTAAAAGTCATGCTGCTATAGCAGTCAATTTCTCGTTGAAGAGGCCTAAATTGACTTTTTGGTGGTCTTCCGCGTGCCATTGAAAATCTCTCAGCGTGCCACTGGCACACGTGCCATAGGTTTCCTACCCCTGGTCTAGACGGCTCGTGTTTTGAATGCTGTTCTCTTTGTATATAGATGGGGCACGGAAGGCGTACCGAAGATGCTAAGTTAAAATCAAATCCCGATGAAGGCTAGTTCACGCGGGTGTCCCTGAGTCTACCCAACTCTGATGGATACCTCACATGAGTTGGGGCAAAGTAAAGGCGGTTGGGCATTGTGCTGGCCACACAATCCATTAGTAAACCGTGGTCACTGAAACGAGTGAACGCTGCTTCACCGGCCCTATCACATAATATAATTACCGTGAGTTTGTTTATTTAGATGTTTGTTTGTTCGCTATATGCTCCTAAGCCGTTTGACTAATCGGGTCAAAAGTTAAATTTTATAAATTGGAACCGTCCTCCAAAAGAAAATTTTATTTTATCAACAATATTGCTTAATTCGTTAATTTATTATTGAAATAAACTTAGAACTATTACTAATTACCGTTAAGGTTCTAAACTGAGCGCTATTTTCAGAATGATCTCACTTTGAACGTTCATTAGTTCATTTACTATTTTGAACGCGAGGCCTTCCAAATAATTTCCCTTGCATACAGTAATATAATAGTTGTTTATTTATCTTGTAAGTTATCGCCGATCACGGAATTCATGGGTTTGACCTACAGAGGGAAAAAAGGGGGGGGGGGGGTAAACATCGGCGTTGCGAGAGATAGTTAGCTCATGACGCAATGTCTATCAATTCATTCTTTTTTCATTAATGGTAGATGGTTGCTTTATTATATTAATATTAAGTAATAGTAACCAAATGTTTTAATTATTTCATGGACTCACGTTGCTATTGAGAACTTTAATGAGCGACTTAATACAATCAATTAAACAATAAAAAAGAACAAAAACTAAATAGCGAAGGAAACTTTCTGACTGCAGTTTTTATTGTAATTTTTGTTTCTTCTCTCTTAACAAAACACGTTGTAGTCATTCGTTTCTCCGTTATTTTGACGGGAATAACTACTAGTAATTTCAATTTGGTCCGAAGGGATAACTCCACTTTGACTCTTTTTTCTTTTTCTTCACGTTCATGTAGATACAGTGCCACGTTTATATTTCAATTGTTGTGTATTGTAAGCTTACTGTTAGATCGCATCGAGTCTAATTAATGTGTACCTACCTACTTTGTACGGAAATGAGAATGAAGGAGTGATACATTAAGGAGATTGTACAACCCTCATACCGCTCATTTCAACAGAGACCTGAGATACACAAATTAGGACCCCTGGACAGTCTTGGAAACATTACAAGAACTAGTATTGTGTAGAACTTCTACAACAACAACAAAAAATGCCCCGTTGCCTACATCAATAAACATGAAGGCCAAATTAGGAACTGTTATCGTTTACTTGTTAATCGCCGCCGCTCTTGGCTTGCCCATTGCTCTTGACTTGCCCATTGCTCTTGGCTTGCCCATTGCTCTTGACTTGCCCATTGCTCTTGGCTTGCGCATTGTTGTTTGGTTAGTTCGCATTGTTCTTTGGTTAGTTCCGTGTCCTTAACGAATAGTTCTAGTTTTGTGTTGTTTAAACTGAATGTCTATGTCTGTCTTGCATTTTTATTAGTGTTTTAAATAATGTTACCTTACTGGTTTCCTGGTTTGTTCAGGCAACCCAATTCATGCTCGGATGCCACTAGGAAAGAGAGAGTAGGCCCTACATATACCGGTATGCATTTGTTCTCTTATTGGTATACCATGCTCCGCTGCTTCCGTTCCACAATTCAGTTGCAGATGTTGGGGGTGGGGGAAGGCATGTGGCTCTATGTGTCTTTTGTTTGACCTGAACTAATTCCTGGATAAAGTATTAAAACCTTGGCAGTGACTAATGCAAAGTGACAAATACTTGTGACAACAAAAGTTCAAGCATTATTTAGTCTCAAGTGGTGTATCGCCACTGTTGAGTAGACCTTAGCCTCCAGTTCCCTGTTGTTTCACAATTTAGCATAGTCTTGAGCTTATCCCAATATCTTGTATTTACAGATTATATCTGAACTTACAAATCTTTTTTTTTGTGACAGTATTTGTCAAGGAAATTTTAATATCGACCTATACTATTATATTGCTCTATCAAGGATGTTTTAATAGTGACCTATACTATAATATTGCTCTGTCAGGGATATTTTAATAGTGACCTATAATATTGCTCTGTCAGGGATATTTTAATAGTGACCTATACTATAATATTGCTCTGTCAGGGATAATATAATAGTGACCTATACTATAATATTGCTCTGTCAGGGATATTATAATAGTGACCTATACTATCATATTGCTCTGTCAGGGATATTTTAATAGTGACCTAGACTATAATATTGCTCTGTCAGGGATATTTTAATAGTGACCTATACTATAATATTGCTCTGTCAGGGATATTATAATAGTGACCTATACTATAATATTGCTCTGTCAGGGCTATTATAATAGTGACCTATACTATAATATTGCTCTGTCAGGGCTATTATAATAGTGACCTATACTATAATATTGCTCTGTCAGGGCTATTATAATAGTGACCTATACTATGAGCTGGCAGGATCCACTATGAGCTTCTAGTCTTCTACATTGATCAAGCTAGAACTCTTTCACACACATTTGTTTATTTTACTTGATGTTTTACCAAAACCCTAATTTGTTTGGTTTATATTAAAGTATAACAATTTATATTACTTATTAAAGGTGAAGTTAAAGCAACCTCAGGGTCAGCTCTATAAAACTGAACATGATAAAAAGTACACTTTTATATACCAGTAAGGATTTCACCAGAATAATGCAACAGTGGCTCCAGTATGCACTGAACAGTATGACACAGCAGGAGAACACGGTTCCAGAATGAAACAGAATGGCAGAGTGTGCCAACAGAATAAATGGAAAAACAATTGAAGGCAGAATAAATGGACTTTGAATTACACATTTTAAGTCTGAAGAAATGTATTTTCATGTTGTTAAACACTGCAGTAAATAAAGAATAAACAATAACAAGAAATAATTATTGATACCCATTTTGAGATCGCTTTGTCTTCAAAATGTTTCACCAGTTTCTCCAGTGTAGACATACTGTGTAACATTGTAACTCATCCAGTTATAACTTAACTAAAAGACATT
The DNA here is from genome assembly GCA_949126835.1 of Anisus vortex. Lineage (NCBI taxonomy): Eukaryota > Metazoa > Mollusca > Gastropoda > Planorbidae > Anisus > Anisus vortex. The sequence goes on from OX421495.1 coordinate 8,074,107, forward strand.
GTGCAAATTTACATTTATGATAAAGTAGTTGTTCCTTCACCTGGACAACATTGTAAGTGAAACTCAATGTCTGAAGTCTGAATACAATTTTCACCAGTCAAACTTTCAGTTTTGTTGACATTCAACTCCCCCGACTTCTGATAGTAAAAAAAAAAATACACCCAGCCTCTATTTGTATTTATGATATCTGTTATTTACATGTTTTACTTGTATTTTACATTTTGAAGTGTTTTTATCAACAAGTCATATTATCAACATGTTTAGAACAATTTCACTTTTTGAAGGGTCTTCTCAAATTATTAAATGAAACTTCCACAATACTTAAATACACATGAAATTGTATACTCCATCATCACATTAATCTGATCCATGATGGCAAACAGCCAGGGAAGAAGTCCAACATATTGAGAAAGATGTGCAATGTTTTAAGGGTGGTCTGTCTAGGTGTATAAACATCAAAATAAAAAAAGTAAACATTTTTAATTGAAATTCAATATTCTTTTTTTTTTTATGGAATGAGATCAGAAAGTAGGAAAGAAAAGGGAGGGATTTAAGGAGTTAAACAAAACTTTATTATTTTTTTTCGTTTTGATGGATCATAGCAGTTTTTTTTAATTTACGGTAATCACATTGTCAGGGTTCACATGGTTTGGAAAAGTTTGTTGGAAAATTGATTTGATTTCTCAAGTTTGGGAAAGGTGACTAAGATTTGGGAAAGTTTGTGAATTTTGCAAAATAAATGGACATAGTATCATGAGCAATATTTATTTTACATTAAAAAAAAAAGTGAATAACCATGTACCGGTAGTTAAGAATAATTTAAAAAAGAAACATGCTTGGAATTAATTTAGGACTCAAAAGAAACATTCACAAATTATTTTACAACCAGGCATTAATTTGACACAAACCAGTCTGAGCTAGTTTAAGAATTAGGTGTAATGTTTGGGAAAAGTTTGGAAATGATTTAAGAGCTAAACATTGCTAATTGTAATTGAAGTGATCATTGTTTATAGAGTTGACATTACTAAGATATTAGAGTAGTCCACCTGAGAGAGATGCTAAGTCCTCTTTTTAACATTAAAAAATGATTTATTTCTACTGTCTTCCAGAACATGTGTTTATTTACCGGTATATGCTTATCTTTAGTTTATTCTCTAAAAGCTCTCATTACTTTAATTTTAGTTGATAGAAAAATGAAGCGCCTTTCAAAAATGCAAAATTGTGATTTGTGATGCAAAAAAGTCAATTTCTGCAAACTCAATTTTTATTGTTATAGCATTAGCACCTTTTGCAAGTGGACTACTCATTTGATAAAACTGAGTGAGTGGCTATTTTAATTGTGTGCTCATGTCATGAGTTTTTGTGTCAAAATGTACAAATTATTGGTCTATGAAAATTGTTTTTCTTACTGAGTTACAGTATTTGTGTTTAGTAGATGAGAAAAACATGGCAGTAAATGATTGTACAATAAGGTGAACCTCAAAATGTTGAACACATTGTCAATGTCCATGTTTGTGTTTTACCGAAAGAGACTACTCATCTATAGATCTATAACATTCTTTTGTTTAAGGAGGCAAGCAAAGTATCACAACAAAGTCTTCTCTTTCTTGTTTTAAATACTATTTAAAAAAATAGTTTTTTTTCTTGAGGGGGATTATGTGACATGTAGGCCTACATGTACTTCTCACTAAGACCCTGTGATACATACAGTAGCCAGTTAGTGTCACATACACTATCCATATTAGTGTTACTTTGTTTAATCTTCTGTTACTCCTTTCACCATAACTTCCAGTAATAATGTAAACAAAATATATAATATCATTCATTATCATTCAATGATCAATATTGCGATTGGTTGAAAGTTAACCATGTCCAATGAAAAACTTTTTACATTTAGCAATAAAAAGTAAAATTACAGCATAGCATACACAGGTTGAGTACATTTGATAATGTTATTGTATTTTGTAATTGCAGGTGAAAAACTTGACCAGAAGCAATGTGAATGTATTGAAGAAATCTTCAGGAGAGTTCAATTTAAACTTTTGGATCTCGAGGCTTGCCACCTAGATGATGAGGTTTGTTGCATGGCTCTAGATTTTTTCTTTTTTTCTCTCTACAAAATTGTAGGCTTCGGCACATTGTGCTGATTATTACCCAGCAGGCTGCGTTGTCTACTTCCCCCAGACTTTGTCTCAGCAGCTCATGATTGCAGATCTTCTTTAGTCCCTGGAGCATGATGTTATGAGCATCAACAGTTACTCACTTCTGCACATTGGTGCAGCCAATAGATTTTGACAAATATTACGGAAGGGGGGGGGGCATTCTAAATTCCAAATGAATTATGTTGTGTAAGATTGAAAGTCCCACTATTTGTATGAGCCAAATCAGGTTCTTGCAGCAAGTGTGTATATGATGTTCTCCAATCACTTGCATAGCTGTCCTATTTTAAATAATCATGTTATTTGCCCAGTCGGAAATATAATTGTTGTATGTCTTAGTTTTCTGATTAAACTGTTGTGCTGTGGCCACAGTGTGCTACAGCCCTGTTTGACATGATTGAGTATAATCTAATGGATGTATATCTTAGTTTTCTAATTAAACTTGTGTGCTCTGGCCACAGTGTGCTACAGCCCTGTTTGACATGATTGAGTACTATGAAACTACATGCCAACTCAACATCTCCTTCAACAAGAATATTCAAGCCAGGGGCTGGCAGGCCTGCTCAAGGCTGGTTAGAAGGGTGAGTTCTCATTGAAACTTCCATGATATGAATGAAACTGAATTTTGTGTATAGAAACTGCTTTAATCCTTCTCACTTATTTTAATACAGAAATATTTAGCATTAATATTTTAAAATATGAATATGTTATTAAATAAAGTGAGGGCCAGAGATTTATAGCAGTAAAACTAAAATATTACATTTAATCTTATCGGGTACCCTTTGCGGGTCAAATGAGGCACGGCGGCCGAGCAGCTGCGCGTTTAATTAACTGGCGTATCAAAGGTCCCATGTTTCAATCCTAGTGAAGGCTAGGAATTCTTCCCTGTCTGGAGGGTGTTACTGAGTCCACCCAGCTCACCCAGTTACTGTGGCTGGACGTTGTACTGTCTACATAATCCCCAGGTAAGACATGGCCACAAAACTGATGAACGCTGCTGGTCCTGTGGATCAATTTGGTCAGACAGGATTATTTTTACTTTTGCAAGTCATATCCAAGCCAAGTTAGTTAACCAGAGATGAATTTAAACTATAATAATCTTCCTTGTTGTCATTGAATTTTTTTTTAATCCCTACCTGTATATTTTCAACTGAGTATTTATTTTTTAGACTCCACAAACCCTGCCGAAAAAATTATTTTTGTAATAATGTGATTGATTTGAAATGCATTTTTTGCCAACGTTTCTTTTTTCCAGACCCCCAATCTCACCTACCTTGATATACGCAACTGTGATTTGAATGAAAGATTTATCCCCATCTTTGGCCGTGCTTTAAAGTTGGGCTGCCACCTCACCATACTTCATATGGAAGGCCTGGCTTTGTCAGGCAGGCCACTTGTTATATTAGGTAAGCATCTCCAAGTACATACAGCGAGTAGAACTATCATCAGTGCCTATTTTTCATCTCTGATAGACCAAATGACATTTGATTGTTAGATTTTAGAAATTGTTAAAGTGTAAATAATGGATAATGGCCATATTCAGAATAGTAATATTAATGTTTATTACACCAATATGTTTACATTTATTTAGTGAATTATAAAGATATTTTTGTACAATAAGGTTTACAAACCTGGCATTGTATATAGAATACATACTTTAATCATGAATACAAAATATAATTCCATACAATAGTATGCCCCCTAATGTATTCCTGAAATAATTAATACTACATCTCGTCTTATCTCTAGTCTAAACTATGGTATTTATATATAAACTAATCATCAAACTAGTATCATATACATATATGAATCTCAAAAGCAGTATGTGGCTATGTATGTACATACCCAGTGCTTTTTTTGTGACAGTATGCACCGGTACGGCGTACTGGTACCTTTTTCAATGTGGGGAAAAAATTATTACTTTTCTTGTATTTTAACGTTTATTATTAATTTATTATATTATTAATTTGTTAAAATTGAATTATTTTAAAATTGCGCGCAATAAGAATTAAAATATAAAATGCGAAACTGCTTTAAAAGTTAGGCAATCCATCACTGTGTACCGGGACCTATTTTTTCTTTACAAAAAGAGCACTGTACATACCACATAGGCTTTTTTATTACTGGACATAATGACATAAAGTTTTCCACACATTTCCTTTGTGCGGTGAACTCTGTCAAGGTTTTACATTTTTTTTTATGACAGCAGTGGTCGTTTTGGTCAAAATTGAGGTACCAAATTTTTATAATTTGTCTTGAGAAAAAAAGGCTGGCTGGCTTTTCTTAATAATGACATCATTAAACTTTGCGCTTCAAGGGAAAAAAAACTTCATTAGTGTTAACTTAACTTTGTAGTGGGTAATGTATAACTGTATGGGTAGTTACAGTGTAGTTGAACATTATTTTAGCCAGTTCTGAGAACTGGGCACCTATGCTAGTATACAATAAATGTAAATGTCTATTACTATTAATATATAATTCCAAATGGCTAAATATATACATTTTAATGGGGCCCTGTCTTTATCAAAAGTTGTAGAATAGAATGCAAACTATTACTAACTATAAGTAATAATAAGTAATAATAAGTTATAATGATACACCCACAATCAAATCTTACACATGCACAATACCAATAATTAGATAGTAGTTTTATTTCATGTACAATTCTCTTCTTTTTTTCAGTGGCTGCATTAAAAATGAATGAAACCTTGCAAGAACTATTTTTAGCAGATAACAAGTTGATGCCAACTGATGGGGTTCAGCTGGGAAACTTGTTACGCTACAATCACAAACTTAGTCTTCTGGATCTTCGAAACAATCATTTACAGGTACATTTGAAAATGGAATTCAGCCTTGAACATTTTTTAAAATTTAAATGCACCTAAAACGAAGGGTAATCTGGGGTTACTTCCCTTCAAGTTGCTTTCAACCTGGCTTATGTTTTTTTTTTTTAATTTTGTAACCCTCCGCAGTCTATTGTTTTGTTTATATTGTAGGTGTGTACTGTACAATATGGTGTTTTGTTGTCATGATCTTGTTATTTTCCCTTTTAGTCTCCTGACATAACTTTTGTATGGACACAATGAATGTGTCAACAGGTCAACAAGTATATAAATATTTATAGCTTTTTGCTAAGGACAAAGTAATCTATAAGTATTTATCTTTTTTTTTTTGTTGAGGATATTGTAAGATATCAATATTTCTACATATGTCTTGAGAGAATTTTAAAGGTTTCACAAGGGTTTGGGAAAGTTGATCTATCTTGGTATTTTAGGTTTGGAAAAGTTTGGGAATTTTGCTATAATCATGGAAGCAGTGTAAAAAGTAGTTAGTTTACAGTTTTTAAAGTTAATTATATTGTTAGGTTTAGGAGTTTCTAAGATTATTCTATGAGTTCTAAGAGTGCTTTAAAAACATCAATGAATACAAGTTTTAATTGAACTACCTATACTATGTACACTACATGAAGACATTTCATACATATCAGTGTATATTGCTTTGTGATTTCTTTTTCAAGTTTGGCACAATTTTGGGAATTTTAAATTTGGAGTAAGAACCTTGTTATTGTATATAAAAAAGACTTAAATTTTTTTCTGAATTATTGTTTCATTGTGAACATTTTATTGCTTTGTTTGCTATTGCAAGGATGTGGGTACCAGTCATATCTGTGATGGCTTGACTGAGCAAAATCTTGGTAAAGGTCTTCACACTCTAGTCCTGTGGAACAATCAAATCAATTACCAGGCCATGTCTGCACTGGGAAGAGCCCTGGTATGTTGTTAAACTTTACACTGTTGACACCAACAAATCTAGATCTGTAAAAATGAGACATTCCCTAAATGTAGACTTGCTGGAATGTAATGATTGATTTGCCTGAATGTGTTTCAGGCCGGCTGTGATTGTCTGGAGACCTTGAACATCGGACACAATGCAATCACCAACGAAGGTGTCCATTTGATCAAAGAAGGCCTTTTGAAAACAAACTCGTTGTTGAGATTGGGACTACAGGGAACAAAAATTTCAGATGAAGGTAACACGAGCCTCTATAAAAACAAAATTAAACTATTATCCCTGTTTTTTGAAGTATAGTTAAATATCTTGTGCAAACTCTTTTACAATGCAATATTTTTTTTTTAGAAAATCTTATATAAGGGTCTTTCAACCTTATTAGTAATAACATACAACTATAACATCTTGTTACTATACTCTATTGGTATTTGTATTTTAGGTGCTGTTAGCAGTGTATATAGCAGACAGTAACATTTTAACTATGCTATATTTGATTTGTATTTTAGGTGCTGTTAGCAGTGTATATAGCAGACAGTAACATTTTAACTATGCTATATTTGATTTGTATTTTAGGTGCTGTTAGCAGAGTATATAGCAGACAGTAACATATGTTAACTATGCTATATTTGATTTGTATTTTAGGTGCTGTTAGCAGAGTATATAGCAGACAGTAACATATTTTAACTATGCTATATTTGATTTGTATTTTAGGTGCTGTTAGCAGAGTATATAGCAGACAGTAACATATGTTAACTATGCTATATTTGATTTGTATTTTAGGTGCTGTTAGCAGAGTATATAGCAGACAGTAACATATGTTAACTATGCTATATTTTATTTGTATTTTAGGGGCTGTTAGCAGAGTATATAGCAGACAGTAACATATTTTAACTATGCTATATTTGATTTGTATTTTAGGGGCTGTTAGCAGAGTATATAGCAGACAGTAACATATTTTAACTGCTATATTTGATTTGTATTTTAGGTGCTGTTAGCAGAGTATATAGCAGACAGTAACATATTTTAACTATGCTATATTTGATTTGTATTTTAGGGGCTGTTGCCTTGGCAGAGTATATAGCAGACAGTAACATATTTTAACTATGCTATATTTGATGTGTATTTTAGGGGCTGTTGCCTTGGCAGAGTATATAGCAGACAGTAACATATTGTTACGCATTGATCTCCGAGAGAATGATATCAAGACAGGCGGTCTAATGGCCTTGTCTCATGCAATGAGGGTCAACACTTCAGTCACCAGGATTGACTTGGACAAAGACCCCAAGAAAGAATCTGTAAGTTTTATGTAATAAAAAAAGAATCCTGTTCATTTCCTGACATCAGAAGTAGACACTGTCAGGGTTTTACATTTGATTATTGTATATTTATTAAATTAATGATAATTATGTTTGTTTTTGTGTGTAAAGTTTGATGACATTCAAATAGCGCTATAGCCTTTAATTTATCAACATTTTTGCAAACTTATCTAGCCTAGTAGCCTTTGATTTATCAACATTTTTGCAAACTTATCTAGCCTAGAGAGTTGTAGCCTGTTCTTGCAAACAAATTATAACTCTATGTATATTTTTGTTGCTTTTTTTTTAAATGCGCTCTGAACTTACATTATATTCTTTGGCAGCACAATATAAATAAATATATATAAATATATATATCATTATTAAAACTTTGAAGAAATTCTCAATATAATATATTTTAAAGCAGTTTGAAACAATTGACTTCTTATATTTCTCTAGGGTATAAAAGATTACGCTGACCAGCAGAGTCGTCTCCTGAGAGATATTTTAACCTTTCAACAAAGAAATATTCAAAGTACAATTGAAAGAGAAGAACAAGAGAGAAGAAAGCTTGAAGAAAAGACAGAAGAGGCTGAAGTTGAGAGTCAAGCCTCCTTAGTGGAAAACATCCAGGAGATAGTAGACAATGTCATCAATGAATCTTTTACTTTGATTGAGGAGGAAGAGGGCTCGGTGGAAGAGACTGTTCAGGAGAAGCAGAAGAAGGACATTGAGAATCTGAAGCTGAAAGATGAAGGAAGCCAATCAGAACCTCCTCCTGTAGAACCAGCGGAAGACACAGTACCAAAAGTTTGTGCTGTAGAAAAAGTTCACCACAGGCCAAGCCAGCTTTTCCCTTACAAGCACCTTCACCCTCAGGAGACCCTGGACTCTCCGATCCCTTCATCCGATGAAAATCCTTTGATCGCTGTCATGACCACGCCTGCTGTTGTGTCGCAGACCTCACCACAGCTCTACAGGGCGGAGAAAAATCTCCTGTCGTCAATAGTGAGTGCATCTCCTCCCGAAATGATTCTCAGCCCGCAGTACTTTCCAAAGCAGATCGTGCGCAAAATTTTTTCAGTCAGCCGCGTTGATGAGGACCCGTCATGGTCGAAACTCTCAACCTCCCCAACCCCTTCACCTATTACTGGTTTTGATCCCCTGAATATCTCTCCGGTTCCGCTAGTTTCAACATCAACATCTTCATCAGCCTCCCCCTCGTCCCACCTGACCTCTTCAGTGTCACCTGTGATTATACCACAGATGTCCCTGGGTGGCCCCCAGCATTCCACTAACACTGACCAGCACCAGCTGTCTAGTCCTTGCAGTTCTCAACTTCTAAGCCTGTCAGAGCAGCTGATGGCTGCATTACATGCACAGTCGGCAGCCAATGAAAGCTTAAGATTCCAACCATGTGATACAAAGCAAACAGGAGAGGATGATACATCATCATCCATCTTCTCCGACACAAACAACTGTGATAAACAGAAAGTCAACCCAGCAGCAGCCGTCATTGACGTTGTTCCTGAAAATAAGGAGTTACAGGTAGATAGGGTTGTGAACAAAGTAAACGATTCACACACTGTTGACCAAGACTTTGATCATTTGAATACTGAACTTGTGCAAGGTCCCAATAATTCCTCTCATATTTTATCAAGTCAGGGACAGGAACATTTATCCACTGATTTACTTGAAGGAGCTCTAGAAAAGGAGATTGCCTGTTCTGAGGTAGCCTCCCCTGTAACTTGTATGAGTGACAGTCAACCTGTGTATTCCTTGGAATCTTCTCTAGAGGATGCAAAGAATACCGCAGATGAGCATTTAGTCTCATCTATCAATCAGCAGGCAGCTTTCGTTCATTGTGGCGCAGGGGATGTTGTGCCAATCAAAGATAGTCCAGAAAGCCCACAGACCACAGAACCATCTTCTAAATCACTTCCTGACACAAGTCAGTCATCAGATGCGCCAGACGCTCTGGCATCTCTGCCAGCCAGCGACCCATCAGCTGACTTAAACTCTTCAAATTCCAACAAAGCCCAGATGCCAGGCCTTGGTGTCCAGCAGCCTGGGGGAATGTTAGAACCAACGCCCCCAGGCCTGGGTTCGAACCCAATCCCTGACACCAAACAACAGGATGAAGAGGCTTTGTTGGTAGAGTCCATCCCGGCTCTGCTCACATTGGATAAATCTGATGAACAAATCAGCGGTAACCTGGTCTGTGATAACCTTGACAATGACATTGAGACTGTGGAGTTCAACAGTATAGATGAAGAACCCTGGCTGGCGGTGGATGAAGGTGATTTAGATAAATCTACCAGCCCCGCCAAGCAGCCAGATTTTTTCACCACATTATCTTCAAATGGATTTACACAAGAACTTGCCAGTGCCCTCACTAATCTGGATGGCTCCAATGGATACTTTGAAGACGACAACAATTATGGTAAGTTTTAATTATAATTTTTATCAATTTTCACAAAGCATTCTTCTTAACTTAGGATTTGTGCTCATTATGTTTTGCAAGGTTCCAGATTAAATAGTGAACCCCCACAACACTTGAATTAAATTCCATTGATAGAGAAAATAGATTTTGTTTGCATAAGTTGTTTTTACTGCAATCCCAAATAATTGTGTGTGACCTTCTCCTAATACGTCTGTATTATATTGGAATTATTTATTTGAACTATAATGGATTATATTGGAAATGCATCAGCTAGCAGTATACGCGTTTAAAATAGGATTTCAAAAATAATAAAAAAATATTCAAAGTTCTTGTACATACTAATAACTAAATGAAAGGCTATAGCCTTAAAAAATTGTGTGAATGTTTAAAACTTTGGTTCTAGTGGATTAGAAATTAAAGAAGATCTATTATTAAAAAAACACAATCATACTGTGCTTTAACATTCAAATGTAACACTCACACAGATTTTCTTATCATTCATTAGCTCTTTTTTTTTTACATTTTCTGGTTTTAACCCTTCCCGTACCGACCGACTTCTATCTATGCTGCCTTCAGTTCCGCTATATACGGATAATACAAACTATTGTAGTTAAATTAATCAATCCATAATGTTGAACAATAATAAGGTTATTATGTTATTTCACCATGAAATTCATGATTTCAAAAATATCATGATTAGATGTTACTGAATGTCCCCCATACAAGGTGAACGCAAAAGCCAGACCTGTTGTACATGTAATAAATTTTAGCAAAATATCTTCACTAAAGTAATGACATATCCCTGAAAAGTTAAAAATGCTGTACAAAAAAACAAAACAACAGCAACACAATAGATCTTTACTAAACAAGTTTTGGCCACAGTCATTTTGATGACTTTTCAGACAGTCTCCTTTTTTCATATCCACCTTAAATAGTAAGGAGTCCCTGATCCAACCCAGCTCTGATGGGTAGCCTACCTGACATTAGTTTGGGGAAAAGTAAAAGCGTCTGGGCATTGTGCTAGCAGTACAATCCCCCTTAATGCTGTGGCTGCAGAAGCCGGTCAACACTGCTTCACGGGCCACAGAATAGAAGTATATATCTGAATAGAAAAGAAATATATTGACAGGGACAATAGTGGATTGAAAATGAGACTGTTGTATTCTTCTTGAACAATCTTTGTTACTCTAAGGAAAGAAATTCAAACACTTTAGATATTGTTTTATGTTGCTAGTTAACATAGACATTGTTTAATGTTGCTAGGTAACATAGATATTGTTTAATGTTGCTAGGTAACATAGATATTGTTTAAAAAAAATGTTGTTAGGTAACATAGAAATTGTTCATTGTCGCTAGGTAACATAGATATTGTTTAATGTTGCTAGGTAACATAGATATTGTTTAATGTTGCTAGGTAACATAGACATTGTTTTAATGTTGCTAGGTAACATAGACATTGTTTTAATGTTGCTAGGTAACATAGATATTGTTTTTAAAAAATGTTGCTAGGTAACATAGATATTGTTTAAAAAATGTTGCTAGGTAACATAGACATTGTTTTAATGTTGCTACTTTTACCTTACACATGTTTCACTTTATGTTTTTAGTGTTTTCATGAAATTATTAAGGGCAATGGTATTATAACTCCCTTGATTTGATTGTATTCAAAGTTCGTTGTATGATACTATTTAGAGAATAGGTTTATATATTATCTGAATTTTCTAGCACCAATGTTTAACTGCATCTTTTGGTCGACAATCCTTAGTACCAATGCTTGATCGCATCTTTTGTTTTACAATCCTTACCGCTATACTACCAATGCTTGATCGCATCTTTTGTTTTACAATCCTTACTGCCATACTACCAATGCTTGATTGCATCTTTTGTTTTACAATCCTTACTGCCATACTACCAATGCTTGATTGCATCTTTTGTTTTACAATCCTTACCGCCATACTACCAATGCTTGATCGCATCTTTTGTTTTACAATCCTTACTGCCATACTACCAATGCTTGATCGCATCTTTTGTTTTACAATCCTTACTGCCATACTACCAATGCTTGATTGCATCTTTTGTTTTACAATCCTTTGTGTACCAATGTTTGATTGCACCACATATATATATACACTTCCCTTTTACCCCAACAGACTTACAGACTCCTGATGAATTTGAAAGAGAACTTGATTCTATGCTTGCTGTAGTTCATGGTGATCTACCATGGACTTTAAAAGGTAGCAATAAACAATGTCAATATGTTAGTGAAATCTCTACATGACTCTAGAGTAGAAACAGCTTTTATATTTCTTGACATTTTCATAATGTCCAAGACATGAATTGGAATTGTTTTGTTTTGGTTTAAAATGCAAATAATAAAACAAAATTCAAACATTTCTTGCTAATTAAAGATACCTGGATGGGGGGGGAGGGTTAGACTTGTGGGCCCAGGGAGCTGTTTGAGGGGTAGTTGCATGGGTGGGGCATTGAACAGAACTGGGAGGGAAAGGATAGTAGCAGTGAAAAGAATAAGGAGAGAAAAAAGTATTTGATAAACTACCATAAAGTGTCTCATTTGTTGTGATATTTTTTTAATCTATGATACACCGTCTAGAAAACTTAAGATGATAGCATTTTGATTAGTAATTCAATTTTACAGAAGGATATCTTAACATTAAATTATAAGAACAGATAGAACTAACTACAGATGTAGAAGGGATATTTAAATTCAAAGATGACTGACTATCAATAGTTTCTGGCAGTAAAATACTAAAAAGGCACATGCTCAGTTTATAAATAGGATGGGATTCTGTCATAACTATATATATCAGATAAAGAAAGAATCAGGCTTAATGTTAGTATTTAATATATTAAAATCTCCAATAGTTGGAATCTGTGGGCAAAGCCCAAAATATTTACGTTGAATGGAGATCACCCAATTTAATCTTCCAATTAAAATGTATTGTCTCCCTTCCATTCCCTTTTTCCACCTTTTCTCAAAGTTATCCTTTCTTATTCTCTCTGTATAATATAAACAATTCAAAATGATTTTGTCAATCTCTATAAATAGACTAAATATATATATATATATATATATATATATAGAGAGAGAGAATTTTAAAGCTTTCTTTTATATAATATATTTGTAATATTTGTAAGAGCTAAAAATGGATTACATTTAGATACAACATTAGCCACTGCAACTTGTGGTGAGGGAGAGGGGAATCAGTACCCTGATAAGTAGAAAATTGGAGAAATACTTTAGGACCTTATTGCATTTATTTTTGTTAAAATTGTTTATTTTTCACAATTTTTTTTAACATAAATGAAGACCAACTGCTATTTAAAATAATTGTATAACTTTTTTATGTTGCCTGCCTTTTTTTTTTACAATCAATTTTAACATAAGTACCGGAACCTAAATATTGTTCAGAATAGCTTAATACAAGTAATGTTAATAAAAGACAGTTTTTGTTTCATGTTGAGAAAGTGTTACTTTAGGTCTGGACAAACCAATTGGATTTTAATAGTTCTATAAATTATATTAAGCCTTTGTACAAAGCAACTGTGATACTAATACTTTTTTAATAGTTGTGCAGCTTAAATCATATTGACTACTTTGACTATTCCTGCATCAATTATCTACTTTCGCACACCTAATTATTAGCCATTCTCACACACATTACTTTTTTTTTTACATTTTGTCTTAGATAATCACAAACCTTTTTTTTTTTTAATGTTTCAGATTCCTGAGAAAAAGATATTACTTAAACAAACTCTACATGCCAAGTATCATCTGCAATGCTGTATAATAGTGTACTGCCCACGCAGGCACCTGAAGACTGCCATTTGTGCTGGGTACTCAAGTTATCTTGCTAAACGGACACTCTACCCCTAGGAGCTGGGCTTCATTACAACTGTGTTTATGTTAGGAAAGAAGAAACCACTGTGTTGAATGATGCTTGAGAGAAGTATTTGAACGGCCATTGAATGTAAGAATGTCCATCTCTAGCCAGTTTCCATGTTCATCAACTTATTACTAATTATCATCATTCAAATACTGTAATCAGTTCACTTTGTCAGATTCTGAATGAGACTATGAGATAATTGTTGTGGCTTGCTTTTTAATAGAATCTTATTGTAGTATCAACTTTCTAGCCTTTTAAAATTCTATTCAATTTTTTCTCTCTCTTAAAGTTTATTATTAGACAACTTAAACATTATTTCCCGAAAATTTCTATATACTAAAAATATATGCTAATTAAAATAATACAACATTTTTTGGTCATATTCAACTTAGTTTTCTTGTCTAGGTTTGTCAATTATGGAACGAAAATGTCTTTAGTACTAATAAAAGGCCATAAAATTTTCTGTCACAAGTTAGCCAATTTGTAAAAACTAACCCCATTGGGACTAAATCTTCTTACCATTAATACAATTTCTTATGATTATCTTATAAAATTATGTCTGTTGTGTGTAAGTCTTTGGCCTGTAAATAAAATTGTCACAATAACTATAAATTGCTAAAGGGTAGGCTAACTAATAGCTATGGAGAGTTTATTCAATAATGGGAACAAGCCATTTAAACTATCATTTGATGCCTCATTTCTATTGCCATTCAAACTATTGATCCATTACATTATACACCTGGCTATAGAATTATTGTGTATATAATGTAGTGGTTTCATTCCTTGGTCTTTCCAAATTTGTTCCAATATAAAAAAAAACTTTGCATCATCTCACTATTTGCTAGGTAATGCTTTTGGCTTATTACCTGGCTCCCTTTGTAAATTAAATTTGGCTTGGCTTACTGAATCAAATTCTTTTTTTTCATTGTAGCAACTTTGTGATACTTGAGATATAAAAACTTGTGCCATGGTGGTTAAACACAACACTCTCTCTTTATACTTTGTGGCGTTAACACAACTGAGTAACAATTACGTTACAGGATTTTTTTTCAAACTATTACTCACATTTACCGGGTAGTTATAAAAACAATGACCTTAAAGAAATCAAACAAATCAATAATTTTTTAACACTTGTTTAATTTTTCTATAAACGCTGTGTAGAAACTAATCCAGTTTACTATTGAACATTTTTTACATTTTCCAGCTGTTGCTTTTAATAGAAGATAAACAGCTTCAGACAGGTCTTTAAAATACCGTAGTTAGAAATACGGTATTAGAAATATTATTTAAAGGATGGTCACATTTAAATATTATCAATATTAGATGATTTTCTACATTTTTATGTCAGAAGTGTATTTATTCAGCTCATTATTCCCCACAAAGAAAGACAGACTCACACATTCGACACCTAAACATTGTGGTCTGATTCATGAATTGATGTCATTCAATCAATGTTTAAATTTTTTTTTTAATTGAGCATTCCATTACTTTAAAATTAGTCTTAAAATACAAACAATGCTTAAAGTAAAACATCTTACACTAATACATAATGTTTAAGTATTCAATGAGTACAGTAGGAATCTCACATTCAAATCATAATGTTAGTCAAGCACACTGTTGGGATTTCTCTCTCTCTCTCTAAAATACATGTTTTTGAAAACAGCTTTATATGCAAACTGTTTGCAGCTAAGGTTACAATGATCAATACTGAACACTTTTGATGCTGAATGGCAAAGTTTTATTAACAAGCCTTGTAGTACTTGTAGTACACATGATATAGAGCCTATGTTTTTCTCTCTTCATCAAGCATTTTATTCTTGTCATTAAACTTATTGCCCCTGGTTGGCTGTGCATGTGGTTCAAATGACGTTGAACTTTGACACCATCCCTATGAACTTTCATACCATCTTATGAACTTTATTGATCAGATTGTAATGCTATAAGTTGGATTCAATAAATGTGAATGCATACGGTACTCAAAGTGTCTTTTGTGATATTTACCTAGATTAAAAGTTAGTCGATGTAACAGTGCTGTGGAGTCGGTAGATAAATGTTCCAACTCTCTCCTCAGTTTTTTTTTACTTCCAACTCCTCTGTATTAATATGCGAATGTATCTTGTACATTCCTTGAAGGAAAGAAAGTCATACATGTCATTACCACAGGTCTACTGGCTGGAATGCCAACAGTCTACTGTATTGAACAGTTTAAGTCATTACGTAATTATAACTTTTTGTGAATGGGGACATTTAAACTTGCTTTTTTAAAAAATTCCAATCTAAATTTAGTCGTAGTCGGTGCTAAATTTAGTAGGAGTCAGTGCATTGTTCTCCGACTCAAGGTACCCAAAATTTCCCCCCGACTCCAACTCCACAGCACTGCGATCTAATGTAAATATGTAGCCAAAATTTAGACCAGGAACTCAAAGCCCTTAATTAAAATAAATAAATCTTTTCAGTATTTGAGTATACTTTGGCAGTAATATTTCTCTATAAAAAAAAAATGCAATAAATTGAGCTGACAGGGTTTTCTAACTAAAAATGTTTCTATTGGCTTGAATCAATTATTTATCATAGTAAGTAAAACATATCAAAAATTACTGGTACAGTGTTGTTTTGGCAATTTTTTAAAATTGTCTCCTTATGTAGTTTATATATGGCAGTGCGCTACGGCACTTTGGTGTGTGTCTTCATTATTTAGAAGACTGTGTCTTCATTTTTTTTAGAAGACTTTTCATCTTCGTTACCTAGAAGCCCCTTCATTGTATAAAAGGCTCTTATATCCCAGATTGCTTTTGAGGTTCACTATAAATTTAAATGCTTTAAAAAAAAAATATAAACAGAAGATTTGGCCAACTTTTGTTCTTTTAATAAAATAAAATCTTGTATTTCTTTTTCCTACCAGCGCGCTGTTGTAAATTTCTCGGTAGTTTACAGAATGTTATGATATTCAAATCTGTTCACCATGTTTACAATCTTAGATAATAGTAGTTTTGATACAGTTCTATGTTACTATACACATAAAAAATATTTATTATGTTGGCCTGACAAACAATGGAGATGAATAAACTAGAGACCAAATGAGAAATACATTTAACTTTTACATATTAAAGTGCAATATTATTAAAGTTTTTTGTTTGGGGTGATGGGATAAATACGTTTTTTTTGTGTTTTTTTTTTGTAACACTCATTTGGGGTTTTGAAAATAAAGGTATGATGTTGTTTAGTGGTCATTTTTATTATTAAAAAAAAAACAACTTAAAATAGCAGTTGTGGTATTTTTTTGTTTAGAAATGTATTATATACTTGGTAAGAAATATGGAAGTCACAAATGTAATTATCTACAAGGGCTGTAATGATCTTTGATCTATTATTTATAATTATTTTGTAGGATAGATAACTAGGTCAGTGGTTCCCATAGTGTAGGATGCTTTCTCCTGGGGATTTGCTAGCTGCTGGGTCTAAACAATGGCACCACAGAATACTGCAAAAGCTTTCACAATATCCTTTATTTTTAACCCTTTTTTCAATGTGTTAAATTCTAACATCTGGGACTGGGACTATGGCGCCATGGGAAAAACTTACTTTGAAAAGGGGAGCCCTGGGTGGGAAAATTTTGGGAGCCACTGATCAAGTGGTAACCAAAAATTGTGTAATGACTTCTAACCTCTACTGCTTTGTAGGAGACTGAATGTTAAAGGATTTATTTTCTTTCCAAAGAATTTTTGTTTCACACTGATGCTGTTCTTTGTTATTACATTATAGACTTGTGTATATAATACATGTTGAAATAATTTGTTATAGATAAGGTGAAGATATGATTGGAAGATTTACTTGCTTTTGTTTATTCTGCTTTGTGTGCATACTTTCTCTCTCTCTCTCCATTTTCTTGTGTACATACCAGCGTGTTGTCACTGTGCAATTATTTTGTTCTTCATTACATCAGCGGCACATTTGCAATCATATAATTATGAAGAAATAAATATGATAAAATTAAGTGTTATTTTTGTTGTTTCACTTGTAAGTTATAACAATAACAGAGCTACACTGAAGTACATGACGGATTTTCTTACTTCATCAGCCAAACTATCATAGTTTCTACAGCATACATACTTTCTACGGCATTATCCTTTGGGGTCAGACAAATACTATTAAACCTGTATATTGATTTTAGTTCGACAAAATGTGTTTTGTTATTACCTCCCCTTGACATAGTTTTACAACAGTACACATGCATTAAAATACAAATAATTATGTCTATGATTTATATTTTAGTTAGAGTTGGTCAACCAAGTTTAGGTTGAAACAAAGTTACAGTAGGCACCATAAATAAATCTACGACAGCTTGGGTTTCAGACATGGAGAAAAAAAGCAGCCGACAGGTTGAAGTGGTAGGAGGAGATGAGGCAGGCCAGAGCCTTCCAAGATGACGAGAATTGAGATATCTTATATAATTATGCATAGGTCATACTTTTTTTTCAAACAAATATTTAGCAAAATAAGGGGGGGGGGGGTGATCTATCCACTCAACTTTGAAAAATTAGCACTACTCTTACTCTGTTATACAGTTGCAACATTCACTTTCACCCATATTGGTGATTGTAGTGATGAAGAATTACAGGATATGTGCAGGAATACATTTTGCATATAAAGCTTTCATAGGACCACTGACTTATTTTTCACTTACCAAACAGTAAAATAAACCTTACAACTTTGATCATTTTCAATTAGCATTTTAAGTATGTAAATACAATTCAAACCGAGTACAAAGTTGTGAAGAAATATTGTTAGACATGTAATTTTGTGTTTGTTTCCTTAGTTTGTAAGAGTTTACGGTACAAGATTTTTTGTAAATTCCCTTCTCGAAAAGAGAGCACAACCTGTGCTTGCCAAGGCATATGGACTCATTAAATACACAAGCATTATAAAAATAACTCTCCTGATCATTTTAATTAGCATTTTGTCCATTTTGTGTTTATTTTCCTTGTATGTAACAGTTAAACACACATGGCCTTTTGCTGGTCATGAAGAGATTTTGACAGATTGAGAGAAAATGGGTGAAAATCAAAACCAGCACTGGTTGCCCACACGCTTAGCAAGTCGCCCATCGCCATGGAGATTGTTGTATACTTGTGTCATGCTCTTGAAAATGTCAATGTTTATGTAACAACCCTGAAACATAAAGCAGACACATTTTAATTACATAATATAAACAATTAATATTCTTCTTTGTTTAGTCATAAATAAATAATCTTCGGCTCAGACTGTAAACCTCCCTAGATTTTTTTTTTTTTTAACTGTATCTCAGTGGTCACATCCTGAAAGGGGATTGCTTGACAAGCCCAGTGCTAACCTGCCCATCTTGTCCTTAACTGATATTAAGTCCCAGCTAGAGCTTTGTATTGAAAGGCTACGGTGTGAGAAACTTTTAAGTAGCGTTTTAGAAAAAAATGAGTTATCACCCTTGGTATACAGATATGGCTCTAGCTGTCACCAGTAAAAGTATAAAAGCTAAAAGCGTTGTAAGTAATGTCATATATGACAAATAATACCTTTAAGTGCCTCATTCCCCCATTAGTTTTAAAACCTTTACGTCCATGTAACATTCTTTGGTTGTTGAAAATAACGAGTTCACCAGGTTGCAACCTATGCCACAACTGAATAGAATTGAATAACAGAAAACATTTACTGCATTAAGACAAAGAACTTTCAGTAAAACTTTTGATGCCAATAGCCATATAGCCATATATTAACAAACCTTAATATTAACCTTTTAGTTACCAAGGCTGTCAAATCAACGTCATGTAACCATCAGACGTCATATTGATGTTTATAACAGTTTAAAAATTAGAAACTGCAAATATTTCCTGTGGTGGTGTAAGGGTTACGGAATACTAACAAAAATGTGCCATTTTGATAAATCTCTAAAATGTTTATAAGAAAATGAAATAGGAAAACTATAATATTAATTATTAAACATTCATTATAAAAACTATACATCAAATAATTCTAATTACCAGATTAGATGAGCTTTTTATGGTTTTAGCAAACATCTCATACGCAGTATAATAACGTTCAACATCTTCCTATTAAAAATATAAAATTTTATTTACATTATTTCAGACATTGATGTGCTTTGTAATAAAGCAAGAATAAAAATAACTCATAATTCACAAAAACACATCCAAATTGAAGCTTGATGTCAATAATAAAAGTATAACTAGAATATTTGTAACTTAAACTCAGCTTAGGCCTACCAGCCTTACAATACTTACATGAAAATCCTCCATTTAGGTCCACAATTATCTTATAAAAACAAAAAAAAATATCTTACAACTAGTAAAAGTAAAATTTAAATTCTTCACATGCAAACATTAGATCTGTGTAGGCCTTTTCCCTGTTAGAAATATAAAGTGGACAGACAATAATCACACTGAGACTATCTACGCCAAGTATTTGTAGTCTTACCCCTGCAGTTGAAAGTGGACCTTCAAATGGTGGAGCCCAATAGACTGCAACAATCTAGAATGTAAAAAATGTTAATTAATAACAAAAAATAAAATATATAACTTATAAAAGTAAAGTACCCGTCGGACCGAGTTGATCCATAGGTCCGATGAAGCAGCGTCAACCAGTTTCTGTGGCCACGGCATACTAGGTGATTGTGTGGCCAGCAGTATGCACAGCCGCCTTTACTTTACCCCAACTAAGGTCAGGTACCCATCAGAGCTGGGTAGACTCAGGGACACCCTCCAGACCCGGGGAAAAATCCTAGCCTGCACCAAGATTCGAACCCGGGGACCTTCGGCTCGCCAGTCGAACACGCTTCCACTCGGCTACCGTGCCCCATAACTTATAACTAAAAATTCAAGGAAATTCAAGAAATTCAGCAAAATTCCTTAAACTAAATGATTTTCACCTTGTCATTGACATCTTTTTTTATTCTATCCAAAATTAATTTTTTTTAAAATACAATTTTGTACAGACCTGAATTTTTTTTTATCAAGGAACAATTGAATACTGTCAGGCTCAAAGTGGCCAAAAGTGAAAAAGAAAGGCAAATTTTTAAGGATAAGTAAAAAAAAACTGCAAAGGTCGTGTAAAGAACGAATTAACATTGCCCTTTTTTCTCAATAAAATCCTAGAAAATCTATTGGACAAAATTGCGAGATGTTTATTAATTATAATAGATATCAAGGGGAAGGATTTCCTAAGGAAGGTTTTGATACCAAATCTTTTTTTAGCAACATTTCCAACTTGGCCAGTTTGCACCTGACAGAGAGATATATCCAATGATTTTTATAATGCTTTGTTTACTCGGTATTTCAGATATGGAATCTTACTTTCTTGTTGATTAAATAATGATTTTTTAATATATTTTCTTGATCATGCTGCAATGTTCAAACATTACACAGAATTTTAGTTAAAGAACATACATGCTGGTATAATAGATTTAAAATACCAGAGTTAAAATACCAAATTTAAAATACCGGACTTAAAATACCAAACTTAAAATACCAGACTTAAAATACCAAATTTAAAATACCAGACTTAAAATACCAAACTTAAAATACCAGACTTAAAATACCAAATTTAAAATACCAGACTTAAAATACCAAACTTAAAATACAGGACTTAAAATACCAAATTTAAAATACCGGACTTAAAATACCAAACTTAAAATACCAGACTTAAAATACCAAATTTAAAATACCGGACTTAAAATACCAAACTTAAAATACCAGACTTAAAATACCAAATTTAAAATACCGGACTTAAAATACCAAATTTAAAATACCAGACTTAAAATACCAAATTTAAAATACCGGACTTAAAATACCAAATTTAAAATACCGGACTTAAAATACCAAATTTAAAATACCGGACTTAAAATACCAAACTTAAAATACCAGACTTAAAATACCAAATTTAAAATACCGGACTTAAAATACCAAACTTAAAATACCGGACTTAAAATACCAAATTTAAAATACCAGACTTAAAATACCAAACTTAAAATACCAGACTTAAAATACCTAATTTAAAATACCGGACTTAAAATACCAAACTTAAAATACCAGACTTAAAATACTAAATTTAAAATACCGGACTTAAAATACCAAATTTAAAATACCGGACTTAAAATACCAAACTTAAAATACCAGACTTAAAATACCAAATTTAAAATACCAGACTTCAAATAGCAAATTTAAAATACCGGACTTAAAATACCAAACTTAAAATACCAGACTTAAAATACCAAACTCAAAATACCAAACTTAAAATACCAGACTTAAAATACCAAACTTAAAATACCAAACTTTTAATACCAAATTTAAAATACCAGACTTAAAATACCAGACTTAAAATACCAAATTTAAAATACCAGACTTAAAATACCAGACTTAAAATACCAAATTTAAAATACCAGACTTAAAATACCAGACTTAAAATACCAGACTTAAAATACCAAATTTAAAATACCAGACTTAAAATACCAAATTTAAAATACCAGACTTAAAATACCAAACTTACAATACCAAATTTAAAATACCAGACTTAAAATACCAAATTTAAAATACCAAATTTAAAATACCAAATTTAAAATACCAGACTTAAAATACCAAATTTAAAATACCAGACTTAAAATACCAAATTTAAAATACCAAATTTAAAATACCAGAGTTAAAATACCAGACTTAAAATACCAGACTTAAAATACCAAATTTAAAATACCAAATTTAAAATACCAGAGTTAATTCAGTTAAAATACCAGAGTGAGTGAAACCAATAGAATTAAATGTATCCAGCAAAAAGTGATGAAAAGTTTATACTTTCACAAACCTCTCCCAAGTGGTTTAACTTGATGTGCGGCTTTTGATTGGTGACATGAACTGGATACTCTCTGTTGGAGGGAACAAAGAAATACGATGTCTAATTTAAGTGCTTTCTCTAAGTTAATTTTACACTCAAAGCATTTGATGAATCACTTTTTACAGTCCTAATACATAAATATTTCAGTTTTTACATGAATTACTCCCCCCCCCCCCCCTTGTCTTTTGTAAACCTTCCAAAATAGATTTTTAAAATACTATTTAGAAATGCTCATTTCCAGTTTCAGCGACCACATGCTGTAAAGGGATTGTGTGACAAGCCCAGTGCTAAACTTAGCTGATATTGACTCCCAGCATGGCTGAGTGTAAATTCGTGTAAAGCTGTACACAATGAAATAGGCCTATATAAAGAACTGAATACTATAAAATACTATTACAAAAAAACAATTTATGTTTATAATTATAATGGCAATATGACTATACCAATGCACAGACTACCTGTTATAATGAACTTTTTGGAAGGTTGCTGGCACTTCAGTGAGTACTTTAAAAAGGTCAGGATGATTGATTCTGAACTGGTCTGCCATGGGAAACACATCCAGAAAAATACTCTCTCCTCCTTGAACACTGCCATCAAATCTTTAGAAAAACATTCAATAGTAAATTACATAAATACTTTTTAATGAAAAAACTACAACAAAAGGCATTATTTTTTGCTCATGTATTTTTCGCTTTATGATTCTGATCTGCTCTATGAAATTAACTCATTGATGTTATTGGGTGAAAAAATTCACAATTGTGAAAACAATACCCCCTTTATCTTATACATTACAGACGCTCCTTCTATATAGAAGATTATTGCGTCCTACGCTCATCCGTGGTCCGAGTCTAGTCTTGCATTTTTTATTAATGTTTTAAATGATGTTAAGTTACTGGTTTTCCTGGTTTGTTCAGGCAACCCATTCCATGCCCGAATGCCACTCGGGAAGAAAGAGTACTTATATGCATTTGTTCTTGCATAAGGGACAAGGAAAGTGTTTTTATCTTTATGTTTATCTGAGATTTGCAACAGGTTGTTATTGTGTTGTATTTCTAAATTAGAGTTTAATGCCTTATGTATTATTACTACATTACAAAGAGTTAAACACAAAATATTTACACAAACTGTCTTAAAAGCAGACAAATGAACAACATATATGTTGTTCTGTAATGAAATGGAATTAATAGGACATTACTAGTATTAACCTACAAGCTTATCAAAAGCCTTTGCATATAAATATATAAGGCTTGGTAAGGAAGATTAAAATCTAATTCATGGTAGTGCAGCATAGATTAGTATTCACATGTCAAACTGCTGCCAAATGACTGTGAGATATTTACTGTCTTGTCTTTTAAGTTACAGACGTTCCTTCTATACAGAAAATAATTATGTCTCTTCCCTGAAAGTCCTGCAGGGCGGCAGGTATTGGATAGAGGCAGGGTTATATTCTGGGTCATTGTGTTCACAGATATACCAACCGCAGGACCAGCTGGCCTCGGCGGCTCAACATACTAAGGTCACAACATTCACTATCCCTACCACCCTGTCCTGTGTAAAGAGCCCAAATATACTAATAATTTTAGTGCGGCTTGAGTATGGTGGGATAGAAGGAAAGAATTCACTCACTGTCACACTAAGTAAAGGAGCTGCTTGAGTATGGTGGGATAGAAGGAAAGAATTCACTCACTGTCGCACTAAGTAAAGGAGCGGCTTGAGTATGGTGGGATAGAAGGAAAGAATTCACTCACTGTCGCACTAAGTAAAGGAGCTGCTTGAGTATGGTGGGATAGAAGGAAAGAATTCACTCACTGTCGCACTAAGTAAAGGAGCTGCTTGAGTATGGTGGGATAGAAGGAAAGAATTCACTCACTGTCGCACTAAGTAAAGGAGCGGCTTGAGTATGGTGGGATAGAAGGAAAGAATTCACTCACTGTCACACTAAGTAAAGGAGCGGCTTGAGTATGGTGGGATAGAAGGAAAGAATTCACTCACTGTCGCACTAAGTAAAGGAGCGGCTTGAGTATGGTGGGATAGAAGGAAAGAATTCACTCACTGTCGCACTAAGTAAAGGAGCGGCTTGAGTATGGTGGGATAGAAGGAAAGAATTCACTCACTGTCGCGCATGGTGAATTTTAGGCTGTTGACACACTGAATGAATTAGAAATTCTAATTTGGCACACTATATTATCAAAAGGTTGCCTACCCCTGTCCTACAGAACGTGATGATAATATTACAAATGATGGTCCTCATCAATCTGATGGACGAACAACAACAACAACGATAACGTTAGAAACATTGAGACACTGGAGTATTACTTTAAACAGTGCAACAACTGAAGCCCAGGAGGAGATTCGTAATAAACCAAATCTTGGTGGAGGTCGATCTCAAGGTTTGAATAAGCAACATTGATTGGGTCAGAGGTCACTTCAACATCAAAGATCTGCAAGTTTAAAAATCAATAACATTCATTATGCATTTCATAATTCATTTCAAGTCTTTTTATTTCTGCTTAAAACTTCTTTCTTTTATTAAGCCAGGGAAAAATAGTTACCGTTCCATAAATTGTGGATTGAACTGGTCCAATTAGATTGGCTACCTGTAGTAAAAATGAAATTACAAAGTAAAGAGATGCTGATAAAAGAAAGGAAAGGAACTACTAAAAATATCTGTGTTTTTTTTATATTGTTTTAACAAAAAACATTTAGAAAATATTACTATGAAATCTGTGAGTTGGTTGTGATAATTTTTATTTTCTTTCAGCCTACACTATACAATAAAATCCTGTGGAATATGAGATCTGGCTGACCATAGTTCATTTGAAATGACAGAATCTTCTTCACATAGCATAATTTGAGACAAGTGGTGCCTTCCATCTTTGTCATAAAGCCACACATTGTCATATCTCGACTCCACGCTGTCCATGCAGCCCCACATCTCCTTCCTCACCAAAATCTGCCTTTCCATCTGCGTCGCATTACTGCCATCCGTCGCTATCTGACCAAGGAAGCTTGTGTTAAGCTTGTCATCTCTCTCCTTTTTTCCAGCTTGGATTACTGCAATTCGCTTTTGGCTGGCCTCTCGACCTCCTCCCTTCAGGGCCTCCAACGTGTTCAGAACTGTGCTGCCCAACAGATCCATAAGAAGAAGAATTTGACGCATACTACTCCTCTGCTCCGATCTCTGCACTGTCATGTATTTTCAGATTGATAAATGCACATTGATGAATTCGCTGAGACCATTAACAAAAACTGACTCTTTCACTTCACAGAGCAATCACAATATTTTACAGTAATACTGTATGTTGGATAAACAGGGAAATCACAATATTTTACGGTAATACTGTATGTTGGATAAACAGGGCAATCACAATATTTTACAGTAATACTGTATGTTGGATAAACAGGGCAATCACAATATTTTACAGTAATACTGTATGTTGGATAAAAAGGGCAATCACAATATTTTACAGTAATACTGTATGTTGGATAAACAGGGCAATCACAATATTTTACAGTAATACTGTATGTTGGATAAACAGGGCAATCACAATATTTTACAGTAATACTGTTTGTTGGATAAATCGGGAAATCACAACTTTTTGTACATTAATACCATATATTGGATGAGGTGGGTTTTTTTTAGGTTGTTGACATGTCCTTTCGGAAACTCCCAGCTAAGACTTCTTTGGTAAGACTATCAATCAGTTTCAAGCTTCCTCCATGTACCTTTATATTTGTTTTTTAATTGTCCTTCATACATATTCCTTTATCATTAGTATTTTCAAGTACACCCATGAGTCGACAAAATTACTGGGAAAAATATGGGCATGATCAAGCTTCTCATTATTAAAACAGAAAATCAGGAATTTAGAGCAAGAAAAACTGTCTATATAGACTAGTTGATAATGATTACATTTTGATTAGATGTAGAGACAGCTTAAAATACTAGAGTTGAATATATATATATTTTTTTATAGAAAATTTATATAAATATAAATTATCTTATCTTACATATTACAGACGCTCTTTTATAAAGAATAGTATTGCGTCCTACACCCATCCCTGGTCTGAGTCTAGTCCTGCATCCTTATTAATATTTTAAATGATGTTAAGTTACTGGTTTTCCCGGTTTGTTCAGGCAGCCCATTCTATGCCCGAATGCCCCTCTGGAAGAAAGAGTACTTATATAATTTGTTCTTGCATAAGGGATAAGGCATGTATTACCTCCAAAACTATGTTGTCCTGTAACGGCACATCTTTAATAATACTTAGACCATCTTCATTAATCTGTTGTAGCAGTCTGTGTTAAAAAAACAAAAAACAAACTAGAAACAGCAAATATTGTTAGCAATGCTGATTGAATAAGTCATCATTAGCAACGATATAAAAGATGATAAACAAACAATGAAAAGAAACAAACTTTAAAAGTCCTGCAGGAGAATTTTTAACTTCTGAGAAACTAATGCTTGGTATTTCCTGAAAAGTGATTGAATCATTTTTAAAAAACTAAAAGCTAGATTACACTTAATTACGAAAATATGGCAGAAATATTACAAAACTTTGTTCAGATATATTATAGTACTGAGTAAACAAAAATTGTTTGGAAAAAAAAAACACTGAGCTATATATACATGGAGTGCTCAATCACTTAAATTTGTGGGTGAAAATGCAGCATTTTTTTTATAGATAAGTTTACCGTAGTAAAATGGCCGATTTGACACTGACATAGATAAAATAAAATTTAAAAGCATCTACATTAGTGAGCGACTGAAACCCACCATATTATTATTACACTTTTATGCCATTTATTTTGTGCATGAGCATAACCCGAGTGATGAACTAACTAAAATACACTTATAAGTGTACCAGTATATAATACAATAATCACTCAAATAATATTTATATTTTCGGCATTCAATGCATTCAATCGAGAAAGATCAACAACCATTTTGTTGAGTTCATTTTCATGGATACATTTCCAGAAAATGTTTAAATCATAAGTAATTTTATATATGTCCGGGTCAAATCGGCTATCTTACTACAGTAAACTTATCTATGTATAAAATTCTTCATTTTCCCGACATTTTTATGCTTTATCTTAAATGATTGAGCACTCCATGTGGAAAAAAATAAAAACATTACACTTACATGAAAAACCAAGATTTTCAAATTAAACAAGCCTTTTCATGTTTTAGAAAAAAACAATTGTATAAAAAATTTAACATAGACAAATTTGCCCTACTTGACAAGGCCTGTCGCATTTAACTGCCTGTCTTCTTGCCATTAATGATGCTTTGTCATATCTGTGACTTTGTAAAAAGTCCAACGGTATAACACCATGGTGCTGACCAGATGAACTGGTCCATAGGAAGTTGACATTTTTACCTGTGAAACAAATTTTACAATATTAGGTGTGAACTAATCTAAACTAATTACCTTTCCAAGTCTTTACTAAAAATAAATTTCACATCAAATTCTGTAGAAAACAGATTCACACCATTAAAAAAAACAAGTGGAAATTAAAAAATACAAAAATTAAAAATAAATTGTGAAGCAAAGTTCAGACACACACAAATCTTTCGACTCAGGTAAAAGATAAAATGTTGGGAATCACTATCAGACTATGTAGATAGTTCTAGTAAAGCAGCCTTTACCAGTTTCCAATAACCAATAAGCAATATGATCTTTAAAGACTTTGAATGAATACCTTCAACTGACAGACTCTCCAGATAGGTACTGGAGGCCACTTGGCTGGGATCTAATAATTTCTGACCATTGGGATGTCTGCAACTTTCACAATGGCAGTTATGTCTTAACCAAATACTATGAAACCTGGTAAATACAGTCAGCAGTAAAAAAAAGTGTTTATAAATAGATTTTTCCTTAAATATCACAACTACTTGAAACATGTGATTAAAGTTAAAGCTAAACCAATTTTTAAAATGTATGATTGGTTTTCATTAAATAATAAATATAACTTACATTAAAAGAGTTTGCTACAAATTATAAGATAAGGGAAACAACAAAGAAATTAATTTGTAATTATATTTACTCAGACTGAGATAGATCCTCCCACTTAATGCTACAGGTCTTTCCATTAGAATTTAAAGTTAAACTTTTAAATTTTGTAATGGTCTCATCCTACATTTGAAAAAAAAAAATTCACAAATAATATAGATATTCAGGTAAATTTAGTTTTAAATATTTCTATAAGAAAATTAACTTTACTTCTTACAATATTAATACTCTTAATTATGACAACATTTTGAAAACATTTTTAATAGATAAATTCTTACCGTTTGTTTACAATTCGAGTAACCTCTTTGAGAATGCAAAAGCTGTGTTTGCATTGCATTATTGAGACTTCTTTCATTAAATGTTTGTTTATATTTTGTACAATGTTGATTTGTTGAAAAAACTATTTAAAGTAGAAACAAAAATAGAACTAGGAGTATTTATATATCGCCAAAGCTAAATAATTTATATCATACATAAAATTATCCATAAAATGGGATGTCTTATGGGTAATGGTGGGGGGGGGGGGGGGGAGCATGCCCCAGTGACTGATTTTATTACACTTTAATAATACTCTCTAGCAGTTAAAATCCTAAATTCCTGTAAATTATAAGCCCAACATCAATCCTTTAACCAAATATTGGACCCATATACAGTGGTGCAGCCAGGATGGCAAAGTAGAAGCTGCAAATAGTGCACTTACATGCATGTTCAAAATTTTTGTCTAAAGTTATCAAAATTTATAGAAGCATAAGATGGCAATAATTTTAAATATGTATAAATAAAAAAAAGTTCAAATCTATGCTACTGTAAAAAATTTTTTTTTTTTAAATGTCAACTCATTTGTGTATTCTAAAACCAATTATTATTTCAAGAAATCCAATTTTATACTATTACCTGCTTTTGTCTTTAATACCAAAATTGCATCCCCCACTCCCACCAAATTCCTTGCCCCCCCCCCCCCCCCCCTCAGCTAGGCCCCAAAAAAGGCCTATAAATAAGTAATAGTTTGCAAACTAGAATTAAGAAGAGCTTTTTTTTAGTTACGAAAGGTATTCATATCATACTTACATTTTGTAAGACTAAGTAATAATGGTCTTTTAAAAACTTTTGTGATTTGAAAATATGCCATGATCTGTACCATATTTACTCCCTTTAATCTTGAAAAAAAAAGTCATAACATAAATGTCAGTCAATGGAATATAATTTCAATATTAAATTATTATAAAATATGCTTTTTTTGAGACCCCATAGTTATATCAAATATAATCTCTGTATATTTCCTTTGAGACACCGCTTAAATCATGGGGAAAATCCTGGCATTAAACTGGATTGAACTTACTTCAGTGGCAATCTGATCACACTACTGATAAACCACTGTTTCCCACCTTACTTACTAACAGTAACAGTAAGTAAAATATAACACATAATATATTTTTTTTTTGCCTCAACACAATTGTTGTTGTTTTTAAGAAAAACCTCTATGTATGAGCTTATGCACTACATAAGTCAATGCTTGGGAGTTACAATTAATTGGCTAGGTATAGGGCCTAAAGGTTAGGGCTTAGGGACTACATATTTTCTACCCTACTAATTACTAAACTAAGTTATAACACAGCCACACCAATTTTTCTGTGGTACAAATTACAAGTACCTCTGGAACAAGTAGGGCAGAGAGCTTGCTGTGTACCTAGCAGCCCTCACTAACTAGCTTATAGTATAGTATAAGATACTGTATAACGATAACTCATTAACTATGATTAACTGTAGGCTATATGCCTACTTATCTTATAACTTATACATTATAGACGCTACTTCTATAAAGTTAAAGCTTATGTAATAACTAATGTCATTATGTTTATGTAACATAGGCCTAAATTATGTTTTTCTTAACACTTTTAATATTATAAATAAGTAACTAACAAAGGAAAACCACCAGTAATCCAATATAAATTAAAAGTTGCTTTTCATTGATCCTGGTAAAGAGAATGTTATCAACTCTCTCTCAAATTTTAGGTCTCTGCTACTGCAGCTTAATTATCTATGGAGAAAAACATAGAATGGGCATGAATGGCATGAATTAGCCCAGGGGTCGGAACCTTTTTGTCTGAGAGAGCCATGTAAATCATGTAAACTAAAAATTCAAGTAAATGTGTGCATTTGGTGTAATTTCAACACTAAAAGTACAATAATTATGTCCCCCTTGAGAACCTACGCATGTTGCTGTGCAGTAGCAGATAATTATTCCCAACCTCATCAAGCAGTGTTTTAAACTGGCGATCATTTAATGCTCAGGCAACAATAAAGTTGACTACCCAAACCACCAGCGACATCACCTCACCAAGCTGCTCGCCACACATCTGAGCACAAAGCGCCTCCTGATGTAAGATGCAATGAAAGCTTATGATGCATCTGTTTTCATGCTCACAAAGAAGAGCAACAAATCCTCTGTTTTCCCCACCATGCACGGAACACCAACAGTGCACACCGAAACCAGTTTATCCATCGGTAGATTTTTTTCTTTACCAAACTCAGTGAAAGACTCGAATAAATCCTGCCCTTTTGTTGTGTCATACCGCTACACAAAACAGCAAGACTTTCCTCATGTAGTGTATCACCGACAACATACCTTGCAACCACCTGAACTGGGATAAATTACTGATGTCTGTTGACTCATCCAAAGCGAGAGAAAAAAAAACGGTGCAGCATTTATGTCCTTCACAAGCATTGCCTCAATTTGATTTGACATAATGATGCTATGATCGTGAACAGTTCTTGCCGACAGAGACATGTCTTTTATCCGTTTAATTATTTTGTCCTTATCAAAAAGTTTATTGGCAACATCAAGCATGAATGCTTTGGCATACTCCCCATCTGTGAATGGGTTTCCGTTTCTCACAATAGCTAAAGCGCCAGCAAGGCTAGCCGTATTCCAGTCACTTTGTTGGGTCCAAACACGGACTTGCTGCTGACAAGCTTGCACTTTTGATAGCAATTCTTGAAATGCTTTCTTCTGTCTCCCGCAGGATATTTTGATGCAAATGTAGAATGGCGTGTCTCGAAGTGTTGCTTCACATTTGACCGTTTCATAAATGCAATTTTATCACTGCATATTAGATACACTGCAGAACCTGTTCTCTCCACAAAGGCAAACTCCTCTGTCCATTCTTTCTTTTAGCCATCTTGTCAAAATGGTTTCTAAAATTAGTTAGCTGACAACGCGATTAAAAGGAAAGTTTACTTTCTGATCCGACGACAATCTGTTGTGCAGACCTTTTGCACATGCACACATCGGCCACTATTTTCGAAAGCAATATACAGCAGCTCCACTTGAACAATGTCAGATATAGACACAACGACATGTATTTTTGACACTCTTCCACAGAAATCACTGCGAACCGACTTTCTAGTTCGCGCATTTTTCATCAGCATGAATTGCATTTGGAATTTGGACATAAAGCAAGAGTTATTTCCCTTTAATTACAATGAATGCAGGGTTGCTATTTTTCTGTCTTTTACCTTTTAGGTCAGCGGAGTTAATCTCCTTTACTCTTTACCACTCCTGATGCTGAGCTGCAGTAGACTTTAGCTCATTTGTAGAATTGAAATATTGATATGCAATTAATATGTAGAGTAGATCAAAGGAGCCATAAGATACATTTTTTTAATAATCAAACATTTGTCTGCGAGCCAGATGCAGCCATCAATAGAGCCACATCTTGCTTGCGAGCCATATGACATGACTGACATGTTCAAGACCCCTGATTTAGACTATAATACTAGTCTATAACTATAATTTAATGAATAAGTTAATAACTTAATTATACTTAATATAATAATATTATTATGAAAATTATTATTTATCATATCATATATGATATAATCATACTATAATCATACATAGTATAGGGCCTACGACTTTACTACCGAAAATGATCTTGGACGACTTGAAACTTCATCTACAGAAATTAAAAATTAAAGAGAAAATGTGACCTAAAAAGTCTTATCATGCTTATCAGCTGCTCTCGTAAGAGACATAAAATAATAGACATTTTCAAAATAAAATCATGTATGAACTTTCAACTTTGAAGTTCAAATAACAAAAGTTCAGGTGGAAAAAACATTGATTGCCAAGTCAAAATTCAAGACAGATTAAAAAGTTAGGCCAAATTATGCCTTTTTTTTTTCACGCCAGAATAGGCCTACAGGGCTACAGGGTAAACTTAAAAGATACCATACAAATAATAAATAATAATGACTTTCAAATACACTTTTTTAAAGATATCAAACTAAAAAAAACACAACCTCAAACGGCAATCGATTTCTTTTTATTTTACTTCAAATAATTAAACACTGGCCCATGTTAAAATTACTTATAAATTAGAACGTATGATATCACAAAGCATTAATAAGTAGCCCCTCTCCATGAAACTAAATATTTAATGGATGTTAATTTGCATAAACAAGCTTGTTAGAAGAGCTATATTTAAACAAAAGGGTTTAACTGCTAAATTTAGCATTAAAATAGCTAAAACGACAGCATTAAAATGGGTGTTAACTATTAACTACATATGTCAGTGGAATGTAAAAAAATATGTAAACATTATGGCTGCCACCATTAGAATTTTTTTAATTTTTGCACGGAATCAGGCCAATATTTAAGTTATATTTCACTAACTTTGCTTCTTTAGATTCCAGAAAGAAACACATACAAACGCTCTCAAAAATGGCATATTGTATGTGTGAAATTCACATGTGGTCTTTAAAAAATCACTTCTCAATACCTGGTAATAGTAATACATTTTATACATGATCATGATGATCATGATATAATAAATATATTAATTAATTTATTAATAGGCCTAATTAATTATATTAATATTTTATTTATATTATATTAAATTATTATATATTATTAATATGATTTTAATCATTAAATAAATTTATAATTTAGAAATACAATACAATAACAACCTGTTGCAATGCTGTGATAAACATAAGACATAAGGACAAAAACACTTTCCTTGTTTATTAAATCCCTTATGAGTACTTATGACTTATGCCTTATTATGCCTTATACTTAGGACTTATTAAATGCCAGAACAACTGACAAATGAGTCACAAATGGCAAATGCACACAAGTCACAAGTGCTCTTTTTTCCTGAGTGCCATCCAGACTTAGTAGGGCCTATAATCTATAATTAATAATTTATAATGATAATAAATGGGTTGCCTGAACAAACCAGGAATAGTGATCTTAGTGATCCTTTCTTTAGTTCACCGGACTGTCAACAAAACGGCCCGGGTTCAACTTCTAGCCCTGCCATTGGGCCATTGGGCTACCATGGACCAATATAAATAATAAAGTACTGAAATGAAACGGAATAGTTTTTCTCCTACCACCAAGCCCTAAAATAATAAGTATACATAGTAGGCCTATATCAATATATTCAATATGATTTATATTATATAATAAAATATATGCTCTCTTATAATCTCGTCATTCATTTTTTCCATCCATTTTCTGCATTCCTTTACATTTCTGACACTGTTTGTTTAATATTTAAGATGACATCATTGGTTTCCATCATTATCATGATAAAGGGGAAGTAGGTAAGTAATGTGTTTATATATATAATACATTGCCAACATTAAACACATTTTTATTAGAGAAAGTTAAATTTTCTGTCAAATTAGTTTAATACCCAATAGGTATGCTTTTCCTTTTGTGAAATAGAAATATAAGCAAAAGGGTTTAAAATATTTTACAATGAAGTTAAAAGGAAGCAGAATATTTTGTATCTAGAAAGGTATCCCTGTTGAAAAAAAATGATCCGTAGGCCAGTGAAGCAACGTTCACAAATTTCTGTGGCCAGCACAATGCCTAGCTGCCTTTACTTGCCCCAACTAATATCAGGTACCCTTCAGGATTTGAACCCTGGACCTTCGGTGCAACAGTCAAGCAGGCCATTTTATACAGTGCCCCTTTTTTTGTAAAGTTTATATGTGTAGATTTCAATTACACTTATTCTGTTAGCTGTTATAGGTAAATTTAAGTTTAGTCTGCTGCTAAGTATTGAGTCAATAGCTTGTAAAGATTGTCATTAAAGTAATGTTTGTAACTCACAATTATTTTTATATATTTAGCTCATATATAATATTTACAAGCATATATTTATTTAAAAGTTTTTAAATAATGCCATTGTTGGTTTCCCTTTTTTTTTTTACAACAGTTAATAGGCAAGAACAGCCATACTATGATGAAAAGCAACAATTTGTAGAAAGTAAATATAAACAGTTATATAGAGTTATTTGAACTTTAATTTCTTTAATTTCTTTCAAAATGTCTGTCAAAATAGTTTTTCTGGTGCAGTCTTTTCATTTAAGTTATTGACATTGATCTATTTCCACAGGCAGAGATATAGCATGGACACCAAAAAATAAACGTCCTGAAAGACTCAGAGATTTAATTAAAGAAGTTGAGGTAAGTATGTGTAATTTTTTGTGTCATTTTTGTGTGTGTGTCCCATGGCCCAAGCGAGTTCGACTGGCAATCCAAAGGGTCTGGGTTAGAATCCTGGTGAAGGCTAGAATTTGTTCTCGGGACTGGAGGGTGTCCCTGAGTCTACCCAGCTCTGATGGGTACCTGACATTAGTTAGGGTAAAGTAAAGGTGGCTGGGCATTGCGCTGGTCACATATCCACTAGTATGCCGTGGCCACAGAAACTGGTGAATGCTGCTTTACTAGCCCTATGATCAATTTGTTCCTAAGGGTACATTACTTACTTACTTATAAATAAATTACTTTAAAAAAAAATGTATATTTGTTACTTTTGTAACTCATTTTCAATTTCTATTTAAATATTCAAGGAAATGATTTCTCAATTCAACTGTGTTTATGTGAGGTGGCGAAACAGGCAAGTCCTACAAGTAAGTTATATTGCATATAATTGTTTCATTCAGTTCTTTAAGAGTTTGATTAAAAAAAAATATTTATTTTCTTTACCAGCAAGTAAACTGCTCATTTTAAAATTGTGTTTAACTTTATGTATGTTATCGTTATCTAAATGTTAGATGTTTCTATTAAGTTTCAACGAATATTTTGATAACATCAAATAATTTTTAATATAGAAATATTCTTCTGAATATATAGTTAATGACATAATTTTTCAACTACCAGCTGCTACTAAGCAATGCCTGTATAGTCACCATTGTGATAAGTGGTCACTGTGGAGATATAGAGAGAATATATATAGACAGATCCTTTGTTGGCAAGCTTAGTTGTGAAACTATCTGTGATGGTGAGTTCTTGACATTCAAATATTACTTTCAGTT
This sequence comes from Anisus vortex, assembly GCA_949126835.1. NCBI lineage: Eukaryota > Metazoa > Mollusca > Gastropoda > Planorbidae > Anisus > Anisus vortex. The sequence goes on from OX421495.1 coordinate 8,109,919, forward strand.
TTCATTGTGATCCACTTTCAATTAAAAAATGCAAACTCCATTTGTGTGATTGATAAAAAAAATGAATAGAAATAAAAGAATATTTGTATCACTTTTTTACATCCACTTTCTTATTTATCTATTATCTAATGAAACATAATATTTAATATATATTGAGAAAATAAAAGATAATATAATACTGTATCAACAGAATAAAATAATGTGTAAATGAAATTTTTTTATCTTGACTTAATATAGTAATATATATATATATATATATTGACATACTATAAAAAGGTATATTTTGACATAAAATATATTAGTGCAACAATGTAAAATAATAATACTGTAAATATTGACTTTTTACAATACTGTATATATTGGCATAATATAATCATGTATATATTGACAGAATATAATAATGTTATATTGACAGAATATAATCATGTATATATTGACAGAATATAATCATGTATATATTGACAGAATATAATCGTGTATAAATTGACAGAATATAATTAGCCTATGTATATATTTACAGCATATCTCAATGACCAGTTCTTTATTGCATCACACAACAACATGAGTAAAATTGACTATGCATATTTCACAAAGAGACCTCCACTCAATGAAGCTGCCAAACGACTGGACAAACTTTCTACTTGGGAACCAAAGGTGTCTATTTTCATCTCTAGATTTTGTCCATTAGCAGATTATTCACTCTTTTTTACTTTGAATATGTTCATTTCTTTAGCTAGTTGGCAGTAAAAACAAATTGAAGAAAGACTTACGTTGTTAAGTCTAGAAACATTAATTGATCAAAATGTTGTCAGTTATTGATGGTGGACTATTTTGTATGCACGTTTGTTTTCATCTACTCATTGGACGTTTTACTTTTGTGATAGTTCCATAATAATGAGTCAAAAAATTGTTTGATTGTACTATTTATTAGGTAACACAACTAGATATACCAGGACCCAAAGGTAGAAGATTAGACAGGTGTTTCTCTATCAACACAGCTCAAGATATGGTAGGCTTTATTAGTATTATTGCACTTGCATATATATCCTATTCCTATATAGGTAAGTGTTTTGGACCTTTAGGAGGTCACAGATGACATGAAAACCATTTTCCTCAAAAATTCTCTCCCTTTCTCATGATTCATTTCTGTCAATTCTGAGATGTTGTCCTCCCATCTTTTTCTCAGTCTCCCTATTTTCATCTGCAAATGTACATATTGATATTTAATGGCTGCAATGTATTATCTATATTTAGAAACAATTTTCAATACAAACAGTTTTTTTCAATTAATCAGAAATATATCAGTGCTAAATTATTTTTTTTTTATCAGATGCTTGTCTGGTGGTCTTTGGGAAGTGGCGAAGCATGGCCTTGGAGTCCAATGTCCAATGAAAGAGAGAGAGCCAATGTGGCAATATTATCTATCAACGGGTGTGCATTGTTTTCTTTTTAACTTTCTGGCTTTGTTACTGGTTTGAGATTTTTTTGCAACAAATGTTTCCATTGGATGAGAGTAAATCCTGTTTTATTCAATCCCTTTCTGTTTCAGACCAATGATTGAAGTCATGTCTTATTTCAAAACTCCTTGTGATCCAATCCATGCACAGTTTAGGTAAGTTGTCACTTTAAACCCTCCAGTCTTTGCCCTATTTGTGTGTCATTGGTGAAAACACATATACACTTAGAGGTTGTTCTCAGGTTGGTATTTCCGCCATTTTTCTCTAAGCATCTAGTTGTTTTATTGTAACATATCTAATGTTCAATGGCTGTGTTTTTTTTCTTCTTTCCATTTTGGGTTACAGTTCCTTACAACCTCATCGTATATTTACACTTGAGCAAGAAATTGGCAGCCATGGGGAGGTAACTGCCAGATCATGTACATATGAAGTCATCAGAGGACAGGTAGTTTGATAGAATTTGTCTGCAATGTGTAGGCTATGTTATTTCAAATGCTTCTACTTCAGCACTGCTTGAATAGCAATTTTAATGTGAACCTTGATTAAAGGATTAATATAATGTATATTATGAGAATATTTAGAGCAGGAGTCAGCTATTTGAGAAGGTTTAGAGCAGGGATCGGCTATTTGAGAAGGGTTAGAGCAGGGGTCGACAATTTGAGAAGGTTTAGAGCAGGGGTCTGCTATTTGAGAAGGTCGTTAGTTACTTATTTATAATATTAATAGTAATAGTGTTAAGAAAAACATAACATAGGCTTATGACATAGGCTGGCTATTTTACATAAACATAATTCCCAGGCACAATCTTTAACTTTTTAGAAGTAGGGTCTGTAATGTATAAGTTATAAGATAAGTAGGCCTATAGCCTTCAGTTAACGAGTTATAGTTATACCGTATCTTATACTATAATATAAGCTAGTTATGTGGGCTGCTAGAGCAGGAGTCAGCAACCTACAGCACTCGTGTTAGTCTTGGCATGCAGGGTGATTCTCAATGGCCCGCAGAAGACTGCCCCATTGTATGCAAAGATCTCATCATGTGACAATGTATAAATCGTCTTTAAAAAATTAAAAAATATGTTAGAGCAGGTTGAATTGCATGCTTGATATCACAGATTGAATTCAAAAGAAAACATAATTTGGGACATTATTATCAAAAGGTTCCTTCAACCTACATATCCCGTAGTCTGTTGGACCGTTGGGGCGCCACAGATGACATATAAACCAGCCTCCTCCATTCCTCCCGTCTCTCAGCCTTTCTCATTGCCTCGCACAGTTTGGTACTTGTCCATTCCCTGATATTATCTTCCCAACGTTTCTTTTGTCTTCCTCTCTTTCTGCCTCCTCTGGTGGTACCCTGCAGGATGGTCTTTGCAAGCCCGTTGGTTCTGGTGACGTGACCATACCATTCCAGTTTTCTTTTCTTGGCTGTGGCCAGCAGGCTTTCATTCTTTCCAAAGGTCAAAAGGTTACTGATTTAATTAAAGCATGGGGCTTTTATCCCAAGATCAACATTAAATTGACTGATGCTACGCAAAGCTACTTCAGGAATAGGATGTTCGTGTTTTCTTATATCACACTGATGAATTCATTTACCAATAGCTTGAATTCTTATTTGTTCCTGGGACTGGAGGGAGTCCCTGAATCAACCCAGCTCTGGTGGGTACCTGGCATTCGTTGAGGTGAAGTAAAGGTGGCTGGGCATTGTGCTGGCCACACAACCTCGAAGTATGTCATGGCCACAGAAACTGGTGAATGCTGCTTCACTGGCCCTATGATCAACTTGGTCCGAATAGTACTTTACTTAATTCTTATCTTAGTTTACTAATTAATTTTTTATAGTAGCAGAATGTCTGCATTAGACATATTTATACTCTGACAGTATTTACAGACAACTGTACTGTAAAGTGTAGCTAGAGCCAGCATTATTAACTGATGTATTTTATTGTTAAACCTTACATTCTGCCATTTATTCTTGTGATGATGTCAGTCTTCTACAGTAAACACATCTCTTTTCCATTTTGTATTTAAATTCTAGATCCAGACAGCGGCTGTTGTAAATATTCCATTAAAAAGTAAGTAATATTTCAATGATTACACATCTAGGTGATAGAGTGCAAATATTGGGTTTTTCTTATTAAGTTTTATTGACTGAATAAAAGTGGAGACAAGTTTTTAAAAAGGGAGGTAATTCAAGACTCACTGCAATGTTTCAGGTACAATAGTCTGCTTGTCTAGAAATCCTCAAGAGGACAAACTCTTGCTAGGTCTTTCAGATGCTTCCCTGGTTAGTTGCCCTTTTTTGAAAAAAAAACACAACTTATTTCCATATTTCTAATTATTTGCAAACCTAAAAAAAAAGTAAGACTTAAATATGTTTTTAAAATCTGTTTATGATATTCCAAGAAGATGCATCAGATACATTTGAAGTTGGTTGATTTGAGTTTTTGTTTGTTTTAGGTTTTGTATGATGAACACAAAAAAGTGACTTTCTTCACTAGAGCTGCAATTGTAAGGTTTTATTAGTAAACATTAGTGTATCTTAAACTTCTATCTTTTCCATTTTTATAATGTAAGAGTATAGTAGGGTACTATTAAAAAGCAAAAAAAAGGACATTTATCAAATATTTAATCATTAATAATTAAATTAATTGTTTTAATTTTTATATTATGTTTGTATTTATTGTTCAATAAGACATACTTTTTCTTTTGTTCTTTCCCGCAAAATAATTGTATGAACTGTTCATTGACAATTTGTAACTTCAAGCCTCAACTATTTAGAGAAGGAAGATATAGAAGGGAAAAAAAAATGTTTCTGACATTTAAAAAAAAGTCTGAAGTATTTATTTGAGCCACATAACCTGGCCAAAAAAGCCATTACTTGTTGTCACCACTAATTTTTCATTACTTTACTTACAGCCGCCTGCCACTATATCTTGGCATCCAAATGGAAATATTTTTTTGGTAGCAAGTTCCAGGGCAGACGTTCAAGTAAATATCAATTGTATTTTTATTTTATTTCATTCAGCAGTAAAGTTATGGTCTGTCCATTATTAGTAGGAGATTTTTGTTTTAATAAGACAGTTTCTTCTATATTTTTTAACATATGACACAGGTGCCATACTTAGATTTGTTTTAGCTTAATGGCTGCTCATTGGTGCAGTACTTACACTTTTGAGTGTAAAGGACTAGTGCAAGTTTAACTCTCCCATAATTTTTCTCTTGGTATGCCCTGTGAAACAAACAATAGAAATTTTATATATCTTAATAAACATTTGTAAAATGAAAATGTTTAAAATGTAGCTGGTATTTATAATATGGAGCTGAAATATATCAATGTCTTTAGAAGTATACATGACATCATTGTGGGGGAAAGTGAAGGGAGCTGGCAAACGTTTAAGCTAAGCAGTCCCATCCTATGTTGTGACCAATGAAATGGATAAACACTGCTACTTTACCAGCTCTAAATCCCTTCAAAAGCCCATTTATCATTGGCTGGCAGTCAAAGACTTCCTTTTCTTTAAACATCTGTATAAATGTATAAAAGGTCCATTCTATGTTCTTACAGACTCAACAAAATTTTTTATTTCACCTCACATTTTTGTTTTAGAAAAGGTTCCATTTCAATGGTATAGGTTTGGTGTAGTAGAAATTTACAAACAAATGAATAGACACAGCGTTCAAGGGATTGTGTCTTCGAAGACAACGATCACCTGTAATATTCGGAATGTCTATCAATAGTATTCTAAATGTTCCAAAACATTTTTTCTGATGGGCATCCTTATCCTAAAAAAAATGTAGAGACGAAGGTAACTAAAAAAAATAATAATAATAATACAAATTTTGTAACCATATTTAAAATTTTAATAATTGTGATGCTTGTTTTTCAGTTATTTGACAGAGGCTTTTCATCTCTAGAGATACAACTTGTTTGTGAAGAACACTCTCCAGAGAAGTTTCTAAGAATTAGTAAATTTTTCAGGTCTGTCTTTAGAATCTCTAACACATTTATTCCTAAACTTTTTTTTTGTCTACAAATTGGACAATTTGTTTTTTTTTAATGTAAAATATTTAATGGCTTCATTTTTTTAACTTGCTGCATCTTTGTTTGCAGAAGTTCTGTCACACTTCGACAAATAGAGTGGTGTCCCTTTTCTCCTCAAAGCTCAGAGTTGATGTCCACTTCTATGGAAGCTGCTTTTCTTTCTTTCAGCAGGTGAGTTTTTTGTTGTTCTTCCATTTCTAATGTTGTAAAACTCTAATGTTGTAAAGCGATGTTTATTCAAAAGTACAGTTAATGAGAGATTTCCAAGTAAATATATTGTGTATTCCTAGTCTTCTTGTATTAATAAATAGCAATAGAATTATTTTATGAAAGGCAAATTTGACTCATTGTTGCGTATAAAAGTTTTAAAAGCGTCAAGCGCACTGAGCATGCTAAATGCAATAGCATGGAGAGATGTGCTTAAAAAATAACCATAATCATCAACTCCAACCCTTTAGTGCTGTTGATGACTTTCAAAAATATTGTCTTCAGTTTTATTCATCATCATTGTACTTAGTAACTTAGTACAAAGAAGAAGTTTAAATACTCCTTGAAATTTAGTTTTTTTAACTGCTGAAACTATGAACATTACAACTGGTCATTAAAATGGTGTCTTTTTATTTGTATTCATTCTTCAGGGGCCCAGTGGGACTTGTACAGTTTCATTTGGGTGTTAGGAGTCAAGAAAGATTTTCCGCCTTTGAAATTGTCAAAGAGTACATAAAAAATAAACAGATAGACGAGGTACAAAATGCTGTATTTAGTCAGTCTAAGAGCTATATGTACTTTTAAAAAAATGGAACTAATCTCATTAGTTTTCAAAGTTGGCAATAGGTTCAATTTCTTAAAAATATAGAAGCTTTTAATTTTAATAAAATGTCCTGACTTATCTGGGAAATGTTCAATTTATTTTATTAAAAATCAGGCAATTCGTCTTCTGAGCAGCATGAACTGGGACAATGAGAGTCAGTCTTGTTATGCTTGTTTATCTGCAATAGTCAACCACTTACTCAGAATCCCACTAAACTCAGAGAGGGAAGGTAAATATTGAAATCTCTTTTACTTTGTTTACGTTCTAGAGGTTGTTGTTTTTTTAGGACTTTTCATTTATATAAAACTTATGTAGTTTTGTGCTGCATCCAGTGTAAGTGTAATGAAATATTTCCAAATAGTTATATTTTACAATGTAAAGATAAAAAATCATTTATTTTCAGCTCAGTTGGAAGCAGCTCTTGCTACTTTCTATGCACCAAAGCCAGACATGTTGGAAGCCACTATACTGGAATACAGGGAACCTATAAGTCACCTTGCTAGAAGATTTTTTCACCATTTACTCAGGTAAAAAACTTTTACTAAATATTGACCGGAAGTTTAAAGTAACCCTGGCAGTCGTAGAGGCAGAGGATTAAAGTGTAACTGCATCAAATCTCAAAATTCTTACTTAAATGCTTAAAAACTGTTCTTACTAAACCTTGCATAGGCTTAAAAATTGACATCTTCATTATGCACACTTTTTCAAGCAAGACCGAAACCTTTTTTTTTTTTTTAAATAGAATATAGTGGTTGGGTTTTTTCTGCTCACGCACTTTTTTTATGTATTGCTAATTTTTATTTTGTGGAATTTCAAAACATTTATAGATTGATGTTTTTTTTTAAAGTAACTACAGAAAGAAATTAAACGACACATTTTGTTTGTACCACACACATTTACAATGCACTTAGTTTTGGGTTTTTTATATTTCAGATACATTCGTTTTGATAAAGCTTATTTATTAGCTGTGGACATCGGTGCTAGAGATCTGTTTATGGTAAAACTTACTAAGCTAAAAATATAGACTAGATATTGAACATGATTATTGATATGGATGATTAGTCTGGGCAGAATTTATATTATTAGAATATATGTTTTTTTAAGTGTTTTAATTGTATGTTATACACTATGTGCTCAATGCAAATTATTACTGCAATAATATTTGTATTAGTATCCAAATTTCCTATTCTAGGACATTCACTATATGGCAGCAGATAAAGGAGAAGTAGCTCTAGCAGAAGTAGCTAAACAAAGAGCAGAGATGATCGAGTCTAATGGCCTTGGTGAGTGTTGTATTACTCAAAATCTCATGGTCTTGGTCAGTGTTGTATGATTAAATGTTCAAATGGCCTTGGTGAATGTTGTATGATTCAATGTCTAATAGCTTGTAGGATTCAACCAGTTAATCTACAAATAAAACTGATCAATTTCTGAAATAATTACCGTATATACTCGCGTATAAGTCGCACTGGTGTATAAGTTGCACCCCTAGTTTAAGATTTTTTTTCTTATATGTTGTCATTGACCCGCACATAAGTCGCACCCCGACTTCTCGGGTTACACTGCCTTTTAATATCTCAAAAATGCATACCTTTTAAACATAAAAGTTATTAAATATTCACCCTAATTTGAAAACTTTCATTAAAAAATGGTTTTAATCGTGCATAAGGCAAACGTAATCAGAGAAAGGCAGGGCTTCATCTATTTTAAACAACCGATCAATAGGCCTACAGACATTAGTGAGATGGGAAAGTAAGGTATCTGTTTCTTCATCTAAGTCCCTTTCCCTACTCAAGTTCATATCCTTATAGTAACACTACACACAAAAAAGTCTTTGAAGTATGTCATTAGACTCAATGTCGCCTACTGGAGACTTTGAGGCGCCGGCATTTATGACGCGCTATACAAGTGTCCTAATTACCATTAACATTGTTTGTAATGATTTCAAGTGCGTCTGCGAGACCGAAAAATAATAAGATGTGTTTTTTTTTCAACTCTTGCATGCAACTAATGAAAAATAAAACACACTATTGACATTTCACGCGTCCATCTGCCGATCGTAGTTTTGGAAACATTGCCTAGACATAGCGCAGTTTTATCGGAATGCTCAACACTGCCTTATTAGTAGGCTATAGCCTATAAGCCTAGACCTTAAGAAATAAATAAAACGCATCTTAAGCTTATTGGCCTACCTACATTACAGGCCTAGACAGGCAGTCACACATTTACGATTCTTACCATACTGTAATTTGCGTTCAATAAGCCTACCAAAAATTGCCGCCTTTAAACTTACGCTACGTTTCGGCAATACAAAATCGGTCCAAAAGTTTTTTTAAAAAGCGGGGGGGGGGTGTCTGAAAAACCTAGAATATTTGTCGATTTCAATTTCAGTTATATAAAGATAGTAATATTTACACCTACGAAAGTTTTCTAAATGTAAAATGTATGCATACGCATATCATAATAATTCTACTTAACTCCAGCCAACTATACAGGTAATGTAGGAAACTTTATGACAGAGTAGTGATGTTTTTCGAACTTTTTAAAAACTGTGTTGGGTGTATAAGTCGCACCCCTACTTTTTGTCGAAATTTTCGGTAAAAAAAGTGCGACTTATACGCGAGTATATACGGTAATCAAAGTTTCATCCATTAATAGCAAAAGAACCTGATTTTAGCCAATTATAGCTATTCATTCAATGGCATCCTTCCGTCTCGCGAGACGATAGTGCATCACCGTGGTTCAAGGTTGCACTTCCTTGTGTGGCTGAGCAGGCCTATCCTTGAGTGACAGTCTTTTTTACAGCCTTTGCACACGTGTTCCGTGAATCCTATTTTCTTCGCTTTTTTTCTAGCCCTTTTATTTATAGTCTCCTCCATTCTACTTTCCTCTGCCATTTTAACCCCTTCCCTGACAGCAGTGCGTCAGGTGGACCGATCCTCTGCCTTCTCCTCCCAGTCGCTTGTACTTATTCTGGCTGTTCTCATGTCCCTTATGCAGACATCATCGTGAGCGACCTGTTTTCTTCTTCCCAGATGCCAATTCTCCATATAGGAGGTCCTTAGGGATTCTGCCTGGACTCGTTCTTCTTACATGTCCTAGCCATCTTAGGCGTCTTTCACTGAGGACTGCGAACGTGCTTTGGGCGCTGGCACGCGTCAGTACCTCACTATTAGGAATTTTGTCCTGCCATTTAATGCCAAGGACGCGACGCAGACACCTCAAGTGGAAGCTATTTAGCTTGCGCTCATGGGACACATAGGTTGTCCATGATTCACTTCCATAAAGCAGCGTGCTGATGACGCAGGCCTGGTAGACACATAGTTTGGTCCTTTCTGTCAGCTTGGTGTTTTCCCAAACACGTTTACTAAGTTTAGCCATTGTGGCAGCTGCCTTGCCGATTCTGCTATTTAATTCATCCTCTATGGACAATGAGCTATAAATAGTACACAAGGGTAATTTCATCAATAATATTCACTATGTCTTAATGTAATTTAGTCATAGCTAAATTTTAGCTCTAAATTAACCTTTTTTTTTTTTTGTAAATATTGTTGTGAAATTTTGTATACAGATTCACTTGATGCCTTTGATGTTGACCCATACCTACTAGCCACTGGTCAGTCAGCTCATTACAACAATCACCCCAGCAGAAGTCATGAGATCAATGAGAGTTACATTGATCAGGTGAGAGATGTACTGCTTTCTGTAGCTAATCTGTGAAATCATAGACTGTCTCATAAAGAAACCAAAAGTTAAACATTTACTACATCATCATGTCCATCATTTTGAGGTTTTACTGCCAACTTTTATTGTCTCCAACTTCAGTCTGTTTTTCTATCTGAATCTGCTTCTTGATCATGACAGATCGACTGCAAAACGGCAGTTGTGGTTGTTTTCCTCATTATTTTCTCTCCTGTTTGATTGCGATCTCAAGAAAACAGGCCTCATATATCCGGGTTTACAGTATACATGCTCTAAACTCACATTTTGCAATTATTTCCTCTGCTTCATTAGACTTTTTCTTTAAAAGAATATCCTTACCAAAAGATTTTCCACTTCACCCTACTTTACTTGACATCATAAAAGTTGTTTCATTATTCACAGCTAACCCTTGAATTTAAAAATCATTCCCCTATCCACCATCTAAGGGATGCGCTCTGTGAATGATAGCTCCCCTTAAGAAATAATTACAATTTATTTTTCTCCTATGGTCAGTTCACCCGTCAACAAAACGGCCCAGGCTCTAGCCCTCTTGCTGACCAATCCCTGCAGGAGTTTTGGGCCTTGTGGACGTAATAATCTTCCATCTTATGAGTCAAATAAGTCTCCAATATGTTTCATGCTGTGTAAAACATGTACATAGTCTGTCTTCAGACTATTTCCATTTTTTTTAAGACACATTTTGAATCGGATTCACAAAATATTTTATGAATTAAGTAAAAAATATAACCACTTTGCACTGACCAGAATATTTTTTTTTTATTGATCCTTGTATTAAGCTGCCAAGTTCAAGGCATCATCCCTGGCAGAAAGATGGCATGATGGGTCAGAGACACAGGAATGATGTAAACATTGATCATTTGGATGAAAGGTAAAATTAATATTTTGAGAGCTATAATGTTGCAGATATGACTAACCTATATATTATAAAACATTTTCCTCACAAAATCGTATCTTATGATGAACAGAAGGTGAATATGAAAGCGCAATGTTGAAACAATAAATTTTATATTTGCCAGGTCCTTCCCTGACCTTCAAGATCTTGGCCTCCATGTTGACCTAATTAGCGACTACACAGCAGCATTATCAGATTCTGGTTTGAACAGTGCCAGAAGTAAGCAAATAAACATATTATAGACCAATATTTTGTCTTCTCCTGTCTTCTACTTATACTTACCCGGTACCCTATACAGACTATGATTGTACATTGGAGTTGGAGGTTATATTTTAACTTTGTTGTAGGTAACTGTCTATTCTCTCCCTTTAATTATCCACGAGTTAAAAGAGTCAATTTACTTCTGACAAAATTCCTTCACAGTTCTATATCTAACATGTTCAGTAGTCAGCAGAAATTAATAAAACACATTTCTTTTTTATAAGACAGCAAGGAAGTTGGGGAAATTCCAAAAGGTTGGGGAAATCACAAAACGTGGGCGTTTTAATTATGTCCCTTTAATAGGATTTTATTTATTGTTGTTCGTTTTGTTTTAAATTAAAAATAAAAAGGATGATCTTTGAAATTGCAGGGCACATAGAACACAGTGAGGAGGCCACAGAGGAAGAGGAGCATGAGGTTGAGACGTCAAGGAGAGGCGGACAAGTCAAAGTCTACCATTTTGGTATCATTTGATGATGGTCAACTTTGGTAACCCAGTTTTATTGACCTCTCCAATCATGTTCAAGATTTTTTTTTGTTGTAATCACTTATTCTTGACTTCCTACACTCTGTTGTACATAATAAATTATTACTATGTGTTATTGTTAATAATAAATTATTATGTATTATTGTCAATAATAAATTATTACTATGTGTTAATGTCAATAATAAATTATTACTATGTGTTATAGTTAAATTATAAATTATTGCTATTGTTTTGTTGAAATTAAAACTTGCTATGAATCTTTTTACACTGTGAATGTGTGACAGGTTCATTTCTGTGATGTGACTAAATGTAGGAGGGCACATTCATAACTGATATATGTTTTCTACGTGTATTTTAGACTATGATACATTCAGAATTCATATGTTTACAAATTACACATTTATATAGTGCTAAAAATAGTTAATCTTCAAATACACTATTGTTTTTGAAAAGTTGGTACATTATGTGAGACTGTAGGATATATTCCTAAATGATATGGTTTCTTCATGTATATATAAATAATAGAAATAATGGAATAACTACAATTACTTTATAATTAATATCTTAATGCAGCAGTTTTAGTGCAGCTAAGAAAAACAAAAATTAGGTTTCTTCTAGTAATCCTAAATTAACTCTATATCCAACTTTAAGCTGTTAAAAGACAGACATTGAGTGCTAGATTTTACTAGTGTGATACAACAATAGATTACAGAAATTAAGGCCATGATGTTCAATCATTCTTTCTCATAAATTGCAACTTGTTTTGAGAGCAACTGAAAATGTGTATTGATATAACCAGTCTTTAAATAAAGTCATTGCTTTTTTTTTTTTTCACTCATGCAAATAAAAATATGTTTAAAAAATATGTTGTTGAAAGCATCAATTGAATTTTTTTATTTTTTTTTAAATACAGGTAAAAAAAAACAACTGTTTTTACACTTAACAAAAAAAAACCATAGAGGATGTAGTGAGATAGCAAAATAATTCAGTGTGATCCTAAGCTGTCAGTCTTTTTCTCAACTTCCCCGAAGCAATCGCATCTTTTTCAGCCTTAAGTTGTATCACATCATAGTCAGGCACGTAACGGAACTCTTCTTCTTCTGGGGATGGCTGTGGATGAAGTCAGAATAAGAGTTGTCATGATCCTTTTAAAAAAATATCACAAGACATCCTTTTTCATGAAAATTTTAAAAAATGTGTATGCACAAAATGTGAGAAAAATGTTTTTTTACCTCCTTGACTGCCACTTCAATCCCCTCAGGACAATGTCTTCGAAGGAACTGTAGAATGATTGGCACTCTTATTGTCTGGACGTTTTCTAACTGCAAATAAATACAAACATAGCTTGGCAAAACTCAACTTATTTTTATGATATTTAAATAATAAATAATAATTAATATTGGTTAAATGACTCATTAAACTCTAAGTCATTCTATAACTAAACTGTAAAACCTAACAATCCAAATTGTATAACTAGACAATTTAAATTGAACATCTAGACTATCTAACTTGTTTAAAACTAGACCACCCAAAATTGTTTCAAACTAGACCATCTAAATTGTATAAAACTAGACAGTCCAAATTGTATAAAACTAGACCATCTAAATTATATAAGATTATAACTTCCTAATTCTATGAATCCAGACCATCCAAATTGCATAAAACTCGACCATCTAAATTGTATAAAACTAGATTGTCCAAATGGTATAACTATAACTAGAGAATTCATGTTTGCAGCTCTGTGTTTCATATAAGTTAGTTTTAATAGTTTTATGTAGGCAAACAATTTTTATAAAGATGTGAAATTGATATATTTCAGTATCTTCCACATTAGATTTCATTAGATAGCAGGACAAATCATTCAGGGTTAGAACATATGTGAGCAACATTCTCAGCATCTCAACTGGTTGGATAGTTTCTTATTCACGGAACAATGCAGAATCTTAAAATATGTACTTTACAGCACTGTAAGAGAGGAACATACTGACCCAATGGGCTCTACCCAGAAGAGACATGTGCTTACAAGTCAGGAAAATGGACCTACATAAAAAGACACTCTGGGATAATAGGATCTGGTTTTCGGTAATCAAAATTTAAGAATGGTTTGCTTTTTTAAGAGAGGGGAAAGTAGGTAGCCTAATTGCTGGCTGGTATTGTAATCAGTCAGAATTTAAGAAAACTTTGGATGATTGTCTAACTTAGTTACTAGGCTATAGTGTTAGTAAAAAGTAAAGTATCCTAGTAAGACCTGTGTAGCAAGGGAGTTTGTGGCCAGCACAATGTTTAGCTGCCTTTACCCCCCCCCCCCCTCAACACTTCAGTCAAGTACCCATCTGAGCTGGGTAGACTTAGGGACATCCTCCAGACCCGGGAAAAAAAATCTAGCCTTCACCAGGATTCAAGCCCGGGGCCTTTGGTGCAACAGTCATATTAGTTGTAGATATGTATTAGTCTCCATAGAAAATGTTATAAATTTACCAAGATTGTTCTGTCATATTTATTAAGAGTATACTTTTCATTGACTGTTGTAGACCTAGGGTGAAACGTTCTGGCTTCTATATTTTTAGCTGGTGAAGCCCAACTGTAGAAGACATGAATATTCATGAGCATAGAAAGAGAAGTTCAATGAACTTAAAATGTCACAAAAAAATATTGTGAACCACTTAATGAACTTATGTTTGATTGGCAACGCCTTTACATCAAATAAACTTCGTTCAATCTGACTACCATTTTATAGTCGTTTTATGTTTTTACTGCTAGATTACTTAGTTGCCATTTTGTGTATTTGCTATACTGTGAATGTTACATATTTTTAGGGTCACAGCTTTGAAGACATATGCGCTGTCTCCTAATTCTGCTATAATTGTGAAATAGAGTTTTCATCAGAGCACTAATTCTAATAAGTTTACAGACGTTCCTTCTAGATAGAACATTATTACGCTATATAATCTTCATTTATTATATTATTATTACGTCCACTAGGCCCAAAACTCCCGCAGGGCGACAGGGATCCATTGATGGTAGGGATAGAACCCGCAACCTGTCAGTTGGTTTTTGGTTGACTATCCGGTGAACTAACCGCTGGACCAGCAATTGTTTGAAATAGGCAAACTTTCTGAGCATTTTTTTTTGGGGGGGGGGGGGGGGGGGGGGGAACCTAATGCTAGTTAAGTGTTCAACAAGCAGTGCGTGAATGTAAAAATGTAAAATATATGAAAGAACATATTTGTTGATTTTCTACAATATATGCCATAGATCGAAATCTATAATACTTACGCATCTGTATCAATATTGAAAATGGTGTCCATTGCATTGTGAATACATTTGGCATAGGATTCTAAAATTGGGTAGTCGTAACCTTTCACATGGATAACCAGAGCACTTATTTCAGGAATATCTGGTTCAAGTTTCTGGGAATAAAAATAATAAAATGTCATGGTGAAAACAGAACTAGAAAGTGTTTAATTAATTTGGTCTTTAACTTTAAGAGAATCAATTAATACTAGAGATGGTCATTGAATTAAATATGTAACTAAGAATCCATATGTTTAAGAACGAGGAGCTCAACTGTAACCACAATATCATTTATAAGAGAAGGCACCATACATTGTGTTCAATGGCTATGAACTTTACTTATAATGACACAGCTGGAGAGACTGGGAAGTGATAGACTCTGATTGATGATTGGTCAAATCTGGTGAAAAGATGGATGCCCAGGCCTATAGTCTGGAATTTGTGCTACCGGGTAACAGTGCAAGTATGCAGGTGAGCCACCATGTTAATGATCCAAGGGGAATTTAGCAGGTGGGGATAGTGAGAAGTCTAACGCATGTACTGTGGAGACAGGCGTGCTAGTCTCGGGCAGGATCTTGATGTGCCACATCTTGATCCACCCTTAACATCGTTTTGCCCTGGATGTAAGAAGAGGAAAGCTTGACCAGTATTTTATGAGACACTTATAGATCAGTGAAAAGCTACACTTATAGATCAGTGAAAAGCTTATTATTATAATCAAAGGTCCAGAAATAGTAAAAGAAAATCTATTTTATAATTTGCTGGGAAGAAGAAAAAAAAACAAGGAGAATTGGTAAGAAGAGGGAAACTTGGTCATCTTTGACTATAAAAGATGAACAACAACTGTATATAAATATTATAAAGAAAGAGAAAAGAAGACAACTAGCAACACTATCTCTTGGAAGTATGTTGCAGTTCCATAAAGCAGAAACTGACGAATTATCATCACCAAACATTTGCAACTATAATAATGTATAACTAAGAGGAAACTTACTATACATAGTATTTTATTAATGATTGCAATTTGTATGTTTTTTTTATTTAATTATTGAAAAAAAAATGTTTTTTTTTACCAGATCATTTGGTTCCCAAAGACCATGCCATTGTGATGGTGCTGGAACTAACCTAATAAAAGAAAGCCAAAACATGTACACATTTGAATTTAAAGCCTTTTTTTTTGCAGTAGAAAATAGACTTATTAAATATTATAAATTTTAAAACATAACATATTATAAATAAAATGTATATTATTATTAGAAAATATATTTATTTTAACATTTAATATTAAATGAGCTACTAAAATTTATGCTAGGATTTTTTCCTATGACTTGACTGTGTCCAAGCTCTGATGGGTACCTGACATTAGTTGGGATAAAGTAAAGTGCTGCTTACTAACACAGAATAAACAACATTTTTCTCACCTTTGAGCACTAGAGTGTAGTGTTGCAGCTTGTTTCATTTGTAAAGAACATCGTGATAGGCCTACAAGTTTTATTGAATTTTTTAACATATTTAGGCCTACACTTATCTGCAAATACAAAGTAATATTAGTTACAAGCAAGCATGTGTAGCATTTTATTATTAGCTCAAATAGTTTTTACATAAATCATAAAGAAAATTATTATAACCTAAAGAATAATATTTTTAAAGTCATCAGCAAGTCCTTGTGAATGACAATATTCAATATTATATTCTCAACAATGATCATCCAGCAGAACATGGCACAATATTATTTTCATTTTTATGGACGTATCAAGTAAAAATTGTAGATTTTTTTTTTCAATAGACTAGCAGCTAGCCTAATTACTAATTAGTTTTTTAATTTAAACTTCAGATTTATAGCCTAAGTTTTAAGTATAATTTATATATGTTCTACTGAGTAGAACTATAAGTACATAAGTAGGCCTACTATAACTATAAGTAGGCCTACCTATGCTGAGGATTGCCTAAACTATAATATATAGTAGGCTATATAGTGACTATATATCTATAATAAGTTAATAACTATAGGCCTATATTACAAATATTATATTAGTCTAAGTAATAGGTCATATAAAAGTAGTATTCTAATTATTGACTTTTACTAAAGACTCACTATAAAGAATTTGTCAATAGTATTATCTTATATATTAGAGACGCTCCTTCTATAAAGAAGATTATTTATATTCATCCGTAGTCCGAGTCTAGTCTTGCACTTTTATTAAAGTTTTAAATGCCGTTAAGTTACTGGTTTTCCTGGTTTGTTCAGGCAACCCATTCCATGCCCGAATGACACTTGGCACTCGGGAAGAAAGAGTATTTATAATATATGCATTTATTCTCACATAAAATAGATAAGAAAAGTGTTTCTGTCCTTATGTTTATATTTATCTGAGCATTGCAATAATCTTCTTTATAGAAGGAGCATCTGTAATGTATAAGATAAGACATCATAAGATAAGGTTGTTATTGGGTTGTATTTCTAAATTAGAGTTAGAGTTTAAAATGCATTTTATGTATTAGCCTATTGTTACTTTAGTCTTTGCTCTTCTGTCCTCTATATCTATAGTATAGTGAATAGTGTTTCTAGGTAGTGATTTAATTATTGGTGTTAGCCTACTCTTGTCAGTTGTGAATATTCCCTGTCCCTAGTTATGAACATTGCAGCACTTTTCTGAATTTTTCAGTATCAAATTCGGAATTAAACTTTATCAACCTAATTGAAGTAGTTGTCTTAGTAAAATTATTAAAATAAATATATAAGTTCTAGATTTTCCTTTGAGCCCTTGAATTCGAACTGTGGTGGCACAAAAAACGTTCAGTAGTCCTTGTTAAGTTATTGAGTTATGATTATGATGTTATGATTAGTCATATTTCATATTAAAATACTTTGAAATAGGATAGGGCAGGGCTAAATCGCCGTAAATCGGCCTATTCTACTTCTACTTCTAGTACTAGAGGTCTAGATCTAGTAGTTCTAGATTCAATTCTGAGTCTACACTAGTCTACAGTCTAATACATAATTACTAATACTAATAATATTAATATTTTTTATTAGCTTAGGCTTAGATTTAGATTAGATCTATAAATACTATAATCTAGATCTAGATTATATATAAAATAAATTATAAATATATAAATGATTGAATGATTCTATTTTTTTGTGTTTATTAATAGATTCTATTCAACATGATTCAATGACAAGTTATTAATAGTCTGAACCATTATTGTATACTATATATATATTATATATAACTATATAAGAATACCTTCCTAGCGATGTATGTAATATTATATGAATATGCGCGTGCCCTTTACTTGTGTCTTGTTCTTTTATAGAGTATCCTTTTCCTACTTTCGTTTTTATGATCCTAAATTTTACTGTAACAAGATGGCGGGTGTAAACACTGCTCCAAAACTATCAAAAAATCGAAAACTAGCTAAGAATAAGAAGAAATCTTGGAGAGTTTCAAAAGTTGAGGACATTGAGGAGTTTCTTGACGATGAAAGACGACAAATTTTAACAGGGTAAATTGTTTCTTTTTTAAACATTACAGTCATAAAAGAAAATACGGCCATCAGCCTTCAGGACTGACCGTACGCACACCGCACACGTGTGAAAGTTAAAGTTAAACTCACTGAATCTGAAACAGTCACAAACTAGTCTAGTGACTAGAACTAGTGTGTCACTAGAGTAAACTAGACCAACCATACCCTTAATATTTTTTAAAATTATTATTACTACTACAACAAAAAACATTTGAGCCAGTTATTCCAAAGTATAGCCAAACATTTCTTCACAAATTTCTTGTGCTTCGTAGAAATCACGGTAAGTTAAACTTTAAACTGTTAGTTTAGAGTTATAACTTTTATAGCCTAAGTAAGGGGACGTCCATTAATTACGTCAACAATTTTTTGGCGATTTTTACCTCCCCCCTCCCCCTTGTCAACAACTGTCAAACTTTCAGAGACCCCCCTAGCCCCCTATATAATTACGTCAACAATTGGTTACCCCCCCCCCCCTCCCAAAACTAGTAACACAATTTTAGACGCCTGCTTTTTTTTAAAAAAATAGATTTAAAACGGAAAGGTCTATTATACTATAGGCTAATTAATTGTAATACATTTTAAAACTTATTAAAAAGATTTCTAATTGACTATAATTCTCATGTTTACTATTGTTCTTTTCATATAGTTATACATATTTAATCATGTCTAATTCTACGTTTCACTAAAATAGCTTTTGGAACAATGTTAATTGTCAAATAGTTTAGGGGGAAATTGTGCACCAGCTGTAAGTTAGCCTTCTAGTTTAACTAGGGATGTTAACCGAAAACCGGAATACCGGATTCTGGTTTTGAAACCGAACACCAGTTTTGATTTTCAAAACCGGATTTCGGTTTCTTGGTTGGGAGGTAGGCCTAATCATTATTTCAAGTAGCACAGCCTTTTTTCTTTTGGTTTTGATGGAAATATTTGTAATAAATAGGCCTAATGTTGGATTCACACAAAACAATTCTTGAAATGCATTACTAACACTATTTAGTCTTAGATATTGTGTTTCTTATTTTCCAAATACCAACTATGGCTTGCGATAAAAACAACATCAAACCAAATGTTAAGTTACAATCCTTTGAGTCAGAAAATTTTGAAAAAAACGTCTTTGACGATGGCTCGGTGTAAAACTATGTTCCCAAAGCAAAAGCGGTGGCAGTACAAATGGAATGCGTACGCATCTACGTACTAAGCATCCTGGATTAACATCGTCATCCTCTTCATATGCTTTTTAATATCGTGGTCAACGATAGCCGCAAATTTGATTATCACTATTGAAAGCTATTATTATCGGTTTTAATCAATTAGCCCAGATTTTTGTTAGTTCTAAAGAATTTTATGGTAAAGTGTACCATATTGTATTCAAAGAAATCAACCTCTTGAATGCCCTGCAAACACTAATTAAATTTGAACTATTTTTCAAATATATCTACAAATCTTCGCACATTTGGCTTTTCCAGCCTTGGACTTGTGACATTGCGCTGGAAGGAGGGGGGGGGGGGAAGAGGGGGAGAGAAACCGAAATCCGGTTTTAAACCGGTTTTATAGAACCAAAAAAGGTTTTGAAGAAAAACCGGTCTTAACATACCTAATTTCAACCATATATTCACTATTCCTTCTTACATTATTGTCCAGACACACACATTAAATGCACACGGTAGTTGCCTTCCCTGTCCCCCTACCTTGCACTATTTGCCACCCACTCCTTGCAATAATGGCGACGACACTGATACTGATACATTTTTTTTTTCCAGAAACTTAGAAATGAAAACGTAAAAATTACTAAATATGTAGCCTAATCGACCTAATTTTAATGTTTCACCTATTATAACGTAGTGAGGAAAAATAGATTAGTTTATATATCAGAATTAGGGATGTTAAAAGGAAATAAGGTAGGCTAAGTATTTCGTACTTCATGGGGTGGGCCAAGAATTATTTTTCTGAAGGAAATATTAAAAAAAATAACCAGAGTCTGGCGTTCGGTATATTTTAAAAGCCATATAAGTGATGGCTGGAATTGACAATAGAATTTTAAAAACAATAATAGGCCATCGCCGAGACTATAACTAATGTTTGCAAAGCATTGAATGAAGTGAATTTTGTGACTCCAACATGGTTATTTTTTTAAATATTTCCTTCAGAAAATCTAATTTAGATGTACTGAGCGGCAAAAAAATGGTTTTCTGAACGTTCTCTGCAGACAGTTTGTTGGTGTGTTTGTGTTCCTTTTTGTTATTCTAGCCACCATGTCTCGCTTGATTAAGGTTGCCAGACGTCCGGCAAAAGGAGGACATGTCCTCCTATTTAGACTCTTGTCCTCCGTCCGGCAGGCAAAGCACAATACCTTTAAAATTCCAAGCTTTTGTAATATTTTATGTTTTGTAGGCATAAGGACAAATAAATTATAAAAGTAGTATTAACATGTTAAGAATATAATTAATAAACAGGTGATCATTTGTACAAGAAAAGAATTATCCGTTTTTTTAGAAGACTCGTGCATGAGCTTTAAAGTTGCCAACCAAATGCAAGCTGCCTTTCAGCCTACATTGAATTTAAACTTATATGTTATTTTTAACAAAACTGTTTCTTGCTCAGTTTACCAATACACATTTAAACTTAGTGGCAGATCTTGTAATAAAATTATACTTATAGGGCCTACTGATTGCGGCTAATGTCATTCTTTTTGTCTCTCGGTGTCCTTCTTTTGACACCCATGTGTCTGGCAACCCTAGGCTAGACAGCGAAGGTGAGGTTTTCTATAATTGGTCGATCACTTTGCCTTGCTAATAATTGCATTAGTTTCCACCCATACATAGATCTACAAACTAGCAAGATGGACACAAAAAGGACATATCAAATGTAGTTTCCATACTTGATATATTTGTATTAACGTAAAAATATGTTGTTAATGTTATCTATGTAAGTTTAACAGGACAAATGTAGAATTTAGTACTAAATTTGTATCATTATTTACTTCACAAAAAGTAACATTGTTGACCTCAACTTTTCATGACCTCCCCCCTCCCCCATGTTAACAATTGTCAAACTTTTTCAGACCCCCCCTCCCCCCTATTTTGTTGACGTAATTAATGGACGTCCCCTAAGAGCGCTTACCGTCGATTAGTTTAGCTCGGCGTTTTAATTATTAAAAACGTAAACATTTTTTTAGCCTAATTTTTTTTATTTTTTTTTATTTTCCAAGTACCTTATCTAGCCTTATACTTATGCCCTATAATTATATATTATAATAAATTAGACTATTGGTAATCGGAGTGTCTGCGCGTCCGGCGACCGGACGTATATCGCGGGATATTTACGTCCGGCGACCGGACAAATGGTGCACGAGATATGCAACCCAAATAAAAAAAAATTAAAAAGCACACAGTTACTGGCGTATGTGCATAATCGTTTATTCTTGTCCGAGTTGCTAAAAAATTACTATTTGTTGCATGTCATAATCAAGGAATCGTGGCCTAGTAATCAGTACCGTGTTCTGGCAACCGGTGTGTTGCAGGTTCGACACCAGCTACCACCATCTTTTTTTTTTTTTAAATTCAAATACAATAAAGCGAGATATCTTTTTATTTTTTAGTTCAATACGAGAATTTCCTTTTTTTATTCATGTGGGTGGACATAATTTTATTCAAAGTATCAAAGAAATAAAAATTCGACTATTAGGCCAAATGCCTATTTCTTTAGAAAACTTGTTTAATGTCATTACCAAACAATTTATGAAGTAGTTTAATAAAGTCATTAGTAAACATCTTGACTTGCGCTACAATTTCAATTAAGATAAGCCATTCATTTATGCATGTGGGTGGACATAACATAATAATTAGACTTTTAGGCCTAATGCCCATTTCTTTATAAATATGTTAATTTAATATCAATACGCTCTACGTCTCTCGTTTGTACTTGAAGTTGGGTGGTCAAATAACAAGCCCATCGGAATAATATATTCCGAATAATGTGCCCAGCGGTCACGTGCCGTGCTCGTCAAAAGAATATCTCCCGCAATATTTTGTCCGGTCGTCGGACGTATATCTCCCACGCTATTTGTCCGGCGCGCCTATTGTTCTTTCTTCCTACTTGTTGAGAACACCTTGTCTCTTCAGCATGTGCTATTCTAGACTACTTCCTGTCTCAAGATATGGCCAGTTTGGCTATCTATAGCCAAATAAAAAAAACTACAAGCTCTCCTTATCCTATTAACCTAACCGATACTAATCATTAACAAATACTTAGAAAGCTTAGAAACTAACGATACTGGCTAAAAATGCTGTTCAGAGAAGCGTGCAGTGTGTGCGTGTGTTCGTTTGACATTATGCTATAAAAGAAAAAAAATGAAAAAAATAAACAAACCAAAGGGATGTAACACAATTTCCAAAGGAGGTAACTCATGTTAAATTTACAACACACACTTTCAAAAGGAGGTGATATTTTTTAATTAAAAATTCTCAATTTTCAACATTTCAATTTTTTTTTTTACATTACAGAAATGGAGCTGCTCAATAAAACCTCGATTTTCGTATTCAGGATAAAAAGATCTTTGAAGTGTTAGAAAAATTCCTTGAGGCAGTTAAACCAAAGTTTTGCCACTATGAATCATCAAAAACAATATAACACTAGTTCATAATAATTAAAATAGCCTACTACTCACACTCATTGTAATAATTTAAATAAATGCTATTTTGTGGCGCTGCAGTGTTTAGCGTCGTTTTTCTTTGCCACAGAATAATAATAGAGAATAAAAGGACAGTATGATTGAGTGTGGTCAGTGCAAGTCCTAGTCATTGTCAACTTTCATTAGCCAGATCAATTAAAAAAAAATTTCTGTCAAATTTTTGTTTTAAAGATTTTAATGTTTTTCTTTCTCCAGTGGTCTGGTCACTGAAAAATCTGATAGCAGTCTTTTTATTGTTGACAAAGGCACAAAGAAAGATGTTCCACAAAATGGTTTGTATACCTTCATTTGTTTGATAATGCGTATATAATACAAAAGAAAAGTCATTCATTGGGAAAAGACATGTTATACATGAAACTTTAAACTTTAAAATTTGTGTGTGTCACTAAAGGGAAAAATATAATTTTATTGAATAGTGGCAGCCAAAAAAACTCAACAATGTAATACAATGGTACCTGGGGTTGTGAACGCCTCGAGGCTACAAACAACAACTCTGATTTTTTTGTGTCTTGGGTAACGAACAATGCCTTGAGTTATGAACGAAGGCGAGAGAGAGATAGCAAGTTTTAACATCGACTGCTTACTAGTGATGGGACGATACCAAAATTTTTAACGATTCCGATTTTACCCAATTATCCTGATTCCCGATACGATTCCTGGCCAATATTACATATATGTATTAAACTTTTGCCGCCACTCGCCATGATTAATTTGGGTTCTGAAATAAAATGAATAGAAATTAATAAATAAAACTGGTGATGATCAGATTGAGTTACAAAAACTAAACAAATACAATCATATTGCATTTTAATAGCAGTAGATCTAATAGCACCCGAACAGAGAGACCAAAATCGCTTACAAGATAATTAATAGACGCACTTCATCAGGTCCTTGGAACTCGCCTTTTTATATGCCATAGCTCCTTTCTACAAGCAATTTTGGTTACTCTGTTCGAGTGCCATTAAATCTAAGGTTGTTATTTACACTTGTGCGTGGAAGTTTAATTCTGAATTTTAAAACTGCAAATGATTGTTCTTCTGACTTCTTAAATGTTTTTTCACAGTTGCTACCACTATCCAAAAGATAGGGTAGATTCATTTGGAAGATAATCTATACTATTACTGCATAGAGTTGGAATTAGCTTGAATTGAATGATTGTCAGGAAAGAGTGAAGAAATATTAGGGGGTTAGGAACATTACCCAAACCCCCACACAGTGCACTCCTGTGTTACAGATATTTATCTTACGCCCTGTATATTTAAGAATCGTTTTGGTATCGGAATCGAGTCTGAATTATTCAGGTCCGATACGATTCCTGATTACTTACTTACTTACGCCCGTCAACCCCTGTCGGAGTATGGGCCACCAATAACAGTTCTCCAGATTCTCCTATCCTGGGCCATCCTCTCTAACTGGTTCCAGCTGAAGCCCATCTTGGTGATTTCGCCTTCCAGGTCCCGCCTCCATGTATTTCTTGGGCGGCCCCTCTTCCTTTTTCCTTGGGGATTCCATCTCAATGCCTGCCTTGTAATGTTGTTTGTTGATTTTCGTAATGTGTGACCTATCCAACCCCATCTTCTTTTCCTGATCTCCTCTTCAATTGGGGCTTGGCCGGTCCTTTCTAAAAGACTGACATTGCTGATGGTGTCAGGCCATCGTATTTGCAGGATTCTTCTAAGGCAGCTGTTGGTAAATGCTTGGAGTTTCCTGATGGTGGTCTTTGTCATCCGCCACGTCTCAGCTCCATATAGTAAGACTGACTTCACATTGGAATTGAACAGTCGGATCTTAGTGTTTCTGGACAACTCTCTGGACTTCCATATGTTATTTAGCTGTATAAAGGCTGCCCTTGCTTTTCCAATCCTTGCCTTGATATCTGCATCTGTTCCGCCCTGTTGGTCTACTATACTGCCTAGATTCCTGATACTTTAGAAAAATCCAGATATTCCGATACGATTCTGATTAATTGTCCCATCAATACTGCTTACTGTACAAATGAAGACCTCACAATACTAACATTGCTTAGCGCTAGCCTAGTAGCTTAGTTTTGCATGTGTGCGCAACCTCGATTTCATTGGCTTTACTATACAGCAGTAACAGATTTCTGAGCAACTGTGTTCAGTTTATCTGTCAGTATTTTCCTTATTAAACCCATTAATTAATTATGAAAACCAAACACAAACGTACAACAGTGTAGGCAAAGGATGAAATGATTTAGAAACATGAAAATGGCGTTCAAATATGTAACATCACTTATGAGTACAAAAAAGGAGCGATTCTTTCAACTTGAAACAAATTGTCTTGTTTATTTTGTTGATTTCAATGTTTCACGTTTCAGATTTAGAACTGAGTTTAGGAACAAATTAAGTTTGTAACCCCAGGTACCACTGTAGTTCTCGTCAACTTTTGTAACTTTTAAAAACAAAACACACTTCAAAAACTAAATAAAATAATTAAAATGAACATTGTAAATATTTTGTTGGGTATTTCAGAACCAAGTACAAAAAGAAGTTTTCGAAACAGACCCCTTAAATGCATAGCGTTGCTTCAGCCTGACCCTCACAGTAAAGTTGTACGCAAGTAAGTAGGTCACAGTTTGTAGACAGTCCCTTGGTGTTGTCGCTATAATCGCTAGATAACCTTTGTCGCCAGCTAAACCTAATTGGCTAATGCACAGTTCGTACAGTGTCTGAAAAGTCTGAAAAATGTCTGGAATTTAAACACAAGCATTTGTGTTTGCAAAATTGATACTTTTTAACCAAAACCCCACAAAAGTCTAAAATATGTCTGGAATCCTAAAATTTCTACAATCATCTTCATTGCCCTTCCAGACATGTTCCGCTTTTGGCGTATTTGTTCCGCTTTTTACTTGTTACGTCAAATTGGAAAGTTTGGGTTTTTCATTTGTTGAAATATAGTCCATGTCTAGGTTGATAAAACAAAAGCACATTTAAGGTCACAATGCTATAAATATCACTGCTTGGGTTTTCTGGGTTAATTAAAAGATTTTCTAACGTTTTTTTTTCTGTTTTAAGCGTGTTTGGCAATAAATGTTCTTCTTCCTTTATTTACTGTATTGGTAAGATTGTGAAAATGTCTAATTGTCCTGCCTCAGAAAGTTTAAATCTGACTTGTTCAAACTGTAAAAAAAAACTAATTCAGTTTTATAGGAAGGAATATTCAGAGGAGTTTATTCAGCAAAAAAAACTGAATTTAATGTTATTCGTAGCCTACTAGATCTAGATCCATTGCTTGCAAATTGTCTACCTACATTTTAGATAGATAGGCATGTTCCTCTTTTTTTTTTTAAATAAAAGATTGTTAGATATAGAGTGTTCCTCTTTTTTGTTGAATAATCCTCTTTTTCGTCAAGGTTGTTCCTCTTTTGAGTCCTTAGGGGTAGGCAGGTCTGCCCTTCACCCCAGCTGGGATAAGGGCCACCAACCACGTCTCCAGAGTCCCTCTGTCCTAAGCCTCTCTAGTTGGTTGGCTGTAGGGATGTTAAACAAAAACCGGAATACCGGTTTTGAAATCAAAACGGTTTGTTGATTGCTAGGTATCATGATTTCAAGTAGTACACCTTTTTTTTACAATTATTGTTTTTAAAAAATTAGATTAAGCTTATAGTTTAGGGAGAAATTGTATGCACAAGCTCGCAGGATTAACCTACTATAATCTTTCCCCCCCCCCCCCCCCACACACACACACTATTTACCCCTCTCTACCTAGATAACACACTGCTGCAACATCTTAGTAGGCTTAATGATCCTAATGATTGGAAAGTTATAGAAGTAGATTATCTATGTTTATCATTAAATTGAATTCATCATTAAATCTTTTATTTAAAATAATAATAATAATTCGTGTTTATAATTAATTATCATCGTAGTCTATAGCCTATAATTTAAAAAAAATGTCTGGAATGTGATTTTCCAAAAAGAGTATGAACCCTGTAATATCTTCTCCCAGGCCAGATCAGGTGACATTTCAAAAAGGGAAGAGAACCCAGCGGATCACTGATCGTAAGAATGAGAGGTCGACATCCCAGGTTAGGCTGTTGGCATTGCAACAGAGGAAGCTGGGTGAGGAAGAGAAGAAAAAGAAACAGGCCATCAAGAAGATATTGCCAGTGGTGAAAGAAGATTTGTGGTCAGGTAAGAAAGTGAATATGGGGGCATGGTTGGTTATTGTAGGCCGATTGACAGCGCGTTCGGTTGGCATACCAAAGGTCCTAGGCTGGAATCATTGTGGGGGCTAGGATTTTTCCAGGGTCTGGAAGGTATCCCTAAGTCTATCCAGCTCTGATGGATACCTGACATTTGTTGGCAAAGTAAAGGCAAAAGGGCATTGTGCTGGCCACACAATGGTCTAGTATGCCGTGCCACAGAAACTGTTAATGCTGCTAAATAAACCCTATGGATTAATTTGGTTTGACAGGATCTTATAAAGTAATTCACTAAGAGAGTTTGATGTCATTTTGTAAACACAAAAAAAAGGTATTTTTAATGAATTCAACTTTTTCTTTTTTTTTTGTCTACTTAGTAAGTAAGAAGTAGAGTTTCATGTCCGCCTTAATAGATCCATAGTTCACCCTTTGCTGTGGCCACTAGGGGGTTGTGTGGCCAGCACAAAGCTCAGTTTACTCTATCAATTTTGTCTATTAAAGAAAGCATATAAGATATAAACAGAAATTGTTTATCTTTTTATTATGTTATAAAGTTTTATATTTTTAGTCACTTTGAGCCGGTGCAGTTTTAAGTATTTGTATCACAATAGAAAATTTTCAGAATCTTTAGGTTTCCTCTTAGAAAAAAAAATTAAGAGTAATGTCGAGGAAGCTGTATTGTATATGATATTATAATGTTCATTAACGACGTTTTTGTATAATACATTTATAAAAATTATTGCTATATATTTTTTAAATTTATTTTAAGGTGATGACAATGATGACAATGCAGTGAAATTTAAGGTAAAACATGAAAACTGTTATTAACTCTTAGGAACCCAAATGACCATTGAATCGTTGATTAGATTGTGCGAAATAACCCATTGTGTTCAAATAAGCAGTTTTTAAAAAATGAAAAAAAAACATAATTGATCAACAAAATATATATATATATATATTACTGATAAGAAAATTCAATTTTCAACACAATGATACCACAAACATGCTGAAATTGTTTTAATACATTAAAGAAAAAAAGCATTTTGAAATGCTATCCAACAAGTAAAAAAATCAAGGGAAAATGATTAGGGCACAGTATTAAGACTTTTAAGAGTTAACAGTTGTTTTCACATTATGGTTATTACATCAATAGTTATTTCATGACATTGATGTACAGGACAGCAAAAAGTTTACAGCCCTTTGTTTTCTTGTGTTCTTTTATTAGCGCCCCAGGACATCCTCGACCAAACCAAGTGCACATTCGGCTACACCTATACCACATCCTGGGATGTCGATAAACCCAGCATTTGACGACCATCAGGTATTATTTGAAGATAAATATTAAAGCTAAAGCTACCTTTCTTGATTAATGGAACTTTTATTAGTTATTAGACTTAATAAATTTATGACAACAAATTTTTACTGCACTACATCTGTGGTAATAATTTCAGTTCTGAAATCAATAATTTCTGAATACTTTTTTTGAACATTTATGAACTTTAACTCCATTTGTCCAATATTTTTATTTTGTGTCATACTTAACCTTTGACCCTTTGTTCACTTTAAAGACTATTTTAAAAAACTGGCTTGAATGGGAATAATAGAGAAAAAGTACCCTAATTGGGGACACAGTGGCCGAGCTGCAACAAGTTTAACTGGCGTAACGTAGATACTGGGTTCGAATCCTGGTGAATGCTACGATTTAATCTCAGGTCTGGAGGGTGTCTCTGAGTCTATCCAGCTCTGATGGGCACCTGACTTTAGCTGGGGTAAAGTAAAGGCGGCTGGGCATTGTGATGGCTATACATTACCCTAGTATGCCGTGGCCAGTAGTGGCCACAGAAACTGGTGAGCGCTGCTTCACTGGCCCAATTTGGTCGGACAGGATACTTTTTTTTTTTACCTTAATTACCATTTCAAGCTATAACAAAGTGACATTTTTTCATTGATATTAATGAATGCTGTGGTAAACCTCAGTAACTATGAGATAGATCCAATACCAAATTATCACACAGAAACAACAACAATTTGTCCATTCTATTCCACCTCTAGGAGCTTCTTAAACTGGCCATTGACAAGGAAGTGCAGAGAGTGAAACAAGAGAAAAAACTGCATAATGCCCTTGATGCCAAGTTCCCCACTTCCAGAGATGCACCAGATGAAGTAAGATATTTTAACAGATTCTTTTAGCAATATACACACATTTAGACAATCAAAATCTACATTATACATGGTCTCCGCTGCCTCCTGAAATTTATGGTGGCCAAGCGGCAGTGCATTCACCTGGCGTACCAAAGGTCCTGGGTTCAAATCTTGGTGAAGGCTAGGATTTGATCTCTAAGGTTTTCCCTGAGTCTACTTAGCTCTGATTTTTACCTGACATTATTTAGGCAAAAGTAAGGTTAGCTGGGCATTGTGCTGGCCACAAGTCCCCCTAGTATGTCGTTGCGTTGCCACAGAAACCGGTGAACGCTGCTTCACTGGTCCAAAAGGATTTTTTTTCTTCTAAAAATATTTTATTGAATGATTTTGAGTCGATGATAAATAAATTCGTTTTTACCACACTTTCTGAAATTTTTAGTTTTCTCCTGGAAAAATTCATGGAAATCTCGTGAAATTTTTTTTTAAGTATTGGAGCAGGAACCCTGAGTAGAAGTAAAAGTTTATTTTCATTCTCTTTCTTTCTAATTCTGGCTTTGTCTGTAAATCTTCTATTATTTAAAGTCTAGTGTTGATCCATATTGTTTATTAAATGTATTTAGATAGAGAATGCAGTTAAAACACTTTTTATTACATACACTTTATTGCAATGAAAAATTTTGTTTCATCTTGGTGAAATTTTACTTTTACAAATATTGTAATGAGCGAGATGTTTAACTCTTACTCTTACACGTTTCTTTACAGTCGACATTCTTAATGGAGATGTCTGCGGGTCTGATTGACGACTCGGAGGAGGAAGAGTCAGAAGAGGATGAGAATAACGCCAGAGTAGTGCCAGCTAACCCACCGGTGAGGAGGGAGGACAGGAAGACCAGGAGGCAGAAGAGAATTGAAAAGGAAATTGAAACACAGGTCAGTGACATTTTTCTCCTAGCCACTTATTGTGTGATCATTTCCCTACAATTGGATTCTAGGAATGGATCAGCAGACATGCCTACCACTCCACGTTTTCCAGAAATGACTAAAGTGTACCCCCCCCCCCCCAATTCTGCTATTTGTTTCCATTTAGGTCTAGTAGACTTATAGACCACACATGACTTATTAGATAGTTAATACATAAAATTTACCCTCCAATATAAAAATGTATTAACCCTTCCCGTACCGACCTACTTCTATCTATGCTGCTTTCAGTTCCGCTATATACGCGCCCGGGACTATAAGGGTTAATAATGTTTACTCTGTTTTGCCATAGATCATATTCTATATATTATGTATATACAGTGTATAACTGTATGTGGAATCATATTGCATATGTATGTATATTCAGTATATAACTGTATGTGGAATCATATTGCATATGTATGTATATACAGTGTATAACTGTATGTGGAATCATATTGCATATGTATGTTAGGAAAAAATATATTTTGTATTTATAATTATTTGTGTGGAAAAAGCTTCCTCCGCCCTTGTGTTCCATATTTAGGTCCCATGTTCCTCATTTTTAACTTGGATGTTCCTCATTTTTACCTTGGATGTTCTTTATTTTGATTAGTTGGGGTAGTCATGTCTGGATCAGTAGCATTGGAACCAGCATTGGTGTTTTGTTATAATTTACACCAGCTTGGATGTATGTCTATATTAGTCATTAAGTTTTTCTTGGTATTGTAATTCATTTAATTAAGCCTTTCTCATTTAGAATCATAAACACAATTCATTTATTTATTTTCTTTTTCTTTTATAGGCCAAGCAAAAGCTGAAGGAAGACAAAGTGAAAAAAAGAGAGAACATGGTTTTAAGGTTTGTGTATTTTTAAATGTGGAACCAGTATGGGAGTCAGTGAAACTGGTTTGTCACCAGATGCAAATTAATCTTAAAAAATGGTAATAGGTGATATTGAGATTATGGTTGTTTTTTTAAAATGTTGAATGCTTGAACCGTAAAATCTTCAAACTAAAATTAATTATAGAAATTATTTAAAATGAGTTTATATGCAGCTTTAAAAAAAAAATTCAGCAAAATGTCTTCTACTTATAAAATTATTTAAAATCTACTAAATATTATTTTAAATGCCTACACATTTTAACAGCTTGTGTATTGACTCATTAATAGTCCATTTGCTAAATGTCATAACCATTGGTTAATATTTATTCATGTTGTTAATATTTACTTATCCATTGAAATACTAAGGTACTAAAAATGTGAACTTGTTTCTTTTTCATTTTTCACACAAACAACTTCCTATACTTGTGTAATTTTGAATAACTTTTGAAAGAATAAATCGATTTTAGATATTTTTTCACCAACTTATAGATAAATGATTTGGTTTCCATAAAAACCAAATATCTTATATTCCCTACTTCAGTACCATTCCGTGGGGTTGTTGCATCACAAATATTTATCACTGGCCTGAAAGCTGATTTAGAAATAACAACAAACCAATATGCTAGTTTTGGAATGAAAAAAGTGAAGTGCAATTTTCTTTTTGTTTTTACCCAGAATTCCTTCCATCAAGTCAGAGATAAATAAACAGGAAAGGCTGAAGAAAGAAAAAGAAGTGTTGAAGAGAAAGAAAAGCGAAGAAGAGAAATTTCAAACAAAACGTCTTGGATCTATAAAATATCCTTTTAATTTAGAATTCAGCATGGATTTCTATTGTATTGCTTGTAAAATAACTCCTTTGTGGGTGTCTGAGTATGGTGCTTTGTGAACTTGACAGTCATGTTTAGTCTAGTCAGAAGACAAATATGATAAATGGAAGAAGAAAATAACAAATCTTTTAGTTTTAGTATAATTTGGTTGATTAATAAATAATATAATTACAATTCTAATCTCTGTTATGTTAAGTCTTCTGATTGGTGGCGCTGTAGAGGAGTTGATTGTAAAGAAAACATTATTAGGATTTGAAATGTTCAGTAAATTTAATTCTGATGCCGTATTTTGGGTGATTTTTTAAACTAAACTTCTAACTTTTAAAAAAAAATGCATGAAACATCAAAATGTTCAAGATGGCAAAAGAATACCTAAAGTTAGAAAATACAAGTAAATTTTTGTGATGGAACAATATGTCCAAGGTCTTGGCATATCTTTTCAGAGATGTCTTTACTTGTTGTCAATGTCTTAATTTTGTACTCCACAAATTGTGTGATTGGCAATGATTAAGATCATTTCAAACTAAAATTGTATTGACCCAAAACTTTTATGGAAATTGTCTTCAAACATACATTATAAAATTTGTTTTTGGAAGGATTATGATAACATTTTAGTCTCAAGGAAGTAAAATATATGTAGTTCTCCCTATATCTGTATATTAAAACCAGGGCAAAGTATACTTAGCGCCATCTAGTTGCCAAGAAAAATTACTTATTACAATTTTCGCCCATTTAACTTGTCAAATACTTAGTTTGTGATTAGTACTTCCTTAATGTGAACACATTTGAAGAGCCAGACCTTGCTTTGAAATTATCCACGGAGCTGACAGCATCATATAGAGAGCTTAAGGTACTGGTCCCATATTTCTTGATCGGACAAGATTTCACACTTAGATGATTGGTCCATTGATATTATAAGGCAGGGGTCGGCAACCTTTTCATAATAGTGTAATGAGTGGGATTTCTAATTCATTCAGCAAGGCCACCATCATAAAATTCATATTGCTTTAGCACTCAATTCCTTGTGGAAGAGACATGCCATTGAAAATTGCTCTGCGTGCCAAGTCTGGCATGCGATCCATAGGTTGCCAATCCCTGTTATAACGCATTTTATTGATTCTAATACAAACAAAAATGTATTTCAGCCTGAAGGTCATCCAATTGAAGACATTTTCAAAAGCATCCAGAGGAGAAATATTCTTGAACCAAGGGTAAAGCAAAGGTGAGGCAGACATTCTGTACTGACTGAAGTCAAGAGATTTTATTTTAAACTTTACTCTTTGTTTTAAGTACAGTTATTAAACTTCTGGACATTAACTTTTTTTTTTTTTTGTTAATAATTATTTCAGGATGAAGAGAAAGTACAAACCTAAAGTATTTTTGAAAAAAAGTCATAAAGCTGCCCTGTGAGAAAGTTGTAATTCGTGTCTTGAAGCTGTCATGTAAGTCTTAAGTTGTGATACAGCTTTTTGTTTAGTTGGCTGGCGTACTGCAGGGATGCCAGTTTTCAGGCTAAAGCCTGATTTCAGGCTTTTTGAAAATTTCCGGCTAGCCCCTTTAAAGGGAAATAGACAAACAATAAGCTGTTCCTCCCCTTCTTTTACACATGCTGCTTATGTAAAATTTGTAAGTACACCACTATTTGCATTACATAATTAGTTAGGCTAAATTAAATTAATGTTTATGGTTTGTGTCACTATACGTATTGTCGCGCGTTCAAGCTTGCATATTAGTTTTTGGAGAGAAAAAATTTTTCAGGCTTTTTTGTCTAGGCCTGCTGGCATCCCTGGTACTGAAGGTCCAGGGTTCCAATCCTGGTGAGGACAAGGATTTGTTCCCAGGTCTGAAGGGTGTCCTTGAGTCTACCGGGCTCTGATGGGTACCTGACTTAACTTGGGGTAAAGCAAAGGCAGCTGGGCATTGTACTAGCCACACATTCTTCTAGTTTGCCATGGTCACAGAAACTTGTGAATGCAACTTCATCGGCCCTATGGATCGATTTGGTCTGACGGGATTACTTAGTTCCAAGGGACGTCACTTGTCCAAATTTTGGCCGAATTCTGGATATTCCATTTTAAATCGCGTTTTTTCAGTTTAACAACATACTAATAAAATGTTGATTATTCAATTTTTAATGTGAATAAATTATAATGAATTATGCTTATTATATTATATACATAAGATATGATTGATATCAGTGTGTGGTGGTGATTTCTTTCGCGCTGTCTCTGGCAGGAAAATATTTTTCCCTTTTATTGGGGGGAAGGCCAGATACATCCCATAGTTCTGCAGTTTATTATAAAACTAATTGTGAACTCAGGAAATATAAAATATTCTTGCATCAAATACTAAATATTCTTTTCCATTACATTAATTACATTATATTATACAGTTTCATGAACTACATAGTGTAAAGTCTCATATTTTATTTTGTACATAGTGTACAGTCTCATATTTTATTTTGTATGTTTCAGGGTGTGAATCGTGGAGAGCTGCATTTAGTCTTTGTATATGTACATACAATTACAATAAAAATATTGTCAAAAAATAATGACAAACGCTTTGTTGTTTTTGCTTTTTTGCACAACATTACCTTTGATAAAAATGTGTACCCTTTAATGAGTACAGCTGCTTTAATACAGTAGTACATGCAATTTACTTTTAGTTCTTTAAAACTGGCTTTTGGCCATGGAATGGGTTGCCTGAACTCATAACCACAGGGGTCAGCAACCTTTTGAATATAGTGTGCCAAAGTAGGATCTCTTATTCATTCATAGTACCAATAGCCCATACCTGTAGTTAACCTGCCCCTTTCTTGTAAAGAGGTGTCCTGTACTGCCTTTTTTATGGTGTCTTTTGTGTGCCAAAGGAAATTGCTCTGAGTGCCAAGTGTGACACACGTGCCATAGGATGCCAATCCCTGCATTAACAAAAAAAAAAAGTACCCAAAATGCACTACTATTGTAAATAAC
Organism: Anisus vortex; assembly: GCA_949126835.1. NCBI lineage: Eukaryota > Metazoa > Mollusca > Gastropoda > Planorbidae > Anisus > Anisus vortex. Next base: position 8,145,054 of record OX421495.1, read on the forward strand.
AGATAATAGGCAAAAATAAGTTGCAATAATTTTTCCAAAGAAGCAGTGCTAACAATCATATGCATTGTATATGTACAGTATTTTGTTTTAGCTGTAATCACTTTGTATTGATATCTTAAAAGTACTTTTTAATCTTGCTGTAAACATCATATCATAAAATCTAAATGCATTATCAGATATTTGCTTCATTATTATTAATTAAAAACAACAACATTATTTGGTAAATATTATGTTTTGATATTTTTTTTTATTCAACTTTTGGAGTTAATTTAGCACACACACACACACAAAGGGAAATATCATAATGGTCATTATGGTTTTGATGAAATAGTCGCTAATAGTGAAATATAGTTGATGGGATTATTTGAAACGAGTCTGTAGTGGTTACATTTGGGCAAAATGAGGCTTTACAAATAAAATACAGACAGTGAACCGTTAAAGTGGCAACAGACAATGAAAGTACTTTCTAAAAAGAACTAGGCCCCTGTATGATGAATAAACCCAGGCTACATCATGACAAAAAGAGTAAGATTGAATGTTGTATTTGACAGTGAATCTTCTAGCTCCACCTAAAGTCCTAAGCAATTGTCCATAACATATTCTTAATCCCCTTGTTAAAACGGGTAACTACAAAATGGCCAAACCAAAAAATTGTTTCAAGAGTTACCGGACCTGGTGCCAAAGTGTTAGGAGTTTAGCCTGACTCTAGATTAGAGCCTATTAACTTTTTTCGGCTCCCTTTTCCCCCAATCCTTTTAAAGGAATTTTTGTTGGCGCCCTTCCCCCACCTAACTAAATTAGTCAAATTTGTTGCATCAAATCTGTACAGGGCGACTTAGATTTGTATGCGTTTTCATGATCTTTAAAACGAAATGAAAAGTAAACATTGAGTAAACAAAACTATATTTTAAAATTTTTTTATTCAATATAATAAGTAATAAGACCAAAATAAATTGTCTACACAAGAGGTCTTTAAAAAATCAACATTAATGTTAACCCAGTAGTAATCGTGTAAAGTGGGGCCTGGACGAGAGAGTGAGGATGACGCTGCGCAACTCTTCCTCACTTAAATCCAATTCACGCGCAAGTCATCCTTAATATTAATAGTATAGGCCTCACCAGCCATTTTCGTACATATACTATAAGTAAGCATCTAATGACGCTGACAAAGGATGGTCCTCTTCGCAAGCGATGTACAATCATCATCAGTAATCGTGTATTACAGTTAATGTGCAAACGTTCACTGAGATTTTTAGCAACTAAATATTGTCAATTGAATCACACATTGGTCAGCCACAGGCATCGTTGAATAAATCCACGATACCGCCTACCATTGTCGTGCACCATCAGTAGCAACTGATATAATGTTGTTCAGAGGACTTCATTTTTCCCTTTAAAAAATGTCTTCTAACTAGTTCAAGTGATACAGGTTGGCATTTAGTGCCAGTTATTAATATTTTAGCGAATAACTATTCAGACCATTCTAGCTAAATTGTGTTATTCTTTAACAAATTGAACTAAAAGTAAACTATAATCTTTGATTATCTGATAGAGTGAACTCATCAAGACGTAAAGAAAATTGGGATTTTTTTTTAGGCAATCCCCCATTTTTTTTAGGCAATCCCCCACACAATGATAGGGAATTTATAATGGAAGGGGGTCTAACTTTTTGTGACAAGGGGTGGGGGGGGACTTGTCCAAAATCGCGTGATGTCATTTATGTATGGCTCCTTAGCCAATGCGGATAGGGAAATAGTGAGACAAGCCGGGGAACTCGCGTGCCCCATTACGACATCCCAGCATGCATTGAACACGGGCGTTGACCTCGTTTACTGCAGTGTCAAACTCTTTTTTTTTCGATTATCGGATGTTCAGGATTACATACATATATATAGGCCTAGTCTACATATAGGCCGACACACACACACACACACACACACACACACCTGCTACTGGAGTTGACAACTCGCTCGGTACGTTAAAAGGTTGACATTGGGAATGAGAGGGGGGGGGATACATAACGATCTTCCCATGTCCATAGTGTAACATCTGAAATAGTTGTGAAACAGTTCATAAAAAACTATTTATAAGCTTATATGTAGAGCATGTCATACTATCTTGTGGTTGGGGGGGGGGGGGGGGGGGCGGTTCAAGCAAACGGTCCATTTCAAGGAGTTGGAGAGAAAAAGAGAAGGAAAAAAAGGGGGAGGGGGTACAATTGAATAGGCCTATAACGGGGAGCTGAAATGAAGTTTGACAATAGTAGTAAGTCGGGCACTTTGTCACAGCGGGTATAACAGGCTGGCTATAATATAGGCCTATAACAGATCATGGTTTGGGGCAGAAATTATAGCCAATACAATCGTTTTTAAAAAACACATTAAGATCTCCTCCACATGACAAAAAGAAAACAAAAAGAACATTGGGTCCTTCATAAATCCTGTTTTGGTATAAAGTATTTGAGACAATCAATAGGGCCCAGCGTAGAGTGCAAATACATTTACAAAATCCCAGTGTGGCTTTGTATTTTGTATGTGAAGTGACTCAAGTGCAGTAGGCCTACTATTTCTCCCACATTGACCTCTAACCTTTGACTTAGGCTGTCGATCATCCAATCAGCTTTATCGTTTATCACGTGATGTCCATAATTAAAGTCAATGAAGGCAAACAACAATGAGGGGAAAAATTAATCGTATCAGTGCTTCCCTCCCCCCCCCTCCTTTTTCCTCCACGACCACCAAAACGATATGACACAGCCTACTGACTGCCACCTGATATTAAGCAGTTTTCAGGGCAATGTTAATTAGGTCAATATCGTGTATGCCCTTGAGCATTTTTGGCACTAGCCTTTTGCCCTCCCAAACCCGAGTGTCATTCACTTATTAGCTCTAAAAACTTTGTGATAAAATAGAGCCCCGCCTTCTCCCTTTTCACTCCCCCTCCCCCATACACACACACCTACACAATATGTCCTTATTGCCAACTTTAAAAATCATGAAAATGTCTCCCCCTAGTTCTAAAAATCCATTTTGCAGCACGTAAACTTCTGCGCTAGAATCTAAACACGATCTTATTTATCAGATATGAGATAAAAGATAAAGCTAACGTCATGAACAATGGACGCGAATGGAAACAGGAGCAACTTAAAAATTGTAATCTAGTGTTTGCATACAACGATTAATAGCAGTAGAAAATAAAAAATCTGTTCTATAGTTTTCTCTTTTTCAAACAGTCTCCTTTGGCTTTCGTTGGCTATAATTTTTTGATCGAGTCCACCAAGAAAAAGGGGAGGTAAACGCAATCACACATTATCGGGAAAAAGGGAAAGTAGGGGGATGGCGGTATGGATCAGTTATTGGGTAAAAACCATTTTTTCTCCGGGGAGGGAAGGGGGAGGGGGCTTTACCAGTTTTCAATACCTTGTGACATGATTTATTTTGTTATCAACGAAAGTAGGCTAACGTAAAGACGGTTTAGAGTTAGTGTAATATGGTAATGAATATATACGATTTTAGTAGAAAGAGCTTTATTTGACTAAGGCATTAGATCTATATGAAACCACTCGGCAATAGTGGTGACTGTCATTTAAAATCTATAGTCTATGTAGGCCTTAGTACCTTAACCGAAATCAATCAACAATATAAAGCTCGCTTTTTTACTTTAACAAATCACGACAAATGCAATCAAAGGAAGGAAATAATGAAATCAAAATAACATATCGTATTAATACGCTGATTACACTAGAGGGCAGAAGGGCAAAGATTAAAGTAGTAATAATACATAAGGCATTAAACTCTTATTTAGAAATACAGCCCAATAACAACTTGTTACAATGCTCAGATAAACATAAAGACAAAAAAAAACACGTTCATTATCCCTTATGTGAGAACAAATGCATATAAGTACTCTTTCTTCCCGAGTGGCATTCGTGCATGGAATGGGTTGCCTGAGCAAACCAGGAAAACCAGTAACTTAACATCATTTAAAACATTAATAAAAATGCAAGACTTGACTCGGATCGTAGATGAGCGTAGGATGCAATAATCTTCTTTATAGAAGTTTGAATTCGGATGTGTCGAACTTTCAATTTTATTTTTATGTAGTCGAACTGTTCGTAGACGAAATTTCAGAAGACGAAGTTTTTTTTTAAATTTAACAGCTCAAGGCCGAAGCCAGAACCTATCCATGTCTGTAGACGAACTGTCGGTAGACGAACTGTCGCAGTAGACGGAACTGTCGGTAGACGAACTGTCGGTAGACGAACTGTCGCAGTGGACGGAACTGTCGGTAGACGAACTGTCGCAGTAGACGGAACTGTCGGTAGACGAACTGTCGGTAGACGGAACTGTCGGTAGACGAACTGTCGCAGTAGACGGAACTGTCAGTAGACGAACTGTCGCAGTAGACGGAACGGTCGGTAGACGAACTGTCGCAGTAGACGGAACTGTCAGTAGACGAACTGTCGCAGTAGACGGAACTGTCAGTAGACGAACTGTCGCAGTAGACGGAACGGTCGGTAGACGAACTGTCGCAGTAGACGGAACTGTCAGTAGACGAACTGTCGCAGTAGACGGAACAGTCGGTAGACGAACTGTCGCAGTAGACGGAACGGTCGGTAGACGAACTGTCGCAGTAGACGGAACTGTCGGTAGACGAACTGTCGCAGTGGACGGAACTGTCAGTAGACGAACTGTCGCAGTAGACGGAACTGTCGGTAGACGAACTGTCGCAGTGGACGGAACTGTCTGTAGACGAACTGTCGTAGTAGACGGAACTGTCTGTAGACGAACTGTCGCAGTGGACGGAACTGTCTGTAGACGAACTGTCGCAGTGGACGAAACTGTCTGTAGACGAACTGTCGCAGTGGACGGAACTGTCTGTAGACGAACTGTCGCAGTAGACGGAACTGTCTGTAGACGAACTGTCGCAGTAGACGGAACTGTCGGTAGACGAACTGTCGCAGTAGACGGAACTGTCTGTAGACGAACTGTCGCAGTAGACGGAACTGTCGGTAGACGAACTGTCGCAGTGGACGGAACTGTCGGTAGACGAACTGTCGCAGTGGAAAGGAACTGTCGGTAGACGAACTGTCGCAGTGGACGGAACTGTCGGTAGACGAACTGTCGCAGTGGACGGAGCTGTCGGTAGACGAACTGTCGCAGTGGAATGGAACTGTTGGTAGACGAACTGTCGCAGTGGACGGAACTGTCGGTAGACGAACTGTCACAGTGGACGGAACTGTCGGTAGACAAACTGTCGCAGTGGACGGAACTGTCGGTAGACGAACTGTCGCAGTGGACGGAACTGTCGGTAGACGAACTGTCGCAGTGGACGGAACTGTCGGTAGACGAACTGTCGCAGTAGACTGTAGACGGAACTGTCAGTAGACGAACTGTCGCAGTAGACGGAACTGTCGGCAGACGAACTGTCGGTAGACGAACTGTCGCATTAGACGTAACTGTCGGAAGACGAACTGTCGCAGTGGACGGAACTGTCGGTAGACGAACTGTCGCAGTAGACGGAACTGTCGGTAGACGAACTGTCGCAGTGGACGGAACTGTCGGTAGACGAACTGTCGCAGTGGACGGAACTGTCTGTAGACGAACTGTCGCAGTGGACGGAACTGTCTGTAGACGAACTGTCGCAGTGGACGAAACTGTCTGTAGACGAACTGTCGCAGTGGACGGAACTGTCTGTAGACGAACTGTCGCAGTAGACGGAACTGTCTGTAGACGAACTGTCGCAGTAGACGGAACTGTCGGTAGACGAACTGTCGCAGTAGACGGAACTGTCTGTAGACGAACTGTCGCAGTAGACGGAACTGTCGGTAGACGAACTGTCGCAGCGGACGGAACTGTCGGTAGACGAACTGTCGCAGTGGAAAGGAACTGTCGGTAGACGAACTGTCGCAGTGGACGGAACTGTCGGTAGACGAACTGTCGCAGTGGACGGAACTGTCGGTAGACGAACCTTCGCAGTGGAAAGGAACTGTCGGTAGACGAACTGTCGCAGTGGACGGAACTGTCGGTAGACGAACTGTCGCAGTGGACGGAACTGTCGGTAGACGAACTGTCGCAGTGGACGGAACGGTCGGTAGACGAACTGTCGCAGTGGACGGAACTGTCGGTAGACGAACTGTCGCAGTGGACGGAACTGTCGGTAGACGAACTGTCGCAGTAGACTGTAGACGGAACTGTCAGTAGACGAACTGTCGCAGTAGACGGAACTGTCGGTAGACGAACTGTCGGTAGACGAACTGTCGCATTAGACGTAACTGTCGGAAGACGAACTGTCGCAGTGGACGGAACTGTCGGTAGACGAACTGTCGCAGTAGACGGAACTGTCGGTAGACGAACTGTCGCAGTGGACGGAACTGTCGGTAGACGAACTGTCGCAGTGGACGGAACTGTCGGTAGACGAACTGTCGCAGTGGACGGAACTGTCTGTAGACGAACTGTCGCAGTGGACGGAACTGTCGGTAGACGAACTGTCGCAGTGGACGGAACTGTCGGTAGACGAACTGTCGCAGTGGACGGAACTGTCGGTAGACGAACTGTCGCAGTAGACGGAACTGTCGGTAGACGAACTTTCGCAGTAGACGGAACGGTCGGTAGACGAACTGTCGCAGTAGACAGGAACTGTCGGTAGACGAACTGTCGCAGTAGACAGGAACTGTCAGTAGACGAACTGTCGCAGTAGACGGAACGGTCAGTAGACGATCTGTCGCAGTAGACAGGAACTGTCGGTAGACGAACTGTCGCAGTGGACAGAAACTGTCGGTAGACGAACTGTCGCAGTGGACAGGAACTGTCGGTAGACATACTGTAGGTAGGCTATGTGTCGTAGACGAAAATTCTGAGACTATTTGTTGTGGTACCTGTTTTTTTTTAATATAATAGCCAACAATTTTAGAATCACTGATGTCATTTTTTTTAAATCCCATTTTCCAATCCTATGTCAAAACACATCCATATACAATAAAGACGAATGGAAACAATTAGCCCTTAGATCTTCTTTTTAATTATTTTTTTTTTTTTGTTTTTAACTTGAGCAATAATCCCCCACCTTTAAATAAATGTTTGTGTTGAAACAAGTAGAATTAGGCGAATGCGATTTTGCCTGTTTCGTCAAGCGAATAAAGGTGTGCGAAGAATGCTAAAGAATGTTTAAGTGTGAATGGCTAGGGTCTTTATGATTGGGTTGTGAGATGTAAGCGATGGTGCGATAGTTCTACTACACATTTTTTTTTAAAATGCACGGTTCAGTGAATTCTAAAGAAATTTTTCTTTTCTAAATAGTAGAGCAAGATGTCTAAAGAAATGGTACCATGATACCCCCACCCTCCCCAAGGGGGCCTCCCCAGTTGGAGCAAAAATATAGTAGATCATCATTATGTTAAAGCTTAGATCTATTTTTACTCTAGTTTGGGGACCAAGTCACCGACGGAAAGAAAAGAATAAATGACAAATACACTAAAAGCACAGACCTATACAAAAGAACTGGAATCAAGTTTTTTTTTTTCTTTTGAATATGCTTATTAAAAAAAAACATCGAGTACATAGAATGTTAATCTACATGGCTAGATCTATATCCTAACTTCGTTGAACGATATTAAAAAAAATGTATTTTTATTTTATTTTGTGTTTGTACTTTTTCTATGAAAACATTCGGGAATTATAATACTCAATATTTGTATAGGAGACTTCAAGATATCCATTGGAGTCCGAAAAGGTCGCATCCTATCGCCAGTTTTATTCAATATCTTCCTAGAAAAAATCATACAAGAAACACTCGATAATTACCATCCATCCATCTCCATTGGTGGAAGACTCCTATGCAATCTAAGATTTGCTGATGAAATCGACCGGTTGGCCGGGAGCAACAAAGAACTACAAGAGCTTATAAACAAGCTTGCAGATAGGGCAAAGGCATAAGGAATGGAAATCAGTTCAGAAAAGAGTAAAATAAGGATCAACACCACAGATGCCAGAAGTGCAAACATCATATTGAACCAACAACAACTGGAAGAAGTTAATAATTTCAGATATCTAGGAGCAATCATATCTGTAGACGGAAGCTGTGAGTCCGAAATTCAAGCAAGGGTTGGGACAGCAATGGCTCGCCTACTTAGAATCTGGACCAGCAAAAGCATTAGTCTCCCAACAAAGCTCAGACTTTCCAGAGCCCTTGTCAAAACGATTGTTCTGTATGGATGTGAAACGTAGATGCTGCTATCAGTAACTGAAAATAAGTTGCAGGCATTCGAAAATAAAAGCATGAGAAAAATACTTCGAATCTCTTACGTAGAACACACGACTAATGAGTATGTCTGGGACAGAATATCCTCAATTGCAGGCCCTCAAGAAAACATTATGACAACAATCAAACGTCCAAACTGGCATGGTTCGGTTATGTGTTGTGGCATAATAACCCGCCAAAAGCAATCATCAAAGGCACTGTAGAAGGTGGACGTCGGAGAAGCTGTCAGCGGAGAAGCTGGTTCGACTACATAAAATCTTTAACAGGGCTGCAGTTGACAACCGCTCAAGGCAGGCAAAAGTGGAAATGGTTGACTGCTGAGGTGTCCATTCGCTCACCCCAACTACCACAACGGTCAAAGAATTAAGAATTGGTGTTCATAGATGATGATGATTATACAAGTCAAACTAAATCATTTAAAAGTATTACTGAAATCGTAACGTTTTTTTAATCATACCGTTATAAATCATTATAACACTCGTAAAATATAACTTAAATTACAAAGTTTCAATAAGGGCAAGAACGGAGAGATTTAGGAATTCTTTTGTTCCACTATCAGTGAGAATCTTTCAAAAGAATCGTCAGTCAGCCAGAAAATACAACAGCTGACTCCTAATGATAATTTTACTTGTATGATAAATGGTATGATAGTGTGCGTGCATGTCTATTTTTATAAGTATATTTCTGTGCTTGAGAACAAATAGTTGTTTGACATTATTTTAAATATACTGAAAGACGGAATGTATGTAATCAAGTCAAATGTACATTTGTTTGGACCAATAAAACAATCTTATCTTATCTTAAAAAACAACAACAACCCGTATCACAATGTTAACCCTTACAGTCCCGGGCGCGTATATAGCGGAACTGAAAACAGCATAGATAGAAGTAGGTCGGTACGGGAAGGGTTAATAGACTAACGGGCTACTCTCCTCCAAAGAAAAAGTGTCCCATGCTTAGATAATTGCCCTCAAAAGGGCAGACGACAGGGAGACACTTTGTCCACTATTGGCTCTTGGCATAAGACTGACTATTTACAATAATAATAATAATATCAACAAGATTATTGTCATGTCCGGATCCTAGTGCGTCCTAACTCGGAGGCTCTCAACCAGAGATGCATAGTTTGGACACAAAAAAAGAAATCAATATAGTATTTTTTTTATGAATGACATTATTATATTTATGTTTTGTATTGTTCCAAATGAACTCTACCATGTAATCTAGGCTACTCATGAATAAATGGGGTATTAGGAGATTACAGGCGGAATACCCTAAGACATGGGTCGGCAACCTAAGGCACGCGTGCCAGAATTGGCACACAAGGTGGTTTTAAATGGCACGCAGAAGACCACAAAAAAAAAGGCAATTCAAGTCTCCTCTACATGAAAAGCGCAGGGTGACTTTCAGGCTTTTGGCACACTGAATGATTTAGAAGTGCTACGTTGGCACATTATTATCAAAAGGTTGTCTACCCCTGTCCTAAGGCCTTACTACATTTAACTCCGGCCATATCTATTATCAATATTCAATTTTGTTTTATTCACACACATTTAATTTACAATTGTAAAGTTATAAATAGCAGCATAACGAGAGGGGGGGGGGCGGAGAAGTTTGGATTGGCGCGCCAAACTGCCACATTCTTAACCTCTACTTGCGCTAGCTTAATATTAAATGAAAACAAAACATTTTAAATTGTCGCCACATTCATTAGTTTTGAGCCAAGACTATAGATCTAATAAGATGGACCACTTGCTTTGATATTTCTGCTATTTGATAACTTGAAATTCTCTGTTTCGGAATTTCTGATCGCACTTTAGTACGAGTCTTAAATCTTATGCATGCATACATTTTGGATGACACATCACTTCCGATCAAATTCTGGCATACTCACTTTTAATATTTAAGACATAATCCTCACAATAGTATTTATAGCCTGAATGTTAAGTCAGCAACAAGGCGTAAATCTCTGCTTTCAATTGTAATGGTTGCCAGTGTAAGCAAAACAAAATGAAACCGGAAGTTCAATAATGTACTTGAAACATCACTGATCTATAGATCAGTGTTGATACATGCCGAAAAGATAATTATACGATTGTTTATGTGAATATAGCGGAGATGCATTTGCATCCTAATTGCCTATTTAAGACTCGTCAATTCGCTATGATTTTTTCAATGGAAAATTAGATTAAAAAATGGAAAGCTGTATACAGCGGAAATCTTTAGGTACGTTTAGGAGTAATTTAGAACAGCATTATTGGTTGCAGACGGAAAAGACAACTGTTAAGGTTTAAAAATAGAACAAGCGGTCCATCTTATTATAGTCTTTGGTTTCTCCTGTTAAGTTAAAGTGGTAATAGTGTCTACATATCAAAAGGGAAAAGTGACCGTGACCTTGAAGACACATTATTATAATGTCACGTTTTTTTGCAAAACACCTATATAATTTATAGATCTAGTTTTATGAAGAATTTTTTTTAGTATATAAGCTTATTTTTTGTTATTAATTCGGACTTTAGTGATTACATTTTTAAAAAGAAAGTCACATCAAGTTTTTCTTCTTCGTTATCAGTATTGTGACTTGTCAATGGAGGGGTTCAAACAACAAGGCCTGTAGATAAATTGAATTGCACGGTGGTTTCCAGGTCTGTCTCTCTTCCATACAGTTTGGTGTTGGTGGATGTCTACTCTGACCAGAACTCGTAGCGAGCTGTTTCATAAAGAGGGCATACTTTAGGATTTGGGGGCTTCAGCTACCCTATGATCAATTTGGTCCGCATGGTACTTTACTTACTTATACCATAGACTATAATATACATGGACCGCTTGCTTTAGTATTTCTGCTATATGATGACTCGAAACACTGATTTTTTGAATTTCCGATACGTTGTTTCCTTTGCACTTCCGTTTTATTGAATCGCTTCGATTTTATCAATGAAAAATTAAAATCGAAAGTTGTATAAAGCGGAAACATTTAAGAAACAAGGAGGAGCGTAGAAGTAATTTAAGACAGCCTTATTGGTTGCGCACGGAAAAAAAAGTTGATATAAGCTCTAAAATTAAAGCAAGCGGTCCATCTTATTATAGTCTATGCTTATACTTACTAAAGGATTCAAACACAGGGCCAGTTAGTTGCTCTAATTCTATAAAACCTACCACCTAGCGCCGCGTATAATTATGTGATCTTCCTTGAAATTCCGTTCACCACCCTTAGTGCAATCTCTCATTTCCAATCAATATCTGTATTCTGATACCAGTCGCACAAACAAAAACAAAACTACGCTCGTTTTATCGAATATGAAAAATAAATAATTTTTTTATTAAAATAGTACCGTAGCAAAGAAGACAAAAAAAAAGTATGAAACATTACATTAAACAATATGACAAAATGGCACTGTGACAAGATGACAAGATGATAATGTGACAGTAACCAGGGCTCATCAGGCCTTGTAGACAAAGCCTTCATAAAATCTTAACCCTTTCCTACTGAATTCTGTGGTGTTAGTCAACGAAACAAAAGATGAATTGTTGGGTGTGTTGTCAGAGCTTCTCAAGTTGTAAACATTGGTATCAAACATTGACCGAAGATGAATAACTCAAAAAGGTTGTGCAATCAGGTTTGTTTATAACCTTCATAACAACACAACCTATTGTTATCTTAGAAGTTGATTTACTAAATAATAAATTACTTGGCATACATTTTATTTTACAATATACAAAATTCATAGAAAAAAGATTTAAGAATACAAAATGTGTTTCCAATGGACACTTATTCATTAATTATGTTTTGTCTTGAGAGACACTTACATTCCTCATTCAACAAACCAATACATACACACTCTCAACGAAACATAGTTTTTAATTACCCTTTTGTGAATTTTGATTTCTGACCACATATTCCTAGCATACAATTTGTTTCACACATTAGAGAAAAAAAAATTACCCGATCTTTGTATGTGTGTGCATTATTTTATAGAGTCTATTCTTTTTTTATTGTTACCAAAGATGGAGATAAATAATACTGTGTGGTTTATCGTAATCGAATCCTGTACATTTTGCATAGTAGGAATCGATATAAGACGTCTATTCACTTTTGCCTTTTGCATATTATTATTGTAAGACTTTACGATTATATACGTATATATATAAATATATATATTACATACTTTTCAATATTCACGTCTACTCATAGATAATATGTTAATGCATTATCGACAACAAACAAAAAATTAAGTAGGCCTATATAACATAACATAAGATAACGAAAATGTTCCAACATTTAATACAACGCTTGAACTTAAACCGTAAACTGATGATACTTTTCTTTAACAAAGATATGGTGGGTCTTTTAAAACAGCTTAACATTTTGACTTTAGTGTTGGCGTTTATTATGTAGTAGCCTACCAAGTTTATAATGCTTTGCGTCAAGAAGGAACAAAATGGCGAATCTTTGCACGAAAGTAGAATACAATTATATTTGAATTATCTTCTGTTAGTACGTTGCCTGGCAACGAATAAGCGTGGTGGCCGTGTGATCTGACTTTTCCAAAGAACCAAAAAATAATGGCTAGGCCCCCGCTAGGCCTACTGGTTGCAGTGGCATATATGAAATTTTAATATCTGTCGTCAGTGGCGGAAGGGGGGGGGGGGTGCGCCAGGCATAGCCTAGGTCAAAATTTTTGGGTAAAATTCATTCACATTTTGCTCTAAATTTTTTACAATTATTTTGTTGGTGAGTATCAACTGCTTGTCCGCACCAGGCAGTTAAAAACCATTGCTATGCCACAGTCCTTCCTTGTATATTATCGGCTTATATCGGTCACACAGTGGACAATAAGAACAAGGGCTTCTAACTTTTGTGGCACAAGTCAACAGCTGTAAATAGACGGTCGCCGACATTAAGGGCAATTAGGCTCACGAATGTCATAGTAATGAACAGCTGATTTCAGGTTAGGGGGCTTTTTTAGATGTTTTTTTTAGTACCAGTACACTCGTTCGCTAGATCGCCACCACCATTCAAAGGTATTATTTCCGCCTCTATCGAAGGGCGATAAGTTGAAAATTTAGGCCAAAGCATGCCATTTCTAGCCGTCTAAATAGTAAAGTATCCGTAGGACCAAATTGATCATAGGTCCAGTGAAGCAACGTTCACCAGTTTGTGTGGCCAGCACAATGCCCAGCCGCCTTTACTTTAACCCAACTGTCAGGTACCCATCAGAGCTGGGTAGACTGAGAGACACCCTCCAGACCCGGGAACAGATCTTAATCTTAGCCATCACCAGGATTTAAACCCAGGACCTTCGGCACGCCAGCTGGGCGACCGTGCTCCGTTGTGAGGAAATAATAGAACATCTGATTATATGTATAGTTCAGTGAAGAACTACAGACATCTGATTATCTGTAGAGTTCAGTGAAGAACTACAGACATGATTATATGTAGAGTTCAGTGAAGAACTACAGACATGATTATATGTAGAGTTCAGTGAAGAACTACAGACATCTGATTATATGTAGAGTTCAGTGAAGAACTACAGACATCTGATTATCTGTAGAGTTCAGTGAAGAACTACAGACATCTGATTATCTGTAGAGTTCAGTGAAGAACTACAGACATGATTATCTGTAGAGTTCAGTGAAGAACTACAGACATCTGATTATATGTAGAGTTCAGTGAAGAACTACAGACATGATTATATATAGAGTTCAGTGAAGAACTACAGACATGATTATATGTAGAGTTCAGTGAAGAACTACAGACATGATTATATGTAGAGTTCAGTGAAGAACTACAGACACGATTATATGTAGAGTTCAGTGAAGAACTACAGACATGATTATATGTAGAGTTCAGTGAAGAACTACAGACATATGATCGACTGAAGGGTTCAGTGAAGAACTGCAGACATATGATTGCCTGAAGGGTTCAGTGAAGAACTACAGACATATGATTGCCTGAAGGGTTTAGTGAAGAACTACAGAAATACGATTGCCTGAAGGGTTCAGTGAAGAACTACAGGCATGTGATTGCCTGAAGGGTTCAGTGAAGAACTACAGACATATGATCGCCTGAAGGGTTCATTGGAGAACTACAGACATATGATTGCCTGAAGGGTTCATTGAAGAACTATAGACATATGATTGCCTGAAGGGTTCATTGAAGAACTACAGACATATGATTGCCTGAAGGATTCAGTGAAGAACTACAGACATATGATTGCCTGAAGGGTTCAGTGAAGAACTACAGACATATGATTGCCTGAAGGGTTCAGTGAAGAACTACAGACATATGATTGCCTGAAGGTTTCAGTGAAGAACTACATACATATGATTATCTGAAGAGTTCAGTGAAGAACTACAGACATATGATTGTCTAAAGGTTTCAGAGAAGAACTACAGACATATGATTGTCTGAAGAGTTCAGTGAAGAACTACAGACATATGATTGCCTGAAGGGTTCAGTGAAGAACTACAAACATATGATTGTCTGAAGGGTTCAGTGAAGAACTACAGACATATGATTGCCTGAAGGGTTCAGTGAAGAATTACAGACATATGATTGCCTGAAGGGTTCAGTGAAGAACTACAGACATATGATTGCCTGAAGGGTTCAGTAAAGAACTACAGACATATGATTGCCTGAAGGGTTCAGTGAAGAACTACAAACATATGATTGCCTGAAGGGTTCAGTGAAAAACTATAAACATATGATTGCCTGAAGGGTTCAGTGAAGAACTACACACATATTATTGCCTGAAGGGTTCAGTGAAGAACAACAGACATATGAGTGCCTGAAGGGTTCATTGAAGAACTACACACATATGAGTGCCTGAAGGGTTCAGTGAAGAACTACAGACATGATTGCCTGAAGGGTTCAGTGAAGAATTACAATCATCCGACTGCTTGAAAAGTTCACCGAAGAACATCAGATATGTGATTACCTAAAAAACTCATTGTTATGTCAATACTAAATATAATGCTGACGGCGCTTATCTTCCCCACCTTTATCACCAACTGGGTTATCAACAAAACATATTCAAAGTGATAAAATTGTTATCTTGTTCCTTACTTTACAAAAACTGTACCCTAATTTCTGTCTCACATTCTCTCTCTGTCCTTCTCAAACAGTCGCTCAAATGCTATTCCCTAATTCCGTGAATGAATATCTAAATAACTTTTTCTTAACATTAAACTCTCTTTCCCAACACTGACGCAAGTCTAGAATCGGAAATGTATGGAAGAAAAAAAATGCCAACTAAAAAAGAAACTGAATGGGATAAACAACGATCATAATCATACAAGTAGAAACCTACCCATATATATGGTTTTGTTTATGTTGATATCGAAAAAACATTGTCACGATAACAAGAACTGATAAACAAGTTCTGATAAAAAAATTGCCTGTTGGAGTGACCTTTAACATAAATATTTCTGAAGTGACACATGAATACTGATACTGTGAAATCATATTATAAATTTAGTCATCTTTGTTGCTGTGGGTCAAATAAATGCAGAGTGTTTTCGTTTTTTTGTTTTTTTTTACACAGCCATATACTATGTTTCTTTTGTTGTTTTTTACATTTACTCTCCAGTTGGTCGACGCTTATACAAGACGTTCTTATCGTAGCGTGTGAAATCTACACAGAATAATTTAAGATCTCCGCAAACATACCCGGCCTGACAATGTTCAGCTGCCAAAAGAGCACAGGCATCGCGAATGCTCCAATGGCACACGAGACGAAAAAGGAGACGTATTTGTAGGGCAGTTCTATGGCGTAGCGCCGTTTGCTCGCAGGATCCCTGGGGTTGAGCTTCAGATACCAGCACATGGTGTGCAGAACCGCGGCCTTGACCGCCAGCATCGAGACGTAAACCAGCGTCGTGCCAACCACCTGTCGGCACAGCGCCAAGCCCACGTCGCTGCAGACTGGGAAGCTCAGGAACTTTGGCAAAGACTCCGCCGCTGGGCTGCGGCCCATCCACTGCCCGCACATCCACATGCCTTCGATGAGCCCCGAGAAAACCCCGAGGGCTTGCATTGTGTCGCCCCTGGTTGTGCTCCACCTGTCCACGTGCGGGTACATTAGTCCCAGGAGCGCACATGTTGCTATGGCGACGGGTACAGAAAACGGATGTGAGATGAGGAATCGATCCACTGTGTCCACAAAGGGAATGGTGACCAGCATCAAGAAGGCTGCAAACAAAACACCAGCAATGACGTCCTGAAATAAAAATATAAACAAGCTTTGTTCATAAATTAGTACACAACTGGACATTTAACAATTACGGTACTATAACTTAATCAAAATATTTTATTTCATGCAATTGATAAATACAGAACTGAGATGAATACGAACTAACATTGCCAGCCGTTATACTTCTTATCCGCGACTTTAAGAAAAATAATTGAATCAATTTAAAGTTGAACTATTCACGTTAGTGACATTTCGGTATATAAATTATCGATTAAATTTACTACAGTGGGTTAAAGATGCTTGTTTAAGACTAGGAATAGGCCTACACTTGAGAGTTTCATTCAATATATTATCATGTTTTTTCTAACAGCTTTAAAATGAACGAAACGTGTCTTTAGTTTCTAACTAAATTCAATCAGCATAATGTAAGTCATTAAATTAATTGGATATAATGTTGGTGGAAGAAGGCAGATTATATTGGTGGCATCAATTGATTTCCTGAATTTCCAAGAACCTGTTCTGTTAAGGTAGACATTATTTAGCTTTTTAGAAAACGAAGAAAGAGAAATTATTTAGCTTTTAGAAAAATGTACAAAGAGAAATTATTTAGCTTTTAGAAAATGTAGAAAGAGAAATTATTTAGCTTTTAGAAAACGTAGAAAAAGAAATTTTTTAGCTTTTAGAAAATGTAGAAAGAGAAATTATTTAGCTTTTAGAAAACGTAGAAAAAGAAATTTTTTAGCTTTTAGAAAATGTAGAAAGAAAAAATTATTTAGCTTTTAGAAAACGTAGAAAAAGAAATTTTTTAGCTTTTAGAAAATGTAGAAAGAGAAATTATTTAGCTTTTAGAAAACGTAGAAAAATAAATTTTTTAGCTTTTAGAAAATGTAGAAAGAGAAATTATTTAGCTTTTAGAAAACGTAGAAAAATAAATTTTTTAGCTTTTAGAAAATGTAGAAAGAAAAAATTATTTAGCTTTTAGAAAACGTAGAAAAATAAATTTTTTAGCTTTTAGAAAATGTAGAAAGAGAAATTATTTAGCTTTGATCTCTGTGTGTGTATTTTCGTGATGTGTTTTTCTCGATGTTGTGTAGGCTTAAACCTATGTGGCTATGTCTCTCACGTGTTTATATATACCTAAGCGTCTTTCAAATGGTTTCTTTTGTTTTTAATGTGAATCTGTGTGTTTTCTCTCTTCTCTGAGATGTGTAGACGATCTTTGTGTGTATGTGTATGTCTAATCTGCGTGAGTGTGTTTGCTATGTATTTCATGTGCCTCACTCATGTGAATGTGTCTCTACGGTGTGTGTGCCTCTAAATGTCTCTTTCCATCTCTAAAGTCTGTGAGTGTGTGTCTGTTTGTGTATGTCTGTGTCTGTGTGTTTCTTTGTATGCCAAAATGATCCCGTGCTGTCAGACAAACGACACTGTCGCGACAGGGTGACGTGCGGTGGAAAGGTCAGATTCAGAATGTCCAATGCCCGTCCCCTCCTCTTTCACCACTCCCCAACCCCCCCCCCCCCCCGCTCTTTCCCGAGCTGTATGAGTCATCATCTGCTCACGCCCGCCAGGCTTTCACTGAATGGATTTTCTGACCGGAATCCCAACAAACCCCATTCCTGTCATTTGTCAACTTTAACACACCGGGGAGAAAAGGAGTGCCGGGCCGGGGAGGGGGGCATTGTAATGTAGAGTCCGGGACCTGGCAATAGATTTGTCCTTTAAGAGCTCGTTATAACATTTAGCACATTTTAGGCCAAGATTTGTATCGATGAGATCGTAACAACATTTAGCACATTTTAGGCCTAGATTTGTCTCTATACTCTATATGAGCTGGTTACAACATTTAGCTTATTTTAGGCCAAAGGCGTAGATACCAACTTCGAGTTCACTTTAAAGTAAAAAAAAAACAATTTTGATTCTTTTACCCACAATTCATTTTATTGACTGAGCATACATAGTAAACATCACTAACGTGAATAGATTTAAAAGAAAATAATGACTTTGACTTTATGAGCTTATCTTGCATTAGTTATTTGTCTCTATGCGCTTATCTTGCATTAGTTATTTGCCCCTGATTTCAGAGCTTAATTACCACGTGCATAGTTGGCCTTACACGATCTAGAAAGGTCAAAAGCCAACACAATAATTTAAACAACAATAAACAAAATATAACATTTCAATATTATTGGTAACTTTTTATATTGTCTGGGTGAATTTCTGAAATATAAAGATCTCTAAAATGTAAGTGGCTTACAGAGAGTTTTTGGGCTTAACATTCCATTGAAAATAGGCCTATTATAAATAGGCCTAAGGCTTAAGCTTAGATAGCTCTAGGCCCTAGGCCTACGCACCTAATCTAGTCTAGTTGTAGAAGGGTTTTGAAAGTTTACGTCAGTTAAATCCCGTTTCATACGTATTTCTAAGAAAGGTTATTACGTCATTTGTTTTTTTTATCGAATAAATCAATCTGTTAAAGTAGAGTTCCCCTGTTATTATACACTAAAATTAAATCAAGAATCAAGTGAAAAGATTCTATAGGCTAGTGAAGAAAAGCGACTTTAAAAATACGCAGGAAAAAAACGGGAACACCCAATCCTTTTCTGAGTTATTGGATACTTGTCACGTATAAACGAGCCGGTTTCCTTTTTTAGTTGTTGCCATGGCAATGAAAATGAAGTTGGTTAAGATACATACCAGTGCACTGTGCATACCAAGGTACATTCTACTAAAACACACCAGCGTACACCAAACGACTGCTATCAATAGACCAATAGTAAAATTAAACTGGAAATGAAAGAAAAAAAAGTAATGTTAATTTTGTGGTTTATGTAATATATACATGTAGTAAGCGTATACACACAGGCCTATACGTGTTAGAGATATTAGTTTAAGTTTATGTATCCCCTAACATTGTATGGCTGTTCCTTTTTAAAGATGTTGGTTTATGACTGTTTATGTATAACATAGGCCTACTATTTCATGGCTAAACGTACGTATTATAGATATTGGTTTATGTATAACATAATGCTGTATGGCTGTAAGTTTTGGAGATATGTGTTTACATATTGGCTAACATGTTGTTTAAAATGCCTGTTAAGTTGGCCTATATTTACCTATTTATTAAATATGGGCTAGAGCAGTGGTTCCCAGTCTTTTTTTTTCCCTTGCACTTTGACCCCACTTTTCATTTAAATTACTTTAAATTAACTTACTTTTCCGTAACGCACCACTAACCTATATAATATATTAGCAAAGCAATTTTAATAACTGAATAAACATTTAAAGGCTTTTTCTATTGGTTTTTTTTTTTTTACAAAACCACGTTGCATAGAATAAATTACCTAAGAGCGAACACCAGCAAGTTGCGAACACCTCTCGAATAAACGTTCGCAGTTTCTCTATTTTCTAGTCTACTACGAAAACGAGCGTCAATCTAAAGTAGTACTTCCTCAATATCCTCAGGTGGTTTCAGTTCCGGGAAGAGCTTTTTTGTGATCAAAAAGTGCCGACATTTGGTGCCATGGTGGCGGCTAAGCTAAAAACCTCCCACCGGATGAACGAGGGTTAATTACTTTTCCTTTCCTTTTTACATTTAAATGTGTTTGCTATCGGATTATCACTAGGATATAGTTAAGGAACAATGCTGTTATGATGTACAATACTTATTTATAGTAATGTTCGTTTTAAAGGGGTGTTCGCAATGAAGTATGCAAAACGTAGGATTGATCCTCATAGCAAACACTTTTTATTCTGTTGGGGTGGGTATCTAAAAACGGTTGAAAATGCACCTCAAAGGGAATATTACTAGATTATTAGATGAGCTGTACTTAGAGCAAGACTCGGGAGAGAAGAAGAGCAGAAAAAAACACTGAAAAGAGAAGGGTCAAGAAACGTAATTGAAGTAAGCTCTGATAGCAGCTACTATATAGACTATATTATAATATATATATGATACAACATTTAATGGAATTAGAAATGGCTTCAATTTCAATGTTGTCTGTTTGAAAATACAGTACAGATATCATGCATTTAACAAAAGGCGCATGTAGACTATAAGAACACTAGCTTGTCTTTCTCTTTACTGTCGGTGCAGAGGTTTTCTTGACTCACTCATAAATAATATCTTGAGTTTACACCATAAAACTCATTGGTTTATAAAAAAAAAATTATAAAAAAAATGTAAACGATCTGTCAAAGTCTAGACAAATGCATGTGCCAATACAATAGAGCGTTCTTAGTGGGCGTGGCTTAGGTTTTTAGTGACGTATTTGTGTAAATAAAGAACCCACTTGAGGTACAAATGTAACGTGGTGAAAGTGAAGTACTTCTTTATCATGAAAAATTCACATCTGAATATTGGCTATCCTACTCAAAAATAAGGAGGTAAATAGTAGTACTGTACTGTAGTAATTGATTAATGTGATTAGACTAGGGCCGGCTAGACCTATTTACACTTTCAATTTCACTTTATAGGCCTACACTTTTAATGTTTCGTAGGCTAGGCTACGATGTCAAGTGATAGTGTTGGGTGAATAGGCTATCTAGTCAAGTCACTAATAGGCTCACATCGTCTATGATCTATGTATATGATAATAATAAAATAGCCTATTTTATTTAACATACATAATGCAGCTTAAATCTTAATAAGACTTAAAACACAACACATCATTTAAAAAAAGCTCGAGCCTATATGAAACTTTATTAATACAGCGGCCATTGTTAATTGTACACCATTACTCAAAGTAAACACAAATCACGTGCTTTTTGTCACGGGATTGCAAACGCCCTATAGCATGGGCATCTCCAGTGTTTGTTACATTAACAAAATAATAAATATTTGATGACTTTGGCTTAATGTTTACTCTGAAATTAAAGTGTTCGCTGTGATGTTAAATGAAAAAAAGTGTTCGATATGAAGCAACAAACATGATCGTCTGAGAATGCAATCTACACACTAACCCTGCGTAGTAATACAGTGATGTATGATCATTCAAGTAGCCACGTTGTCGTACTATCTTTTGGTACTTTCGTTTTTATCATATGTCTAACGGTTTAAAAACTATGTCACAAAAACTAAGTAGGGTGCTTTTTTTAGCCTTATGGTGTTCGCAAAGGGTGATTTACTCTAACTATTAGCTGAATTTAACTTTTAATCCAAACTCAGTCTGTGCACTTTCCATTTGTCAATTCTTCGTCAAACTTTTGTTATTCTACGTGTGCGCCATCAATTCGTTTTTTTGTTTCTACATCTGATGTTTATTTGTTTACCAGTGTGTACAATATTGAAATGTCCCCATTGCTCATACATGCGGAAGCAAAAGTCTTAATGTGAAACCATTAGTAAACATAATTTGTTATACGCGAGACTGCAATACGAAATTGGAACTATCAACTACTATATTTGGAAGACTTGAAGCCCGGCATGATTTAGGTAAAGTAAACCGAAAAGACGAAGCTATTCTCTGCTGACATGACAAATAACAAAAAATAAACTAATAAGGTAATAAGGTCACGTGTTTCCCAATTAGCCAATGGGAATCGGATTGCACACACATCCTACTTTATATATAAAGATAAGAATTCGTTATGCATATGCTTTTATTTTTATAACAATGTTAAATTAGTTTTTTTGTTAAAGTAGGCCTAGTGAAATATTTGCTTTTTAATGTTCTGGATAATTTAATAACGACACATTAAAAGGTTGTTTTCAACATTTAATTTGTAACAAATTCACGCTTTAAAAAAAAAAATAGCTTGAAAGAATTGTGATTGAAATTTCTATTCCCTCAGCCATGTTTAAAATTATGTAGAACTTTCCTGGTCATAAAAACGAATCCTTTAATGGAACAAAGTTTATTTCATAATCTCGCAAAATTATTTATTACAATAAAATCGAATGCTTTAGACATTAGAGCATACATGATACACGTCATACACGAGTTTTTTTATACCTTTTTGTGTTTCAACCTAAACATAATATGGATATGTATACATCAATGTAAAAATAAAAAGATTTATTACAAAGAGCGGGGAACAGGGAATAAATGCCAAGACCGTATGTAAGATAGAAAACACATTCTGTAGACATAAGCCTACTACCCAACACCTCTCCCTAATTCTAAATATCTGTTTCACCCACATACCGCGGTAATATATGTGGAATATTCTGTGCACATTTATCATGACTGGCTTTAAGTGTATACAAAAAAAAAACACATGTGCGGCCCACTATCATCCATGGCGCATTAAAGCGGCCCTAGGATATAACGCTCTTTTTGTTCTTTTTACACCAGATTTGAACTCCCATTGTCTGGGGCAGAGATGTGTCTCTCTCTTTGGCGCTCCGAAGTTTAGCTTTTTACACCAACCCTGGGCTGAAACTATGTCGGCATCAGTATCTATGCCATTACACATGATTTACAAGACAACACACCGCACGTCCGAGATCTAGGATTACTCAATGTCTAAAACAAACACAGCTAGACTAACCCATCCCTCAACCATAGCTTATATCACATATCTTCCCTCGCTTCCCAAATTCCTGTTTATAATTCTACGGAACTCACGTCTGCTCCTCGTGGGATGGGAAGTGGGGAAAAGGGGGGTGCGGGGTGGGGGTGATGCACTTACTTCCCAAAGTGTCTCGGCCTGTCAGAAGGCCTTGTATATTGCGCCTAGCGTAACGTCTCAAGGGGGAGGGTGTGAGCAATCAAGGGGGGGGGAGGGGTGAGCAAGCAAGGAGGGGAGCAAGCAAGCAAGGGGGGATGGGGAGGATTATGAACAAGCAAAGGACGGGGGGGGATATTCCAGCTCCACTATGTGCTCAACAAATGTATTTAGAGAACATTACGCTAAAAGGCACACACACACACACGCAAAGCAACAAGAAAAAAAGTAGCCAGGGCCCGCCAACACTGTAGACTTTTCCCTAATTGCTAATGCGACATCAGAAATAAACCCGTTTTCAGCAGATTTGTCACTAATTGCGAACGTTGGCATGTAATCAATATTGGTTTAAAATAAAGTTTGTTTCGTCTCTTTTTTGTTGTTATTTTGTTTGGAAATAATGGGGAGGAGGGTCATAGTTTTTGTTTTCAGTAAAAAAAATTTTTTTTAATCTCCCCTCATTCAATGAACACTCAGATCAAATATTATCAACCATGGTAATGATGTATGATGTATGATGTGTAATGATGTATCGCGTGGTTCCTTACGATGCCCCGGGGATCTCGCTACATCAGTGGTTCCCAAGTCTTTGCTATTAGACGGAACTCTGGAACTATTATTTTTTTATCATAAGAACCTCGACAACTGAAAACACTACAAATATAAAAAAGAAAATTAAGGTTAAGTAACAAACGGAAAATATTTAGACCTAGATCTAGTACCAGAGATCATAATCTCGGGGAACCCTTGAAAAAAAGGTTCCACGGAACACTATAGGGTTCCGTGGGTTCGGGAAGCACTGGGCTAAGCGGATTGCTGGCACGAATCACCAGCAGGCTTGTAACATCGGAAGAGTTGGGGTGTTTCATCACTGTGGTCTGTGTCGGTGTGAAGAGGTTGACGTGTATGCAATCAGTTGATGTTTTAAGTGTGGTTTTTTGTGTGTGTATAATTCGTGTACTTGTGTGGGTGTGCTTTACACATGCCTCTCACGTGAAAGTGTGTGAGAGAGAGGGAGAGACAAAGAGAGTAGCCTACATATAGATCTATATGTGTGTTTGTTTATGTATTGGCGTCTAATATATATGCATGAATATATCAAGACTATATTAAGTTTGTATTTATATCAAGTGTGTATTGATATTAAGTGTGTATTGATATTTAGTGTGCATTTATGTCACGTGTGCATTTATATCAAATGTGTATTTATATCAAGTGTGTATTTATATCAAATGTGTATTTATATCACGTGTGTATTGTTATCAAGTGTGTGTTTATACGAAGTGTATATTTATATAAAGTGTGTATTTACATCAAATGTGAAGGCCTATTTATATCAAATGTGTATTTATATCACGTGGGTATTTATATCAAATGTGTATTTTATATTAAATGTGTATTTATATCATGTATGTAGGCCTATTTATATCAATTGTGTAATTATATCAAGTGTGTATTTATATAAAGTGTGTAATGATATTAAATGTGTGTATTTTTATGTTATATTCACAGTATGTGTGTGTGTAAATATGTGTGTGTTTGCGTGTGGCTACATACGTGTTTGTCAGTCGGTGTGTGTTTTCCAAGCATTTGTATTGTCAGCATATTGTGAGCAGGATAAGTGGGATATGGGATATGGGAGTCCTAATTCCTAATGCACACAGGGCACGAATGTCTTTACCTACAAAATTCAGATTCATTTCGTTTTTTTCTTAATGTAAAAACAAAAGAAAACAACGCACAATAGAATCGCGATAAAGGAAGTCTTAAAAGACAATTGGGTCAATGCTAATATAGGCCTTAAAATGAATCTTTACCGCCCCCCCCCCTGTCATTTTCTCACTACCTTTCCTCCTCTTCCCCTCAACCCCCCACCCTAAAGAGGCAGCTTGAGGAATGCCTGTGTAAAAGTCCCCACCCCCTTCCCCCCACACCTCCTCTGTCTTCCCTCAAAGTTGAACGTTTGTTTATTGTTTGTTTTTGTGACCTGGGAAAATATGGGGGGGGGGGGGTATGTATGTGTGAGTGTGTGTGTGAGTATATGTGTGAGTGTGAGTATGTGTGTGTGTGAGTATGCCCTTGTTGTCTAGACGTTTACATGAGCACAGCTTGAGGAGCGTGTGTTGTGAAGGCGTCAGCTCTGGACGTTACACGGCTACACAGCACTTGGGCTTAGCACATTGCATTATGTGCAGTCGGGGGGTGGGGAGCCTACAAAGAAACTGTTTCGCAATGGGATGGTAAAGGATATCAATTAAAATTTGTTTTGAAATAAGCTTATATATTTTTATATATTTATATTGCACATTTTGTACATTATGGTTCCCTCCTGTGGTGGAAGCCGCTGAGATCGTAAATAGATGTAAACCCAAAACCTAGACTGACGGTGAAAGCCCATACTGTAAGGATAGTGCCTAAACTATACTGTAGATGTAGCCTAAGCCCATACTGTAGATGTAAACCCAAAACCTAGACTGTGTGAGTAAACCCATACTGCAGAATGTAGATGTAAGCCAATACTATAGATGTAATCCCATCCTGTATATATAAACCCATCATGTTGATATAAACCCACCCTTTAGATGTAAACCCATAATATAATGTAAATAAAAACAGAACCTGTAGATGTAAACCCGTACTGTTGATGTAAACCCATCCTATAAATATAAACCCATTCTGTAGATGTAAACCCTTTCTGTAGATGTAAACCCATTCTGTAGATGTAAACCCATTCTGTAGATGTAAACCTATTCTGTAGATGTAAACCCATTCTGTAGATGTAAACCCATTCTGTGGATGTAAACCCATTCTGTAGATGTAAACCCATTCTGTAGATGTAAACCCATTCTGTAGATGTAAACCCATTATGTAGATGTAAACCCATTCTGTAGATGTAAACCCTATCTGTAGATGTAAAACCATTCTGTAGATGTAAACCCATTCTGTAGATGTAAACCCATTCTGTAGATGTAAACCCATTCTGTAGATGTAAACCCTATCTGTAGATGTAAAACCATTCTGTAGATGTAAACCCATTCTGTAGATGTAAAACCATTCTGTAGATGTAAACCCATTCTGTAGATGTAAACCCATTCAGTAGCCTACATGTAAACCCATACTGTAGATGTAAACCCATTCTGTAGATGTAAACCCATTCTGTAGATGTAAACCCATTCTGTAGATGTAAACCCATTCTGTAGATGTAAGCCCATTCTGTAGATGTGGATATAGTATGTCACGACTCGCACGACACCGAATTTAACCTTGACCTACTCTCACTTTGACCCGTTTGCAGACGGGAAAGGGGCGCCCCCCCCCCCTTTTATATATGCTCTTTTTTAAATATTATATATTTATAAAGTATATAAACGTGTCCGTTGAAAGCACCTCGAGAAGAGAGAGAGAGAGAGAGAGAGAGAGAGAGAGAGAGAGAGAGAGAGAGAGAGAGAGAGAGAGAGAGAAAGAGAGAAAATAAGGCATAGCATTGTTAACAAGCCAGACGTGTCATATCGTGAGAAATACTCCAGTGTAATAAGGACACACACAGGCGTGAAGCGGAAATGACTTTCTTTTCTTCCCTCCTTTTTTTTAAAAATAACTGTCCTAAATAATTATAAATGGGGGCGAGTAATTAGCTATGTTAATATTTGACATCAAGAACTATGACCTTTTTTTTTTTATCTCTCTAAAGCAAGAGATGACAGTTGACAGGGAAATGGTTTCCTTGAAAGGACATTGAGGCTACTCGAGAAGATTATTTGAAAGTAGTTCAGAATGTACAAGTTCCCTTACACACTACAAGTGAACGTACACCAGTCAATGAAAAGGGTGGTCACAATGAGGGTAAATAATAGTTAATTGTGGTAAGAAGTTTAGAATCCTCAAAAGTACACTAAAAACCAATGTTAAATTAGCATTAGTAAGAAATAAATATGGGGCAGGGTGGCCGAGCGGCAGCGCGTTCGACTGGCGTAACGAAGGCCCAGAGTTTGAATCCTGGACTCGAGAGTGTCCCTGAGTCTGCCGAGCTCTGATAGGTACCCGACATTAGTTTCTGGCCACACACACCCCCTAGAATGCCGTGGCCACTGAAACTGGTGAACGCTGCTTCACCGGCCCTGTTGATCAATTTAGTCTGACAGGATGACTTTTGAAGTAATAAATATTATATAGTGTAATAAGGAATTACAGTCAGTGAACTAAATAGGTTAAAACACACTTCAAGATGAATATACAGTAGCCTGAAGTCATCCTGTTAACCCCCTTCAGACTATTTCTGTGAATAGAACTATAAAGTTCAAAAGGTTTTTTTATTTTATTTTACCACGACCTACAATGGGGATCGTGTAGCCAGCACAAAAGTAAGGCGTTTCTACTATTTCCCTAATTGAATGCCAGGTACTCATTAGAAACTAGGCTTTCCCTACCCGGGATCTAAGCCAGATCCCTATTGAGTTGAGTGTCAAACACACATCGCGACCGAGTTGACAGACAGACAAACCAAAACTTAACAGATTCTTATCTTATGTCATATTTTATACGGTACAGTTGCTCATTGTACACAGAAGATTATTGCGTCTTACAACGATTTATCCATGGTTCGAGTCTAGTCTTACATTTTGATAAGTTGGGGGCTTTAAATAATTAGTTCAGGGAGCCTATTACAAGCCCGAGTGACACCCAAGAAGAAAGAAAAATACATATTATGAACTATGAACTGGTCTTTGCTGTATGGTTTAAGAAAATAGTGTTCTTATATTTATGTCTCATTGAGCGATTTATTGCATTGTTATGTTGTATTTCTAAGTTAAAATTTAATATCTAAATGTATTTTAACTATTTTGTTATTTTGTTTAACCTTCCTTCATGTTTTTAAATGTCGTGATTTAACTAACATTGTAGTGTGTAGCACTTACTACTTGTGAATAATGGTAACTGGTAATGAACTTTTCAGCTCTTATCGAGACTTGCTCTATTTTTTTTAATTGTATTCTTAAGTTGATAGGTCCCAGATAAAAGACTCGTATTATAACTAATAAGATAGTGAATCATTAGGTAAACAGATAGACAGATAAATGGAGAGATAGCTAGATAGATAGATTGATAGACAGATAGACGGATAAACCGATAGATGGATATGTAGACAGACAGACAGATAGACAGATAGATAGACATGGATGGATAGACAGATCGATTGATAGACAGACAGTTAGATAGACAGACAGTAAGATAGACAGATAAATAGATGGACAGATATATAAATAGATGGATTGAAAGATAAACTAATGGAGAGATAGAAAGGCGTCTATACATAGACAGACATATAGGCAGACAGAGTGAAAAATGGCTGGATGGATAGTCAGATGGATAGATAGATAGATAGATAGATAGATAGATAGATAGATAGATAGATAGATAGATAGATAGACAGATGGCTGGATGGATAAATAGATATCATATTAAGAAATCTAAACCCGAATTCCAAGCAAAACAAATGATACCTATAAGTCAAACCACGTACCTCGTAACGTCCAGACATGTAATACAGCAAACCGAAGGGCAAGACAAATCCAACCATGGCGTGGGTGGAGGGCATCCCATATTCCAGCTCGTAGCGCTCTTCCAGCCTGAACACGGGGGGCGAATTGGGCCTGGGCCATTTGATGATGTCCTTGGCCAGTTGGCCGACGTACATGTTCACCACCCACACGATCATCGTCTTCCTCAGGACCAGGCTGTCGAAGCTCCACATGCCGAAGGAGAAGAACAGCGTGTAGAACAGCTCGTTGCCCAGGCCTGCGCCAAAGGAAAACAGCCAGTACAGGGCTGTGTTGTTGATAGAGTACGTCCGGTGGATGCCGTGCCCGTTTGCCGGTTCCTCTGCGAAGCCGTTCTCGCCGGCGGCCTTGTTTTTGCCGGCTACGCCATTTGGTTCAGAGGTACCATTAGCGCTAATTCGTTCTTTCAGATGTCCGTTGACATGGTGATCTGGTTTGCCATTCGGCGTGGAGGCTAAGTTTCCGTTTCTTATCTTAACGCCGTCGCCGATGTTGTTGTTGGTGCTGTGGTGAGCGTTTCCGTTGACGCCATTGGTCTTCTCGTGGGGGGCAACTGTTGGCGAGCCGTGTATCCCACACTGCCTCTGAAACTGAGCCGTCAAATTGGGGTCAGCCAGGAAGCGTACCCATCGTGTCAGCGTCTCGGTCATGTTGACTTCACGTGTAGGTTTGGTAGGGCGACTGACTAATCTCAGCTTTCACGTGCTAAAACCTGAGCCAAAAAAAGAAGAACGGATACTGATATAATTCAACGTTTTAATTAACTAAAATATTTTTTCTTTAGAAATGTAAACCAACATTAAATATTAATGAATTATAGTCTATTTAAGATGGCACGCAGGGCTACATATTACTACCGAAATATATTGAGGAATAAAAGGGAAGAAGAAAAGGAAATATTTTTACCATGGCCAACACGAACTAAGCTTTCCATACACACGAAACAGAAACATTTTTTTCTTTTTGTACACTGCACTCGTCTGCTCATCCAAACAGCGCTATTGTCGAGTTTGTGGCCAGCAGTACTGCTCTCCCCTGTTTTGAGTGTGAGGGGGAACAGGGGGGGAGGCAACCCGTAACACATTGCTCGCTCAGCATGGCAGAGGAGGGGAATGCTCCCAAACACGACTGCGGCTGCCAAGGCCTCGGGTCTTCGTCCGGAGATCGGGGGGAGGGGGTTGGGGAGAGAAAAAAACCCTCTGACGTCACAGGGGAGCAGCCCAAAATAGCCAATCCAATAGGAACACAGGGTTTATTATAGAGCTTCTTTATTATGTACGTAATATAACCGTCTCTAGATTTATTGTTCCAATTGAAACAAGCAGCGATAGGCATACAATGTAAACATTACTGAAAACGGGAAACCAGTTGGATAATAATAACAATTTATTTTTTTTAAAGTTAAAGTGTTGTGTTTACCGTTGAAAAATAAAACAGTAAATCGAACATTTTGTTGATGTTGTGGAGACATTTTTAGAATTAATATTTAGTTACATTAAGATATCAGTGGCCCCCTACAGGCCCCTCCCACCCCCATGTGCTGGGTAGGCTATTCCAGACTGTCTCCTTAATTATTAATTGTTTGATATTGAGGTCCGGTTATATTTAGAATTCCGTTCACCATAGTAGGCCGTTGACCTTAGTAAAATAATCCCGTCGGACCAAATTGATCATAGGGCCGGTGTAGCAGCGTTCACCTAATGTCAGGTACCCATGATAGCTGGGTAGACTCAGCACCCTAGAGTCCAGGGGAAAAAGTCCTAGCTTTCTCCAGGATTTGAACCCAGGACCTTCGGTACGCCAGTCGAGCCTCAATTAATTAATTTGTTTACAAAAAATTAGAAAATATTCAAATATCGGTAAGAAAAAACAATATGAACTTTTAGTGCAAATTTTTTAAAAAGTTTTTTTTTAAAGTGTTTCTTTTTTTAATATTTTAACATTTTAGTCACATGACTAGTTTATAAAATTATTGAAAATTGTGCACACTTCTGGCGAAATAATTTGTGTCTTTTTGTGAATCAAAATGTCCTTTGCTGAGATAAACCTTAGAAAACAGTAAAAAAAAAAAAAAAAAAAAAAAGATAACTTCATGAAGACAGAAATAGCGACTAAACATCGGTACTTCCAAAAAAACTGACGATAAAAAAAATGGCTGGTCTTGAAAGGTAGCCGTATAAATATTTGTACACAAATCAAGTGTTTTAATTAAAACTATCTAACCAAGTCATTTTATAATGCACCAGTAAATTACGTTGAATGGGGATTAACCAATATGTACCATAAAGTGTTGGCGTGTGGGGGTAAGTAGATGAAACATTTGAAAGAATGTGTTGCCCAGGGCTTCAGTTCCATGATCCAAATTTCAAACTGACGGGATAACGGAAAGAGGGTGAAAATTCGACTTAAATTTCAGCAGTAGGACAGAGAGAGTAGATCTAATCTTAAAAAAAACGGCAAAAAAACACAACCAAGATCCCGTAGCTGATGCTTGTAAACTAATGATGCTCTGAGCGCCAAAGATTGTTTAAAAAAATCAAATGTATAGCATGTTCACATATAAAAAACAAACATTTCGACTTTAATTTCCCCCTTGAATTGCACTAAATTGTTGAACACATGTAAAGTATTTCTATTTTAACGATTGTCGCCCGTGGGTTTAATTCTGTGCACTAGGTGGCGCCGTGGACCTTCAGGGGAAAGAACTTTTATTGTTTCAATTATTTTTATGATTTTAGCAGAAGATAAACGTTTTTGAATGGTTCGGCTTTATGGTCTACTTAGTTTTAAAGACGACACCGGAGCATCATCACGCTCTCGGACCCTGCGTCTTCCCCCACAGCAGAATAAAGAATACAAGAAATATATATATATATAACTGAGGGTACGGAAAGAAACATGGTAATAAAGTAAAGTACCCTTCGGTCCAAATTGATCATAGGGCTGGTGAAGCAGCGTTCTGTGGGAATGTGTGGCCAGCACAATACCCAACCGCCTTTACTTTACCACAACTAGTGTCAGGCTTCCATCGAAGCTGGGTAGACTCAGAGGGCACCCTCAAGTCCTTGGAAAAAATCCTAGCCTGCACTAGGATTCGAACCCAGAACCTTCGAATCGCCAGTCGAACGCGCGCTGCCGCTCGGCCACCATGCCCCAAGAAACAAGGTAAACGAAGAATTTGTGATTTACTTACAGAGTTGAACGCGCGATGGATATTAAAACCGTATGTAAGTAATTACAAAACACACTATTATAGAAAATAACATTTTTCTTTCAAGAATTATAAGGACCAGACCTGAAATAGAACTATATAGCCTTTCACACATCATCATAGCTTAATCAGAGCGTCAAACAAATTTCTAAAAGTTGCCAAATATTTTCCACACAGTCGCTGGCAAACCTTTTCTGCTTTTGGCAAGGTGATAATGCTGTTTGGTGAATTTATAGGTAGTATTAGGTAGACCGGCAGTAGTGGAGGAAACCAGTTTGTTAGAAGTCGAAAGATGCAGGTCTTAAGGTTTCATAAGGTCGTAATTTTAAAATACCACTGTTCTAAATGTAAGAAGGTGGTCAGTGTTAAAAATTCACGGCAATCGGTTAATAGGCTATCTATCCATCCGGTTAATTGGCATATTTACTTAACCGTTGCAATGTAAAGTTTTCAAATAATTCGGTACTGCTTTCTTGTTCCTTTTTTCCAAAATAAACGACTTCCCCTTACATTAACTTATGTTGCATTTGTATAGCTTTTCGACCTCATCAATCGCTTTTAGATTTTTGTTTTTTGTTTTGCCGGAAATTAAAAAATAAATGAATTAGCGTCCACAAAACATCTAAAACTAAATATCGAATTTTGCCTACTGCAGTACCACTCCGTGCATATGTATTTTTGGTTGTCATGGCAACCGTAAACAAGACCGATAAACTCCTTTTTTTTTTTTTTGCGAATTGCCTCATACTTTTTTTTATACATTTAAGTCATTTCTGTGACTGTAGCTATATGAATCTTTCCTTTGAATTGGTGATATCTTTAATTGTACGCCTAAAAGCTTTCAAAATTTAAAATATGGATTCTGTGTTAAAAATGTATAAGAGTAAAGGCTCCTAAAATTCAACTTCTTTTCCAAGTACTTATGGATTATTTTTTTTTAAAGTATCGATACATTAAATAAAACTGTGAAAAGTTTAACTTTATGTGGTAGCTATGTACTGGGAAGTAGACATCTACATGAAACAAATCAAAGAAAAAATAAATCAGCAATTAGAAAGAGAAAAAGTACCTCAATACTATAGTATACTATACTCACATAAACTTTTGACAAAAGATATTTGTTTAGAAACTTGAATCGTGTTTTGAAAATGTATTTTATCAATAAAAAAATTTGTATACCGTCTAAAGGCGTTACAATCTCGCACACTAACTGCCAACACTGGTCTAAAAAGCAAGTGGTCAGTGTTAAGGTACCACTGGTCTAAATATCAGTGAGCGGTCAGTGTTAAAACACCAGAGGTGCACATTTTCACTGTCTGTGAGGACAGTGAAAATTCCTCCCCCACCTCCCCTTCCTCCCCTCCGCCCACTCCTTCATCTCCCCCGTTTCCCCAATCTCACAATGACCGTCTAAAAATAGCTGTACAGTCCCGTGCGCTCAGCACGCGCAAGACACAGCCTCGGAATCGGGCGGTGGTTCATCATCTGGTCACGTTTATTTTGGGTGGCGTTAGTTCATGGACTACATACTATGCCTTGCTAGACAGTGAATTAGGTTAAAGTTCATAAGGGTCAAACCATTACAATGGATCCGACACGCGACATTTTTTTTAAAAACATTTATTTATGGTTTTCTTATAAGCGAAATGTTCTGTTAACTGGTATTACGTACAACAACGACAACAACACAACAAAGTGAAGTGTTTATCAACCTGAACAGGAGTCACCTCCATAGGATTAAGGGTTAGGTTTATGGTTCTACATCTACATTCCACTTTAGTATATTATTATTGTCCACTTAAGCACACTTAATGGGCAGTCCTTAATATGCCCTATATGAAAATGAACCAGGAAAATGTCGATGATTTCCAAAAACACTTAATATGTCGGCTTCTGTTTAGAATGTTGTTGTTTTTTTTTCTAATAGAATATCACTGCGTCCTCCTTGGTGAGACATGTCATGTTAAATGTCGTCATTTCCTTTATTGGTCAAGTTGGGGCACGAGGACCGACCTGGCGTTCCCAAATGTCCTGGGCTCGAATCCTGGTGAAGGCTAGGATTTGTTTCCGGGACTGGAGGGTTTCCTTGAATCTAAGCAGCTCTGATGGGTACCCGACATATAGTTGGGGTAAAGTAAAGGCGACTGTGCATTGTGCTGGCCACACACTTCCCCTAGTATGTCGTGGCCGCATAAACCGGTGAACGCTGCTTCAATTTGGCCCGAAGGGTACTTTACATTTATTCTACTTTATTGTTCAGGGGTGACTGTCCTACTTATATAACACATGACTGATGTATTTATAGCTTAAGCAGATAATTTATAGCCTTCATTATTTCATAACGAGATAACGTATTCTGTTTTAATCTCTGCTATAAATTATATTCTTTGTGATATAAACTCTGTTGAAATATATTGCATGAGTGGTCCACCTGCAAAAGGTGTTAAGTCAATAAGAACCGATTTAAAAAAAATCTACTTCTTACGTCACAATTTAGCATATTTTGATAGTCGCCTCATTTTTTTTCTATCAACTATATTAAAGAACTGTGGACTTTTAGAAGGTTGTACTCAATACCATCATTTAAATAAATACATGTTCTTGAAGGCACTAGGGATAACTCGTAATCATTTTTCAATAAAGTCACCTAACACTAACAGCATTTCCACCTTGCCGAAAGCAGAAAGAAGCATTCCCGGCCAGGACCGTATTTAGGATTGTGGGGGCGCTGTTCCCAAGGGCCAAATGTATGTGAGGGGCCCCTCATGGACTCTACCCTGCCAGTGTCACTTAACAATCAAATGTGATTTCCCATTCACAGTTTTTGTTCATTGTGCGCTTCTACAACTGCACTGTTCTAATAATAATTGCCGAAAGAAAAAAGTATAATTTTTATTTTGGAATGTGTGGGGGCTATTTTTGTGTGGGGGCCCCTTTTGTGTGGGGGCCCCTGTTCCATGGGATTATGTGGAACATGCCCAAATACGCCTCTGTTCCCGGGTTTGTCTCAATCTACGCCCATTAATTCTCGCCACAATACGGTGACTACCTAAGGAAGTTAATACAAACGGTGGCTATTCGTCTACGCTCTACTCTATTTTTGTCCACTGTATATACCATATTTTTTAGCATATACTCAGATGTATGCTTCAACTTTCAACGTCATTGTAAATTAACAAATATCAATCATCTCGAAACACATTTTAGTTCGTTGGGTTAGAGAAGCAACATTTACAACTTCTTTGACAACGGCATACACGGGGACTGTGGGGCTAGCAGACTTCCAGTCGAGTACCCTTTGGACCAAAATAATCATAGGGCCGGTGAAGCAGCGTTCACCAGTTTCTTTGGCCACGGAACACGAGGGGATGTGTGGCCAGCACAATGCCCCAGCCGCCTTTACTTTACCCCGCCTAGTGTCAGAGCTGGGTATACGCAGAGGCACCCTCAAATCCCGGGAAAAAAAGCCTAGCCTGCACCAGGATTCGAACCCAGAACTCTCAGATTGCCAGTCGACCTTGCTGCCACTGGGACACCGTGCCACATGTCGAATGACGTACACGGACCTTTTTTTTTCTTTGATTGGATTTTGACATCGAAACCTTCAGGATTGTAGTTTAAGAGTCGCCGGAAGACCACCGCGTTTCACGCATGCGTAAGTTTGACGAGCTAAAAATACTCACGAACATACACAATACACATGGTGGTACACAATACAAAAACACCTACCGTGAACTTTTATTGTCAATACTGCTGCAAACTTATATAGTTCCATGTCAATAGCACTGTGAATTTATTATGTTTCGCGCCCCACCAACGCCGCCAGGCCAGTACACTATTTCTCACCCCACCGGTCACGAGCAGAGAGCCCATGGGGTGCGGGGTTAAAAACGGCGAGAGATCACCCTCAATACGCTGAACGAAAACTACGTTTCAAATTTTTAAGTTTAAACTGATTTACATATTTCAAAAGTCATCGCGCGAGAAGTAATTGTAAGCGGTTTCTCGAGCGTGTGTGACGTCTATTAAAACAAGTTTAACACTGTGAAATTTCGTATGACGGTGATATGTTTTATTATTATTATTACCTTTTGTCGTCCGACAAGCAATGACACAGTCTATAATAATATCATAACTGAATGAATGTAACACACCCATAGTCCAAGACTGTACATATGAACAACAAGAAGAAAAGAAAAAGGTTAAGACCAGCCTTTACTGATTCCGCTATCAGTATGAAAGAACTAAATTTCTTATAAAGTCATAACGTCTAGTATGGATTTTTTTTCTTTCGTTTTTCTTCTACTACTCGTTTCATTTCTACAGTAATAGGGAAATAAGTACTTGGGCCTCGTTTCATGACAGCATAATATACACGGGGGTCAGAGGTCTATGTTTTTGAGCAGCCGAGGGAAGAAAATTCCGAGAGCCGCCGACCACTCGAGGCGTAGATGAGCGCGTGATGGACTCGGTTTGAATAAGGAAACACGACCGGTAGTGAAATGAAGGACATAACATTTCTGGAACAATGGCCAAGATTTGAAGAAGAAACGGGAAAAGATTCTGAAATGAGAGGGTGGAGACGTATGGACATATCCCCGCCCCCCCCCCCTTCTCTTTTTTCACTGGTGGAGACTTGATATATAGAAAGACATATTCTCCTCAACCATCTACTTCATTTCTCATTTCACCCCCCCCCCCCCACTTTCTCCCATAAATTGCCTTTTCACACTCTACTATGACGTCATTCCCACCATTACCAAAATGTCATCAATTATATGAAGCCAGGAAAAAGAAAAGCGATGGCGCTGAAAAGCGGGGGAAAAAACGCTCAAGTAGAAGGAGGTTTAGCAGTCGTCCAAAATATGTCGCCAGTTCACTTTCAAAAGGCGTAAAATAACTTTCAGGATAAAAAAAACAAAACAAAACATATGTTGTCCCAACTTCAAGAATGAGTGTTTATTTATATGTCGATCCTTAGCTTAACCTTCAAAATGAAGTACTCTAATATATTGAATAGAAAATATGAAGCGCCTATCAACAGCTGTTGAATAGCGACGTCCATAAAATTCAGTAAAAAAAATATGTTTTCTGTTGACTTTAGCACCTTCTGACAGTGGACTTCTCACAGTCACATTATAGTTAGCTGGTGGGACAGGCAGTGGACTTCTCAAACTCACATTATAGTTAGCTGGTGGGACAGGCAGTGGACTTCTCACACTCACATTATAGTTAGCTGGTGGGACAGGCAGTGGACTTCTCACACTCACATTATAGTTAGCTGGTGGGACAGGCAGTGGACTTCTCAAACTCACATTATAGTTAGCTGGTGGGACAGGCAGTGGACTTCTCAAACTCACATTATAGTTAGCTGGTGGGACAGGCAGTGGACTTCTCACACTCACATTATAGTTAGCTGGTGGGACAGGCAGTGGACTTCTCACACTCACATTATAGTTAGCTGGTGGGACAGGCAGTGGACTTCTCAAACTCACATTATAGTTAGCTGGTGGGACAGGCAGTGGACTTCTCAAACTCACATTATAGTTAGCTGGTGGGACAGGCAGTGGACTTCTCACAGTCACATTATAGTTAGCTGGTGGGACAGGCAGTGGACTTCTCACAGTCACATTATAGTTAGCTGGTGGGACAGGCAGTGGACTTCTCAAACTCACATTATAGTTAGCTGGTGGGACAGGCAGTGGACTTCTCAAACTCACATTATAGTTAGCTGGTGGGACAGGCAGTGGACTTCTCACACTCACATTATAGTTAGCTGGTGGGACAGGCAGTGGACTTCTCACAGTCACATTATAGTTAGCTGGTGGGACAGGCAGTGGACTTCTCACACTCACATTATAGTTAGCTGGTGGGACAGGGAGTGGACTTCTCACACTCACATTATAGTTAGCTGGTGGGACAGGCAGTGGACTTCTCAAACTCACATTATAGTTAGCTGGTGGGACAGGCAGTGGACTTCTCAAACTCACATTATAGTTAGCTGGTGGGACAGGCAGTGGACTTCTCACAGTCACATTATAGTTAGCTGGTGGGACAGGCAGTGGACTTCTCACAGTCACATTATAGTTAGCTGGTGGGACAGGCAGTGGACTTCTCACAGTCACATTATAGTTAGCTGGTGGGACAGGCAGTGGACTTCTCACAGTCACATTATAGTTAGCTGGTGGGACAGGCAGTGGACTTCTCACAGTCACATTATAGTTAGCTGGTGGGACAGGCAGTGGACTTCTCAAACTCACATTATAGTTAGCTGGTGGGACAGGCAGTGGACTTCTCACAGTCACATTATAGTTAGCTGGTGGGACAGGCAGTGGACTTCTCACAGTCACATTATAGTTAGCTGGTGGGACAGGCAGTGGACTTCTCACACTCACATTATAGTTAGCTGGTGGGACAGGCAGTGGACTTCTCAAACTCACATTATAGTTAGCTGGTGGGACAGGCAGTGGACTTCTCAAACTCACATTATAGTTAGCTGGTGGGACAGGCAGTGGACTTCTCACAGTCACATTATAGTTAGCTGGTGGGACAGGCAGTGGACTTCTCACAGTCACATTATAGTTAGCTGGTGGGACAGGCAGTGGACTTCTCACAGTCACATTATAGTTAGCTGGTGGGACAGGCAGTGGACTTCTCACAGTCACATTATAGTTAGCTGGTGGGACAGGCAGTGGACTTCTCACAGTCACATTATAGTTAGCTGGTGGGACAGGCAGTGGACTTCTCAAACTCACATTATAGTTAGCTGGTGGGACAGGCAGTGGACTTCTCACAGTCACATTATAGTTAGCTGGTGGGACAGGCAGTGGACTTCTCACAGTCACATTATAGTTAGCTGGTGGGACAGGCAGTGGACTTCTCACACTCACATTATAGTTAGCTGGTGGGACAGGCAGTGGACTTCTCACAGTCACATTATAGTTAGCTGGTGGGACAGGCAGTGGTCTTCTCACAGTCACATTATAGTTAGCTGGTGGGACAGGCAGTGGACTTCTCACACTCACATTATAGTTAGCTGGTGGGACAGGCAACCTTTTTTTTTTTTTTACACCATGAAGGAATCCTAGGGCAAATATTTTGCGGCTGGGGCGAGAATTGAACTGGAGTGATGGGAACAGTGTAAACTCACATCGATTGGGACACTAAAGAATGAGAGAGAGAGAGAGAGAGAGATAAAGAGGGTAAGAGTTTGATAAAGAGGGAAAGCGCAATCAAGAGAGAGAGAGGGAAAGAGGGGAGGGGGGTAAATAGAAAGAGTGTGAGACAGTGGGAGGGAAATATGCAGAGAGATAAAAATAGAGAGAGTGGGAGCGAGTACAAAAAAAAAAAAAGAGCTGGAAAGAAAAAGAGAAAAAGTAGCGAAAGACATAGACAGAATGTGGGGGGAAATGAAAAGAGGAATAAAAGAGAGTGAGAGAAATGTATAGACTATAGAGTGAGAAGGATAGAATGAGATTGAAAGGTGACAAAGAATGAGATTGAAAGGTGACAAAGAATGAGATTGAAAGGTGACAAAGAATGAGATTGAAAGGTGACAAAGAATGAGATTGAAAGGTGACAAAGAATGAGATTGAAAGGTGACAAAGAATGAGATTGAAAGGTGGCAAAGAATGAGATTGAAAGGTGACAAAGAATGAGATTGAAAGGTGACAAAGAATGAGATTGAAAGGTGACAAAGAATGAGATTGAAAGGTGACAAAGAATGAGATTGAAAGGTGACAAAGAATGAGATTGAAAGGTGACAAAGAATGAGATTGAAAGGTGACAAAGAATGAGATTGAAAGGTGACAAAGAATGAGATTGAAAGGTGACAAAGAATGAGATTGAAAGGTGGCAAAGAATGAGATTGAAAGGTGACAAAGAATGAGATTGAAAGGTGACAAAGAATGAGTTTGAAAGGTGACAAAGAATGAAATTGAAAGGTGACAAAGAATGAGATTGAAAGGTGACAAAGAATGAGATTGAAAGGTGACAAAGAATGAGATTGAAAGGTGACAAAGAATGAGATTGAAAGGTGACAAAGAATGAGATTGAAAGGTGACAAAGAATGAGATAAAGTGACACAGGGAGCAAGAGAAACCTGATGAGTAAACGAGAGATAGAGTGGAGAAATAAAAAGATAGATCCAGATAGCGAGAGAGAGAGAGACAGAGAGGGATAGAGAGACACAGAGAGAGACACACAGAGAGAGATCCAGAGAGAAAGAGAAAAACAGAGAGAGAGGCAGACAGATAGAGAGATACAGAGAGAAACAGAGAGAGACACAGATAGAGATACAGAGAGAGACAGAGAGACACATAGAGAGATACAGAGAAAGACACAGAGAGAGATACAGAGAGAGACACAGAGAGAGATACAGAGAGAGACACAGAGAGATACAGAGAGAGACAGAGAGAGAGAGAGAGAGAGAGACAGAGAGAGAGACAATGTACGTTCTTTGTTTGTTTATATTTGTTTATCTTTGTTTGTGTTTGTTTATGGAAGCGAGAGATGGCTTGGCGAATGTTTGTTTGGATTTGTACTTGGTCAAGCTAACCCTTGGGATGGGTCAAGCTAACTCTTGGGATGGGTCAAGCTAACTCTTGGGATGGGTCAAGCTAACTCTTGGGATGGGTCAAGCTAACTCTTGGGATGGGTCAAGCTAACTCTTGGGATGGGTCAAGCTTTAGTCTTTAAACAAACCCAGTCGTCTTTTATAACTCCACAGTTGAACTTTGTCATTGTTTAGGCTGACGGTATAAACATTTCTTCTTTCCTTCCCTCTATATTTCATCATTCCTATCTCTCTATCCATCCGCCAATCTATCTATCCAGACCGACCGTTACTCTATTGATTGATCTATACATCCGGCTAATATATCTATCTTATTCCTCTATATCCATCCATTAAACCACTTATCCAGTAATCTATACAGCACTCAATCAATTCACCCACCTATCCATCCTTGTATCCATTCATCCATCTATCCATCCTTGTATCCATCTATCCATCCTTGTATCAATTCACCCATCTATCCATCCTTGTATCCATTCATCCATCTATCCATCCTTGTATCCATCTATCCATCCCTGTATCCATTCATCCATCTATCCATCCCTGTATCCATTCATCCATCTATCCATCCTTGTATCCATCTATCCATCCCTGTATCCATTCATCCATCTATCCATCCCTGTATCCATTCATCCATCTATCCATCCTTGTATCCATCTATCCATCCCTGTATCCATTCATCCATCTATCCATCCTTGTATCCATCTATCCATCCCTGTATCCATTCATCCATCTATCCATCCTTGTATCCATCTATCCATCCCTGTATCCATTCATCCATCTATCCATCCCTGTATCCATTCATCCATCTATCCATCCTTGTATCCATCTATCCATCCCTGTATCCATTCATCCATCTATCCATCCCTGTATCCATTCATCCATCTATCCATCCCTGTATCCATTCATCCATCTATCCATCCCTGTATCCATTCATCCATCTATCCATCCCTGTATCCATTCATCCATCTATCCATCCCTGTATCCATTCATCCATCTATCCATCCTTGTATCCATCTATCCATCCCTGTATCCATTCATCCATCTATCCATCCCTGTATCCATTCATCCATCTATCCATCCTTGTATCCATCTATCCATCCCTGTATCCATTCATCCATCTATCCATCCTTGTATCCATCTATCCATCCCTGTATCCATTCATCCATCTATCCATCCTTGTATCCATCTATCCATCCTTGTATCCATTCATCATTCATCCATCTACACATCCAACTCTCCGACAGTATCTCTAAACGTGCAACTTACTAGCTCATCCATGTTCTCACACTTTCTGTCTCTCTCTCTATTCCTCTCTATATCTCCGTATAACGCGTATTCGCGGGAATGCCCGCATTGAGCTAATGGAGTTTCAAAACTGAACTGAGGGCTCTTTAAAAAAAAAATTCAATAAACAAAATCGATCAAGTAAATCAAGTCTATGACATTTATAATAAAACAAGAAAAAAAAAAACAACAAAGCTATGAGGCATATTATTTGTCTTTAAAGCGTGTAGTCCTATAGATCAATATTTTTCAAAGAAGAATTTTATTAAACCCACGTCTTTCTACCTGTTCTTCTGGCGTACCAAAGGTCCTGGGTTCGAATCCTTGTGAAGGCTAGGATTTTTGTTTTCCGGGACTCGAGAGGGGTCCCTGAGTCTACTACCCAGCTCTGATGGGTACCAGACTTTAAGTTGGGGGTAAATTAAAGTAATCATCGGCCCTATGGATAAATTTTGTCCGACGGGTACTTTACTCACTTACTACATGTGAAGATTTAACACCACAAAGATTTATCACAAAATATTCACCCCACATAGACTACAGTTAGAATAGTTAACGTTAAACTAATACACCTTTAAGAAATACCGTTACCTTTCTGATAGCATTGTGTCCTGATGTCATACTTCCTATCCGTCTCTTCAATCTGTAACAAGTGATAATCTGAACACAATATTTGTTTAGATAATTCTGTTACAAAACATTGTTGAACTTATGAAACAAATTAGATTAAAAAGTTCACTGTACGGACACACTGGCAATGGTACATGGTCATCATCTGTGTGTGTGTGAAGTTGAACACAAGGAAAGGGAATCATCCAACACAGGAGGGAATCACACACATGTATTGATAGGAGATGCAACACCACCACTGGCGGATAGAACATGAGATTAGAGAGATGTCATCTCTTTCGTATCTTCCGTTTCGAGTTATCAGCGATGTTTTTTAAAACTGTGCCGCCACGTTCATTGGCTCGTGGCCTGCGAGTATGAGGTGTTGGAGGGCATTGGATGGACTTTGAGTCGGAATTTACTTGGGCGAAAAAAAACAAACACACAAACAAACACGCGGTGTTGTCATTGTAACAGTGGCCAACTAAGAATGGGGCGTCGTCTAAATAGCCGTCCACAAAAGAGGTCGCGCCACTTATCTATAAAAAAAATAATGGAGTAAGCACAGAAGTAACATTCTTGAAGCCAAACTCAATAGGCTTTCACGTGACTTTCACTTATCTATGAAACTATATTTCCTAAACACTGACTTGTAAATACATTTCAAGTGACTTAGACTTCGTTTTTATCGTTTAGATTTGTTCTAATTATAGATGGTTTATTCCTATAACTCACTTATATGGATCAGTGACTAGTGTAAATAGTGTAGGCAGGCCAACAGGGCGATAGAGAGATAGTTACGTCAGCAGGTCTACTGTGCGATGGACAGATAGTTAAGTTAGGTACTGGACGATAGCCAGAAAGTTTCTTTATTGATCCAGTTAGGCGCTGGACGATAGACAGTGTTCTTTTTTATATAACAATAAAGTACTAGACTATTCACTAATGCCTTACTTTAACTATACATTCAAGACATTTAAGGAAACTTCATAAAAAGGAACTTGTACAATTGTATATTAGAACATAAAACTAAAATAATGCTATCTCACATTATTTAGACCTATACTAGAATATGCATCTTCTGACCTATAGGCCTACTAGAATATACATCTTCGGTTTTGTACCCATCAACTAAAGAAAACAAAATAATAGAAAAAAATCAGAAAAAAGTTGCAAGGTTCATAACTAGCTAATATTCCCAATTGACAAGAGTAACACCATTAGTCCAATCACTAAACCTAGAGACACTAGAGGACAGAAGGGCAAAGAGTAAAGTAGTAATAATACATAAGGCATAAGGTATTAAATTCTAATTTAGAAATATAACAGAAAAACAAAATGCTGAGATAAAGATTAAATATAAAGACAAAAACACTTTCCATATCCTTTATGCGAGAAAAAATGCATATAAGTACTTTTTCTTCCCGAGTGGCATCCGGACATGGAATGGGTTGCCTGGATAAATCAGGAAAACCAGTAACATAACTTCATTTAAAACACTAATCAAAATGCAAGTCTAGACTCAGACTAATGTAGGGACGCAATAATCTTGTATACAGTAGCAGCGTCTGTATTTAATAAAATTATAAGATAAGAAGAACACTTTAACAGAAACACCAACATTTTTTTTTAATTCTCCATTTCAATGTTTAGTTGGTGGCTTGAAGAACGACAGAAAGCACATCTAGACTTTTAGCTATATACAAGCAGGTTGAATAAGATTATGTGGTTTATTATTAATTGTTTACACTGCTAATCCATGGAATGGGTTGCCTGAACAAACCAGCAAAACCAGTAACTTAACATCATTTAAAACATTTATAAAAATGCAAGACTAGACTCGGACCACGGATGAGCGTAGGACGCAATAATATTCTTTATAGAAGGAGCGTCTGTAATGTGTAAGATATGATAAGATAAGAAATGGGTACCTTACCTTCAGTGCGGAAATGCGTCTTGCTTAAAGTAGACATCTATATGCCGTTTACGTCAGTTCTAAACATTGCGTACTTCGTCATTTCTTAGATATGCGTACTACGTCATTCATCAACAAGGCGGCCTTATCGTGAGAAATTAAAACTGAAAAAGTCAATGAAGAGGTTTTTCAATGAGTTTCTCTCATGTTACGCAAGACTTGGAATTTGAGTTTTTTTATATTCCTTGAAGCACTTTAGAAAAAAAAATAGAAAAACACTTTTCTTATCCAATAGGGCGTTTGCAATCCCGTGACAAAAAGCACGTGATTTGTGTTTACTTTGAGTAATGGTGTACAATTAAATATGGCCGCTGTATTAATAAAGTTCCATATAGACTCGAGCTTTTTTTAAATGATGTGTTGTGTTTTAAGTATTGTTAAGATTTAAGCTATATTATGTATGTTAAATAAAATAGGCTATTTTATTATTATCATAGACATAGATCATAGACGATGTGAGCCTAATAGTGACTTGACTAGATAGCCTGTTCATCAACACTATCACTTGACATCGTAGCCTAGCCTACGAAACATTAAAAGTGTAGGCCTATAAAGTGAAATTGAAAGTGTAAATAGGTCTAGCCGGCCCTAGCCTAATCAC
Source organism: Anisus vortex (assembly GCA_949126835.1). Taxonomy (NCBI): domain Eukaryota; kingdom Metazoa; phylum Mollusca; class Gastropoda; family Planorbidae; genus Anisus; species Anisus vortex. The sequence goes on from OX421495.1 coordinate 8,189,990, forward strand.
ATTAATCAATTAATCTACAGTACTACTATTTACCTCCTTATTTTTGAGTAGGATAGCCAATATTCAGATGTGAATTTTGCATGATAAAGAAGTACTTTACTTTCACCACGTTATGTTTGTACCTCAAGTGGGTTCTATATTTACACAAATACGTCACTAAATGTACACAAAAAAACTTAAGCTCCGCCTACTGAAAACGCTCTATATGTTAGAACGGGACTTTCGGTGCTGGGTTTGAAAAAATTGATTACCCAGTTCTGGGAAAATGTGTAGGCCTACATTTTAAAGAAAATAAAAGATATGAATATAATAAATAAAAAATGAAATGTAAAAAATTTTACACGAGACAATAAAACAAAAGTTTTAATCACGAAAGTATATAGACTACATATTTTTTATTACATAAATATAAATATAAAAAGTTCTAGGATGAGAACTAACGCAGGTCACCGGCGTGTCATCAAAATCGTAAAAGTATAAGACAAATACAGTGTCTTCCCGATTGGCACCCGGACATGGACAAACCGAGAAAACCAGTAATTTAACATCTTTTAACAAAATCACCAATCGAAATGCAAGACTAGACTCAGACCACGGAAGAGCGTAGGATGCAATAATCTCCCTTCTAGAAGGTGCGTCTGTGATATATAAGATAAGATAATATATAAGGTTACGTGCCTTTAAATTAACCAATGAGAATCAATAACGACACACAGTTTACTTTATTTAGCCCACATTGATAATGATACTACATCCAGGGTAGTAATTAGAATTGTGGGGGCCCTGTTCCCACGGGCCAAATTTATGTCCCCCCCCCCTCGTGGACTCGACCCTGCCAGTGTCAATTAACAATCAAAGGCGATTTCTCATTAACAGTATCTGTTCGTTGCACTCCTCTACAACAGCACTATACTAATTGCCAAATGAAAAACACAAAATTTTTTTTTTTGGGGGGGGGGATTTGTGGGGGCCCCTTTTGTGTGGAGGCCCCTGTTCCATGGGAACATGTGAAACATGCCTAAATACGCCACTGACTACATAGACCGTAAAAATAATACAGACTGTTGTTATGGCTCGATATAATCAAAGATTATGTTTGTGTTTACCTTATTTTAATGGAACACGGTGGTCGATCGGCAGCGCGTACCGAAGGTATTGGGTTCGAATCCTGGTGTAGGCTAGGATTTTCCCCGGACTCGAGGGTGTCATTGTGTCTACCCAGCTCTGATTAGTCCATGCTTTTATCGTCGGTCTGCATAGATCAAGATTAATTCTAGATCTACATATCTGAAAACGAATTGTGTTTTCTTTAAGGAGCACAATGAATTGTGTCTATTACTTACTTACCAAGTAACCAATAGTGTTATTCTCTTTCATAAACTTTTTTTACCTTTATGAACACATTATGTAGTCCTACACATAGCAGAAAATCGTGTCAGAAATACTTTGTATAAATGGTTGAATGCGACATACCAAACTTCTTATAGCTTATTACGATATCTGAGGTGGGTGGGGAGAGGGGTAAGTGGTAAGTGGAGTTTGATCTTAGTTAATAAGAGAAGAAAAGAATTTACGTCGTCACTAGACTAGGCTACTAGGTGGATTACGGTCGACTAAATGTGAAAAAGTTCGAGTGCTTGAGACTTGAGTCGGGACGAACATGATATACAACCTTTGCTTTCTAGTACTCAGTCATCGGTCCCAATATATACTATTCATTTTCAAACCAGTCTAGTCGTTCTCTTTCCTTCTCTAATCTATTTCTTTCCTTCTTTATTATTTCCCTTGCCTACTCTATTATTTCCCTTGCCTACTCTATTCGTTTACTTGCCTACTCTATTCTTTCACATGCCTACTCTAGTTTGGATGGACACAGAAAGAAGTACCTGGGAGTGCGCTCATTTGAGTCAGTGGTGCCTTCTCTATGGAACAGTTTATCTCAGACACTGAGAGAATCTGAGACAAAAAAAAAGAACTTAAAGACCTTTCTCTTTGGCTAATAAATCTACCACTGCAATTCACACCAAGAGCGTACTGAGCATGTTAATCTAATCGCAAGGATAGAAGCGCTATAAGAAATGCCCATTCTTATCTTATCTTAAATTGTCTTCTCTATTTGTGACACTGTCTGTCATTTCGATTGGTTGATTTTCTACTTCCTTTTATTTCCTTGCCTGCCCAAAACGTTCTAGAATCTTCACATTAAGGCTTGCAGATTCGGGGAATTTTGATGGTTTTTGGTTCTGCATCTCTTGAGACCCGATTCTGAGAAATTTTGGAAATTGTAAAAAAAATCAACAAAATAGCGGATACTACATTTTATATACATTTGAAGATCAACATTCTGATCCAGGTGCCATATGGGCATTTGTCCTTCGGCCTGAGGCTTTGGTGAAGAAATGGCTGAGTTTTTGTAGCTTTTCGTAGTTTGATTATAGTGTGGTCTCTGTGGTAGAAGATATTATTTTATAAAGCATCTTATAACATAGACAATCAAAGACACCCAAAGAGACTAATAGACACTTTTTGATGACCGAGCAGGTTTCTGAAGCATCTCATTTCCATGGCATTGATCTTCCTCTCTAACTTAGCTGCTACTTCCAGGACTCACAAGCATATGAGATGAACCAAACATAGAAGTAAAAAAAATACAGGAAACATAGTGTAATGCGCTTTTTTCATATTCATTTTTCATGATTTAGACCAATAGGACATCTTCTTCTCCGAGAAATCACGCACGTGGCATGAGCTGGGTCACGTGTTTACTTCACGAAGTTTCTGTTGAACGAGAAGATTCTGTCAATTATCAATATCTTGAAGTGATAGACACTTCAGACTTCAGACACATTATCACAGAGCTGTAAAACAAGAGTAGACTTACAGCTGGGATTTCTGCTAGCTTAAGTACAAAGTTGGCCTGAACGACTTATTTTTTTAATTATTTTTTTTACTAAAACCTGACCTTAAATATATATATTCAAAGTTACTGAACCGTACATTTTATATTTCAATGATCTTGATGAGGTTATGAATACTTAAAAAAAACAACTACACACCGGTTTGGCATACAATGGATTTCCAGTTCAACTGAGTTCATTCAAGCAATTACCCTGCGTATGCTGTGTTGCTACGTAAATATACATACAGCAATGTTTCAGTGTTTCTCACAATTTCAGGCCCAAAGACCCGTTTCACACTTAGTTATGGTTACATGATACATGCGGAATCTATAACGGACAAGGCCCTAGTATAAAGACCTTGCTTTACTGGGGGATGCCTCTCGGATATGGTCTGAGTGATGGAAAGATATTATCAAACAATGTCTTTTTCAAATATAAAATATATGATCTATAATATCTCAGTTATCATCGGTCTTTTGAGAACTGAAAAGATATATCATGATCGGGGATGTGTATGCTTGATAAAACTATAGCCCTTATACCCACATTTCCCCATCGACGTATAACTACACAGGTCCACAATATAGAAGCCGGCTGGTCCAGCGGTTAGTTCACCGGACTGTCAACCAAAAACCAACTTACAGGTCGCTGGTTCTATCCCTGCCACCGACGGATCCCTGCCGCATTGCAGGAGTTTTGGGCCTAGTGGGCGTAATAATCTTCTATCTAGAAGGAACGTCTGTAAACTTATAAGGTATAAGATTTCTGTTAGAATTCTACCCACGCCCCATTGGTGTATCATAAGGTTCCACATAATTATTTATTATGATCACTCCCCACCAAAATATCTAGGCCTGTGTTGTCGTCCACAGCAAATGAAAGTGATATTTATATATTTATTGAATGCAAAATAACTACCGCTAGGTCTGGGACTTATTCATTCAAAATGTATGGCTATCGTGTATGTGATTTTAACCCCTCCCCCTTTTTTTCTTCCCTATACTAGTCAACGCAAGACTCGTTATAAAGAAAACCGATAGTGAACCGATCCGGGAACAGTTTGACAACCAATCATGATATTAGATTATCTGGCTGTATAGGAACTAGTTCTTAGAAATGTGGGCTCTGCACAGGGCTGCGGAGTCGGTAGATAAATGTTCCGATTCCGACTCCTCATTTTTTTTTACTTCCGACTCCGACTCCGACTCCCCGACTCCCTCTGTATTAATATTCGAATGTATTTTGTACATTCATTGAAGGAAAGAAAGGCAACATACATCTACATGTTCTTACTACAGGACTACTGGCTGGGATTTACTGTATTTAATTTTAAATATTCACGGGCCCCCTAAACTTTTGAGGGCCCCGGTACGGCATACCGGCTGTACTCCCCGATCGTGGGGCCTGATCAGAAGAGGTCACGGTCGGCGACTCCAAGGGACAAACGGTTAATCCCTTACCAGTGAGAGGCTAGGTTACACATGGGCGCTGCATTCCCTGTAACAGTAGAACTAGGGATGTTAAAACCGGTTATCGGTTCTACAAATCCGGTTTAAAATCGGATTTCGGTTTCCCCCTCCCCCCACCCCCACGCAATGTCACAAGTCACATGCCGGAACAGCCAAATGTGCGTAGTTTTGTAGGTATATTTGAAAAATACTTCAAACTTAATTAATTAGTGTTTGCAGTGCATTCAGGGGGTTGATTTGTGTGAATACTATATGATTTTGTACTCTTTACCATAAAATTCTTTAGAACTAAAAAAATCTGGGCTAATTGATTAAAACCGATAATAGCTTTCAATTTTTCAATAGTGATAATCAAATTACCGATTATCGTTGACCATAATATTAAGAAGCATATGAAGAGGCATATATTTATGATAACTTGTAAAAAATGTGTTGAAAGAGAATCGAAAGAATATGTATTTAATAGTGCCGTTAATAATAAAGCACAGACGCGGTGTTTTGAAAATCAAAACCGGTTTTCGGTTTCAAAACCGGAATCCGGTATTCCAGTTTTCGTTTAACATCCCTAAGCAGAACACAACACTATGAAAAGTATAAATATTGCCACCAGGGCCGTATTTAGGATTGTGGGGGCCCTGTTCCTAAATTTATGTGGGGGCCCTGTTCCCAAATTTATGTGGGGCCCCTCGTGGTCTGCCTTCCACATAGGGCCTACCTCAGAAAAGGGCCGTTAATTCATATTACATTCTGTACAATCATACATTTTATGTTGCACGTAGCTTGGTTGAACTGGAGCACTTTAAATTATATGGGAATAAATGAATTTTATTTTACATTTTCAACGAAATATGGGGATGTCACTCAAACATTTCTTTTTGGGATGTGTGGGGGCCCCTTTTGTGTGGGGGCCCCTGTTCCAATGGCACATGTGGAACATGCCTAAATACGCTACTGATTGCCGCTCCTAATTGTGCGTTGTGTGCGTAGCGCATTTATAAGTCGTAAAGGCGGCATTTTTTTTTGTATGCCTATTGAACGCAAATTACATTATGGAAAGAATCGTAAATATGTAAAAGCCTCTCTAGGCCTCTTATAAAGGTATGCTTGTACACTAGTAGCTTAATATGCGTTTTATTTAGGACCTATGGCCTAGGCCTATAGCCTACTAAGGCAGTGTTTAGCATTCCGAGAAAACCGCGCGTGCCATGTCCTAGCATTTGAAATCATTACAAACAATGTTAATGGTAATTAGTAATTTGGGCACTTGTGTAGCGTCATCAATACCAGCGCCGTGCAGTCTATATGACGTTCAGTCTAATGACGCATTTCAAATAAGTTCAAAAGAATTTTTTTGTGTGTCGACCCGCTATAGTATTACAATAGGGATAGGATCTTGAGGGATGGGGACTTAGAGGAAGAAACAGATACTTTACTTTCTCATCACTAATGTCTGTAGGCCTATTGATCGGTTGTTTAAAATCAATGAAGCCCTGTCTTTTTCCAATCTAAATTTAGTAGGAGTCGGAGTCGGTGCATTTTTTGCCGACTCCGACTCCAGGTACCCAAATTTCCTCCGACTCCTCGAATCCGACTCCACAGCCCTGGCTCTGCAGCCTGAAGAACAATAAAAAATTCAATACAGTGTAGTAGCTAAAAGAATGGCGCCTTGGGGAGGAGGGTGGGAATACAAATTCACGCGTATCTAAAATGTCAGTTTTTATTTATTAGTAAACTAAAGTATGTTAAGTTTGATGCAGCTATTGATTTTTTCTTTATAAATTGTCATCAATTGTTGGTTTTAATAGATTGGCATGTTTTATTGACTCCCAGATGAACAGCCCAGGGGGTTGTCGTGACCTGCCTTTGTGATGTTAGGTAAGAGAGATTTAGGAACTGCAATCTGTTTGATGTCAAGATTGTCTTTTCTTGTTGATTTAACAAGTATGTCATTTGTCATCTTATGATTTGTCATAGGTTGAAATCATTGGTTTTATTAAATGGACATAGTCGTCGATTTTACTTTATTCTTAACAAATTAATTATTTTTTATGCAATCAATTTCGTTGCTGTTGCTTTGGTTAAATATTATTTTTTTAGGGTTACTTTGGCGTCTATCCAAACCTTAGAGCCTAGGGCAGCAGCTCCAGGCACCCTCCCCGTATAGTTACGCTACTGATTCTATATAAGTAATGTACCCATCGGACCAAATTGATCATAGGGCTGGTGAAGCAGCTTTCACCAGTTTCTGTGACCACGGCATACGAAGGGATGTGTGACCAGCACAATGACCAGTCGCCTTTACTTTACCCCATCTAGTGTCCGGTACCCATCGGAGCTGGGTAGACTCAGGGGCACCTTCGAGTCCCTGGAAAAAAAATCTAGCCTGCACCAGGATTAAAACCCAGAACCTTCGGATCGCCAGTCGAACGCACTGCCGCTCGGCGAATATGTCCCCATACTTATTCTATATATTACACATAATATAAACAATTGCAGCTTTGCTAGCAAATGGAAGTTTAATGTAGGAACTAAAACATCGCAAAGCATGATCTATCTGCAACTTATACCCTTAACAGCAGCGAGGACTTAGCCTTAAACTGATCATATATAATAACCGTAACAGTGTACGAGACGCATGCTGTGTCGTATTTAGACATGGGGAAAGGGAAGGGGGCGGATGGAGGGATCACGTGGCCGATCAGATGACCAGACTAAACCAAAATATTTCTTTTTTTAAGTTTTCTTATTTTGATGATCTTTAAAATGTATCTCATTTTCAATATGATTGTCACAGGTAAAGATTATTCTTGTGAGATTTATAAACATGAAATTTGTAGGCCAACATGTTTAATAATGAATGTATTTATGCTTGAAAATTTTACAATTAGTTCAATAATCCACGTGCCCCTTAAGTCAAACTTTTTGAACTCTTTTTTTGTAAATCGATAAAACGTATTTTTCTTTTATTAAACATAGTTTTAATGTAAAAAAACAACAACAACACAACAACAAGAAAGAATCTCTGTTCACCATCATCATTGCCCGTCACCCCGGCTGGGGTATGGGCCGACAACCACAGATCTCCTGAGTGCTCTGTCCTGAGCCATTCTCTCTTTTTGGTTCCAGTAGTACCCCGTCTTTGCGGTGTCTGCCTTAAGGTCGCGTCGCCAGGTATTTCTTGGGCTACAGATCCTACAACCTACATATTCCGTAGTCTGTTGGACCGTTGGGGCGCCACATATGACATATACACCAGCCTCCTCCATTCCCCCCGTCTCTCAGCCTTTCTCATTGCGTCAGACAGTTTTACTCATGTTATCCATCGTTTCCGTTGTCTTCCTCTATTTCTCTCTCCTCTGGTGGTGGCTTGCAGAATGGTTTCCGCAAGCCCGTTGGCTCCGGTTTTGTGGCCATACTATTCTCCTTTCCTTTTCTTGACAGTGGCCAGCAGGGTGTCGTATTGTCCGATTTCCTGGAGTATCCTTTTTCGTATTTGCTAATTTGGAGATGTGGTCTTTATAGCAGATACCGTTTTCATATTAATTTTTCATGATTTAGACCAATAGGACATCTTCTTCTCCGAGAAATCACGCACGTGGCTTGAGCTGGGTCACGTGTTTACTTCACGAAGTTTCTGTTGAACCAGAAGATTCTGTCAACTATCAATATCTTGAAGTAGCCAACGGCTTACAGTTTCAACAGGTGTACTCCAGAAATATCTATATCTGAAGTAGCCAACGGCCTACAGTTTCAACAGGTGTGCTCCAGAAAACTTAACTATCTATATCTTGAAGTAACTTTACGTCAAAAATCACTTTCAATATATTGATCTAATACAACGTTTCCCAAACCTTTTTTCCCGCGTCCCATTCTCACTATAAAGGCTTTTTTCTTCTGGTTTTTTTTAACACCCCTCCGAATAAGTTTCATTCTAATGGTGTCTTATATTTATGTCACAGGCACACCTGATTTACAGAAGATTATTGCGTCCTACGTTTATATATGATTTGAGTCTAGTTTTTGCATTTTGATTAGTGTTTTTAAAAGATGTAAAGTTACTGTTTTTTTTTTCAGGCAACCCATTCCATGTCAGGGTGCCCTTCGGGAAAGAAAGAGACCCTTTTATTTATAAGAGCCCGAAATCGCCAACGTTATTTTATGCAAACTATCTCAAGGCACCAGTGACACAGTATGATGACCAATATATAATATGCGCTGTTTCTGAGAATTCACTTGAGTGAATGTGTTATTTATATAAGGATTTTGTTATCTGCTGCTTCGTTATAGGCCTATCTGACTCCTAGAAAAAGTCGTTTTTACTACGAGGGAAGCATTTATTGTTATCACTCTCTTATCTTATATATTACAGACGCTCCTTCTATAAAGACGATTATTGTGTCCTACGCCCATCCGTGGTCCTAGTCTAGTCTTGCATTTTTATAATTGTTTTAAATGATGTTAAGTTACTGGTTTTCCTGGTTTGTTCAGGCAACCCATTCCATGCCCGAATGCCACTCGGGAAGAAAAAGTACTTATGTGCTTTTGTTCTCACATAAGAGATAAGTAAAGTGTTTTTGTCCTTTTGTTTATCTGATCTTTGCAACAGGTTGTTATTGAGTTGTATTTATAAATTAGAATTTAATGCCTTATGAAGTATTACTACTATACTCTTTGCCCTTCTGTCCTATAGTGTTTCTAGGTTTAGTGATTTGACTATTGGTGTTACTCTTATCAGTTGAGAATGTTCGCTAGTAATGAACCTTGCAGCTCTTTTCGGCCATCTTTTTTCAAAGTAGATTTTCAAAGCACATCTTTTAGCCAGTTAGGCCATGCATAATTTATACGCGTTGTTTTAGTGTGATCAAGTCTAATCTGCTAATCTGACATTTAAACTACTCTTGATAGAACGATAACACGGCCATCAAGTGACAAAACTCAGCTGATCAACAAAATGGCCGCTCCGTGGCTTATCGTTCATTGACCCTTTTGTGTTTGAAAGTCAAGTTCATTTATGGTTTACAGTGAACTTAAAGTGGAGGTGAATATTTGAAAGGTATTTAGAACCAAAATAAAATGTACAAAAAAAAAAGTAAAAATCCATTGCACTCTAAGGGATCGTGTGGCCAGCACAATGCCCAACCACTTTACAGTACCGCAACTAATGTCAGGCACCCATCAGAGCTGGTTAGACTCACGGATACTTCCCCCTTCCCCCCCCCCCCAGACCAGGGAACAAATTCATAGCCTTCACCAGGATTCGAACCCAGGACCTTCAGTACGCCAGACGAACGCGCTACCGCTTTGCCACCGTACCCAACTCCTACTCCTAGCTTGCACAATTTGCCCCTCCCTCCCCAGTACCTTGAAATTTCGGCTACGCTACCGATGACGGATTGTTTAGTATCCTTGACCGACCCTTATTTCTAAAAGTCATTACACTATCCGCCACATTGGGGTGTTAGTGCCAACGAACGAAGATGGAAGTTCTCCCTAGAAAAATATGATATCACTCAGAATCGATTTTTTTAAAGTAAGAACATTTTGTTAGTTAGTAGTTGGCAGTAGCTCGTACAGAGTAAATCATCGTACAATTATCTCCTGGTATAGTCTTGTAACAGTGTAACAGAATTGTGTGGTGGTTAATATGTGTGAAACCTATGGCGTTGGTTGTTAAAGCCTAAAAGTAACTACAACGTGTTAAAAGAGCGCTTCGAAATAGACCATAGACAACTCATGTAACTTTTTATTAAATTTATTTAAAAGCTCTTCGGCACTTTGACCAAAAGCAAAATGAAAGGGTTTGAAATACATGAATTAAAATTCTAATATAAGAAACGAATTAGTCTTAAGTCAAAAATATTTATGATTTATTTAAGTGCACATGTTTTTAAAATGACAATTTGATTTAAAAATTGCTGTGAAAAAAAAGAGAATAAGATTTTTTAATTAGTATTCTAACGTAAGGGAGGTAATTAAAATATATAAAGCAATGCACCTAAAGCTTGATAAATTGTCTCCCCTGATTTTAGGATCAGGCATATTATTAGTAACTGAATAAATTGTTTCTAATCATGATTTCACATGTTTCAATAACTAAAGTAGTATCAGCAGCATAACATTCAATAGAGGTAAATTACATAAAGCATTTATACTAGGGGGTTGTGCGGTCAGTAAGGACACCCTCCAGACCCAGGAAAAAATCGTAGCCTTCATCAGGATTGTAACCTGGGGCCTTCGGTGTGCCAGTCGAACGCTCTGATATAATTAATGTTCATTAACTTCGTGCAAGCTAGTGTCTTCAAATGTGTCGGTTTCCTTGTTTAATATCGTTTTAATTTTAATATCTATTATTGTAATCTTGTCATTTTTTTCCATTATAATTCTTCAATACTTTTAGTAGGGCAATGTAGTTGGTTTATAGCCCTAGCTCTAGATACGAGTTATATATTGTGTTTTGTTTTTATACATAATTTAGACTAGAGTTTCAAAAGTAGCCTATATTTGACCTATGAATAAGAGGTAGCAAAACCATTACATTTTAATTATAACTTAGCATTGTTTTAATGTACATATATTTAGTAATGCTGGCTGGCTAGGTAGAAACAAGCAAAGGTTTGACTAGGCAAACGATCACTTCTGTATCCATGGTCATCATCGCTGGCAAAGTATGAAAACCACCATTGCGCCTGCACCAAAAGCACACCGGTGGGCCAACACATTGGGGACAGCCCCTGCTGCGACTCCGAGAGCTCGCACTCTCACTTGCATTCGAGAGATCCGAGACACGGTGGGAAGGACGAAATGAGCGCAGCGTTCCCGCCTCAACCCCGCCCTGGTGCCTGGATGCCCCATACCTATAGTATTCGATTTGCGCTACCGGGGGACATTTGCCGGTATACGGACGAGCCACCATGCAAATGATCCGAGGGGAATTTCGCAATGGAGAAAAATAGTACATGTGGCTGCGGAAACCGTACCCTAAATTATACGGCACGCCCCACCATCGGCGTGCTCCCTTCCCTCTTTGGCTCACCCCTGAACAGCGTTACGCCCTCGACATAAGAGCCGAAAGGCTTCAGGCAATTATAGTATGGTATCAAAGGATAAGTAGAGGCTGTGAAATATACTTTATGGTGAGGTCTTCGACGTTTTGATTTTGTGACACCTGTTGTTAAATCACCAAACCTAGAAACACAAGAGAAAAGAAGGACGCAGTAGCAATAATACATAAGGACTCTGGAAATCTATAATAGGTGGCCCATAACCCAATAGAGGTGAACGGCAGTAAGTAAGTACGAATCCTGGGATACTGCTTGGATTTCTTTTCTTTGCAGCTTCCTGATCTTCTCAACGCTTGATTTCAAACTCCATATTTGACTTCTCTAGACATGTGCGAGTCAACCAGATCTATTTATTGCCACGTATTCTAGTATCTTCAATGTGTATTTTAGCATACACTTTGTTTTCTATAACACCATTCATTAATAAATCATAAAAAGTCACTTTCTTTATTTTCTGTTTATAGAAATATTTATTTCACACAAAAAAGAAAGAAACAAGCATTACAGCCTATATTGTTAAAAATAAGTAAAAAAAAAATATATAGCTATTTTAAGGATAGTATTATATATGTCCTTACTAACTAAGCAAAAAACGACATCTAATAGTATTAGTAAAAAAAATAATAATTTTATCTTGGCTATTACAATAAAAAAAAAAGAAAAAAACACAGCAAATTTAAATAAAAAAATGATAAACTGATAATTTTAAAAAATATAACTAAATAAAGCTTGATAACTTGACAACTATATAATATATGGTTACAGAGACAGTAACAATTATATAATAGATTGTTACACAGGAAGTGATAGCTATAAAAAAACTAACCCATAAAAGCAAAGTTTTTCTTTGTAAACTAAGTTTATATTTAATGTATATTTTGATAGATAAAAATAAATATAAGTGATATCATACCTTATGAATTTCCACACTAAAATTTTGCGCATCCTTTTTTTTCTAGCTATGGCACACACAAAAAAACAAAGATAATTCGCTTTGTTTTGGCTACATTGTGTCGTTTTCATTCAATTTATTTAGTAAAAAAACGAACATATCCGAAACGTTTATTTACTTCCGTCTCTTCCGGTAGAGGCAGCCATGTTTTTTTTCTTCGATTCGCAAATTGGTCGAAGGTATTAGTGACTATTCCTAAGGCTATGATGCTGAAAATTTTATAGAACGTATTGTTAGTCGGGACAAGTCTGCTGCCCAAGTTTCAGCTCGATTGGACGACGGGAAAAGGTCGAAAAATCGATGCAAAGTTTTGCATTCAACCAAGCAAGCAACCAACCAAGCAGACAGACAGTACGAGTTAAAAGAAAGGGAGTAAAAAAAGTCAGCTACTTGGATATATATCCGAAATAAAAGTATACCTCGCGATAAATTATTTACAGCAAGAACAGTAAGTAATAAAAAAAAGTGTAAATAAAAACTTGAATAATAACACTGCGTACAATGTGTTCAATGTAAGCCTACAAAAACGTGCATATTTCTAGGAATTAAAAAAAAATATTTTAAAAAATCCATCCCCCAGACTCTTATAAAAACTTTAGTACGTTGGAATTAGAATCAAGTTCTTCTTCAAGTTTGTTCTTTCATGGCTATTGTCTTACATGTAGGCTTAGCTCTAAAGGAAAGGTAATGATTTTTCAGCAAATCATAATAGGATGTGTCAAAGAATGGTAGTATTAATATGTAGGTATGTAATATAGAAAGTGCGCATGTTGTTATATAAGGGATAAGTAAGGTGTGCATGTTATTGTATGTACAATTGTGCACTGTAGTATGAAAGGAGAGAGAGTATGAAAAGACTGTATAGCAACAGGAAAAGCATAGGAGATTTAGTTGACGTTTTGGACTGCACACAAGCAATTCGTAACTCGTAAGTGGTCTCAATCTTCGTCCAAGATTGGAGTTGTAATACGACCAGTGCCAGTCATGACCAAGATGTATGAGATGTAAATGCATACTGAATCTAGTGTTACAGTGACTATGTATTAAAGGAATTACAAGTTGTATGAAGCAGCCTTCGTTGAGTTGATTCTATGAATTATGTGGTCATAGTCCTGTGACAGGATGTAATCATAATTTTTATTAGTCTAAGACTTTTTGAAGAATGTTTGTCAATTTCGCTGTAATGGAAAAAAAATAGCAGCAAGATTAAAATATCAGTTTTTTTTATAGAGGAAACAAAGAAGCTGATGGAGGTACAAACAGAATCATTGAAGCAAACAACGGCAGATGATGACACATAATCATTAAACATTAAAATACTAAATTATAAACAATAAAATACTATTATAAACAGTAAAATACTACACTTACATAAAAAAAAGCGCTATAAACTGAGTTATATCTATACATGAAAAGTTGAACGCTGCAGCGCTTACTTGAAGATTATTTCTTGACTTTCGTTATTTGAAATAATTTTTAAAGTATTTATCTTGACCAATTATTAACAGCACTGAGCTATATATACAGTCTCAAGCATCGCCCGTTTTGTTTCTAAGCTTTACTTATCTATATATAAAATTCTGCATTTTTCCCGACATTTGTTATGCTTGATTAGATGTGTTTCAGCACTTTATGTATATAATATAGCTCAGTGATTAATTAAGAGCCTCAATGATACAGAAGGAAATAAATACCATTTAACTTGGGGAAAAACAACAATGTTTCTTTTTTTTTTTTTATCATTTAAAAAAAATAACTATTTCCCAAATATCATTTTAATAACTTTTTAAGAAGTACACAATTTATGAAAAGAAAACACACAGCACAACAATATGATATATTTTAAGTTAGTAATATTCCTTAAGATCACTTATCGTTACAAATGACGAAGTTTATCGCTTAACGAAAACGCGCCCACTATCGACGACGGTCGATAATTAAAAAATATTTCTATACCAGACCAAATATAGAAAAAATGTCGGAACTGTTAAATTTAAAATCTTTTAAGGCATTACAAAACCTTAGTATTTTTGCAAAAGAACTCTTGTCTGCATTTAAAAAATAGGTAGGCCTACACGAATTAACCAGCTAAGCATTTTCTAAAAAAGTAATAATAATCTAGGTATGTCTTTGTAAATGAGCAAATATTAAACGTTGCGATATAATAAAATACTCAGTCAAAAGTATTGAAATTATTTATATAAGTGTGTGTATGTATATGCTTCCATTAAATTTACATTCTGTCATTATGTTAATGTGTCCTAGTAATTAAATAAATAATTAAGAAGAAAATAATAATAATATTGATCACCTTCTTTAAAATGGATGTTTAATGAATAGTACGCTTTATATTTATTTATGAGATTTTAGGTTACTCGTATAAATGTGGAATACCTATTGTAAAATAAAATGTGTATGAGAGTAGCTGTTGGTAGTTATTTTATCATTTAACGTTTGATGTATGTTAATTAATTAATTGTACTATGTATTTATGAATTATTATCTTTTGACTGCCTTTATTGTACCTATGTACTATGTGGCAAAATAAAACATTGTTCATTGTCACCGAACGTCGCCTCAATTTTGCCGGCCATATAATCCGCCAGCACCCACATGACGAAATCACGGGTCTGATGATGATGATAATGATAGTAAATGAGAAATTATAGTGGAATCTCCAGTGTTTACGAATTAATTAGATACAGACAGTTGAAAGAAATGTTTTACAAAAATGTATGTAAAAAGAAATTTAGAGATAATCTAAAAATGTTACCAAATGTTTACTATATAAGGCCTATTAAAGAATGTATGCATCGTATGTCCAAGACCCAATAAATAAAAAAACAACAGCAACAACATTAAAATACTATAGGCCTACTATAATAGTATAAAAAAGAGATTTAATGTGTATTATAAGTGAAAAAGGTGAACAATAATAAAATTTACTACATAGCCTATAAAAGCATTAGGCCTACAGTAAAGAAAGTTATTTAAAAAACGACAATAGACAATAACAAGAACCACAACAACCAAGAAATTATAATATAAAGCAGATGGCGTTGAATATTTAAAATTAGGTTATTTGTACACATTTTGTGGAAATAGGGCTCACTTGGCATGCTGAATGGAATAAGCTTGGGGCGATGCGTTTTACAAATAACCATGTAACCATGATGTCATCATCAACTTAGTAAAATAAAAAAATATTGTCTATCTTAGAAATACACAACAATAATCAAATCAAAAATGCGGATGGACATATATATTATACAAATACTTACGCCATATGCAAGGGCAAAGTCATAAAAATTATATATTTTGTAACCGAGTGGCATTTGGGCACGCAATGGGTGACCTTACTAAGTATACCCAGTCTTCTTTACTTTTCCCCCAACTAATGTCATAGATTCGAACTCTAGACTTTCAAGTGTCAATCCGATGTGCTACCACTGGGTCATTTAGTCCTGAAATAAGAACTAGCTATGCAGATAAAACAGTAACGTCACATTCTCTTAAATACTTAGCAAGATGCATTACTAATATCTAAATGATGTAGCGATGTAGCGTAGTACGCAATGAGCCTCTGCATAGAGAGGAGCGTCTAACCGTATTGCAGGAATTTAGAGTGGATGGGAACGGTCGTTTGCAGTTTGCACCGAACCAATACGGTGACTTGGCTACACTCCGTAACACAAGTGTGTTTGATCTCTGAGCCCTAAGAGTTTAGCGTCTGCCCGTGTTCTCACGTTGGAGTGATGTGCAAATCTGGTAACGTCTAAAAAGAAGAAATGGTTAAGAAAAACACATCCGGAACAAACTTGATGATTATATTATTGACATTTTTTTCTTCTATCAAAGCTAGAAATAGTTGTCAACATTACATAAAATACGAAATGAACAAATATAAAATAAAAATTACTGTGCCAAGTTGGTACACAGAGAAGACCTATAGGCCTACCAAAGTTTTCTTTTTTTTTGTTGTTGATAGAATTAGGTTGATATTAATGATAAAACAGACATACAAATTAGAATATTACACATACAGTATGCAAAAGTGTAGGTAGATTGTACATTTTAAAATACAAGCTGATCATGTAAAAACAAACAATACTAAAATGTTACTACTTTGTTTGAATATATCCTTTTGTAACTTGCACATATAAATATCATAAATGAATGTGTGATGTGTGTGCTTGTAATGTGTATAGCGGACAAAACGACAGTAATTCTAATATACTTGAACAGCCAGTATATACTTGAGCAGCCAGTATATCCTTGAACAGCCAGTATTTCAGCCATTGATCGATTTCACCACAATCTCGCATTGTAACATTTCAAAAGAAAAATAGCTAAAAGAAGAGATGTTGTAATCTTTTACCACAATTTCGAGTCGACACCACATAGAAAAAATAAATGTGTATAACATTATGGTGGACGAGAACCCTTCTATTTCGCTACCCATGAAAAAAAAGGTAATCCTTATACACCTGCCGGACATTTAGTTTTATGGTGATCAAGCTTTAATTTTTAAAATTGAATGGGATAACAAGTCAAACAGATAAATACTTTCTTATGCACTCGCCTATATATAAATTGAGTAAAATCTGAAAAAGAAGGTATTTTTTTTACAAACAATTCAGCATTTATCTGCTAATTAAAAAAAATATTAATTTTACAAATAAACTTAGCATCTTTTAATTTTATCATTGAAATTTGTTTTTTTAAATTATATTTTAAAAGTGTAAAATTATAATAATCTTATACTTTAAACATATAACATGTGAAAAGTATTATATTTTAAAAGTGTAAAATTATAAATACTTAAACCAGAGTTGGAATGAAAATGAATGTTTGCAAGAGAGAAAGAGAGAGTGTGTGAACAAAAGAGAGACAAAGTATGGTAGAAATACTATGTGTAGACTCATTTAGTTAAGAATTCTCTAGCTGCTGCAATACAAAATTCATGTCACACACTTTGTTTTCAGATTGACTTTAAAGCAGGGGCGAAGCCACGTAAGGTTCTGGGGGGGGGGGGGGGTAATCCTCCCCATCCCCAGCCCTTTGACATTGTGTTAAAAAAAAAGAGTTTTAGTGTTTTTTTTAAACAAAATCTGTACTAATTTCGAAAAATTATACAATATGTCACGCTAACGTTTAGCTTCCCCCCCTCCTGGGAAAAAATCCTGGCTTCGCTCCTGCTTCGACGTAAGGATGTTAAATCGTTTTTTGTTTCTTTTTTTACAAACCGATTTTGGTTTAAATGAGTATCGTCTTTTGTTCTTCATATTGATATCTAAAAAAACTCCCTCTAACTCTAACTCCTCCAACATCATCGAGATGCATCTTCCAACGACAAAAGTAATATTCAAAAACTTTATAAAAATCGCCTTTGAAATCGATTATCAATAGTCTGATTATCGTTTAACGTCCTTACTTCGAAAGGTGCATTACAAACCAACCATTATGCCTCCCATAAATTGATGATGAAAATTGTGACAGATGATTAAAAAACGCAAAATATATTTAACAATTATATTTTTTAGATATACCGTAAGAAGTAGCAGAATCATTAATCTCAAACACAAATAGTTAAAGAAACAAATATATAAGGTGGTTTGAATAAATAAAGAATTAATTATAACTTCGTATTTTAATTCATGACCTTTCGTTATTAATTGTTGTCTAATCGCCATTTGCATTTAGTCTATTTCCAACCCGTCATGTTCAACTCTCGTACTATCTGCTGGAACAAAAAGAAAGAAAGAATTTATTTTTTTCATATGAAACATGATAATAACAATAATTATCATTACAAAAAGAATACACATTTTAAGACTTAAGTTAAAAATATCTAAAGGATTCGAGCTTTCATTCATTGTGAATGAACATATTTTTAAATTTTTTCACAACTTTAATCTAGGCCTAATTGTTCACCCATAATTTGATTGGGAAATATTGAGATACTATAATTTCCACCTGTTAACATTTTTCAAGTTGTCATTAAAAAAAAGAATTTTTACGGTTTCAACTTCTTGATAATTCTGAGTTATATGTCGATAAATAAATAAATATATCAAAATAATATATATTTATTTACTTTTTCTTATTTTTAAAAAAATGTTTTTATTCTTTGAACAAAACATGTTGTAGTCATTCGTTTCTCCGACATTTTGACGGGCATAAATACTAGTATATACATATAGGCCTAGCCTATACATGTGCTTGTATGCGTGTATGGATATGTTTATAGGCACGTGTATGCTCTGTAATATTCCTTAGCACTTTAGACTCCAGACGACATATGTTTATACTTGTGTTATGGTATTTAGTATTAGGCTTATAATAATAAAATTATCGACGATTTTTGAAATTATTTTCACAAACTTGTATATATATCTATTTCTTACACATAAAAAATGAAATTACATAAATAATATATTTCGAAATAGAATGAAACGAATTCAAGGGAGTCTACTCACTTTCAGTCTCTTCTAAATTATAATTCGGGAAAAGAAGCTTTCTTATGTCTGGTCTCTTAGACTGGAGAGCTTTATCTGCTGCTTTTTGCTTTTCTTCTTCCGTGAAGGTCGTTTTCTCTAGAAGTAGCGTTATAATCTGAGTACTTCCGGCCATGGCGGCTAGTAATAAAGCGCTCTCTTGTTTTTTATTTCTTACTTGCAAATCAGCATTGGCGTTGACAAGCGCCTCAAAGATGTGGTGATGTTTCTGCCCGATGCAGGAGAGCAGAGGCGTGTCCCCGTCGTTGTCAGCAATGTTCACGTCTGCTTTGGCAGCTATGAGGTCATCCACGATGCCTTTGTGCCCAAACTGGGAGCTTATGTTGAGTGAAGTGCTTCCGTGGTTGTTGGTTGCGTTGACATTAGCCTCTTTTTGGATTAGAGCTCTTACAATGTTCTCATGGCCTCGTCTGGATGCGATGATTAGTGCAGTATCTCCCCTATCATTTTCCTTGCATTCCAAGTTAGGATTCTTTTCCAAAATGTGCTTGACGATATCCGTGTGTCCATTATTAGCGCTAAGCATAAGAGGGGTTAATCCCTCATTATTGGCGTTGTTGACATTGGCACCGCTGTCTAGTAAAAGGCACACAGCATCTTTATGCCCATTGGCAGAGCAGGTGTTAAGTGCAGTATTCCCCTTGTGATCCAAAGCTTCCATATCTGCTTTATTCTCCAGTAAAGTTTTCATACAGTCAGTCTTCCCGTACTGAGTACATAGCATAAGTGGGGACCATCCATTGTCCCCGCATTGGTTAACATCGGCGCCATTCTTGATTAAAAGTCGGCATGTTTCCGAATCTCCCTTGTGAGCCGCCATCATCAAAACAGTTCTTCGCTTCTTATCTATGGAATTCACTTTAGCTCCAGCTTCAATTAGCTTTTCTACAATTTGTCGATGGCCGTTGAGTGCCGCAGTGTGTATTGGGTAGCTCCCTTCACCATCACATTTGTTTACGTCCGCGCCTTTTGACAACAACAAAGTGACGACATCAAAGTGGCCTTCATGGCAGCTAACGTCCAGTGGGTGGACACCGTTTGAATTCATAGCGTTTACTTCTGCGCCTGCGTTGATCAGTAGCTGAACACACCGACTGTGCCCTTTAGAAGCAGCTTTCATCAGTGCAGAAGTCCCATCTTGGTCAATGTCGTTAGGGTTCGCCCCACTATTTAAAAGTTCTTCAACGATGTCTGAGTGTCCATGCCCAGCGCTAATTTGAAGAGCTGTTGCCCCGTGCTTGGACTTTGTGTCACATGGAACTTTGTTCTTCAGAAGGTCGATCACTACACGTGTGTGATGGAACTGAGCCGCCAACATAAGAGCATTCCAGCCTTTGCTTTCCACAGCATCCAAACTAGCATTGTGCTCTTTGAGAAGCGTGACAATCTCTTCGTGTCCATTGTAAGCTGCTTGCATGACCACTGTTCTCCCATTCATATTCGTCAGAGTCACATCAGCATTGGCATCCAGTAGTAGTTTGACAATGCTTAAATGGCCTTGAAGGGCAGCAAGCATAATAGGGGTGTCCCCTTGCTTATCAGATAAATTCACTTCGGCCTTGGCCTCTATCAAAAGGCGAACTATTTCGGTGTTGCCTTGGTGAGCACTTAAACAAAGTGGCGTATGACCGCTGTTGTCAGCCATGTTTACGTCAGCTCTTGCGTCAATCAACATTTTAACAATTTCTTTGTGTCCGCTGATCGCAGCCCTCAGCAATGCAGTTATGCCCTTCTTTTGTCTTTGGTTTATCAAAGGGTATGGTATGTTTTCATTCTTATATTTGGCCAAAAGGCTCTGAACAATGTGCTTGTGATTGTTCTGGATGGCCATACTTAAAGCATTGATGCATTCATAGTTAAACCTTAGGTCATCAGCCCCATTGGTCAGAAGCATATCCACTATGGCAATGTGCCCATTAAGAGACGCACACATCAATGCTGTATCCCCTTCGTGATCTGCAATGTTGACATCGGCTTTGGACTTTAGCATAACGTTGACCACGCTTCGATGCCCTTCGATGGCTGCACGAATAAGAGGTGTACGACCTTCTTTGTCCTGGACATCCACACCAGCCCCGTACTTGATCAGCTTTTCTACCGTCAGTACTTCCCCCTTCACGGCTGCCATAGTCAGAGCCGTGAATCCAAGTTTATTTACGTGATGTACGTCTGCTCCGCTTTTCAATAACAATTTGACACTTTTCTCGTGCCCATGCCCAGCACATATTTCAAGGGCCGTGCCTCCGGAATGTTGTTCCTCATTGACCCTTGCCCCTTTCTCAATCAGCAGCTCTAGCGTTTCAAAATAATTGTACTGACCACTGGTCATGAGTGGGGTCCAGCCTTTTACGTCTTTCGTGTTCACGTCGCCTCCTTTGTCTGCCAAAATCCTCATGATGTCCGTCATCCCTTCGTGGGCAGAAATCATCATGGCGTCATCCCCTTTGTTGGTTTTCAGATGAATGTTGGCGCCCCTGTTTATCAGCGTCCTTGCCACGCCCTCACACGATCCGGCTATGGCGAAGATAAGGGAGGTCCGGCCCTCGTTGTCTTGTGCATCGATGTCGGATCCTTTATCCAGCAGCATCTCGACAATATCCTCCTTGCCAGCCATGGATGCCATCATTAGAGCCGTCAAACCCTTCTGATTTCTACTCTCGGTGCTTTTCTCCATTTCCAGTAAGCGTCTAACCAGTTCAGCGCGTCCTAAGACAGCACACGTCATCAGAGGTGTGGCATCAACATTGGGGTCAAGACTTGACAAATTCGGATCCATCTGCCTAAGGGTCTTCAGAAGATCTTCATCGCTTAGAATCTCCTTCTGCAGTCCAAAACTCTTCAGTTTACTCAGCATATCTTTTTTCCTGCTCATCAGATTTCTGGCACTGAGTGCCGGAGTGTTCTCGTCATCATCCTTCATCATCTTCTCTAGCTTCTTCTTCATCTTTTCTAGCTGCGACATCGCAGACGATGATGCCTGCTCCATTTCAACCTCTTTCTTCGCCTCCTCCGCCGCTCTCTGAAGCTCATTGCCCATTTTTTTTTTTGCCAAGGGTATCGGCTTTATCTGTAACGGCTGTATGTGATATATTAAAATAACATTACATTTTAATCATATAGGACACACACAAAAATTGTGTTAATTAATAAAATAGCAACAGTTATTGACTCATTCAAGCCGTGAGAAATAGTTCCATGTATATAAGTAGAAGACTTTAAATCCTTCATCTAATATATTAAGCCTATGTTAACAAATCAGGGAATTTAATAATAATAATAATAATAATAATAATAATAATAATAATAATAATAATATTGACATTTGTATAGCGCTGCCAACAAACATACTGTAAGCTCAGAGCGCATTTAACATAACAATTAAAGAACACAGATACAATCTATAGGCCAAGAGATTAAAATAAACAACTAAATGATGATTAGAAACATTACAAACATAGAACAAATCAAACAACTAAAACAAAATAACCGACCTAACATATAAGTAAGACAGTGGGGCTCTAAAGCATGTTAACTGAGATAAATATTGAAATAATGAGTTTTTAAGTTCTTCTTGAAGGAATCAATGGAGCTTGTTTGCTTGAGTTGAATGGGAAGAAGATTCCACACCTTCGGACCGGATACTGAGAAGGCTCTAAGGCCAACGGTCATCAGAAAGAAACGGGGCTCTTCCAGAAGCGATGAGTTGGCAGAACGAAGTGTTCTTTGAGGATTTAACCATACAAAATATATTACCGGTATTTCTAGAGGCCTAAAAGAGTAGGCTTATTGCTTCTTAGGTTTATCAATGTTTTCAGTCTAGTATTTCTAGTCTTCGTTCATTTTTTAAAGATAATATTTTTTCATGTTCAGTTCAGGTGACCCTGGTGCAACTCTTATATTGATTCTGGACTTTCTGGTGGGTAGAGAACAAACTTGTATTATTAATAATTCTAAATCACCACTAATACAAATGCGTTTATTCATAGGTTAATGTATAGGCCGCCTACTTAAAAAAACAACAACTACACATAATTTCAATCGGTCTATCTAGCATTAGTATGATAATTAGAATGTACATTGACTCAGCTCCATTTACTGTCGCTTAGCTAATATATGCCAAAGTGTATCCATATTGTTATAGTTTTGTAATAAAGGTGGAGATGGGAATAGTGCAAGGTGAGTTGGGGGGGGGGGGGATAGGCTTATTACCGTATATAAAATACATAGGAAATTTAAGACATACTTTAAAAACATATTGTGCTTGCAAACTCTATTTAAACATAATAATAATAGGTTAACTCTGTAACCCTGTTGAAATTTTAAACAAATAGAATTAAAAATAAGTAAAATTAGAATAATTATTGTTTTTTAAATGAAAAATAAAATAGTTTTTAGGAAGACGTTGGGAGAGGGGGAGATCAATTGTTCCCCTTTGGTTACGCCTATGTTGATTGTGCCTTGTTTTAGGCCTAGGTCGTGGGCATATGTAAATAATATGAAATGGGAAAGCTAACCAACTTCCCAAATCTGGCAGCAAAAAAAAATATATATATAAAGACAACAACACACAAACGTTTTCCCAAATGTAGATGACATTTAAAAAATGTAACAAGGAACAAATACACCACAAATGGACACATAACCCTAGAAGAGCATACCAAAAATGGATAACTAACCACCGGAACATACCAAACATAGACACATAATCACCAGAACATACCAAACATGGACAAATAACCACCAGATCATACCGAACATGGACAAATAACCACCAGAACATACCAAACATGGACAAATAACCTCCGGAACATACCAAAAATGGACAAATAACCACCAGAACATACCAAAAATGACTCTAATAATAACCAACCTATCCAGTCAGGCCTTAAAGAATTATCTTTAGACTTAGGACTGGATACATCCGACTAATACAACATAATGCACCGAAGTCTAGGCATTGGAACCAGTGAACATTGTTCATGTGGGATGTCTCCTGAGAAAACAATATTTGTGCTCCAAGCCTGACCCTCCTAAGCCTTTCTTTACGAAACAGCTTCTGGCCATTGAAGACCTCCGAAAAAAATGTATGGATTTGAGACAGACCTGGAAACCATAGTGCACTATCGCCGTCTTGTTTAAATCCCTCCTTCGACCAATATAGATTACGACAAGAAGAAGGCCTATCCTATGTTGTTTTCGAAAGTCCAATTATATCCAACTATATGCCCATTCTATTTTATTACCACTCCCCATTGTTCTTATTTTCTCTTAAAACGTTTGAAATAATTTTGAAATAATTTTACAGTATTTATTACATTATAACTTTGGGATGCTATTATAAAATTCTGAATCAATTTCACTTAGATACATAGATCTAAGGTTTAAAAAAATGTTTATCTACCCCTTCATGGTTTTTTTCTATAATATCTGAGTGATGAGTGATGTGCCATTTTAATTGCCGATACACATAGATATACTACAATAAAAATAAAAGTGATTTCAAACAAGTAGGCCTATTTTTTAATTGGAAAAGTTTGGGGGGGGGGGGGGTGAAGAGCTTTTTGACATCATATTAGTAGAGAGGCCTGACTTTTTTTGTGATCACTTGTGACGACGGGAAGGGGGGGGGGGGAGGGGTTGAAATCGCGTTTCGTTTTATAGGGACAGCCACTAACTACCTGGCTATGTTAAGAATACAAAAACATTTAAGGGTTTTTCTAACCGTAGATATTATTGTACCTAGAACCTATTTTTTCATAGCATAGGGCCTATTTCATTTTACAAAGGCACTCTTTGCCTGCTGTGTAACCACTTCAATGTAGCTTCCTATTTGTTGTGTTACAGTTTCTTATTATCCTTCATATCTTTCTTTTTCTTGTCTTTGTATACATGCAATAACTGGTCGCCTCGGGTTATACTGCATGACGATTGGTTTATCCAGTCACGTGAAATTAAACAAAATTTCGTCTGATTTCTGGACGTTGACCTTGGAGTTTGAAACTATAAACAAAAAAATGTTGAACTAAGGACTTGCTGTGTTATCTCCCTCTCAATTAGTCACAGTTGTTTCAAATAATCCACGCAAACACGAAGACTTAAAGTAGCGCACGCATATCCTTATAGGGTTAAATATTTTTAGGTCTAAAGTGCCTAATGGAAAATTCCGAGAGAAAGGTAATAGCCATCCCCCACCACAACCTGCCCATTCGTCCATTTTGCAGCTACGCCAATGATAACACATCTTCTTGATATACACTCAACGTTGTTGGTTTACGCTCATGATAACACATCTTCTTGATATACACTCAACGTTGTTGGTTTACGCTCATGATAACACATCTTCTTGATATACACTCAACGTTGTTGGTTTACGCTCATGATAACACATCTTCTTGATATATATATACACTCAACGTTGTTGGTTTACTAATAAAGGATTAAAGTATAGGCTAATAGTGATGTGTGAATATACCTAAGCCCACGACAGGCGCCATAGAAGTTTACAATGGGTACAATAAACAGGCCTACATGTTTATACATGTTTACAAAATAACACAAACAACATATGTTTGCAGTAAAAGAATCAGAAGAAAGGAGTAGACCTAGAAGACTAGCCTAAACTACAATATATAATAATAATAACAGTTATTTATATCGCTCTTCTATCCATGCTATTTTAGCGTGCTCAGTGCGCTTTAGACGATTATTACGTCCTCTAGTCCCAAAACTCCTGCAGGGCGGCAGAGATCGGTCGGTGGCAGTTGGTTTTTGGTTGACAGTCCGGTGAACTAACCGCAGGACCAGCCGGCTCCATAAAATGGTGTAGGCGTAAAACCAATATATAGGCCTATAATAATAGAAAATTATATAGCTTCTTTAGCTATAGATCTATATAGGCATATATGCCCTATGTCTATATAGGTAGATATAGTAATAAGTTTGTTTTAGGGTATACCGTATTGCGTATAGGCAATCGGCACAGGTCCATTTCGTGTATCATTTTGTGATTTCGAAAGCTATAGTTTGACTGGATATGATAATGATTGGATAGGATATGGCATGATATGCCGATATGCTTAGGCTAATATTTTGAAATAATTAAGTGTCAAGTTTTAAATACAAAAATACAATGAAAATTACCTTAAATTTAAATGAAAAAATGTTTAGTTTAAGATGATATTGTTGAATTTCACTTTGTTTCCTCGAATCAGATATAAGCTTAGGCATGTAATATCTTTCTCCGAAAAGAAAATAATATCGGGAAAATCCAATCTTTTTTCTCATAATTGTAAGATGTGCCACATGTAAAATGAGTATAACCTTTGTTTATAAATTTAATAATAAACCGTGCAATATTATTACTGTTAGTTAATGGGTTTAATTTTAATTTTTAAAAAATATTAGACGCAATTAATTGATAATCAAAATGGTCAAAGGGACGCAACTCTAAAAAAAAAAAAAAAGTCTCAAACTTTACACGTCGGACGGGCTTTAACTTTAATCTATAATAAACCACTGTCAAGTGTAGGAAAGGGGTTGTCCATAAATGACTTCACGCACCTAGTGGAGTAAGAATTTTAGGGTGCAGCTATTTGCGACGAAATATGACGAAGAGGAGGAAGGCGTTGAGACAATTTAACAATATGACATCACCTTAAAACATTTGTGCATCAACTTGAACAAGTTTCACTTAGTTCCCCAAAGTAGTTTATTAGGCATAAAAGGCAAATGGTGTTTATTATTAATACTTAGGCTAGTATACGAAAAAAACAATAAAAGTGAATTGAAACATGCTAATTTTAAAATTGTAATATGTTGGGGAAGAGGGGGGGGGGGTGCATCGCTTTGTGACAACATATTGCAAAGGGATTTGAATTTTAGTGGCGACTTATGACAATTGTGGATGGGAGGGGGGGAGGGATAAAAGTGGCGTGACGTACTCTTCAAATATATTGATTATATTGGCTCGGGTTCATAATAGCGACTGTTCAAACAGCGACTGTCAGTTGAGCTACTTCACAATAGCGATTGTTTCAAAACAGCGACTGTCAAAACAGCGACTGTCAAAACAGCGACTGTCAAAACAGCGACTGTCAAAACTGCGACTGTCAAAACAGCGACTGTCAAAACAGCGACTGTCAAAACAGCGACCACGTGATAGCGATTGTAATAAAAGAGCGATTGTCATAACATAACAGCGACTGCTCATTAAATAAATTTCAACCCAAAAGGAAGAGGGATAATTACAAATTATAGTCCCGCCCACTAATTGCGCGCTGACGGTGGATCACTGTGTAGGAACAAATTAAGGAGAAAAGTTATTTTTAGTGCTTACAATTTAGTCTGGCAGCACACTAGCATCACGTGATATTATTTGAGAAAATATATTGCGGATTTTCCGGAAATTTCGAAAATAGTCGCGATTTACAAGGTCTTCGTTTATTTCACAAACTATTTCGTTAATTTCATTAAAACGTTAATAAAATTATTATTTCCTAGATTGGTTTGTTAAAGGTAAGAAAAGGGAGGGTCTTAAAAGTCGAAATGCCAAGCTGATTACGTCGCCCTTGTATAGTCGCTCAAAAGACAGTCGCTGTTTTGACAGTCGTTATCCTGCCCGGATGCCGATTATAGGATTATAAAGCAGTTAGTCTTAGTCAAAACCATAAGAGATTTTGTTTTCAATAAGACGGTCAATAAATTGAAATACGTGGCTTAGATAACAGTCTAATGTCTGTAGTCAGTAGCAGTATTAATAGTCATGAACCTAAACCTGGCACCATGTAAAAAAAAAATAGGACAGTTCAACACGCAATGTATTAGAAGACTAAGTATGGAGTTCAAAAATTGATAAAAAAAAATCTTCCTGAATTAGAATGGGCGATATGGGCTGTGGTAAGTTTCACAAGTTAAAAATGATTTTCCCAAACACAGAAAATAAATAGATCAGCGTAACCATTCATCGAAGAGACTGACTATCAAGCACTCTCAGCAACAGACGACAGAAATTAAGCTACTAATTTCATGTTTTATCAGTACTGATAAATATATTACAAATTACCAAGAACTTATCAAGGTATTTTAATATTCCATTAGATTATTGTGACCTTTTTCAACATTCGACACAGCCAAACAGATCATTAAAGCAAACATTAAAGAAGAGTGGTTAAATGGTTGGGCATTGGGCATAGGCCTAACCGGAAGATGTGTCTTCCCACATATGCCCAAACAAGATGAAAATGACCCGATAACTGCCTTAAAGAGACAAGATCAAATTACCATCTTTCACCTGCGCACAGGATACATAACTCTATACTTGCACCTTAACCGCAACAAAACAGTAAAAGCGGTAACATACCCCCTCTGTAAACACCAAAATGAAACAGTTTCCCATCACCTTTTTGACTGTCCGGCACTACAGGACATACGAAATGTCTACCTGCCCAAAACACCACATCTCTCAAACACTCTATATTCAAACTATGAACAGCTACAAAAAATCTGCAATTTCTTCACCATAACCTCAGGCCGAAGGGCAAGTGCTCAGATGGCTGCTGGAACAGGATGATGTTGATTCAAGACCTACACAAGTATTACTGTCTCTTGATTTCCAAGTTTTAAAATGATTCAATAAACACTTTAAAATGGGAAATGTTTCATTTAAATTATGGGTTTTGTAGGAAGAAACATAAATTAATAATTAATACTAGAGAAGACAAGTCAAAATTATTTGTATGTTATCAATTGACAATAAGCGTGTTAATTAATTTATAACTTGTGTAATTTTTTTGATTACTTTAAATTATTTCCCTTATTCATTAGCGCTAAAACAACCTTCGCGACAAATGATCTCGCCAAAATTGCGAGACCAAAATGTACTGCTTCTCAGAGAAACATGGCTCCATAGATGAAGAGGTCGAGTACTGCCCCTAGGCAACCATACATCCTAACAGAACAGCCATAAAGCTGAGCTCAAAATATAATACAACGATGTTCAGTTGCCAAGAAATCTTCAAACAAAGCGTCGCTGAGTCTGGCAGACCAGCAACAGCAAGGGAAGTACGAAGGAAAGCACACAGCAGGGGACTCTACAGTAGGCCTACAATATCCCTGCATAGTTGACAGTTTCCCTGCAGAACAGTTTTCCTAACCAAATAAATTGGCGAGAACCGTCGTAGATGTCGTCTCTGGCTCTCCAGTCGTTCTATATATAGAGCTTGCAAATAACCCCAACCATTTTTATTATTTTAAAACTATAATAACACCGAATATTGTGGTACAAGTATTGTAAGTAAAATAGAACTACAACCGTATTTTCCAAGCTCATGGAAATATATTGTAAAATGTAAATGGCAAGAGACGCGCCTTAATTTGGTAGTTCAGCTTTTGAACACACCATAACGCAAATAACAAGAACAAAACTTGTTTGGAGTGCCGAGAGAAAGAAACACGAAAATATAGTTATATAAAGACAATAACCTTAGGCCGCACCAATAAGTGAAAGATGTGTGGCTTTTAAAGCTTTGTAATAATAATAAAAATCGTAATTATAGAGAGTAAATTGATGGTTCATGAAGTATCAAAATGGCTGTTGTCTCAAAAATAGGCTACATGTCATAACAAGCAGGATACTAAATGAACAGGCTTACGACTTTATAAATATTTGAAACATAGGACGGATTTTTTGTTTGAAATCATTAAACGTTTAGCCCTCTAAGCTTAAGCTGTAAAGCAAATAGGTGATAGACATTATAGCATACCTAATTGAATTGAGTTTTTCTCTTAGAAAAGTTTACGGTAGTTCTCTAAAAAAAAGAATAATAATAACGGAAATTCCCTATATTTTAGTTGTTGTTGGGTTACTACGCAGTTATATTGATTCAGTGTTAATAGAGGCGTACGTAGCTAGGATGTTAAGAGCCGGCGGACAAGCTATAAAATTGGCCCCGTTTAATGCAAACTCTTCTGGTTATAACGTTGTAAGGATCATTTTGGTGGCCATTTACACATGTATCCTTCTGCCCCCCTCCCTCTTTTAGCAACGCCCCTGGTTCGCACTTGTTAAAGCTTTTTTTTTTCTTTTTTTTTTCCCTGTTGTTTAATGTTCTGACTTAGCTTATTTGGCTTGTTTTAACCCGTTTTATTCAACATTGACTTGGCTATTTTATTTTCTTAAAAATAAAATGCATGCCCACATGTATCAAGCATATCTAAACATGACATTTGATATCCGCTTCCTTAACGATAATTCGTGATGTAAAATAAAAAACATTACTAAAAAAACATAGCGGTCAGTTTTAATGAAGTGTCAGTTGGTGCCTGGTAGCGTAAATAGGGAAAATTGTTTTGATTGTCACCTGAATGGAGTATGTTAGTTGTTTCTATTTTTTTTTTTGTTGAAACGCTAACTTAAAAGAAATTAACACAGGATGTGTTTGTTCAAATTATTGCGTTTCTGAAATTGAAACTTTAGTCCATTGATAATTTTTGACAACTTTTTTTAGCATAGGCCAGGTTATTTTAAAGTAGGCCTAATACTCTAGCACAACTCATTATTTTGGTTTCCTGTGCAGACCCTCCGGCCTCTAGTTATACTACTGTCTGGTGTCCTAGGGCACTTCTGTTCCCATAGGCCTCAACGCCGGCGAAGTGTGGAAACCACCGACACGCTTACATTAAGAGCACACCGGTGGGACACTGGTGAGATCTCATGTTGCGCGCCCGAGGACCATTGCACTACCGAGATGCTCCGTGAAGCCAATGTAAGTGGGGGCGGGGCTAATAGTGTAAAGATATGGTTAAAGAAAGTGGGAAAATAGTAAACGGTGGAGTAAGAGTGCATGGTAGGGGCACTATAGTAAACTTAGTCTGAACCACTGATCTATAAATAGAATGGATTGTGCACGGAAACTATATTATTGAAGCCAAAATTAAAAGGCTTTCGCGTGACTTTCACTTAGCTATAAAGTTTGATTTCCTAAACGTTGACCTATAAATACATTTTAAGTTACTTAGACATCCCTTTCATCTTATGAGATTTGTTATAATTATAGTTACGGTATAGGTGGTTTATTTCTATAAATTGCTTATAGGGATAAGTGAATAGTGTGAATACTGTAATCAATTCTAGCCTCAATTTGGGCATACAAAGTTATTATCCATTCTTTTTATAGATCAGTGGTCTGAACTTGCGCACAATTTCTACCTGGACTCTAAAGTCACTTTACTCCGGACTGTATAATTAATAAGCTTAAATTTTGAATATCATAAAATGACCATTAATTAATCTCTAAATAAACAGGTAGAAAATGTAATAGGCCTACAATTGTTTGTAAATATAATAAAGTGAAGGCTATCAAAATGTATAAATCTGTTTACTTTAAATAACTGTCTTTGGAATTGTTTTCATTGCATGCGAAACTTTGGTTTTAAAATCTTCCCTAAAATCTAACCCCAACCTTCTTGAATAAACGTACGCCTGAATAAACCTACGCCTATGTTCATTTATAAAAAAAAAATATTGACTATACTATCAGTGAAAATATTGAGGAAAAAAAACAAAAGTATAAACATCTGTTAACAGATGTTGCTTAGTTTTTTTATGAAACTGCTGTTGTTGTTTTTTAATGACTGTTTGTCATAAACCCTAAATGAATTGTTCGTTTCTATAAATTCTAAGCACCAAGTGCAAAAACCAGAGATATTGTAACTTAACTGTTATAGAAAATGCCTTTAACGATAGCTTCGGGTGAACAAATTATCACCAAGACGCACACGACGCAAACCCATTTAGGCTAATTAACCATATTTACAAAAAAGATATCTTCTCCCAACCAAACTCACCACACGATTGTTCTACTTTTCATCCGCTGCGTTCCACTCTAGTGTTTCCACATAACAATAAAAATCGCACACGTTAATAATTTTTCAGGATGCACTGATCTCTAAAAGAATGGATTAGGCTCGGAAGTAACATTCTTGAGGAAATTTCCGCCATTTTGTTTATACTGTCACTGATCAATATATATATAATTACCGTGAGTTTGTTTATTTATTTAGATGTTTGTTTCTGTTCTATATTCTCCTAAGCCGTTTGACTAATCGGGTTAAAAGTTAAATGTATAAATTGGAAACGTCCTCCAAAATAAAGTTATATTTTTTAAACAATTTTGCTTTATTCGTTAATTTTATTTTTTTTTAAACTTAGACCTATTACTAATCACCGTATGTTAATGTTATACAATGGGCGCAGTTTCCAAATGATGTCCCTTTAAATTGCTTTCAAATTTAGTGTGTGTTCGGGACCGGGTTTTTTCCGTACTGCGAAATATTGCTGTCTACTTTTTTTATTATTAACTTTTTTATTGTTTGGTATTTGTTTTCTTTTTATCGTATTATTGTTAGTTTTATATTATTAATAAAAAGTCAGAAGCTTGACAGCAACAATCCATTTGAATACCGGTATTGTGTAAAATGGCAGCAACATAGATTCCGTTCCGATCTATTTATAGATCAGTGGCACACTAAGTTTTAGACACAATTTTGTTTATATCGGTAAGTGCAGTGGAAATTTTTAGTTTTTCCTTTCTTTTATAGATCAGTGCTTTTCTTCACTTTGCTCAAACTAATTTATTAAGAAGGCGCAATCCATTCTTTTTATAGATCAGTGGTGAGGATGTTAGTGTCAAAATCCCACAGGAAGTGGCCTAAAATTCCCAAATTATTTTGGTTTTGTCTTTTTAAAGATTGGCCAATGAGATTTTTTTTTAAATGAATATCTTTGTCTAATTTTATCTTAAATCAGTTCCTTGTCTTCTTTTTTTAGAATTTTAAACAAGGTTTTATTTTTTTTTCCGACTCTGCTTTTGTTTCCCTTTTAGTTCGCTTTGATACATATTTTAATGTAACCTTTCCTTGAAATTCCTTCTATGTTAAGAAATGAGCGTGCACCACAAATTGCGTGGGCCTACACTACATTAATTAACACATGTGTATCCAGCTCTTATGGGCAGTAGTTGGAGATAAGTAAAGCAACTGGTCAGACAATCCCCTTGAATATAAACATATTTTTTTTTCTAAAGTGAAAAAAATCCACACTATTTAGGCCTATAATATAACGATTAGGCAAGCATTTTTGGCATTTTCCCTCATTATGCCCAATATATTTATGCCTAAAATATCATATTGCCATTTATAATTGATGTTTTTTTTTTCGACGTAAATTTAACACTTTTAAAGTTTTATATCCAGATTTTTATTTTGTATAGGAGTATAAGCTTAAATATCTTTGCCTGATGAAATTTTGGAAATCGTCGATGAAAATGTGGAGGGCATGGAATTATCAAACTTTCAGTCTTTAACCACACATACTAATTTTAATAGCTGATTTTATTGACGACAAAAATTCGTGTTTTTGAATCTCAAATAGTCATGTTTGCAATCGGGTTTAAAACATTAGGCCGCTAATAGTGCGTCAAAGTTGGCATGTCTGGATTAACAAGACCTTATATTATTTGACGCAACGTGTGGGCTGAGAAACGTGCGGAAAAAAGTCGTTATTATAGTAGCCATGTTGCAAGATTATTATTCCTTTATTGAAATTTCGTTTTACACAACGAATAAGAACCAAATAGCTAATGATTTGAAACTGAAAAACACAGCAGCAATATAAAATAAAGGCATTAAAGTCATGTAAAACCCTTATTTAGGCCTATGTTCGAAAATGATCAACTATAAACAATTTAAGACAGACACGGTGTTTGTGACATCCTGATTTCTCTTTGTGTGAGATACAATTTCAGCATATTGAATTTACGAAACTTTACTTGAAATTTGATGTGAAACTGGTACACCCCCCCCCCCCCCCCCCACCAGGGCAAACATTCAAACGTGATTAATGTCATTCGAAATTTAACCAATAATTGATTGAAAACGAATTTTTTTGTAAATGAGGAAATAGTAGCCTAGTTGTTGGTATTCCCATGGACGGCCATGGCTTTGAATTTATTTCAGAATTATCTCCCATTGCTTTCTCATTGACAAAATATGCATTTCCTTCAAAATTAGAAACTGGCCCTTTATGGACAACATTGAATTAAAGACAGACAACTAAGCTTAAAATAACAATCGCATGGAATATAAAACAACAACAAAAGAAAAACAACTGTAGGTCTACTCTTTAGTTCAAAAAGCCTATGTGGCACATGGCGTTCTGACTTAACCTACACTGACTACCGAATACAAGCCCAATGAACTAAGGCTTAATTTATGAAAATAATCGATCTTCAAATACAAACAAAAATAAAAAATTCCCGTTTATGTACAATTGTAACAATAAAATTATAGAAAAAAATGACCATAATCTTTGTTTACCTAATAGTAATAGGCCTCCAAACACAGCACTTCTTGCGTTTTCTGGTAAAATGTAAATTTTGGAATTCCCGATATGAACTGGCAGCTAAATTTAGACATCGCAAATAACAACAACCCTGAAACAACTAAGTAGTAGTAGAGCATTTTAACTAAGTGTTCTTTTTCTTCTTTCAGCCACGCTGTGGTAGTTTGTTCTCGTGCAGCCAATGAATTATAATGTCTTTCTACTATGTGTTGCAGTGGATAATGATTAGCCTAGTTTTTATCAAGCATGAAGTGATCTAGCCTACTGTTATTCATGAGGATGGAGCCAATGTCTGCGAGTTTAAGTGTTGGATTTATTTTAACAAGTTTTAATTATACTATTAAAATATATTTGTAAATAAATACCCATCTATCATACGAGGCATGCAACCAGTACAGCCCAATAGGGGTTTCTACGGTTTCTATCCTGCCTTCATTCAAGTCTAGGACTAAAAGGAAGCTCTAAAGATTGCTGAATACTGAATAACTTATTTGTGGCTAATGAAATATGAATAGATAATCATTGTCTCACTGTTCAAAGTTTAAAAACTACATTTATACATCAACTTTATTTAAATTCTCTGATTGTTGGGATGAAGATGGAATTTGTTTTTTTAGTTTTAGGGCTAAGCTAAGCGGAATACCATTATTCTGACTGTTCAAAATGTGCACTAATCATAATATATATCTATATAATTAATACAAGAAACACATTTACCCATTATACTATACCAAACACTGTTCAAACAGTTTCAGGGTATCAAAACAAGGAGCCAGAAGACGAAAATTATGGTCGGAAAAATCTCGACAATTTAAATAATGGATAAAATAACATACCCCGGTACAAGATAAAGATTTTGAGAAACGAAAGAAAGAAAGAGGGATAGTGATTTCAATGAATAACTCTACAGCCCTACAGGATTCAGATTTTATAATCTTGCTTTTATTTGGGCATTGAATCAGAGGAAGAAAATAAAACAGAATTTGATATTATTGGCTTATTTTACTTACAGAAAACAAGAAGCATGATGTTTAACCACAATAGCTTGCAACTGCCGCCTATAAAAACTATATTTTAATAGTAAGAGAAATATAAATATTTCCCAATTATTTTAATTGAATATCTGATTCTGATTGAACAACTGTTTCTTTCTGATACTAACAACAGACTTTATCTTATATGTTAAAACACTACTTCTAAACAGAATATAATTATATCCTATATAATGTAAACTAAGGAAGTAACAGCATGTACTATAGTAGTTGATCTATTAGTTGTTTGCTACCCTTTGGCTTGAAAATATAATTGCCATTACTGCAGTGTATAAAATAGCTTAACTTTTAACCAGATGCATCTAATATAAAATATATAGATGTCAGATAAATAAACAGGGGCACAATTTCTGTTTTTTTTATAGGCACTATACATCACCCCCCCCCCCCCCCCCCATTCCTATTTATGCTATTAGGCTTTCATGTGCAGCAAAATGCCTGATAAAGATTACGGTATTTAATACTTTTACTTTAAAATCTCAAGTTTTCAAACAAATTCATAAAACCTTGTGAAATCCTTCCTTTTGACATTGTCTATATGTGCGCCTAGATTATTACATACCAGTATTTATACATAATGCAACATGTATTGGAGCATTTATTCAAATAACAAACATCATTTCTCCAATTACATATGATATGAGCGAGGAAATGAAAAGAGAAATCATTTTTTAAATATTTACACAATGATTATTTTATTGCCAAAACATTGGTTGAAAAAACAGAATAACTAAAATCGATTAGCAGACCTGGAGGCGATGGTCCGCATCTGACCATACACTTTGCTGGGTGCACTTCCTGTAAATAAAGTTAATGAGTTAATGTTAAGAGAGTAATTAAATTACATCAATTTATGAACAAAACCTGCTTGGTAAAGATGGTAGATCTATATCAAATGTGTAAACATGAAGCTGACATATCAATTATCATGCTACACAAATTCAATGACATTAGTAAGATCAGATAATAATTCATAACACTAAAAGATTGTAATTGTAATTATTGCCAGTGATAGTGAACGTTGAAGTTTTAAAAAAATTCTTGTCTAAACAGTTAAGGCAAATTGAATGAATAGTTTTGTCGTCTATAATGACTTCTGTGCTAAGTTACTATTGGCTCTTCACTCTCTAAGGGTTTCCAATATTAAGTTAAATAGGGCTCAGAATTAGAGTCTAATCGCCAATTGCCCCGGACAGTCACCTCAGTCAAATATCCAGTTTTTCAGCACTATTAGCAAATAATTTGCATCAAAAAGTTAAAAATGAGAAAACACGTTATATTTTATTTCAATAAATATCCTAACTTTTAATATTGAATTGGTACTAGGTGAAAATTTTCTACTCGATTAGTCTATACTCAAAATTACAAATGGCTTACTGCCCACCAATATTTAAAACATTGTTTTTGACTCACTAAGAATAAATCTACAAATGGCTCACTACTCATCAAGAATAAAGCTACCAATAGCTAACTACACACCAAGAATTTAAGAATATAACATGTTTTAACTCACCAAGAATCAAGTTACAGATGGCTCTTCTTGCAATTTGAATATTTTGATATGATCCAAGAATATGAATTTTACTGGGGACAAGGAAATGGTTGTACAATATTTTTGACTGCCACATGAGAATACAAAAGTGCATGCTTGTAAATAGTTTAGCCTTGAAACCATAAGAGATTTTAAACAAAAGTTATTAACAATAAGAGTATCAGGCAAAACTAATTACATATATATACAATGACAAAAATTCTATGATTGATTTTCTGGATTAGAATTGCAGCCCTGCCCTCTGTAGGCAAAGCTAAAATGTTCTTTGTACCTCTGGCATATAGGCCGCAAGTTATTAAAACAGTTTTTTTAAGTTACATTTCAAATTAATTTTTTTATATTTATGTTACACTTGTAAAACAGTGGGAAACATTTTGCTAGAATAACACATAACATGCTGTCACTTTTCTAGAAAAAAAGACCAAACATACCTGTCCGCCAAAACTATCCTTGTGGTTGTCACATTTTCTATCGTGAACTTGGTCTTTCCATTCTTACCGGCTAGTCGACCTATTGCTCTTGCAAGGTGATCTCCCTTTAAAGGTTTCACTATGAAATTCAAATCAAAATGACTTTAAAATGTGTTAGTTAATATTTTAACACCAACTATATGATTAAATAGTAACTCGATGTTTAACATTCTTTTATTCAAATTAATTCAGTATTATAAGAAACAAATAGTCTACATTTGTTTGTTTTTTTAATAATATGAATTTCTACAACAGTATAAGTAAATAAATGTGTGCTATAGTACAGGGGTTCGGCAACCTACGGAACATGTACCAGACTTGAAACGCAGAGCGATTTTCAATGGCACGAGGAAGATCCGCAATAAAGCAATCAAGTCTTTTCTACAAGAAAAGAGCAGGATGACTTTTAGGCTGTTGGCATGCTGAACGAATTAGAAATCCTACTTTGGCAAAGTCTTATCAAAGGTTACCAAGCCCTGCTTTAATATATGTAATTTTAATTAGGTACTTATTGCTAACAACAAATCACAGGCATGGCTCAACCATGATAGTTGTATTTCATTTTTTTGCAAACCTAATTAAATTAATAAATATTATTATATTAATGACCAACTGAATAGCTTTTCATTCCAGGCACGCAAACTGTCATAAAATGTGTTTTTAGTATCCGAATAATAATAATAAAATCATCTATACAAAACATTAAACATAACTTTCAAGTACTGATAATTAGATCCATAATAAATATTGTAAAGATATCCTTGGTGTTGAAAAGAAAAAAGTGTGTATATGGGGGGGGGGGGGGTAATCTGAACAAGGTTATGCGGGCCTGTAAACCTCAGACATCAATATTTTACCCCCCCCCCCCCATATCCATAAAAAATGTGTAACAGGGTAGCTAACTTATTCCAGTGAAGACTCAATCACTAAATGACTATCATAATAATAGGCCTATTGAGAATAATAATTTCTTATGTAGGCTACTTGTTATTATTTAAATGCTTCAGGTAAATTCCTAAATATTTTATATTCAGCCAATTTGTATCTAGAACATAGATCTATATCTAATCAGATAATTTGGCATTGGGTGCTAGTGCGCACTAGACTGAAAATCGTCCACGACTAGCAACATAAATAAGCTACACCTGTTTTTCGAGAATAACAAATGTCATTACAATATGTTCTGCTCTTTGTCTACGGGGTATTTTCTAATATTGTTTTTATTTGTACGCATATGCCTACAATTTAATAATTCATAAAATCAAGTAAATCTTTTTTTAAAAAGTCGATAATGATATCGGCTGACGTCGTGAAAGACTATTTCTGTGTGCTATGCTTCAATTACGCTAAATAGGACTACTCGATATAAAATAGCGTCTTAATTGTGACTGTCACCATTTTCTTTTCAACTGATAGAAAAATTACCTTTTTTGGTCACAAAAATAGGGCCTATGATCTTTAATATAAGCCTACGCTTGTAGTCATTTGAGAATTGCTCTTTTAAATTAAAGAATGTAAGCTTTCTACTCATTTAATTTAAGCTAGTGTTTAGAATTTGAATAAAACTGCGGATTGCGTCTGCTACAAAAAATTCAGAACATTGCAGGAACCCTGTTTACGGTTCCTAGTGCCTTGCCTAACAGTAGCAGACACCAAACTGTGGGGAGGGAGGGAGAGAAAGAGGATAAAAGGCTAGATACCATCTTCACCAGACACAAAGCAAGACAGGATAGGCTTGAGACGAGATAGGCTTGGCACTTGAACTAATTTACACACGGGAGGTGGGGATGTTGCAAGAATAAGCTGAATTAGCGACTTGCGTTGGAGAAGGAAAAAAAAAGGGTCAGCTCAATTTTTTAAACAAATTGTCTAAATTAACAAATTCCAAAACTTTTCCATGACGTTATCAAAATGAAATTTTCAAAAACTTTTCCAAAATTCCATGACGAACCCTGCATATTAGCACTTAAATGTTTGGGTTTTTTTGGGGGAAAAAGTAATTTGAGATGTATAATTTCTGGCAACAACGGGATGTGATGCCCTTAATTGGAAACTTGTGTAGAAAAAATATTGCCACCGGTTTTGAATCCTAACCTGGTTCTTATTTTTACAAAATTGTTAACTATAGGGTTTATTGGGGGTCATGCTTTGTTCCTCTATAAAACATACCTTCATGGGATTGCCTACTTTAGCTATTCTACATCTTATCACTTAAGACTTATTGAAATTAAATTACTTTTTTAAATAAATACACTTTTTTTTTAAATCTCAAAATGTGAAAAACAAAATGTAATACTAATACTATGTAAGTATTCACTACCAAAATTAACCATTAACTCCATTTTGAAAAAAACAAAAACCTTCAGTTGGCCTTTAATCTTTCGCTACATACAACTTCATTTAGAATGCACTTCAAATTTATCCCACAGTCCATTGAGCCAGCCAGCACATGGGAAATAAAATGAACTATTTAAATTTTTTTTTTACATATATAGCTTACCGTCAGTGACATCAAAGGTTTCTAAATACAGATGATCCAAACGTAACAGTGCAAGTGCATCCTGTAAAAAAAAAAAGAAAAAGTAAATAAAATCACACAGGTCTGTGCCTTGATTTAAGAACACTACTTATGTTGGACAGAAATGGGTAAAAGCAGGAATTGGCGCAATAAAATAGGTTGTCAATTTGTGTATTCTAATATTTCTTTGCATTCTTCTTAAAGCTGGTAAACTTCAATAATTAACTAAATAAACATAACATTTTACTTTTCAACAAAATAGATGAAACACGCACTAAGAATATGAGAAGTTTCTGAATATATTTATAAAATATATACATTTTGTATCAAATTAGGTGAAAGTTAGTAACAAAGACAAAAGCTTTAGATATGATTCATTTTTCTTGATAAGTGAAGTATACTCAACTTTTCAATGTATTTTTTATCTTATAAAATTTCAATCCACTAATAAATCCCTTGGTGTACTGCTTTGGTATACTCTATAAGTATAAGCTTACAATGAATTTAGGGTTTATCCTGGTTTTATTGGAAGCCCAACCTATTTTCTAGCGAAGGAAAATAAAAAATAATTTCAAAAAACTTACATCTACTTCAAAGCCCAGTATGAATGCCTTAACGAAGTCTTCGGCTCTCTGCAATGCACCGATATCATCTGTTTCTTTGCCAGCCTGATTAAATAAACGAGATTGGTCACCGTTGGTCATTGGGTAATTAATTGTGACAAAACAAAAACAAATAAAACTTAGAGCAAGGGAACAGCAACAACAAGTTTTTTTTAAATATAAATGTACACAGAAATAGTGATATAAACAAATAAATCTAGGAAAACAAAAGTGTTTTTGTTGAATTTCATTAATTTGATGATGATAAATTAAAAATGAGAAAGATTTAAACATTTTCTTGTATGTCTACCTCAACCTTTCCCACTTCCAAAACTTTTCCCAAGCATCTCAAGTGTTTTTTTTTACAATATTCTTGTATGTTCTATAAATCTATAGGATTTATTCCAGGGTCTAGTTGGAGTCCCTGAGTCAACTTAGCTCTGATGGGTACCTGACTTTAGTTGGCTGGCCACACAATCCCCAAGTATGCCATGGCCACAGAAACTGGTGAATGCTGTTTCGCCGGCCCTATGATCAACTTGGTCCGACAGGATTACTTTCTATAAAGACAACTATTGTGTAATCTATGAGATAAGTCTTCAGATCTTGTCCAATCTGCCTCTTTCAGTTTCCTTGCCTTGTAGGTATGATTGTAACATTTTAAAACATTGAAGATTTTATTGCTTTGCACAGAAAGGTAATAAGAACTCATCACACTGCACATAGGCAAAATGTGAGTGATAATGTTGTGATCTGAAACAGAGGGTTGGAACTATGTTCTTTGAGACCAATGTAAACAGCAGAAAAGGAAAAGGGGACCCTGTAAAACATTTTAAAATAATCTATGATATTGTTTACCATGGCCAAACTACAGACAACCAAGAGCTCTGGCCTATATAAAAATACATTACCTTAATTTCAACAACTCTCTTTTTTGAAATGAATCGTATGTTTAGTTTTAAGTTTTCTACGATGGGTGTGAATATTTTCAGCCAATCTTTTTGCAGAGGTGTGTATCGATGTGGGGGGACTGGTATTTTGCGTATTTCTTTCTTTGTTGTCTGTCAGGAATAAAAAGGAATAATTAATTATAGCACAAGTTTAGACTATTGTATCTCTCATATATTCACTGAATGGCCTACAATTAAAGTTAACAGAGTTTTCGCTTTTCCTGAAAAACTAATTTAAGAGTTGTCAAAACAAAACAAAATTTTAACCATTAAGAATTAAGACGTCAGTAATTAAAAAGAAATAATACAGACAAATTGAATTATGCCTGATATATATTTAGTAATTTATAAACTAATAAAACTCCCATGAACTGCACCAAAAGGGCCTATTCAATATACCATATTTTTCTTCTTTAAAACCAATTATCGACATTATCGTTAGACTCTGAGCCGTTAGTAAGATTGAATCCAATAGCCTACATTTTTTCCCCTTTGTTTTATTTTTTTATGAATGCCTAAATGATAAATGCCTTTAAATGGGGTTGTTTCTATACAAGACTTAATAAGACAACCTATAGACCTATAGTCTAGAGCATAGGTTCTCAACCTTTTTCGGCTCACCGCCCCCTTTTACAAATTTTTTCCGCTCACCGCCCCCAACTTTATTTTAGCGCCCACTCTCCCCCCCCCCCCCCTTCGGCCCATCTGGACTGTAGTTTCCGCAATTTTTTTTAAGGCGGGCTATACTTTTTGTGGGATTAATTATCTTTAAAGAAAACTGAAAAGGAAACTTATTGTAAGAATTAATAGATAGAAAATTGCCTTAACAAAAAGTTTCAATAAATCAATATTAATGTGAATCGTTTGGCTGATGTGTTGCTAGCAATTTGTCTATTTTTGTTTCAATTTTGGTTCCAAAAACCTTAGATCTAATAATCAGTAATATTTATTATATTACAAATTATAAAACAGAACTTGTTCGGCATCACTATTGAATCAAATGTGGAAACATTTTTTTGTTAAAGGGAGATAATTAGCCCAATTTGTTTTTTTAAGCTAAATTTCTTTCTTTTTTTCTTTTATAAAAAATAAGTGGCTTACAATTTATAACTTTGAAATGATCAAACTGTAAAAGTATTTGAAAATTATATAAATATTATATGACTAAAGAATATATATGTATATTTTCAAGCATTACAATAACTACCCAGTTTGTACAATTACTACTTATCTCTACCGCTTAACATTATTGGGGAATATCTCAAAATGGTATAAAACACAATAAGGACATCTCGGTTAAACTGAGATCAAAATATCATTAATATTTTAGGGCGACAGTCCGGTGAACCAACCACAGGACCAGCCGGCCGCACACCATACTTGCCAAATAGAGACCCCCACTTCATCGAAAAGTCACCTCGATTCATATTTCTTATTAATATAATAACCACTTGCACTAGCGTTTACATCACATTTCATCCTCCAAAAAATAATCGATTCAAATAGCTGAGGTGTTAAGATATATTTGGTACGTTTGTACCGCCCACTTGCCCTTCACCGCCCCCCAATCGCCCACCGGGAATGTCAGCGCCCCCCTAAAGCTTCCCACCGCCCCCTGGGGGGCGATATCGCCCCCGTTGAGAACCTATAGTCTAGAGCAGGGGTCTCCAAACTTTTCAGCCCGAGGGCCGCATTAACTATCAAACAGCAGCTCGCGGGCCAACTACACACTCAAGACCCCCCCTCCCCCCCCCCCCCCCCCCAAAATAAAAAAAGAATCAAAACATGGATGTTGTTTTTAATTATTTATGCAATATTACTGTATTCCGTTATTATTTAATAACACA
The DNA here is from genome assembly GCA_949126835.1 of Anisus vortex. Classification (NCBI taxonomy): domain Eukaryota; kingdom Metazoa; phylum Mollusca; class Gastropoda; family Planorbidae; genus Anisus; species Anisus vortex. The sequence continues at coordinate 8,233,278 of OX421495.1, forward strand.
TTGGTGCACTACACGTGAACACCTGTATTAGTGGGAATGGTGAAATTGTTTCCTGGATGCCAAAATAGCAGACATTTCTTGCTTTAGATTTGATGTCCCTAACATCAACATTGACCTCAGATTATCATCGGACAAGTTTGTTCTCAAATAGTTCCTTACGTATTTCATTCTTGAAAATGTTTGTTCACACAGGTATGTTGTTCCAAAGAATGAAAGGTACCTTGATGCATACTTTTTGATATTAGGAAAGTCTTCCTTGGGCAAAAGCTGGTAAAAACCCACCAGTCCTTCTTTGAAATTATCCCTAAGGAGGTCATTTGCTTGCAACGCAGTGACCTCCAGCTGCAGTTCATCTGGGCAACTGGCCACGCCTACTTCAAAAGGGTTTTGAAACAGTCTCAGAAACCCGATTCTAAAACTGAGCTGGACGTCTTTGATGATCTCGCATGCAAATGTCCCAAATGACGCGGGGAACTCAGCTGTTTCTTCAGCCATGTACTGTTGAAAGTGCGTCAAGTTGTTGGCCTGAACTTGTTCTAAAAACAAGATAAATTTGGACCTGAGGGCCTTTACGTGGGTGCATAGATCAGAAACTATTTTTTTATCACCTTGTAGTTTTAGGTTCAGAAAATTTTAATGACTAGTTATGTCTGCACCAAAGGCCTATTTCCATACCCACACTTCATCAGACAGTTATAGCTGTGGCTTGCCTTTACTTTCCAGGAACTCACCTATTTCCTTTCTTAACTTAAATACTCTGCTCAGAACTTTCTCACAACTTAGCCATCTTACTGCTGTGTAATACGTAAATCTTTCAATTCTGTGTCTGTATCTTTCAACATATCTCTGGACTGCTATGACTGAGCCCATGTGACCTTATTAAATTGACTATCTTCACCACAGGATTCAGTTCACTGCTATTTGCCATGTATTTAGCACACAAAGCTTGCTGGTGAATAATACAATGTATGAACATTGTTTGTGGAATTTTTTTTTCATTCCACATCTGCTTCACTTGTCCAACCACGCCTTTCTTTATGCCACTCATGTTCTTTCCTCCGCCAACAATCAGGCAACTGAGGTTAGTCCAGTCCAAGTTATAATATGTAAATGTTTTTTTCAACTCACTAAATATATCGTCTCCGGTAACAGTGTCATACATGCTGTTTAGGGAAACCAGCTCTTGTGTTATGTTCATATCTTCATCCACATTTCTAATGAAGTCAAGCATTTGAGAGGTGGAACAGCTGTCCAGCGATTCATCCAATTGAATTGAAAAATTGCAAAACTTGCTTGCATTTGATTCACAATATTTTCACCCATATCTGCAACACGGCGGGCATTTATATTTTCACCCAAAGCTACATTTTAAAATTGTTTTGACTTTTCTGGGTAAAGTTCCTCAGCCACCTCCAACAAACATTCCTTCACTACTTCACCATCTGTAAACGGTTTGCCACTTTTCGCCAGGACGTAAGCAACTTTCTAACTGGCCTTAGTTATTCGTTTTCATTTGAGGATTTACTGAACACTGTCCTCTGAGATGTGAGTTGATTTTGTAATTTAGCAAATTTTTCTGCACGGCCTTCACCCTCCAAATGTGCACATTTCTCCTGATGTTTGCTTTGATGATGACGGCGCAGGTTGTATTCTTTCATCCCAGTCACAGTTTCGTTGCAAATCACACACAATGATTTCTCGCCGGATCTGATGAAGAAGTATTTCAAACTCCATTCATCGACAGGCAAAATGTGATCAGAATAATTAAGTCTTGATCAAGCAGAAAACCTTTTAAAACTCCTACTCTAAAATTTCAGTAAAGCCTAGTTAAAAAAAAAACAAGTTATAATAAACTCTGTGACCTATTTATCCCCCCCCCCCTTTTTTGTTTGTTTTATCAACTGCATCCACTCGCACCTTTCCCCTTCCCCACCTCTTTTTTGTTCTTGCGAAAACAAGAGATCTAAAAATAAAAATAAAAAATACCAATGAATTATTGTTTTATTCTTGGAAACAAATGTCTTTGTTAATATATTTTCGAAATCTACTTTAACTTTAATTAGTAGGCCAACAATGCTTCGCGCCCATGGCTAATTTCATTGGTGCAACAAAGGAGTTATGTAACTTAGGCGGAAATTGACCTAAATCTACAGCGCGAAAATTTTAGACCGCTCTTAATTTCAAAGTAGTTTATTCATCATCATCATCTATCCTTTGGGTTCCTTGTGGAACATAGGACCTCAGTCAAAGCATGAACGCATATAATTTTCATTCGAGACTCTGCACGGTCTCTTACAAGTCTTCTTGGTGGGAACAAAAGGCGTGCATGCGTGGCCTTGAACTAGAAACATTGTTCGCGTTTAATAAGTGTGCCCAATTTGAGAGTAGGGGAAACAACTTTTCACCCCCCCCCCTCCTTTTCCCCCTTTATACTATTTGCTGACCATTTGTCTCCCTTTAGTCCTTCCTACTTTACACTATTTGTCTTTCCTCCCAAACTCGCATTGTTTTTGTCTCAATTCTTTCCAGTTGAAAAGCAGAAATAATAAGCAGCGAATAAGGTTTTGCATTGCAGTGATCTGTTGGAAAACATAATTTACGCACTACTGAGCGCCTCAATTTAAATTCGGTAAAAACAACGACCACGTAAGTGGCGGCTGAACTTGGCAGGATAAAGGTAAAATTCCGTAATTTTTGTCCGTAGATAAAAAGGACTCCACGGGCCGCATGAGAGGAGCTCGGGGGCCGCATGCGGCCCGCGGGCCGTAGTTTGGAGACCCCTGGTCTAGAGGCTAACCATGACTTTTATAAAAAAAAATGATTCTAATGCTAACAGAGTTGGCAAGATATTTGATGAACGGATTTACACACACACAAAAGCGCCACAGAAAGTGTAGGCTAACAATCTGTTTCTGTTTGTATGTAGGCCTATATTATTAATTATTATTATTACTATACTATATTAAATAATATTATGTATGACTCTATGACTCCTATGACATAGCCGGCTATGAATGGCTACGCCGGTAGGCCTACTAAATTAAACTTAGTAAGACTACTAAGACTTAGTACTTTCAGCATCTATGAAATAATGAAATCTATGGTATTATTAATTATTAACAAAACAAAAGTAAAACTAGAAGTAGTAACTAAGTAGGCCTATTACTGGCTATTAGTATTATTAGTAAATACTAAAAGTTTACTAAAAGTTAGTAAAAGTTTAAGTAAAGACTTTAAAGAAAAGAGTAATGAGTAAAGTCAAAGTAGGCTACTAATTAGAAGTCAAGTCCACTATCACTTACAGTTGTTGTTAAAGCCTTCAAAGGCTGAAAATGTGGTATTTTAGTAGATGGAATCGAGATGTCACTAGTATCCATTTCTGGTTGTTGTCTTTTTCTCGATTTTACTTTAGGTTGAACGAATTCCTCTTCTACGGCATGCTCCTTATTTTCAGTCTCCATTTTTGTTTACGATACAATACTAATGGTACATTCGCTGAAGTGGGAAAGTCGGAAACTCGGAAATTCCGAGTAGGAATAAGTAAAAATAGTGATCCGTATTCTGACACTGTGCATTTTAAAACTGTTGGTTTTATCGATGCGTCATTAGCAACCTTGAAATTTTTTTTTTTTTTAAAGATTTGTTAAAATTATAAATAAAGAAAAATATTATGTACATTGCTCTTTCAAATTAAAAAAAATCATTTTAAATAAAATTATGTTTCAAAATAGAGTAAAAAATATGTTTGCATTATAAGCACTGATCTATATATTATTATGAAATATAAGTTCTTCGGCTTATAAGTTACGTTTAAGATAAAATCACTTATCTATATGATATATGAGTTGAAAAGCCGTAACTAAGTGGACGTCCATTAATTACGTCAACCAAATAGGGGGGAGGGGGTCTGAAAAAGTTTGACAATTGTCGACATAGGGGAAAGGGGAGGTCAAGAAAATTTGACATCAACAATGTTACTTTTTATTACCTAAAAAATGATACAAATTTATTACACAATTCTACATGTGTCCTAACATGCCTAGCATGGCCACTCTCCTTCGCTAACGACGTCTACGGTGGCTTGGTCATGTTTCCAGGATGGAGGATGGGCGAATCCCAAAAGACCTGCTATATGCCGAGCTCGCTGAGGGCAAGAGAGCTACTGGACGCCCCCTAACTCAAGTTCAAGGACTTCTTATAAGTTTACAGACGTTCCTTCTAGATAGAAGATTATTACGTCCACTAGGCCCAAAACTCCTGCAGGGCGACAGGGATCCGCCGGTGGCAGGGCTAGAACCCGCGACCTGTCAGTTGGTTTTTTTTTTGGTTGACAGTCCGGTGATCTAACCGCTGGACCAGCCGGCTTCACGACGTCTGCAAACGTGACCTAAAGGCTATAGATGTAGAGGTCGGAAACTGAGAGAACCTTGCTCAGCACAGAAATAGTTGGAGAGGCACCTTACACACCGGTATAAATGCGGCAGAGGGCAAACTTCGCCTTATGGCGGAGGCTAAACGAGCAGCGAAGAAAAGTAGGCCGCCCCTAACAATCTCCAACGGTCCATCTTTCAAGCGCCAGAGATGCGACAGAGCCTAGCTGTCTCTCAAGGATAGGTCTCCACAGACACAGTCAATTTTGCAGGGCTGGCCAAATCACAGGAGCGCAAATCTAATAGTCTTTCGAGACTATGGAGCCAATGATGATGATGACATGTGTCTTGTGCCACGACGTAGCCTACATTTGACATAGGACATAGCAAACATGTAAAAACATGGTTTTACGTTAATACAAATATATCAATTATGGATTTGACATGTCCTTTTTGTGTTCATCTTGTTAGTTTATAGATCTGTGGACAGTGCAGTATTTACTTATAAGCTACACAAGAAATAACTTAGTGTTCCCAAAAATAAATTTTACGAGTGAGTAATTGTCATATGTAGCCTACTAACCTACTTAAATATACAAAGTTTATCAAAATTATGGCACACTAAAGTAAGATACACAATCGTGGAGGATTTAAGAACTGCAGGGTACTTCAGTTTATCTGTAGATTCCACTACAGACCGGTCCCATATTGATCAGCTCACTGTTATTGTGAGGTAGGCCTATATAGCCTATATGTTTCACAAGATGATGGGCTCCCTATTGAACGTTTTCTAGCTTTCCTAGATATAGGTAGCCACACAGGGGAAAATGTGGCTAATATTGTTCTGGATGAATTTCACAAGACTAGTCAATCGCTGCCAGACCCCCAAATTAGTCTCTATATATATGTAGCCTTTTAGGGAATTGTAGGCCTATGCTTCACTTTCGCATTTTGTTAAAGGTTCCAGGGATATGTTCGATCATTTTGAAGAAAAAGCAAAGGAAAAATTGCCTGTAGAAGAAGGCATATCAATGATGATGAAAAGGTCTATTGAACAATTAACATTGTAGGCTACCGAATGCTCATTTAGTGAAACGTAAAATTGGAAAAGATTAAATATTTCTATGAAAAGAACAATATTAAACAGAAAGAACAGAACTATTGTTAAAATCCTCGGATTTGAAAAAAATGTGGGAGGGGCGAGTTGGGGGGGGGGGGGATGGTAGGAACCATAGGTAAAAATCTACTAAAAATTGTAAAACGTAATTAATGGACATCCCCAAAGTAACGGTAACTCTTCTATATTTTATGTTAATTTTCAACGTCGTCAAGGAGATGTAATTAATTCACATCATATATTATATATAGATAAGTGACAAAATATTATGCAAAAATGCACCAAGTTCGTAAATGGGAAAACTTCCTACTCGGAATTTCCGAGTTTCCGACTTTCCCACTTCAGCGAATGTACCATTAAAGGAAGCACTCAGCTATATATTCTTGTTACATATAGGTCGGTGCTGCCAGATGAACAATATCTGATTTTATAAAAACCTAGGTGACCACTCTCTCTCTCTCACTATAAATTAAAAAATAAATATATTCAAAAAAATAGGTCAATGTTCCAAAACGATTTTTATACACAGACTTTGACTATAAAAAAACACAGAAAAAATATTGAATCAGATGTGCTTCAGACGTTGCCTAATCTAAACTTAGTGCATCTTAAAAATAATGAAAACTAGGATTAAATAGTTATTAAATAATTAGACTATTTGTTTTTTTGGTTAATGAAAACGCACATGCAAAAGGAGCATACAAAGTATTATTTTTTTTTACCCAGCTATTGATTGATTCCCCCTCCTTTTTTTCTAAATTATTTTATATCGCAGTCTGGGTCTTGTGTGAAAATACGAGTCGTGGCCCCTGTGAGCTCATCTATATATATAAAAAGACAGTGTTAAGCCCCGCGAGGATCCCCATTGGTCAATTTGAAAACACGTGTGTCACTGACCTATATAGGCCTAGCCCAATATACCGTCTAATAATTTTTCACATCGGACATGTGTCTTCGATAGCTCAGTGGTAAACGTAGTGGACTGCTATACGGGCGACCAGGGTTCGATTCTCCAGTTAGACTATACTTTTTTTTTTCGACAATTAATTTTTCAAACTTTTAAAAACAAAAGACATTGTAAATCTATAGGCAATATAGATTTTGTTAAATAAAAATATTTTACTATTTTTTTTTACCCTATTACAATATTTATTTACTTTCCTAAAAGTATTCAGTAAGTGTAGTTTATAAATTTGTTATCTGCACCCCAGACAGTCCTTTTTTTTTTCACCCGGGCAACGCCGGGCAATGTAGCTTGTATATATATATATAGACAGACAATAGCTTTATGTAATACAATGGACAATGGTCAGATTCACTGATAATAACAGAGAGAAACGTCATTTAGTTTAGTAATTTAACGAACTAAAATTTATTTGTGATAAGAAAAACAAACAACAAAACAGATGTTTAGTTAAAACAAGTGAAGGGTAGGAATTCTAATGTTTGGGTGCTATTCTCAGTTATTCTGACTATTCACATAAATTCTTAAAATTGTCATAGTCCATAGGAACCATAGGACCATAGTGACCATAGTGAATTCAGTTTCAGACTACGTATCTAAGTTAGTGAACTTGTCTTAGTGTCTAATCTAAGCCTCTAAACTCTAAGTCTAAGTAGAAGCTTCTAATATTCTAAGCTAAATAAGTCGACTTAGTAATAGTAATAGTATTATAAATTATTAATAATTTTTACAATTAAATTTTAAGACGTAGTCTTGATAGCTTGGGCCATGGCCTGGCTAAGCCCTGGTTCAGGACGACTTAGTTTAGTAGACTAGACTTATAAAATATTAATATAGAACAGGCTATCTATAGTTATATATACTATTATATAGCATTATAGTTAGGCTATAGTATGTATGATTAGCCTCTATTATTACTCTATTAACTCATCATCATCATTGGCTCCAGAGTCTCGAAAGACGATTAGATTTGCGCGTCTGTGATTTGGCCAGCCCTGCAAAATTGACTGTGCCTGTGGAGACCTATCCTTGAGAGACAGGCTCTATCGCATCTCTGGCACTTGAAAGCTGGACCGTTGGAGATTGTTAGGGGCAGCCTACTTTTCTTCGCTGCTCGTTTAGCCTCCGCCATAAGGCGAAGTTTGCCCTCTGCCGCATTTATACCGGTGTGTAAGGTGCCTCTCCAACTATTTCTGTGCTGAGCAAGGTTCTCCCAGTTCCCGACCTCTACATCTATAGCCTTTAGATCACGTTTGCAGACGTCCTTGAACCTGAGTTGGGGGCGGCCGGTAGCTCTCTTGCCTTCCGCGAGCTCAGCATATAGCAGGTCTTTTGGGATTCGCCCATCCTCCATCCTGGAAACATGGCCAAGCCACCGAAGACGTCGTTGGCGAAGGAGAGTGATCATGCTAGGCATGTTAGCCCATTGCAAGACCTCGTTGTATGTTATGCGGTCATTCCAAGATGTCCCAAGTATGCCTCTGAAGCAGCGCATGTGGAAAGAAAAAAGTCTCTTTTCTTGCGATGCGTACAGGGTTCTATTAACTATTAGGCCCTATATCTATATTTTAAGCTACCGAATATACTCGCGTATAAGTCGCACTTTTTTTACAGAAACTTTCGACAAAAAGTAGGGGTGCGACTTATACACCCGACACTGTTTTTGAAAAGTTCGAAAAACATCACTACTCTGTCATAAAGTTTCCTACATAACCCCTATAGTTGATTGGAGTTATGTAGAATTATTAGGATATGCCTTTTTTTGATTATGTTTGCCTTATGCACGATTAAAAAATTTTTTAAGGAAAGTTTCCAAATTAGGTGAATATTTAGTAACTTTTATGTTAAAAAAGGTATGCATTTTTTAGATATTTAAAGGGAGTGTAACCCGGGAAGTCGGGGTGCGACTTATGCGCGGGTCAATGACAACGTATAAGGAAAAAAATCTTAAACTAGGGGTGCGACTTATACACCGGTGCGACTTATACACCGGTGCGACTTATACGCGAGTATATACGGTACTTAAAAAATTATGACAGATGGATGGAATTGTTGAATGTTGAAGCTGTTTATCCATAATCTTGTTATTATTATAAGTTAGGCCTATAAGTTCCTATAACTTCTATAACTATATGATAACGGTATAAGTAGGCCTAATAAAATAAGTCATACGTTTAAGCTATTGATTGTCAATACTGAATTGACACTTAATTGACTTAGACTTAGGGGGCCTTAGACTTAGATCTTGTCAATTAATGGCTTTGTTTTTTATGCCTTGGTGAATTTTGAATGATGATATGACATAGACTTATTATAACTAATTACTTTTTTACTTTACTACTTTACTAATTATAATTAAAGAAGATATCATAAACTCATAAACCTATTTCTTCCTTATAATTCAAGTAGGCATATGTCATAGTTATGCATTCCGGTCTGTCATCTCTAATTCAAACAGCTGTAAATTGTTTTGTTTTTTCTGTATCAGTATCTCCCTCCCAGATTATCTCTTTCCAATCTATTCATCTTACAAGCTGATTCTCTTTAATTCACAGTCATGGCTGCTAAACAGTTTTACTGGATTGATGCTCACTTCTGTGGACTACGTTCACAAACCAACATCTACGGGTTGTCCAAAATAACTTCTCAAGATGGACACACAAAGTTACTGGCAGTGTCTATAGATGGTCACTTTGTTACTGTAGAGTATCAGAAATCATTTGATAACAGGCTCATTCCAGTGACAAAAGAAGATGAATTTTTTGATGCAAGTTCATTTCCAGAAGCTGGTGAGTAATTATCTGTCAAACATTCATCATCATCATCTGTCCTTTGGGTTTCTTGTGGAACATAGGAACTCTGTCAAAACACGCCACTCTCCACAGTCTCTTTCCAGTCTCTACAATTCTTCCCAGCTCTTTCCAGTTCTTCCAGCCTTATCCAACATGCTTTGTCTCCATGTTCGCTTGGGTCTTTCTCTGTTTTATTTTGCCCTGGGGGTTCCACTCTAAGGCCTGTCTAGCTCTGTTGTTGCTATCTTTCCTGAGGGTGTGTGTCAAACATTCAAAGAGAGCATCAATTCTAGTTTTGATTTGCAGATGACTTTTGGGAGAGGGACTTGTCTGCTGATAATAATATGGATATATTTATTTTTGTTCAGCTTTAAGCTGAGAGTAATGTTTGGCCAGACATTTATAAGTTGCAACTGCCAGGGGTTAATCTTTCACCTAAAAAAAAAGAGAAAAAAAAAAGACTCTAACTATAGTCTTTCTCTACAGGCCCCCAAAATTATCTTAAGACTCAAGACTGGGAAAAACCTATGTAAACAGAAGGCTAGGCACTGAAACCAGTGAAGATTGATCATGTAAGATGTCTCCTGAATACAAAGAACATATTATGTGTTCCAAGCCCGTCCCCTTTATGAAAAAGCTCACTACAAGTCCTGGCCGCAGAAGACATTTACTAACGCAAAACTGTATGGAAGAGAGAGAGAGAAATACCTGGAAACCAGCATGCAATAAACCATAATAATTATAGGCCTTGTTGTTTAAACCCGCTCCATTGAACAATATGAAGTACAGTGACAGTGGTCGGCTGTCTTAAACCATCCTAATCTAGTCTTTAAAATAAAAGCTAAGGAATGCAAGCAACAATCATCTGTTTGAAGCCTAAACATACTTTTAAGCAACGCCTTACATTCAACTTTCAAATGTTTTATTTTTTAGATGAAATAGAAATTGTATCTGTGGATGTGATATGCAACAACATGATCAACAATAGAACTGTTCTGGCATATTCCTATTTGAAGGTGAGCTCTGCGTACTAATATATTTCTGTCTAAAATATAAAATTTATAGTAAGTTCAACGTGGCTTAATGAAGTGATTGATTATAAGTGCATGCGATGACAAAAAAAGCCTTCCAAAAGATTCTAGGTTTAAAGATTACTTGTGTTGAATTGTTACACTTAGCTTTATTGTTTAAAACTGATTCATGTCAGAGTTTTTTAACCATATCATGCCATATGTACTTAGGCTCTAAAATGTCTTATGGAATAATTTTGTGACATCTCTGAAATTGCATTGAGCACTCTTTAAGCTATGATACTATTTAATTTTATGTATATAATTAAAATGAATAAATGTACATCTAATCTTCAATATTCTTTTAAGAAAAAGTTAGCACAAAAAAGTTTGTTCATTTTAGTCTTGTTTGTTTCAAACTACATATAGTCTGTCAATGTTGGACAGGGATCTGTCCAGGATCTTTTAAAACCATTTTTATCACTCACTAGTTCACCCCTATACTATGGATAGAACCAGACGGAAAGTTTATATTACAAGTTGGCAAGATGACTTTAAAACTGATGACAATATATATATAAATAATATATATATATATATACATATGAAATGCTGGTGTTTTTAAATAAACAAAACTTTTCATTTATCCACCAGATAGAAACATCATATGAAGAGAAATCTCCAAATGCTTACATGAATATTCATTTTTTGCCTGAAAGAGAGTCATCCCAAGATGTTTATTCCAACTTTATGGATGCTGTCAATCGTAAGAATAAAAAAACAACAACTCTATAATACACACTGTTACATTACCATTGAAGATTTTAACTAATAGTGTTCTGTTTTAATCGATCATTAATTGTTTTGGAGCAAAAGTGAAATAGGATAATTTCTGTTTCAGAATCACACAGACAACACTTAAACCTTGATTTCATCCCTTTTAAACTAACACATCATTTGTAAGTATTTCCAACATTACTGCAAATAGTGTTGTACCATAAAATACCGTATATACTCGCGTATAAGTCACACCTTTTTTACCGAAAATTTCGACAAAAAGTAGGGGTGCGACTTATACACCCAACACTGTTTTTGAAAAGTTTGAAAAACATCACTACTCTGTCATACAGTTTGCCACATAACCCGTATAGTTGACTGTAGTAATGTAGAATTGGCTTATAGACTATAGCCTACTAATAAGGCAGTGTTGAGCATTCCGATAAAAACGCGCCATATCTAGGCAACTACGATCAGCATATGGACGCGTTAAATGTCAAGTGTGTTTTATTTTTCATTAATTGCATGTAAGAGTGGAAAAAAAAAACACAGCCTATTATTTGTCGGTCGCGCAGACACACTTGAAATCATTTCAAACAATGTTAATGGTAATTAGGCCACATGTATAGCGCGTCGTAAATGCCGGCGCCTCCCAGTCTCCAGTCTAGGCGACATTGAGTCTAATGACGTACTTCAAAGACTTTTTTTGTGTAGAGTTACTATAGGGATAGGAACTTAAGTAGGGAAAGGGACTTAGATGAAGAAACAGATACCTTACTTTCCCATCTCACTAATGTCTGTAGGCCTATTGGTCGGTGGTTTAAATTAAATGAAGCCCTGCCTTTATTTGATTATGTTTGCCTTATGCACGATTAAAACCATTTTTTAAGGTAAGTTTCCAAATTAGGGTGAATATTTAGTAACTTTTATGTTTAAAAGGTATGCATTTTTTAGATATTAAAATGCAGTGTAACCTGGGAAGTCGGGGTGCGACTTATGCGCGGGTCAATGACAACATATAAGAAAAAAAATCTTAAACTAGGGGTGCGACTTATACACCGGTGCGACTTATACGCGAGTATATACGGTAAGTTGCACTTTTTTAACCAAATTTTTTAGGTCCAAGACATGCAAAAAAATATTTTTCCCTAGTCTAGAATATCATCCGAAATTGACAATGTAGGCGACCGTGAGCAACATCACTGAAAATACTAGATTCGTAAATAACTATAAAAAAATTGAAATCTAGTTGAATGTTGCAATATAACTATTTTTATCAATGTGACTTAATTAAATTCAACAAAAAACTGTTATTTCCAACACTTTATATCAACTTACTGTAGATCAATGTTTGACAATCTGTATTATTAGTGACCCGGTTAAGTCCGACAATGCTACCCTTATATCTCTCTTCTAAAGTTGATTTATGAGCTCAAAATTGGGCTATAGTTTAAAAAAAAAAGCTTATTCGCTGACACTTGTACGTTTTATTACTTTTTTTTAAATAAAGGTTGCAACTTTATCAATATTGAGTGTTTTTATGCTTATTTTGTAGCATTGGTAACACAGAGACTAACGGAATTTCCTGATCATGGAATTGTTAATGAATTATAAAATATTGGAAAGTCAGCCGTTATTCATATGAAACAGTGAAGTAATGTATGTTTTAATCTTTTTTTTTTTAAGAATTCAAGGAGTTGATCAGAAGATGTGTTTGATTGTAAGTGGCAATGATAACAAAATCCATGTTTACACTCAGGTAGAGTTTCTTATTTAAGCTTTGAAAAAAATAGTGTTTTGTCTCTTTCTATTTGTCTTGTAATCATACTGCTTGCAAGTTGTAGGATATTCATTGCATTTACAGTTTAAAAAATAGTAATATAATATTAGAAAAAATTATTTCCCATTTTAAGGTATATAATATATGTAAATTAGGCCTATATTTTTTTAATTAAAATTTTACTGTAAAAATTTTGCAATGTAATTTGATTACAACATAAAACAGGTTATAATTGAACGGTTTGTGTGAACTAAATTAGTTGATTTAGAATGGACCATTGGACCAAGAAAAAATAAATGAAACACCTTCTTCCTTTAGTGAGCCCCATAGATTTAAAGATTGGAACCATAATTAATTTTAAATTATGTTCAGGAAGAAAATCCTAAAAAACCTCCCTATTTATATTGAAACAGTTTGTTGAGACTCATTCCGTGATTGGAACTGTTTGTTGAGACTCATTCCTTGATTGGAACTGTTTGTTGAGACTCATTCCTTGATTGGAACTGTTTGTTGAGACTCATTCCTTGATTGGAACTGTTTGTTGAGACTCATTCCTTGATTGGAACTGTTTGTTGAGACTCATTCCTTGATTGGAACTGTTTGTTGAGACTCATTCCTTGATTGGAACTGTTTGTTGAGACTCATCCTGTGATTGGAACTGTTTGTTGAGACTCATTCCGTGATTGGAACTGTTTGTTGAGACTCATTCCGTGATTGGAACTGTTTGTTGAGACTCATTCCGTGATTGGAACTGTTTGTTGAGACTCATTCCGTGATTGGAACTGTTTGTTGAGACTCATTCCTTGATTGGAACTGTTTGTTGAGACTCATTCCGTGATTGGAACTGTTTGTTGAGACTCATTCCGTGATTGGAACTGTTTGTTGAGACTCATTCCGTGATTGAAACTGTTTGTTGAGACTCATACCGTGATTGGAACTGTTTGTTGAGACTCATTCCGTGATTGGAACTGTTTGTTGAGACTCATTCCATGATTGGAACTGTTTGTTGAGACTCATTCCGTGATTGGAGCTGTTTGTTGAGACTCATCCCGTGATTGGAACTGTTTGTTGAGACTCATTCCGTGATTGGAACTGTTTGTTGAGACTCATCCTGTGATTGGAACTGTTTGTTGAGACTCATCCCGTGATTGGAACTGTTTTTTGAGACTCATCCCGTGATTGGAACTGTTTGTTGAGACTCATTCTGTGATTGAAACTGTTTGTTGAGACTCATTCCATGATTGGAACTGTTTGTTGAGACTCATTCCGTGATTGGAACTGTTTGTTGAGACTCATTCCTTGATTGGAACTGTTTGTTGAGACTCATTCCTTGATTGGAACTGTTTGTTGAGACTCATTCCGTGATTGGAACTGTTTGTTGAGACTCATCCTGTGATTGGAACTGTTTGTTGAGACTCATCCCGTGATTGGAACTGTTTTTTGAGACTCATCCCGTGATTGGAACTGTTTGTTGAGACTCATTCCGTGATTGGAACTGTTTGTTGAGACTCATTTCTTGATTGGAACTGTTTGTTGAGACTCATTCCGTGATTGGAACTGTTTGTTGAGACTCATTCCTTGATTGGAACTGTTTGTTGAGACTCATTCCGTGATTGGAACTGTTTGTTGAGACTCATTCCGTGATTGGAACTGTTTGTTGAGACTCATTCCGTGATTGGAACTGTTTGTTGAGACTCATTCCGTGATTGGAACTGTTTGTTGAGACTCATTCCGTGATTGGAACTGTTTGTTGAGACTCATTCCGTGATTGGAACTGTTTGTTGAGACTCATTCCGTGATTGGAACTGTTTGTTGAGACTCATTCCGTGATTGGAACTGTTTGTTGAGACTCATTCCGTGATTGGAACTGTTTGTTGAGACTCATCCCGTGATTGGAACTGTTTGTTGAGACTCATTCCGTGATTGGAACTGTTTGTTGAGACTCATCCTGTGATTGGAACTGTTTGTTGAGACTCATTCCGTGATTGGAACTGTTTGTTGAGACTCATTCCGTGATTGGAACTGTTTGTTGAGACTCATCCTGTGATTGGAACTGTTTGTTGAGACTCATTCCGTGATTGGAACTATTTGTTGAGACTCATGCCGTGATTGGAACTGTTTGTTGAGACTCATCCCGTGATTGGAACTGTTTGTTGAGACTCATTCCGTGATTGGAACTGTTTGTTGAGACTCATCCCGTGATTGGAACTGTTTGTTGAGACTCATCCCATGATTGGAACTGTTTGTTGAGACTCATTCCGTGATTGGAACTGTTTGTTGAGACTCATTCCGTGATTGGAACTGTTTGTTGAGACTCATTCCGTGGTTTGGAACTGTTTGTTTAGACTCATTCCGTGATTGGAACTGTTTGTTGAGACTCATCCCGTGAATGGAACTGTTTGTTGAGACTCATTCCGTGATTGGAACTGTTTGTTGAGACTCATCCCGTGATTGGAACTGTTTGTTGAGACTCATTCCGTGATTGGAACTGTTTGTTGAGACTCATTCCGTGATTGGAACTGTTTGTTGAGACTCATCCCGTGATTGGAACTGTTTGTTGAGACTCATTCCGTGATTGGAACTGTTTGTTGAGACTCATCCCGTGATTGGAACTGTTTGTTGAGACTCATTCCATGATTGGAACTGTTTGTTGAGACTCATTCCGTGATTGGAACTGTTTGTTGAGACTCATTCTGTGATTGGAACTGTTTGTTGAGACTCATTCCGTGATTGGAACTGTTTGTTGAGACTCATTCCTTGATTGGAACTGTTTGTTGAGACTCATTCCCTGGAACAAAGCTTTAAACTTCTTTTCATTTCAGTCCCACGATGAGCTTTTGTTTTGTGAGGAAAAAGAGGCTGCGGAGAAATATTTCCCAGAATTTCTTAAAATAGACGGATGGTAACATTTTTTTTTTTCCAGCAATAGCATTTAATCGTAATCCAACTCACAGGGAGGCAAATTAAAAAAAAATGTATTTTTTTTTGTTTCCACATCAGCATAACACAGATGGAGTTTCGCATGTTGAATGATGTACACAGACTAAGTGTGCTGGGAAATCAGAGTGGTCAGGTTGTGCTCACTATTGTCGATGTTTTCACTAAAGGCAATTCAGTTTTTTCTTTTATATATACATCAAATGCTAAATTATTAAAGCGGCAACAAAGTATTCTCGTCAGACCAATTTAAACTGCAGACCAGTGAAGCAGCATTCTCGAGCTTCCGTGGCCGCCATGGCATATTAACATATTGGTGGCCGGCACAAAGCTTTGCCACCTTTTCCCCAGCTAATGTCAGCTACCCATCAGAGATGAGTAGATAAGTTTAAACCTTATCTATACACCCTTATATCTCCCTCTTTCTGTCTATATATATGTTTATAAAAAAAAATATAGATATATGGAAGCAACATTTTGAAAGAATATTTTTCAAAGCATTCAATTGTTTTATTACTGTTTATCTTAATGTAGAAATCAAAAACGTTTGGACTTTTGAGATGGATAGTCCAATTACTAGTCTACTTTTATTTCATCAATACACACAGGAAGAATGTCCAGACTTCCTAGAAACACACGGTAAATATTTATTTTTAAAAGCTATAATTACTTTGGTAATTTTACTGGGCATTTGTTTTTCAGTGTTCTATTATGGTACTATTCTTTTACATATCCATGTTGGTCAGTGTTATGTTTATTTAAAATGTGATGTCGGGGTAATGCAATGTATACTGAACTATAGCATTATTAAAATATCACCTGACACGTCGCGGGTTCGAGCCCCGCCACCGGCAGATCCCTGTTGCCCTACAGGAGTTTTGGGACTAGATGACGTTAATATTGAGTTGTTATCACATGCGCTTAAACGGCAGCAGTGAAACCTCTCACAGATTAATAGTCTTCTAGAGCGCACTGAGCATGCTAAAATAGCATGGATAGAAGCGCTATATAAATTACCATTACCATTACCATAGCATTAGTGCAATAGCTAAACTCAATGACTTATTTTAATATTTGTTATTCATTACTTAGAGACAGTCGAAGGTTTATTCTTATTGTTATTGCCATACATTTCCTGATAGAGGTCATTTATTTTACTACACATAAGTTTGTTTAATGTTTGACAGACTGGATTTGTTGAACTTTAGCACCATATCTTCCAGTTTGTTTTTATGATCAAATTAACAATAAAATAATAGATGCTTAATGTGGCTCTCTTTTGTTTGTTTTGCTTTTTGTTGTTATTAGAAGAAGATGCACCAGTTAATGATAAAGAAAAAGAACCCCAACCAATGAACCTTTTACTTACATCAGCTATTGATTCAGCTATTGTTTTCTGGTCAGTTTTTCTTTAATTATACATGAATGAAAGGTCACAAGTTGTAATACAAAGTGTGCTTGACGGTTTTGTTTTCATCAAAACATTTAACTCTCTAGCAACCGACTGATTGATCTTCCCTTATTTTTAAATACTTTATATTATCTTCACAAACATTTTTGACAACTGACTAACTTGATCTTTGGAAGGCTAACCGATCCAGTTTCTGCCATGCTATTGAGCTAAAACTTGGCACATAGACATTATAATTTTGTGGATATGCGAATTATGCAATCCATGATCAAGATAAGAAAAAATAGACCCAAGTTGTTGTTTTTTTTAATTTTCTGGTGGATGAAACAGTTTTATAGCAATAAAGAGAAGTTAATTTCTCAATAGAAACCTTTACAATGATTGTGCTAGCATAAGACATTCACAGTTTATGCTTTTAGTATTGACTTTACTTTCCCCAATCTATTATTTACTTGTGTTGTAAATATCAGTGGTACGCAAGAAATTATTATATTTATTAAAAATATATATATATTTGTATACAGTGATATTGCCAACTCAGGATTGTCAACTAGCTTCATATTGCCGTACAGCACAACTCAAGATATCATCCTGTGTTCTTGTGTTGCCGACATAGATTTTGATGGAGAAAATGAAATCCTTATTGGTACTTATGGTCAGGTCAGTTGTTATAAAAATTTGTTTGTAAATATCCATTAAAAAAACAATTAGGAAATTATTCATCATGGTACTAAAATTTTTTTTAGGGGTTTTTTGGTGAATGTAAATACATTTTTTTTTCTAGGTTGTTTTAGCTTACAAATTGATGCTTGAGAAGCCAATGGAAACACTTGTCACATCCACACCTTTCAGCTCTCCCTTTCCAGTTCCTGTTGGTAGCAATTTTAGCTCCACTGTAGGAGAGGACAATTCCAATGTTGAACAAGTGAGTTTCTATATATCCAGTACAATATTGACAAATCTGGAACCTGTGGTATGGGGAACCCTGTTGTTCCACAACAGAATGGTAAGGGTGTACAGAATTATTGATAGACAAACATATAAAGGTCAAGGATAAGAATGACAAAAAAAAATTGAGAATTTGTGAGTTTATGAGAGAGGGGGGGGGGGTTCTTAAAAAAGTCAAATGAAAATAGTCCAGGGGCTAAATAAAAGTTGCCAATTGCTAAATTTGAATATCAATGATACAAATTCTGTTTTTATTTTCAATGATAGTTATTCTGAAACATTTACGACTGTAAATTTTCATAGCAATATTGATAATAAAGCTCATTTATATAGCTCATCTCTCCATGCTATTGCTATTAATATAATGATGCAAACAGTAACGTAACTAGAGGGGGGAGGCAGCCCCAGGCAGCCAAAGTTTGGATAGATCTCTAGCTGACTCTTTATTTAAAATATACGTACGTCAACCTACTAATAAATGAAAACTGCCACGCTTATAAGACATCAATTTCAATCACCTGCCCCCAGGCGTCCAGGGCACCAGTTACCCTTGTTGAGACATATAGGGAAAACTAAAAAATGTCTAGAAATGCATGTACCTAAGTAAATTTGTTTAGCTGAATGTCTAGAAATGCATGTACCTAAGTAAATTTGTTTAGCTGAATGTCTAGAAATGCATGTACCTAAGTAAATTTGTTTAGCTGAATGTCTAGAAATGCATGTACCTAAGTAAATTTGTTTAGCTGAATGTCTAGAAATGCATGTACCTAAGTAAATTTGTTTAGCTAAATGTCTAGAAATGCATGTACCTAAGTAAATTTGTTTGGCTGAATGTCTAGAAATGCATGTATCTAAGTAAATTTGTTTAGCTGAATGTCTAGAAATGCATATACCTAAGTAAATTTGTTTAGCTGAATGTCTAGAAATGCATGTATCTAAGTAAATTTGTTTAGCTGAATGTCTAGAAATGCATGTACCTAAGTAAATTTGTTTAGCTGAATGTCTAGAAATGCATGTACCTAAGTAAATTTGTTTAGCTAAATGTCTAGAAATGCATGTACCTAAGTAAATTTGTTTAGCTGAATGTCTAGAAATGCATGTACCCAAGTAAATGTGTTTAGCTAAATATCTAGAAATGCATGTACCTAAGTAAATTTGTTTAGCTGAATGTCTAGAAATGCATGTACCCAAGTAAATTTTTTTTGAATTGTTTTGTTTTCTTTGACTATTACAGTAAATGTATTTTTGTTTAGGAAAAAATTGATTCAAGGCGCAGGCACAAATCTATGGCAGCTGTTTTTGACAACAGTGAAAAATTTGAAGAGTGGAATAAAGCTGAGGAATCTTTCTATTTTGAAAGATGTCTAAAAGATGCTCAGATGGCCCGTTTAGTAAGGTATGTTGCATTCATTGGCAGTTTAAAGGTGGTCCATTGGCAGCACACTTACAGGCACACTGAAGCCTTTTTCAATTGGTGAAGGTTAGGATTTCCTACCTGGTCTGGAAGTTGTCCCTGATCCTACCCTTGCACTGATGGGTATCTGACAGTTGTTGGGTTCAAGTAAGGCGCCTGGGGGGGGGGAATTTTCTGCTGGCCACACAATCCCCCTAGTATGCAGTGACCACTGAAACTCGTGAAAGCCTCTGCACATGCCCTATAGATCAAACTGGTCTAACACGGTTACTTTAGTTTTGGGATTTTAAAACTCCCCCAGCCCTGTGGACTGGAATGCTCAGAAATGTTTACTGTACAAAAATGTAAAGTACCAGTCAGACCAAGTTGATCCATAGGTCCGGTGAAGCAGCGTTCACCAGTTTCTGTGGCCACGGCATACTAGGTGATTGTGTGGCCAGCACTATGCCCACTTTACCCCAACTGTCGAGTACCCATCAGAGCTGGGTAGACTCATAAAAAAAATCCTAGCCTGCACTGGGGATTCGAACCCAGGACCTTCAGACGCCAGTCAAATGCGCTGCCTGATGGCCACAGTGCCTCCACATATATCAGTGCCCCCACATATATCTAAGTATTTCATAATGTTCTTTTCTATTCTATTCTTCTAAATTGAGTCTATTCTTTTGTGTCTTACACTAATACTCTGGCCTTCATGTTACATTAGATCCCAAGAAAATCTGGCAACACCCTCTCCTAAATCAGTTTTATTTAGTACTCCGGACAACCTGAGCTTAACCCATGGGACATATGCAGACTCCAGTGACTTCTATCCTGGTTATAGGTTTGTGCATTTTTTTATTTTTACATTTACTAATCTCAGTAGCTAAAAAAAACAAACAAGGTTGATTTAAGAGTATGTGATACTGTTGATTTATACAGTATTTGTCAGTGTTTAAGTTAATTTATAAAATATTTATTATTATATCGATTGTTTAGGATGTTACATAAAGTAAAGCACTACTTTACCATGTTTGTTTAGGATGTTACATAAAGCACTAACTTACCATGTTTGTTTAGGTTGTTACATAAAGTACTACTTGTACTTGACCATGTTTGTTTAGGTTGTTACATAAAGTACTTGACCATGTTTGTTTAGGTTGATACATAAAGTACTTGACCGTGTTTGTTTAGGCTGATTTGGAGCAAATGCTTCTCTGACCCTGTGATGAGTTTGGCACTTGGTGATGTCATGGGTGATGGCATGTTGGACCTTGTTGTCCTTACCTTGAAAGGTCTACACATTTTACAGGTAAACTCACATTAGTGAAAGGATTAGGTGTGTTCAATCTGCATGTGCTAAGCCATTGTATTTTTTAGTTTAGCTGTGATAAGCCAGTATTTTTTTAGTCTAGCTGTGATAAGCCATTGTATTTTTTAGTCTAGCTGTGATAAGCCAGTGTATTTTTTAGTATAGCTGTGATAAGCCAATGTATTTTTTAGTCTAGCTGTGATAAGCTTTGGAGCTTTGGAGAACGTTTGGATTTGTCTGCAGTGGAAAATGTCTTTGTAGGCACCCCTCTAGAAGAACTATTTCCAGTTTCCCATGAGCAGCTGAGTCATCTCTTCATGTCATCCAAACCTACCTATTCCATTGTCGATCCCATTCCAACCAAGATTGTGTTGGATTGTCTGAGTGTTCTGCTTCCTGTATTGGTACGCATTGTGAATAGTAGCCTTCAATCTGCAACAGTCCCACGCCTCTTTAAGGCTGCGGTCATAAAGCCCCTGCTTAAGAAAAATGGCATGGACCCAAATGATTGCAAGAGTTTTCGCCCTGTCTCTAACCTCTCCTATGTATCTAAAATTCTGGAGAGAGTTGTGTCTCAGCAGCTTGTACAGCATCTTAACAGTCATAACCTGCTTGATAAGTTTCAATCAGCCTATCGACCTGGGCACAGCTGTGAGACAGCCTTACTCCGTGTCCTGAGTGATGTTCTGTGTAGTGCTGACCGAGGTGATCTGACACTCTTAGTCCTGCTGGATCTCAGTGCTGCCTTCGATGTAATCGACCATGAGCTTCTTCTGTCGAGGCTTCAAAATGAGGCGGGCATCTCTGGAACTGCACTTCGTTGGTTTAATTCTTATCTGGAGGACAGGACGCAGCGTGTTGTTGTTAATCAGGCCTCATCACGGGACACGCCTCTTACCTGTGGAGTACCGCAGGGCTCGGTTTTAGGGCCTATCCTATTCTCTTTGTACACTAGTCAGCTGGGCAGAATTGTTGAAAATCATGGAATTTCCCGGAAAACATTTGCCGACAACACAGAACTGTACAAGAGCTTCAAGCCTGATCCTTCTGCTTGCGGTGATGCTATTCGGGCTGTGGAAGACTGCTGTCTTACAGTAAAATCATGGATGGCAGCAAACAGACTCAAGTTAAATGATGAAAAGACAGAGGCAATTCTGTGTGGTTCTAACACCAGTCTCAGAAAGGTCGATATTGAATCAATCAAAGTTGGTGTCTCGGATATCCCCTTGTCCAACACTGTTAGAGACCTTGGTTTTTTTATTGACAATAAGCTTACAATGGTTCCGCACATTGGTACTGTGGTAAGGGCTTGTTTCTTTCATCTACGCGCCCTGGGTCAGCTGCGTCCTCAACTTAATAAGAGAACAGCTAATGCCGTAGCAGTCTCTCTAATTCAATCAAGGCTGGATTATTGTAATAGCTGTCTGTGGGGTCTGCCCCAGAACCAGCTCCAAAGACTCCAGAAAGTACAGAACACTGCGGCACGCATTGTATCAGGGATTAAGAAGTCGGACCACATAACCCCAGTTCTTAAAGATCTCCACTGGCTCCCTGTGACCAAGCGCATTGACCATAAAATTCTGTCACTTGCCTATAGCTGTATGGAAGGCACTGCCCCTCACTATCTTCAAGAACTTGTTCCCAAGCATGTGTCCACTAAGGGGCTGCGCTCTTCATCACAGTCACTACTCAAAGTACCCAGTGTGGACGGTCATAAAAAGAAGTCATTTGGTGTACGCTCTTTCGAGTCAGCAGCGCCTTATTTATGGAATAAATTGCCTCAGACATTGAGGGATTCCAGAAAAAAAGAGTCATTCAAGAGAAGTTTAAAGACCTTCCTCTTCAACTAGGCGTATAGTTTTTTGTTTTGTTTTTAGCACATCCACAACTGAAACGTGGAACCAGAGCGCACTGAGCATGCTAACATAGCATGGATAGGCGCGCTATATAAATCATCATCATCATCATAAGCCAGTGTATTTTTTAGTCTATCTGTGATAAGCCAAATGTTCAGTCTGGATGGTAAGGTGGAAAGTATATTTTTTTCTAGTCACTACTTGCTGTCTTTTGTGTCTAGAATTGCTGTGTTTAGACAACACATTGCTAAGAAGTAACCATACGGACTAGATAAGAAGGTCAACTTATTATGTCTTTCTTTAAAAAAAAGTCTAGCTGAACTCTTCAAGTTCTGCTATTTGTCACATGATCTCGCAGCTTACTTTTTACTATATAAATGTCAAAGAACTTTTTCTAAATGAATTCAGACATGAAACTACACAACGACTGCTACAATATTTAGTTCAGCTCAGTTTGTTCATCTAATTGTACACATTATTTCATTTATGTACTTTCTGTCAAAAAAGTGTTAATTGTATTTGGACTGAAAATTTTAATCAATTAAAATTGTTATTTTGAATTCTAAATTAAAAAACAATAACACAAAGTTAGATAAAAAGTTTTGTCCATTTGTCTTTAAAAAACCTTTTTCAAGTAAGGCCTACTCTGATGGCGGTCTGCTTGACTGGTAAATATTACTAAAAAGGTCCCAAGTTCAGATCCTGATGAAAGCTAGGATATTTTCCTATGTCTAGAGCAGGGGTCGGGAACCTTTTTGTCTGAGAGAGCCATGCACACCACATATTTAGAAAAGTAATTTCGTGAGAGCCATACATTATTTTTAAAACTAAAACTGACTAAAATGCAGGGTTGCTATTTTTCTGTCTTTTCGGTCAGCAGAGTTTATCTCCTTTACCACTTCTGATGCTGAGCTGCAGTAGACTTTAGCTCATTTGTAGAATACAATTAATATGTAGATCAAAGGAGTCTAAAGAAACATTTTTTATAATCGAACATTTGTCTGCGAGCCAGATGCAGCCATCAATAGGTTCCAGACCCCTGGTCTAGAGGGTGTCCCTGAGTCTGCCCAGCTCTGATGGGTACCTGACTTTAGTTGGGGCAAAAATTTTAATAAAGGCAGCCGGGCCATCAATCCCCTTGTTTTAGTTATATGTCATGACAGAGATACTTTTTTGACAATTAAAAGAATCGATGAACAGTTAAATTTAAAAACAAATTGCTTAAAGACAATCATTATTTGTTAACTCTTCACAGCCTGATTTGAATGACATTGCCACATTGATGATTGAAAGACTTAAAGTTATCTGTGAATCAGAAAGTGAAGCTGATGATGACTTCCATCAGCTACAAATGGAATCATTGCAAGACCAGCATTGAGCATTCATTTTCTAGGAACAAAAAAAAACAATGCAACAGAGTGAAACAAAATTCAAGGATTTTTGCATTTATTTTTTTTTTGTCATTTTTTAAAAATTATTGCATTATTTACGTTTATAAAATGTATAATACACATTTTTATACAATAATTTTGGAAAAGTGTTCATTCTTATATCACATGCAACCTTATTTAAAAACTACGAGTTCCACACTGTGTTTATCTTCAGACAAAGTTGGTCTTAGCCGTAGCTCCCAATATTTTATCTGGTAGTGGACAAATAGATTCAAGAATAAAACTTTTTCTCTTCAAAAAAATCAATTACTTAAAAAAATCATTTCAATTTTTGTATCCATCGAATTATTAAAAGCAAAAACTTGTTTAATTCATAGGAATACTTACAATATAATCTTACTTTCTAAAATTACAATTGAAAATTTTACAGCTATTCTATTTCTATCTTGGAACGGTTACTCAAATATGTATTTAAAAAAACTTGAAAATTTTTGCTTTCTAAGACACATTTTGTATATGTAAAAATGATCCAAAGAAATGAGTTGCAGACACACAACAATAAATATGTTCCCCCCCAAGTACATTAGTATATACAACAGGATGAATTATACAAATGCCATGACAAGTGTTTCACAACTACTTGCTCATGACAGGAAGATGTTTGACAGAATATGGTGGCTGGCATCAAACCTAACCAACCACACTTCAGGATTGATGGACTTTTTGTTTCTTTTAACTTTTATCACACACAAATATTTGGCTTAACACATTTGCACATAAACATCAAGTGTATAGATGTTGCTTTTGTAAACATTTGCATAATGAAAGAAGAGAAATAAAGGGCTCAGACTAGAAGAAGCAATTGCAGTCAAATAAAATTGAACTACTGATGCCAACTACACAGCTTTAGAAGAAGAAATAGACACTGACCTACATGCAAATATTGTCAGGTCTTTAAAGGTCACATAAAAAGATATTAAGTCTAATAGCAAGAATAAATCTCTTTCAACTGCATTGGATGGTTTAAATTATTATTTAAAAATAATAGCAACACAATAAATACAATTTAACAGTGTTCAACACGTTGTGCGGCGGGCGTATGAAATGCATGAAATTCAATGTAACATAAATTCCCGATTTTCAGTAGATCGATACTGTGTAAGAGAAATTGTACTAAAAAATAGAAAGTAAAGTTTAGTAAATGTAGATTATCAAACCGAGCAAAATTTACAAAAAGCATTTTAAACTATGACTACAGTACTCAAAGAGATAATTAATTTTTTAAAAAAATGGCAGTTGTTAAAATAATGAGAACAATGTACATAAAATTAAAGAACTGTATCAAGTTGGCAAAAAAAAAAAGAAAAAAAAAGAATTACACACATACTTGGTAGGCCAACTAATAATTCTATAAGTTATCTTAATGCTGGATTTCTGGTTATATACAAAAGCAATAAATATTATGAAAAATATTTGGAGGATGATAAATCAAATACAAATACTATTTCCAGGTATGGAAAATAATTATAATCTGTGATGCCTTCCATGTGGGATAAAGCACCCTGTTCTACTTCACTTATTTCTAATTCCAATGTGAAAAGAGCAACTGAATAGTTTTTTAAAGTAGGTCAAATTAGTTACTTTTGTGTTTATTTCCACAAAACTGTTGATGACTTCTTCCCTAGATTAAATAAAAAATATTTGTTTCTAAAAAAGAAAAAGCTAAGCCAATTTTTTTCTTTACTTACTACGTCCATTTTAAAACTGAAAGTAAACAAATAGAATAACAAAAGAAGAGGGAATTACAAACTAGAATGACTTCTATTGAAATCAATTTCAAGTCTCACTAACTAGTCCATTACTACACATGAATTAGTCTCACTAATAATAAAGTAATCAAAGGTACATCACATTGAAAAAAAACAACAACAATAAAAACTGGTAAATTTTACAGTTATAAGTGAAATACAATAAACATTATGCTGTATATGAACAAGAACAATTCAAACAAAACACAAAATGAGAATTGACAACAACTGTTACATTGTCACATTGTGATATATTTCACGTATTTGACTAGAAACAGCATTTTGCTCTATAATAAACAATATTAAAAAATTATGTTGTGTGTGTGTGTAAAAGTTTCTTGAATTATCAAAACAAACATTTATTATATCAATAAATTACCATTGCTATTATATTATAAAATCAGGTGGAACTGCTTGAGGCAGTTGAAGTAAACACAGATGTACCCCCAACCCCTTCTTTAACGTAGGTAAATCAAACATTTTATATAACATAATTTCCTACTTTTTATAACACAAAAATCAATCCTTACTATAACACAATCTTCTGCAACATAATTCAACCTCTTCTATAACAAAATTCAGCCATTTTTACAATAAAATTCAATCCCTTTTGCAACAAAATACAACCCCTTCTGCAACATAATCAACCTCTTTTATAACAAAATTAAGCCATTTTTACAACAAAATACAATCCCTTCTGCAACAAAATCCAACCCCTTCTATAACTAAAAAAAGTCAACCCCTTCTGCAACATAATTCAGCCATATTTACAATAAAATTCATCCAGTTCTACAACAAAATTCTCTTCTATAACAATATTCAATCCCTTCTAAAACACAATTCTATAGCATTTATCAGAGAATTCTAAAAACATTCTTCCCTGACACACCACCAGTCTATGTCTAGCAGAGTTATTCAGATTTCATAAACGTCATTGGAATAAAGGGATGGGGATGTGAGTGGGTAGAGCAGCACCGTCCACGTCGCTAGGCCCACAACAAACAGCGCTATCAGCCTGTAGCGAATGGTTGCTGGGTATCCCATGACTTCACCAAAAGATGGGAATCCCATGTGGTTGCAGAAGGCATGTGCAACTACAGGTGCTGCCAGATGACCTGAGAAAAGAATAAAAAATCATGTAGTGTAGACAAATGCAGATGATTATATACAGGGTTCTTACTTAAAATACTTAAATGCAATAAAATTCCCAAACTTTATCAATAAATAAAAAATTACAAACCAATTTTCACCAACAAGTATATAAAAAAAAATGTATTATAAACTGGCAGCGTATAAAAGGTAATTTCAAATTTAAATATGCTTTAAGTAATTTTTTTAAAAGAAAAATTATGATGGAAAATAACGAATTAACAAATTAACTACATGGTTAATCATTTTTTCCTTTTAAATAAGTATATTTTTTCCACACTGATTTGTTCATTATAGTGACATTCACCACCAAATTTTCCAAACCTTGGCTAGTTTTCACCCAAACATATAATTTTTTTTTTCCAAAATGTAGGAATCTCTCGATAACATTATTAGAATTAATGTTATGTTGACAGAGATGATGCTGCCATATTGTGGGCAGATGGTAATAATAACATATATGGACAGGGATGATACTGCCCACATTCTATTTTATGCAAACAGATGATTACAATAACTAATGACTAATGATTATAGAGAGATATCAACGTATAAAAAATATTTTAATATTTTTGTATTTTGAGAGCTTAAAACACTAACACTAGAATGAAATTATTTTTCACACTGGGCAAAAAAGAAATTGGTGCATTTATTTTTTCATTGAAATATTGTTAGAAAAAGAATACTAATAAATCTGTCACTGACCTGTCCTTAAGTATAAAAATGCTGAATAAGCTCCAAAAACTGTGGTGTACATGAGTTGGAATACTAGATGAAGAATAAACAACCTCCAATTACCACAATTTTACATTACAAAATTACATTGGATTAATTTACAACTTTTCTTTCTTGCAAGCATTACACAGATATTGATTCAAAACAAATGTGCTGCAACCCCACAGAATGAGAATGTGACACAACCCCCCACAGAATGGGAATGTGCTGCAACCCCACAGAATGGGAATGTGCTGCAACCCCACAGAATGGGAATGTGCTGCAACCCCACAGAATGGAAATGTGCTGGAACCCCACAGAATGGGAATGGGCTGCAACCCCACACAGAATGGGAATGTGCTTCAAACTCCAAAGAATGGGAATGTGCAGCAACCCCACACAGGATGGTACTGAAGTAGGTAAATTTGATGTTTAGTTTTAGGTGAGAGCATTTCTAAAATCAATAAATTAGGAAAAAAATCATACAAGTAAAATGTAAGGTAAGTAAGTATTTGTTTTTTTTTTAGAGAAATGAAAGCAGTTCACAGATTTTTAAGGATTTGGCATTGTCACAGATAATAATTAGTAAATGATTGCACTGAAAATTACACATTCCACTGGTAAAAAAAATACAATACACAGACATAAAACTAATTTCTACAAATAATTTTGGCCTACAAATTTTACAGATACGAGTTAATAAAGGCATTCAACATAAAAAAATCAATCATAATCTCAAAAACAATGAAGGTTCTTTTTTTTTACAAATTTTATTGAAAAACCAGCTTTACTGACTTCTGTACCAGTTTGTGAATTTTCAATGAAAATATACTGGTAGCTAAACTACTTTTCATATTTGAAATCATGTTATTGCTACATTAGTAATTATACTGTTGGTTTAAAATCTTATCATAATTTATCTTAGAAAAAAGCATCTTTAATTTTATAACCACATGTTATTCTCTTGAAAAATAAAGACTTAATCCAAACAAATTGAACACAAAATGACTTTGACTATTTAAAATAACAATGAATTACTTCTGCAGGCTTACTACTTACAAGATTCTTTAAAAGCTGCAGCTACTTCCTGCTGCCCATGGGCAACTTTTTCAATCATATGATGGAAGTGAGCTAAATAGAGAAAACAAATGTTTATAGACATCTATAAAGAGAAACATATAGACATCTATAAAGAGAAACAAAGCTGTAAGGTTCATTAGTGAATACTCACAACTGACAAGAGTAACACCAATTAGGTAAATCACTAAAACACTAACTAGAAGACAGAAGGGGGTAAGGTAGTAATAAACAGAAGGTATTCAACTTTAACTTAGAAATACAACACAATAACAATCTATTACGATGGTCAGATAAACAAAAACACTTTTCTTATCCGATTTGCAAGAACAAAAATATATAAGTACTCTTTCTTCCCAATTGGCATCAGGACATGGAATGTGTTGCCTGAACAAACCAGAAAAAGCAGTAACTTAACATCATTTAAAACACTTATTAAAATGCAAGACTAGACTCAGACCACGGATGAGCGTACAACGCAATAATCTTCTTTATAGACGGAGCGTCTGTAACGTATAATGTAGCGTCTGTAACATATAATGTAGCATCTGTAACATATAATGTAGCGCCTGTAACATATAATGTAGCATCTGTAACATATAATGTAGCGTCTGTAACATATATATATGTAGGCCTAGGATAAAACAAAATCCTATAAATAACAGTAATTGTAAATATGACATTTTTTGAACATAGAAAACATATTTGTATTTGGTATATTTTCTTACCTACACCAAAGAATAATGGACAGAATAAAATTGCCCATCCGGCTCCTAAACAAGGCACAAGCAGAGGCAACATGCATGCCCTAAAAATGAATTCTTCAGAAAGTGGAGCCTAAACAAACAAAAAATGTGAGAATTAAACAATTGCAAGAAATATAAAAAACACAGTCTTGATATATAATCTCTTGTACAGTGCAAATTATAATTCATAAAAAATTATATCAGAATCATGACCATAACCTTTATAAGGAAACAAAAATTGTTCACATGTAAACTGATTTTTGTTAATAAATACTTAACAGTTTTAAAATCAGGTTAAGAAATGTTTATATTCATTTTTTGTATGCATCACAATACATTTCATTCATTTATACATAATCACGGAACAGTATTTTTCATCTCAAGTAGTGCTATGCACATTATTAGAACATCTGTATTTTGTCATGGATTTATGATACTTACTACAACATGATTTCGAAGCCACACATAGTTTTTCATTGAATTGGTCCAATATTTGGCCTCTGGAAATAAAAAATATACATTTCATGTGCATCTCTATGGGGTATTACTTTTATTCTACACCATCAATGTTTAAGTCTGAAGAAATTAATATAAGTCAGTAGTTAATACAAATTTGCTTTGTATTGTAGAAGTTTTTCTAGTTTCTCATAACAACTTAATAATTTCAGACTATTATAATGATAAGACTTCTTAAGCCATTTTCCCTACATATTTCAATTATTGTTTTTTTTACCTCCAATAATAAAAGGAAATGATTCTTACCTAAATATATTCTAAACACTCCATCAAGATAATGCAAGGACAATGGCCCTAAAAATAACACCTGGCAAAATAATTGTACAAAAAAAAACAAAATTACAGGTGTAACAATACCTTTATATATATTGCTAAGTATCTACTAAAATTAATACAAACAGCTTTTTTTATCAATTAAAAATTAACAGTAAAATTTACAGATGGTAGTGAAATATCTTGATAACTATCAACATTTTTTAAAATAAACTTTTTGTTTTCGGAATTTAAAACAAATGTGCTGCCCTTATGTAAACATATAATACTAATCAAGCAGATGGCAGATTGTAAAATGTTTATTAAAGTGAACGTATATAACATTTACTGACGTACAACATACCATTGTTAAAAATAGAGGTGCTACTAAAGCTGGAAGTAATCCCCAAAAACGGATGCCAAGCCATGTCAACAGATGATTTGCCTGAAATGACCAATATGGATATATGTCAGTAGTAAATATGAACAAAGTTGGTTTCTGGATTATTTGAAATGAAAAACTGTCAAGTAATATGAATAGCGAATTATAAGAAAATTTATATAAAACCATTTTTGTAGTAGGCCAATACTCGTAAAATTTGCCCACAAATAATATGTAAAAACATTATTGATACATAAAATATATGTGTACACTATTGATTCTGTGAAAGTAAGAACAAGACAAGGTTTTATATTTATTACTTATTACTTATTAGACTTACCTCTGCTGTATCTGATGTTTTGGAGACTAATGAAAGAACCATAGGTGTAACAGTACACACAATCAGTACACTTAAAAACCTTCTTTTAATGACGTCAGGGTGATCTCTAAGAAAGAAAAAAAAAGTTTCTCATTTAACTACATTACATTTAGTAGGTCATTTACTTCATCATAATTGATTCATACCTTGCTCATTGATAAAGTAAAAGATTCTACAAAATAAGTGTAGCAATGTAGCCTACATGAAAATGTAACTTTTAAATTATTCTAACACTTTAATTCGTCTTTATTGAACTTGAAAGAGAAGACAAAAATAATAATTGTTAATTGGTGTGCAGCACACAAAGTCCAAACTCAAACTCAAGAGATATCCTTTCTCCTAGGCCTAGACTAGACTAGACATCATGACATGCATGGTATGATGTAGAATTTAGAACGTAATATTTTATTGTATTACCGTAATTAGCAGTAATTATAACTAGTAGTAGTAGTACTAGTAGTAGTAGACTAGACTGTCTAGACTAGACTTTTACTTTTATACTTAGTTATAATAGTTAATAGTATAGTTATATGACTATGAGTGTGAGCAACTAATATATAAATCGAAGTGGCTATTCGGACCCGATAGACTTAGTGATAATTAGTTAGTATCTGTTAGTTTATATAGGTTAGGGATGGCTTTGTTGTATTTTTGGTAATAGTTTGTATCGGTTTGGTTATAAAGGATAGGGATAGATTTGGTGTTTTCTGTGCTACTTCTTATAATATATATGATATGGTAAAACAACTATATTTTGTGTTTGTTTCCCTCTTTTTTGATGTTTTATCTTATTTTAAAAGTTTACAGACGTTCCTTCTAGATAGAAGATTATTCCGTCCACTAGGCCCAAAACTCCTGCAGGGCGACAGGAATCCGTCGGTGGCAGGGATAGAACCCGTGACCTGTCAGTTTTTTGGTTGACAGTCCGGTGATCTAACCGCTGGACCAGCCGGCTTCATGAGTTTTCTATGAGTTTTAAGGAATTCTGACTGAAGTGAAGCTGGGTCCGAATAGCCATTTCATGCTATAGGGACCCGGATCCGAATAGCGGCAGCCTATACTAGACTATAGTCCTATAGACTATAGACTATAACTATAGTACTATAGTTACTATAGGGGGCCTATAAATACAAGTTAATTTTTTTTTCAATCTCATTAGTGCTCTAAGACCCATACTTTATTTAAAAAATAAAACACACAAAATCACAAAAGAAGTTACCGAAGTTATTTTTATAGACTAAATATATATAGCAAATACCTAATAGATCTTTAAAAAAAATGTAATTATTATTTATGAATTTTACGTTGCTCGAAAATTGGTAAGTTGGGATAGAAAAAATAATTTAGTATGATTCGTTTAATAAAATAGAATTGGTAAAATTGTATTCAAAGTAATAAATACCTATTTTTCTCTTTTGATGATGCCCCCCAAATATAAAGACTACCGACATAAAGAACTGCAAATAAAAAACATAGCAGTATTGCTTGCCATGTCGGCAATGAAAACACAACATCCACCATCTTTTTCCGCGGGTAAATTAAAGGTGGTTTGGATTTTGGATTATTTTCACCAAAAGTAAAATTATTCTCTCCCTCCTCCGTAACGCACTCCCTTTTCAAAAATTGATAAATTAATGGGATAAATGGCGAGCAGTCAAAATATAAAATGAAAACTAATAGATCTAATAAGTTATTTGGACTATTTCGAAAAAACTAATTAGATTCTATCTGTTATTTTCAAACTATTGCCCCCGCCCTTTTTAAAACTAATGACACTCCTCTAGATCTTGTTCTCTTACTCTCTCTCCTCTAAAATAAAACTCAAAGCAAAACACCGATAGCTCTCATTAGGAATAAGGAATATAGGCCTATAGCCTATATGCCTACCGGTAGGGATGCAGGCGTCCAGGAAGTTCCCCTATACGCATCCGAGGATCATAAGTGAGAGCCCACCGAAACGGTGGGGAGGAAGGAATAAGCACAACAGCACCCGTCTCTCCAAGCCAGGTTTCAGGTTGACATGCCTATTAAATTTGTGTATCAGGCGAAAGTGCAAGTAGCCTATACGATATAGTGCCGCATTGTGAAAGATCCGGTGGAGATTCCTTAGGGGGAAAAGGTGTAATGCATGTGCCTACGGACTATCCGCATGCCGCATGTTGGCTTTCGCCGGACACGGTTTTGGACCCACTCTTTTTCACGTTACGCTCTGGATTCAAGAGCTGTAGGCTGATCCGGTTTTTAAAGAGACTCATAAGTTCGGACGATGTGATAATTAGGGGAACGGATAAAAAAAATCTGCCCAAGTCGTTTATTGGCGTCATTTATGAACGGCCCCGCCGTGTACTTGACTTGACCTACCACCTCTCACTTCGTCACCCACAGACATGAGGGTGGAGGCATACACGCCAGTCTGACTCCGGGCGTCCCCAGTGGTTTACACATTTTGCCAGCTTTGAGCTTCATGTCTGCAGAAGTGGTGTGAGGCACCTGTTTTTATTGTTTGTTGTTGAAGGTTTGTTTTTAATGGTTGCAGTTTCGTCTACTCTAGGCCTATATTTTACACTTACACATAAAACTCATTATATCTTACATGCTATCGGTGCCTCTACAAGCTTATGTGGCGCCTTAAGGCAAAAGTTTCAGCGCCGCCCCCTTGCAAACTGTAACTGCTTGTTTAGTGCTATATTTACTATATTTAGACTACATTTGCCGTCCCCCCCCCCTGAAGTGCCGCCCCCGGCATATGCCCCCCTCCCCCCCCCCATGTGAGGGCACTGCATGCTATCAACACTGTAGTGACTGTACCGAGAACACTGCACGAAGATCAATAGCTCAGACAATTTGTAAATTCGTTGAGTGAGGATGACGCACCTTCGAATTTTGCCAACGACATTGAATACAACAACCCCCTGGGGCCCTTCCCCCCCCCCCCTCTATAATTTTACACAGATCGGGGATCACATTATTAGCTTGTGAGATTGAAACATATAGGCCTACCGGTAATTTAAACTAACGATGTGTTGGGGCAGAGGTTTCCAGACGGACTGGTGTTCCAATGGGTGGTAGCCTATATTTTAATTGTGGGCGATAAGAACGTCATACTTGAATGAGCTTGGTCTCCTGGATTTATTTAACTGCCGTAATTTAGATTAGCTTAGATCTAGGTTAGTAGTATTTAGTTGAGGAATGCGACTATAATAACAGTATCGAGTTTTTCACTAATTATATATGCAGTGTTATTGTGACGTAAAGGCCACTGCACTCAGCACTCCCATGTGTGCTGATGTACAATGAAAAGGGAGATAATGTTAATGGATGTGTAGACAAAAAATAAAAGTATTTTATAAACTAATAAACCGAAAAATACATTAAATATTTTACAAATTTGTCTAGAAATTTCTTTATGAAACAACATAAATTTACTATAATTGCTTTTACATGAACAAAACAAATAAATCACAGACATACATTATATATATTTTTTTTCCTCTGTGAAATAAATCGACGAGTTACGTCCCTTGTACACAATTATTTCTGAAAAAAAAACACAAGCAACACAGATTGTGAAGGATTTATTCTAATTAATTTCTGTTTGTGATGTTCGGATTACTGTAGTGTATAAGCCATTAAGAAAATCCCATTGAGTTTAAATACTATGTTGTATGGGCTTTTTTTTCAAATCTTCTGTTTAAAAGAAGAGTTTGTAACATAATATGAGCAAAATACACCTTTTTCACTATCCTTGTATACAGGGTTGGATTCATGGTTGTAGACATCACGGGGGAGCATAGGTGGACATCTACGACACCCACAGGTGTCCTCAGGGACTCCAAGATGTACCCAGCGACCCCAGGATGTCCTCGGTGACCCTTTTATGTCCTCAGCGCCCCCAGGGGGCGATAATGCCCCCGGTTAAGAGCTTATGCACCTGTAATATGGACATCTAAACATCTTCGCGTGACTTTAAAAAAGACTCGCTTTTTCTCCATTTCTCTCTCTCTCTCTCTCTCTCTCTCTCTCTCTCTCTCTCTCTCTCTCTCTCTCTCTCTCTTTATTTCTTCTCGCTCTTATTTTAAAAAACGTCATATTGAAAAAAAAACAAAAACCATTTGTATTAACTTTGTTTTATTTGAAAGATTGATTCGCTATTTTATAAATTAATCTGCCCCAGTAATCACAACAAAAAAAGTTTCTGCTTGACTGTTCACTTCGAGGCCAAACCGGATCAATGAAACGCCAATTTAAATAGGTCTGTTTATTAAATCTGCCAGCTCTGAGCTGTTCTAAACATAGAAATAGTCTTTTTACGAACTATAGATGAAACAGTTATGATCTATATACTGATGTGGATGGTAGTGAAAGGTTAGTGAGTTTAAACACTGACCCAGTTCTAATAATTCATTTTGAAAGAAAATGTATATAGTATGACTTTTTAACTTCTACTAACATTGACAAATGGTCTTGACGTATATAGATCTATATATCTTTCCATTCTCCCGTGTTACCAAGTGAAATCTCTATACGGAGGCACCCCAGCGCGCCTATATCAATGAATACCCGTTCGTTACAATGAACTTATTCTTTGCGGTTCACTACGTAAAAGCCATGCCTCGAATATATATTGAAAAGGCCACAATTGTTCCGCTTAGTAACGGCGCTGACATTGACTCTCGCTTGAGGCATTTATTGATTTTTACAAGAGGTTCTTTTTTTTTTTTAGAATCCTTTTTTAATGACAAGAAAAGAAAAAAATGCAAACAAACAAAGACAGTTTTTTTATACTCCAGAATTTATTTTTTTATAGCCTTATTTTTGAACTGTATGTGATGATAGTGTGGCGTTCAGGCTGCGGTTTTGCAATGGCTGGATTTTTGTTAAAATTAACTCTTTCGTGGTGCATTGGACAATACATATAATCCGTACATTGTATGTATTAACAGCAGTAGATTTAGAAACATGTGAGTATCAATACGCTTAAATTTAAATGGACTCGGGACTGTCCGAAAATGTAATTACACAACTGTTATCATTAATAGTTCTAAATATACTTCAATTTTCAAAGGAGTTTGTCCACATTAAATTGTCTAAGATTAGATTTTTTTTTTTTCAAATTTATACAAGTCTAAAAGCATTAATTTGGGAACATTTCTGCACGATAGATATGCCCTTGATAGAGTAATGAAAATGAAAACAAGATAGGCCTACTAAAATATGACCCCCCCCCCCCCCAAAAAAAAAAAAAAAAAAAAAAAAAAAAAAAAAAAAAAAAAAACACACACACACAGACAAATTTAGTTAACGGGAAATTTACCCGGAACATTGTTTTCTATTCTGAGATGTGCCAACGGAATGGGTTGTCTGAACTATAGGCTTAGGCTATTGTCATAGAAACCGACAACTTAACATTCTTTAAAACTCTTATCGAAATTACTAGTCTCAAAACTCGGATACAGGTTCGACGTTATATTTATCTGTATAGATTAAAGATTAAATTATAGACTAAGGTAATAAAAAGAAAATATAACTTAGGAATTAAACAGCTCGTAGACAATTTCAGTTAATTATTTCAATGCATAGGCCTAATAGATATGCAATGAATAATGGCGTTTTATTCAATGTCATAGAACTATTGGGGGAGGGATTTGTTTAAAAGTAGGCCAAATCTAATTAAAGGTTTAATAATATTGTTTAAAATATTCATAGAATTGTGAATTATTAATCAATCCTGGCCCTTGCGATAATGGAAGCGAACGTAACTAGACCGGGAAATACAGCTCAAAGTACACAGTACGTTTAAGAGCACACTTATAGCCTGAACACACATACATAGGCTACACACAATTAATTATATGTTTATATGTATGCGAGTATATGCTTGTTTGTGTGTATGTGTAAGTACACGTGTGTATGCGAGTGACTAGGGCTTTATAAGCATGCGCGGCTCTAATTTGACCTACTTCTTTTTCCACCATTGTATTCCGCGGTGATGAAATTTGAAAGAAGAAAAATGTAATCAATAATGTCTATTGTAAGCCTTGCTTTTCAATTTTTTTAATAACCTCATTTGATTTACTCTGTTCTTTTTAGTATTTTTTTTTTACAGACCTCTGTTAACGTCGTTGCTTGGTGCTTTTGGTTTGCAATATGGCAACAGAAGATGCCATTCATTTCTAGACATTGACAAGTGTTTAAAGTCTTTCTCTAAACTTTACCATATCCCTGCACTTGGTTTTTGTTACAGGCTTAACACAATCACTTTTTTTTTTTACAGGCTAAACACAATATTTTCTAGACATTAAAATTGTTGAAACTGTTTCTCTAAATGTTACTAAGCTTATATGCATGCACTTACTTTTTGTTACAGGCTAAACAAAAGATATCACCAAGTTTACGGGTGCAAAGGATTGTACATAAGGAGTCTGATGCTCTTATCGAGCTATTTACACGGAATTAGCCGAGAGTTTGGTAAACGAAACATTTCTAATGAAAAGTCAAATTCAACATAAACCTTTCACCTCCCAGCGAATACTATTTAGTTATTAAATTCAAGTAAACAATTATTCGCATTTTCAATAGTGCCAGTTATAATACATTTTATGTTCAGAATGACGGGTTGACGTACGTTCAGATACCAGCACAGATTAGACTCTGCTGTATACTCTCGAGATGACGTCGTTGCAACGTTTCAGTCCTCAAAACAGACGTTTCCGGAAACTACCACCGGTCGTCCGCAGGAACAGGAGAGCTCGTCCTTCAAGCCCTTCCACGACCTTCTACACGTACCAGAATGCCTTGCTCTGGGTGCGCAGTCAGAAGGACGTCATTGCCAAGCTCATCCAACTGCTGCATACGTATCCGAATCTAATTCAGGATGAGTCCATGGATAGGTTTTGGGAGTTTCTAGAACCTTTGCTGCCAGAGGACAAAGAGTCCAGATCTCGAGAAACGAGTTCTGACATGGAAACCTCGGACATCAGTAGCCAGAGCCTCAGACTAACAGGAATTCAAGGTAGCATACTCATTGTGAATTAGTGTTATGTAACACTATTTAAAAACATAAATGTTACACCCTAGAGCAGGGGTCGGGAACCTTTTTTTCTTAGAGAGCCATGGATACCACATATTTTGAAAAGTAATTCTGTGAGAGCCATACATTATGTTTAAAACTAAAAATTCAAGTAAATGAGTGCAATTTGTGTAATTTCAACACTAAAAGTACAATAATTATGTCTCTGAATTCCTCTAATGCTGAGCTGCAGTAGACTTTAGCTCATTTGTAGAATGAAATATTGATATGCAATTAATATGTAGATCAAAAAGTCTTAAAAAAAACATTTTTTAAAATAATCGAACATTTGTCTGCGAGCCAGATGCAGCCATCAAAAGAGCCACATCTGGCTCGCGAGTCATGGGTTCCCGACCCCTGCCCTAGAGACTCCCAGTCCGAAGGTGCCGAGTATTAAAACCAAGTTCAAACCTTTTCCCTCACCCTTGTTCAGAACCGGCTCTAGGGTTTTTGACGCCCTTGGCGAAAACCAATTTCGGCGCCCTCATTAAAGTGCCTTAGAAGGGGAGAAACTGAATAGTGTTTGGGCATACTTTTCTATTTTCTAAGACAACGCGCAGAAGTACTAAACTTTAATTTAGTTTATATTTTTAAATCCCCAATAAAAAAAAATCCTCAATTATGCCCCCCCCCCCCCAAAAAAAAATAAAATATTTTTGAGCCCTAGGTGGCCGCCTAGGTTGCCTATATGGACGAGTCGGCCCTGCCCTAGGGCCCTAGTTCCTCAAGTAATCAGTTTGCAAAGTGCAAAAAGAAGTTGGAAATTTTAGTTTTCTTGTTTTTTCCTTGGAGAAGTAGCTTGGTGGGTCCTTAATTGGGCTTTACTTAATGCAAAGTATGCATTTCAATTCATTCAGCATGCCAACAAATGGTCAACCTACTCCACCAATCAATTTCTCGTAGATGGGACTTTTAGGAGATCCTCCGCGTGCCCAGGAAAATCGCTCTGTATGTGATTTCTGGCACGTGTGTCGACGCTTGCCGACCCTTGCTCAAGCCCATAGGTTCTCAACCTTTTACGGCTCACCGCCCCCTTTTACATTTTTTTCCGATCACCGCCCCCCCAACTTTCTTTTAGCACCCACTCCCCCCCCCTTCCGCCCATCTGGACTATAGCTTCCACAATTTTTTTTAGCCGACTAAACTTTTGGTGTGATTAATTATCTTAAAAAAAAACTGAAAAGGAAACATATTGTAAGAATTAATAGATAAAAAAATTGCCTTAACAAAAGGTTTAAATAAATCAATATTAATGCGAATCGTTTGCCTGGTGTGTTGCTAGCAAATTGTCTATTTTCGTTTCAA
Organism: Anisus vortex; assembly: GCA_949126835.1. Taxonomy (NCBI): domain Eukaryota; kingdom Metazoa; phylum Mollusca; class Gastropoda; family Planorbidae; genus Anisus; species Anisus vortex. The sequence goes on from OX421495.1 coordinate 8,272,733, forward strand.
TTTTGGTTGCAAAAGCTGTAGGTCTAATAATCAGTAATATTTGTTATATTACAAAACGGAACTTTTTTGGCATCACTATTGAATCAAATATGGAAACATTTTTTAGTTGAAGGGAGATAATTAACCCGTTTTATTTTAGCTAATATTTAATTTATGTGTTTTTTTTCTTTTATAAAAAATAAATGGCTTACAATTTATAACTTTGAAATGATCAAACTGTTAAAAATATTTGAAAATTATATAAATATAATATGAATAAATAATTTATATGTATATTTTCAAGCAATTCAATAACTACCCAGTTTGTATGATTACTACTTATCTATACCGCTTAACGATATTGTGAATAATTTATAATGAAAGTAAAACACAGAACATCTCGGTAAAACTGAGATCAAAACATCATTAATATTAGCATATGTCAGGTGACATTGATCGGTCAGCAGGGTTGACAGTCCGGTGAACCAACCACAGGACCAGCTGGTCGCACAATATATTTGCCATATACATACCCCTACTTCATCGAAAAGTCACTGCGATTCCTATTTCTTATTAATATAATAATATGTAGGCATACTGTTGGGGGGTATCACATATTTAGCAGCACTTGCGTTTACATCACATTTCATTCTACAAAAAACTAATCGATTCAAATAGCTGAGGTGTTAAAATATATCAGGTACGTTTGAACCGCCCACTTGCCCTTCACCGCCCCCCAATCGCCCCCGGGAATGTCAGCGCCCCCCTAAAGTTTTTCACCACCCCCCGGGGGGCGATATCGCCCCCGTTGAGAACCTATGCCCTAGCCTATAAGCGTCGGGTAGATTATCCCCCCCCCCCCCCTTTTTCCATCCCGGCTTTTTAGTTGTAGATATACTGTGCGGCAGCTACATGCCGCGAGCTAAACACCAAGAGAGAAAATTGAAGTTCAAATGTTGAGTCTCGGCGTCTTAGAGTCATATCTGTTTCATCAATACTAGCCAATTGTAGATTATTTCTGGTCACAAGTCATGTCTCGTGTAGCCTATCTATTATTATCAAAACGTCTGTGCAATCTGCATTATCATCCTTATCCCATATCATGTTTATTGCTTTGATTTAAACATGCACAATAAGGCCTATCCATTCCATTACTGTTAGTAAATAGTCAAATCGTTTTAGTCTAGAATCTAGATCATCACGGATATTCAAGACGTAAACTTTGAATGGTTAATTATAAGAAAATATAAGGCCTGAATTTATAATTTTGTTTCTTGTGCATTATTTTAAAGTCTAGCACTTGTTTTAATTTATTAAAAGAATAACTTTTTACATTCATTCACAGTGCCTCAGAATGCTAGTACTACTTTAGGTAAGGTGTTGGATCAATGCGCGGATGCCGCAAGCAGAACGTCATCGGAGAATGAACATGACGTCACGCCGCGGCTACACATTCTGAGCCACTGCGATGAACAGTCAGCGGATGAAGATGCTTTTGTCCACAGAGCAGTCATCGACGCCCTGCAGGGGGACTTCTTTATCAGGGTGCCAAAAAGTTATACCGTATCTGGATCTGATCAGCAATACCCGATGGTGGAATCGGATCTTTGCGTTTATCTCTTCAGCAATTCAACTCTAGAAAACCCCTACTGCTTCCACAACCTTTGCATTGCGCTTTCGAACTCGATTCCAGTCATGTACGCGAAGACCAAGACGCAGACGTTGCCGGACAATTTTTCGACTACAGTCATGAGAAGCAGCGGAGGTTGCTCTACGGTCAAGGAATACCTGGACAACCATCTCGGGAATGCCCCAAAAGGCGTGCCCGTGAAACCTAAGCTCCGAGATAAGGTGACAAACCTATTAAGGCGCCCAAGCTCGGCCCGAGAAAGTGGGAAAGAAGGGCGCAGGGGGAAAAGGAGGCATTCGCCTGCGTCGTTTGATAACGAGATAACTCGCACCCTGATAAACGGCTTCAACCAGGCTTTTGTGATTGGGGAATCAGATTTGCATAATGGTTTTGACCAGCTCAAAAAGGTGATCTATAAGAATCTATGTGATATTTCTAATAGACCCGATCACTTTATTGGCAACTTGAACAGAAGCTATGCAAATCTCAACACGCACACAAACTATTCTTCCAATGCACATTTCCCACAAACAATAAATATGCACAATAAATTCAAAGAATATCCGCCTTCTGGCGATCGGCAGACATTAGGAAACTCTTTCCAGGCCTTTCCAGACGATTACGACGCGCACGAATGCGGCCCGCTGTTTCGGAACTCGGTAAGGACAATCAAGCTGCCGCCCCTTGAGCAGCAGAGCACCACGTACCTGCTGTTTGACCGAAACACCGAAGGGCCGAAAAGGGTGGAGTATCCTTTTACGAAACTCCCCGAGTTCCTGATCGACAGTGACCTGGAGTCGGAGGATATGGAGCCGGTGCAGTCCCCAATCCAGTTTCATGAGATTGATCTATCTCGTCAGGTCAATGGAAGAATGACTCCAGAAAGTGAGCATTCCTGCTCCAGTTTATATTAACCCCGGCCTTTCAAAATGTTTTTATTTCAAGCATTGACTTATATAGACGGAGAATACGGGCATGTATTTAATAAACCCAATTCATGCAATAAACTGCTTTATAGGTCTACCATTTACATAATGTGTGATGGCAATAACACAAACAGTTTTTTTAAAAATACTAACTCACTGTAATTATTTACTCCAATAGGAAGAGACAAATAATAAATTATTTATTTTACTCAATTCATATTTGTTGTTTTTCTCCCTTATCCTAGTAAGTCATACAATTATTCATAGTTTTATTATAGGCCTATAGCTGTATATCATTACGTCTGACGTTCTATTAATATCCAAGGGAGATGTCAATCACACGCATAAAAACAAAAGACAAATAAAAGAAATAGAAATTTAATAGACAGCAGACACATGTAGTGTCGTGTGAATGTTGCTTGACACGCCCTATAGATCAAATTTATTACTAGTGGCCAGTACTTTCGTTTTTTTTAATTCTCTGTTTGTATCAAGGTAAACATGTTTTGGAATCAGTTCTGTGTTTTATCTAAGTGCAGCCCAGTTGTGACCGAAAATATAATATAAAAAATGTAATGACAACAAAAAATCTACGTCAAAAGATTATTTCCCTTTAAAAAAAACATGTTTACCCACTCCAAAAATACATTAACAAACTAAAACCAACAAAAAACAATTTCTTACTCTCAATGTCTAATCTATCACAACTAGGGATGTTAAAACCGGTTTGCTTTCAAAACCGGTTTTCGGTTCTATAAAACCGGTTGAAAACCGGATTTCGATTTCCCCCCCCCCCCCACCCCCACCCACGCAATGTCACAAGTCACAGGCCAAAAAAGACAAATGTGCGTAGTTTTGTAGGTGTATTTGAAAAATAGTTCAAATTTATTAAGTGTTCGCAGAGCCTTCAAGAGGTTGATTTGTGTGAATACATTATGATTTTGTACAATTTACCATAACATTCTTTAGAACTAAAAAAAAATATGGGCAAATTGATTAAAACCGATAATAGCTTTCAATAGTGATAATTTGTGCACCGTGGACTTAGACTTGTAAAATAATGAATTGAATAGGATCACGTAGCACCAATCAAAAGTCAAAAGAATGTGTATTTAATGATGTCGTTAATAATAAAGCACAGACGCGGTGTCTAGCCGAATCGTTCAAGGCCACAGGACAAAACTAGTTTGCGTCTTTCCAATCTCCATTGCGTACATCAAAGAGTCGTCGTCGGCATCCGTCCGTCTCGAGAGACGATGGTGTAGCTTCATGGGTGAGGTATCAAACTGTACCGCCGAGAATGGCTGTGTAGGCCAACCCGGGAGGGGTAATCCCTGCCGCACTTGAGGCACATCAAAGAGTAGCGCACATCTAAAAGATGAGCCGACATTTGGTTTGATGTTGTTTTTATCGCAAGCCATAGTTGGTATTTGGAGAAAAAATAAGAAACACAATATCTAAGACTAAATAGTGTTAGCAAGGCATTTCAAGAATCGTTTTGCGTGAATCCAACATTATTTTTTTTTAATATTTCCATCAGAACCAATAAAAAATAAAATATAAAGGGTGTGCTACTTGACAACCTTTCAACCAACAAACCGAAATCCGGTTTTAAAAATCAAAACCGGTTTTGAGATTCAAAACCGGAATCCGGTATTCCGGTTTTCGTTTAACATCCCTAATCACAACATAACCTCGGATTTTTCACAATATAATCATTAATATTTCACAACATAATATCTAATCTCTCACAACACCATTTCTAATCTCTCACAAAATAATCTCTAATCTCTCACAAAATAATCTCTAATCTCTCACAAAATAATCTCTAATCTCTCACTACATAACCTTTAATCTCTCTCAAAATAATCTCTAATCTCTCACAACATAATCTCTAATCTCTCACAAAATAATCTCTAATCTCTCACAAAAAAAACTCTAATCTCCCACAACAAATTCTCTTATTTCTCAAAACATAATCTCTAATCTCTCATAACATAATCTTTAATCTCTCAAAACATAATCTCAAATCTCTCACAACAAATTCTCTAATTTCTAAAAAAAAAATCTCTAATCTCTCACAATGCAATCGTAAGTCTCTCACATCATAATCTCTAATCTCTCACAACATTAACCCGCAACGATGTTCGCCTGTAACGCAGAACACAACAGTAGTTTATTATATTTTAATTCTATTTTCTGGGTCACATTTGGCACACTATAATAGAAAAAAAATTGCAACTGAACTTGTTGAAAACACGGTTATTGATTTTCATTACAACTCTTTTTAAAGCACCGAAACCAAAATCGATACACGCTCTTAGAAAGCCAGGTATAATCGAAAAAGTCTCTAGTATGAAATGTGTGAATCTAGAAAGTGTCACCTCAGATTTTATGATCTATTCACAATATGCAAACAAGTTACATAGCTTTCTTTTCACGCATACATGACTGAAGTATCAGGATCACTTTCACTATACAAGTTTATAGTTGTTTATTAGTAGGATGATTATACTGATTCTTCTTTAGGGAAGGAGCACAAGGAAAGGGACTGGTGTGTGCGTGCGAATATTACACATGGAGCATACAGTGTGTTTATGCATGATCACGAATTATCTAGGCACAACATTTTCATTTAATTATTTACAAAATCATTAGTTTGTTTTTAGTTTAGATAGCTCAAGTTTAAAAAAGAATCTTTTCACTGATTATACAGACGTTAATTTTTTAACATTAATTTAAAGTAGTGTCAGGAGTTATTACATAATATGACGTAATAAGACGTAATATTTTACGGTCCATTCACATTTTGGTTGCGAAATTGTTGTGCTTTATCACAATTGTAACAACTCTCAATGTTCGATTTCTGTGGTACTTCTTTTTTTTTTTTGTCACCATTATCCTTCTCCTGTGAAGAGAACCTTTGTGAAGCGACCGCAGATCTGTAAACGCGTCACACATACGCAATGACACAAAGTGTTAACACCCGAAAGACAAGTCATGGCGTTTGTTCAAGTTAACTTATAGTATTACTAGAGAATCACTTATACAAGACTTAGTAGCCTATCATGATTTCAGAGACTTGGCCATTGTTAAATATTCAAATGTTTTTTTTTTTGCAACAATCAACTGAAAGTAATTAGGTCAGCAGAAGTGAGATGAAAAATCTATACTCTTGACGTCATTCCCTCAACTTTTCATATCCTCTTAGGCTCATGCCCTATGACCTTTGATACATTGTATTAAAAGGCGAGCGGTGGCTATATCATATCGTCTCTGTGGCGCTTGAAATTGAGGGCATGTTTTGAGATTAATGTTGCTTCTATGGTAACAATGTAAAACAAAATGCTTTTTTAAAAAACCCAACCAGTAAGATGAACGTTAATAAAACAAAAAATCTGTTATCCCCACACACAAACAAACTCCAAGAAATTCAAAAGACATTTAAACACGCGCACACTCAAACACACAACACACACCTAAGCACAATCAAAACTCACACACACAGCTTTCACACAAACAACCAGCCAAGCACACTCAAACGCACGCTCACGTGCACACACATACACAAACACACAGACGTACAAACACATCACACACTCATACATTCAAACACAATCAAAAACACCTTAACAGTCGCACACACTCAAACATGCGCACACAATCAGACACACAATTAAAATCACACGCTCACATTTAAACAAAGCGTACACGCTTAAACACACGCACAAACTGAAACACACAAAGACACTTAAACACACGCTCACACTTATACACACGCACACAAATATACAAAACTTACACGCTTAAACTCACGCACAAACTGAAACACACGCTCACACTTATACACACGCACACAAATATACAAAACTTACACGCTTAAACACACGCACAAACTGAAACACACAAGGACACTTAAACACACAATCACACTTAGACACTTTGAGTCTAGTCTTGCATTTTGATTAGTGTTTTAAATGATGTTAAGCTAAGCTTACTTATTTTCGTCATTTGTCCATGCAACCCAACCCATGCGCCAGAAAGAGTACTTATATGCCTTTGTACTTACATAATGGATTAGAAAAATGTTTTTGTCCTTTTATCTGAACAGTGTAATAGATTCTTAACCCTTCCCGTACCGACCTACTTCTGTCTATGCTGCCTTCAGTTCCGCTATATACGCGCCCGGGACTGTAAGGGTTAATTTCCTGTATTTCTGTTAGAATAAAATGCCTTATGGTTCATTACTACTTTACTCTTTGCCCTTCTTTCCTCTAATGCAGATGTCAGCAACCCAAAGCACGCGTGCCGAATTTGGCACACAGAGAATTTTTCAATGGCACGCGAAAGACTTCCAAGAGTTTTTTTTTTTTTTTATGAAATGAGGAAAACTGACAGTTGAAGCCTGTTTTTTCTGAATGACATAGCGACACATTTTTAGTGAGTTTGCATTTACAATGACCACTGGAATGGATTTGGACACATTTTGTCATTAAATCAATTACAAAACATTTAACTACATGGACATCCCTTACTTACTTACTAACTTACGCCTACTACCCCTCTCGGGGCATAGGCCACCAACAAGGGCTCTCCAGCCATCCCGGTCCCGAGCGAGTCTTTCCAACTGTCCCATGAATGGCCTGTTCTCTTGACGTCTGCATCCAGGTCTCGGCGCCAGCTGTTACGGGGTCGGCCTCTCTTCCTCTTTCCTTGGGGGTTCCACGATAGGGACTGTCTGGTGATGTTGGATGCTGGTTTTCGGAGTGTGTGCCCCAACCATCTCCATCTTTTTTGCATGATCTCCAGATCGGCTGCCTGTTGCCCTGTGCGACTCCAGAGCTCATCATTACTGATCATGTCTGGCCAGCGTATATGCATAATCCTCCTGAGACATGAGTTTATGAAAGTCTGGATCTTCTTGGTGTTAGTAGCAGTGGTCCTCCAAGTCTCTGCACCATAGAGTAAGACAGACTTCACGTTTGAGTTGAAGATCTTGAACTTTGTTTTCAGGGATATTTCTCTTGAGCTCCAGATATTCTTAAGTTGGAGGAAGGCTGTCCTGGCCTTGCCAACTCTTGCCCTTACATCGGCATCGGATCCACCCTTCTTATTGACGATGCTGCCTAGATAGGTGAATTCTTCAATTTCCTCTAGCGCTTCACCATTGAGAGTGATAGGCGATGTGTTTTCTGCGTTGACCTTAAGGAACTTGGTCTTTCTTTGTGGATGTTGAGGCCAAGGCGAGTGGAGTTTTCCGTCACAATGTTGGTCTTTTCCTGCATCTGTTGCTGAGTATGTGCGAGTAGTGCCAGGTCATCCGCGAAATCTAGATCGTCTAGTTGTGACCATAACGTCCACTGGATGCCATTACGCTTATCCGATGTTGATGTCTTCATTACCCAGTCTATCGCTAGCAGAAACAGAAATGGCGACAGTAAACAGCCTTGTCTCACTCCCGTCCGTACTTGGAATGCCTCTGTTGGGTGGCCTCTGTGGATCACTCTGCATTTCAATCCTTCAAAAGAGTTCTTAATTATAGAGGTAATTTTTGTAGGGACCCCATAGTGTCTTAGCAGCTTCCAAAGTGATTCCCTGTCTACGCTGTCAAAAGCCTTTTCATAGTCAATAAAGTTGACATATAGGGGGGAATTCCACTCGAGCGACTGCTCCAGGATGATGCGCAGTGTAGCTATTTGGTCAGTGCAGGATCTATCCTTGCGGAAACCAGCTTGCTGATCTCTCAGCTTCGTATCAACAGCAGCCTGCATTCTGCCAAGCAGAATCCTGTTGAACACCTTTCCTGGGATTGATAGTAGGGTAATTCCTCTATAGTTAGAGCAGGTGCTCAAGTTTCCTTTCTTAGGGAGTTTAATGAGTAGTCCCTCTTTCCACTCTGTTGGGACTTGCTCCTCTTCCCAGATCTTTTGGAAGAGGGGGTGTAAGAGCTCTACTGTAGTCTCCACGTCCGCTTTCAGTGCCTCCGCAGGGATATCATCTGGTCCAGGTGCTTTTCCGCTTTTAAGCTTCTTGATGGCTTGGCGTATTTCTTCCTTTGTAGGTGCATTGCAGTCTATCGGGAGGTCTATGTCTGCCGGTTGGATATCAGGTGGGTCTGGTGGAGCTGGCCTGTTGAGTAGCTCTTCAAAGTATTCCACCCATCTTCTCTTTTGTCCTTCGTCATCGATTATCTGCTTTCCTTCTTTATCTTTCACCGGTCTTTCAGGTTTACTAAACTTTCCAGATAACTTCTTGGTGATGGTATACAAGTCTTTCATATTTCCATTTCTGGCTGCTTCCTCCGCTTCTGCAGCTAGAGCATCTGCATAATTCTTTTTGTCGGCTATGATGCTCTTCTTTACACTCTTGTTTGCTTGTGTGTATTGTTCCTGTGCCTTGGCCTTCTCTGCACGTGTCCGGCTGCTGTTTAGTACTGCCTTCATTTCTCTTCTCTGTTCTATTTTCTTCAAAGAGACCGTTGAGATCCATTCCTTGTGGTTGCGTTTCTGTGGGCCCAATACTTCTTGACAAACTGTCTTTATTGTTGTTTCCACTATCCTCCACTCCTTGTCTATTGTTGCTTCCTCTTCATCAATTATTTCTTGCAGGACTTGGAATTTGTTTGCAAGTGCCAGCTTGAATTCCTGGCGTTTGGTTGGGTCTCTGAGAAGTATTGTGTTGAACTTCTTTCGCTGGTTTAATTCTACTGCCCAATTCCTTTTAAGTTTAAGCTTGACACGTGCAACAAGAAGGTGGTGGTCTGAAGCCACGTCCGCTCCTCTTCTAACACGTACATCTTGCAGGGACCTCCGGAACTTCTTGGAAATGCATATATGGTCTATCTGGTTTCCGGTGTGGAGGTCTGGTGAGAGCCAGGTGACTTTGTGTATCTTTCTATGGGGGAAGATGCTACCGCCGATGACAAGGCTGTTTGCAGCACACAGATCTACAAACCTCTCTCCATTGTCACTCATCTCTCCCAGCCCCTCTCGACCCATAACCTCTTCGTAACCAGTGTTGTCATCTCCTATTTTAGCGTTAAGGTCTCCAATCAACATGGTTATGTCTCTGCTAGGAAACCTCTGAATGATGCTCTGCAGCCTACCGTAAAATTCATCTTTCGTACAGTCTTCACTATCGTTAGTAGGGGCATAGCACTGAACGAGATTCATGTTGATCTTTTTCCTCTTTGTTCTGAAAGACGCAGTGATGACTCTTGGACCATGTGCCTCCCAACCAATTAGTGCTCATTGGGCAGCCTTTGAGAGCATGATAGCCACCCCCTGAGTGTGTGGTCCATTTTCATCCTCGTGCCCTGAATAAAGGAGTAGCTCTCCCGTGGTGAGCCTCTTCTGGCCGGAATCGGTCCATCTGGCTTCGCTGATGCCGAGGATGCTAATCTTGTAATTCCTCATCTCCACCGCCACTTGTGCTGCTTTTCCAGCTTCAAACATGGTGCGGACGTTCCATGTTCCGATAGTTAGTGTGGTCCTGGTCGAGATGATGGCCGTCTGCCTGGCAGCTTCCAGTAGCTGGCTTTCAATGCCCGACATCATCGTGCCTCCAACTGGAGGTCCATCCTCTCCCAGTACCGAGTTGTCTGTTAGGATCCTTGTTTGTGTTTTTGTAGCGGTAGTAGTTTGACGGGAAGGGGCTGCTAGCCGCTTGCCCAACCCTCCTCCTTTCTCATCCGGGCTTGGGACCGGCTATGGCGGAGTTATGGACATCCCTATATTAAGGCATATATTAAGATAGATAGTTGGGCTTTTTCAGCAGTACACCGAAGCACTCAAAGAGGAGTTTTCTAATCAAAGGCAAGACTTTCAAATTGATGGACTCATTTTTCCATATCACATCAATTTAAGCCTTACTGGTTTGATCTTACTACAACCGTCTTAGAAGTATATATTTTTTTTAAGTGGAGGGATATTGGCGATTTTAAAATTCAACTTGTTGCATTTTCTAAATTCTCTGTGTGCCAAATTTGGCACGCGTGCTTTGGGTTGCTGACACCTGCACTAGAGGAAAGAAGGGCAAAGAGTAAAGTAGTAATAAACATTTAAAAAATGGGCGGAAAAAATCTGGAAGGAAACTGCTTAGGAAAGTCATCTGCCATTCTCAACTGCTAGGCATTCGCTCTTCTACTTTCAGCTTTTGGTTCAACTTACACTTGTGAACAGATTTTATCGCACATGAAAGCTGTTTTAAGCACATAAAGAGGTCACATACAATTGACCACTCAGAAGTGACTAAATATGTATCTGACATTATACAATATTTGATGCAGACTAATTACATTTAAAAAGTTTTTATGCTCATCTTCTTAAATTAAACATAAAGAGAAGTAATTCTAGAAAAAAAAGTTATTATTTTATTAATTTAATAAATATAAGAGACTTATTTAATAGTATTAATTATTAATGTTTAAAAGTTAAACTCTTTAAATTAAATGGATACACAATTCAGGAAATGTTTATTTACAACTGTTTAACATATATTGTTTTAATCCTGTAATAATTAAATCTTGTAATGAATACAATAATGTTGGATTTATAAAAAATAATAATAATTAGTCAGTAATATTTGTTATAATTGCAAAACATAAATTGTTAAGCATCACTTTTGAATCAAATGTGGAGCCGGTTTTTTTAATTAAAGGGAGATAATAAACCCGATTTATTTGCGCTAATATTTCTAATACGTTTCTTTTGTTTTGTTATAAAAGAATAAATGGCTTATAATTATTTATAGCTTTAAAATGATCAAACTGTTAGAAAGTATTTGAAAATTATATAATATTATATGAATAAAGAATTTATATGTATAACTTTAAACATTACATTATTTACCTAGTTTGTATAAATACTACGCATTCAATTAAACTGAGATCAATTTATAAATACCGGTAATCAGGTGTGAGATAGTTAGATCCTCATATTGACTACCAAATGAAAATGTTTAGTCAATAATTACCATAAATATGAAAGTTTATAAATAAAATATTGTATTTGATTTAAATGCAAATAAAAAGGAGGATTATCATAAGCACGTTAAATTTGTATTACATATAAAACGCTTTAACGATTTTATCGATAAATCCCCCTTGCTTTTGGCCTTTATCTTGCTACGGAGTTAAATTAATTGTCTTATAAAAATACTTTTAAAACGTATAATAGAGCAGGTTGACTTTTAGGCTGTTGGCACGCTGAATGATTTAAAAATCCTAGTTTGGCACACTGTTAACAAAAGGTTGCTGAACACTGCTCTAAAGTTTCTAGGTTTAGTGATATAACTATTGCTGTTACTCTTGTCAGTTGGGAATATTCACTTGTAATGAGCTTTGCCGCTCTTTATTATAAATCCTAAGTGCTTTGCATTTTTTAGTTTGGGTTGGATCTATTCTTTGAATGAAGTCGTCTGTAAGTAATTGTTTTTCTTCTATGATACTCTTAGCAGTTGGAACTTTTCTAAATGGAAAGACATGCCCCAGTTATTAGAGTTCCATTTTTTTTAAATTAATCTAGGTCTTTTGTAAGAGTTTATTATCTTTTTCAGTCTTTATTGTTCTTGTGAATTGTGCAACCATCTGAAAATAACCTTACTTTTGTTCCTGTATTGATACAATTGGGTAAATTAGAAATAGTAAGGGCCATAGAACAGTAATTAATTTTACAATCACATTCTCTACATCATAATTTCCAAAGAACTAGACTATATCTATTTGCTAGGTGGAACTACTGTATCCTTGATGTGTTCTCTCTCACTGCCAAGCTTGTTTAAAAGACTTTTGTATATTTCAGACTTTACAACGTTATAAGCTTAGTACGTGTTTACTTGTACATGTAATAGAGATGAACTCAATCTGTGTACCAAGGGCCATAACTTAAATTGTCATATCTTTCTTCCAATAAAGCTTAAATTAAATATGCGTGTTCTTTGGTAGAATATAATAGAGCGTTCGCAATGGGCGTGGCTTAAGTTTTTTAGTGACGTATTTGTGTAAATAGATGCCACTTGGTGTACAAAAATTATGAAGTACTTAGTCTTCTTTATCATGCCAAATTCACATCTGAATATTGGCCATCCTACGCACAAATCATTAGATAAATCGTCGTAGATCATCTTACTAGTACAAGAGAAAGACTGACATGGTATTTTTTCAACGAATTTCAACATTTTAAGCTCAATTCGTCATCTTAATATCTGGCCTGTAAGTGTTGCATTTGATGGATTTGTTGAAGTGAATTATTGGAGTCATTCATTATTTTCATTGTAGGCCTAATCGTTCAATAGTAATGTAATATTTTTAATGTAAGAATCTTCTTGTGATAGGTCTATTAATGTAATATAGAATTAATAAAATCCATATTAATACTTTAATCATGATTTTAAACACAAAATATCAATAAAATAAGCTCGATCCTATTTGAAACTATATTAATACAGCGGCCATTAGGCTATACACCATTACACAAAATAAACAAAAAACACGTGATTTTTGTCACGTGATTGCAAACGCCCTATAGACGTGTTTCTTTTTTTTTTTGTAAAATTAAACTTTATGATACTTTATCTTAACAAACAAATACATTTTGAAATGAATAGGCAAATTTAATGATTAGTTTTTGAAAAAAAAAATGCCGCTTAGACCTATACTTTGCTCATAACAGGTGTATGGTAACCTAATGCGATGCTTTTTAAAATTGCACAGGAACAATTACTTTTATATCCGGAATATATATACATAATATAATGTTGGTTCTTACAATATTGCTACAAATTATAAGACGATATTTCATTTTAAAGAATTTAAAAACTCTAGAAGAAGGTAACTGCATTTTTACCGTTTCGTGAAGTTATGATATCAAATTAAAAGGCTTACCTCCCTTTCTAATGCATTTTAAAATATCGTATATTAAAAATCGAAACGATCAAATATAAAAAAAAAAAAAAACAAGAAGAAAAACAATAAAAAACAAACAAACAAAGCAAGTCAATCTGCGTATATAATTTTAATTTAAATAAATAGAAAATGTACTTATATTCAATTGTTCGGTCGGATCTAACATCTAAAGTTAAAGAATGTCTAGCCTGCTTGTCATCGTGTTTCCTAAAACATTTAAAAATGGCATCTAAGGGAGCTTATCCGAATGTAACGGTTACTAGAATAAAGTCTAGTTCTTTCCCTTTATATCGCTGGCTGAGTGTTTGTTGTTAGCATTCACTCACCACCTCTCCACTATATTACTTTATCTCCCTCTCCATTCTCTAGTCCAGGAGTCGGCAACCAACGGCACGCGTGCCACACTTGGCACGCAGAGCCATTTTCATTGGCACGCGAAAGACCCTCGAAAAAGCAATTCAAGTCTTCTCAACGAGACATTGAGTGCTAGAGCAGGATACTTATTAAGCTTTTGGCACGCTGACTCAAAAGGTTGCCGACCCCTGCTCTAGTCAATTATCTGTGCATTTCTCATTCAATATACATCTCTCTATTCCTCTTTTCGCTTTTTTTCTTCCCCGTCTGTCTCTCCCTCTTCCTCTCTCTTGTGCATTTTGAAAGACTCATCCATTTATACTTTGCAATAAAATTACTTCTAGTCTGACTACATTTCTTCGTCTGCTCAAATTGGTTTTTTTTTTTTTGGGGGGGGGGGGGGGGGTTTGTATAAAGTTTAATTATACCCTTAATCGATATGCCAACTGTCAAGTTTACACTGTACATTCAGTGGGTGCATTTAGAGTAAAAATAAATCTTTTTTTATGTTTTTTTTCTTTGCTACAGAGAGTGCAAACGAAATCTTGCAATCATTTATATATAACTTAACAAGGTGGATGATTGAACCAAGTTTTTGGTTGAATTAAGTGTATGATTAAATCAAGTGAGTTATTGAGTCATGTAAATGATTAAATCAAGTGAGTTATTGAGCCATGTAAATAATTGAATCAAGTGAGTTATTGAGCCATGTCAATGATTGAATCAAGTGAGTTATTGAGCCATGTTATTGATTGAATCAAGTGAGTTATTGAGCCATGTAAATTATTGAATCAAGTGAGTTATTGAGCCATGTAAATGATTGAATCGAGTGAGTTATTGAGTCATGTAAATGATTGAATCAAGTGAGTTATTGAGCCATGTAAATGATTGAATCGAGTGAGTTATTGAGCCATGTAAATGATTGAATCAAGTGAGTTATTGAGCCATGTCAATGATTGAATCAAGTGAGTTATTGAGCCATGTAAATGATTGAATCAAGTGAGTTATTGAGCCATGTAAATGATTGAATCAAGTGAATGATTGAAACGTGTGTATCATTGAATTTGTGTATCAATATTTATTGCAACCATTACACAGTAGATGAAACGTGCTTACCAATATATTTCCCTACATTCATTGTGGAACAAAGAGACTCTGCAAATGCAATTATTTTCACCAGCGCACTCGATTTTTGGCGGAGTTCTCCCTACACCATGACGCACAACTTACATCTCTTCGTCGCATTATCCTCTCCAAGTTGTCTTTGGTCTGTCGGTCTCTCAATTGTCCTGCCTCGCAATGTCTTCAGAGCTTTTACAAGCTTATGTAGCCAGGGCAAACGTTTCAGGGCCGCTCCCTTGCATACTGTAACTGCTTGTTTAGTGCTATATTTGCTATATATAGGTTACATTTGCCGCCTCCCCCCCCCCCCTGGAAGTGTCGCCCCTGGGCATATGCCCCCCCTTCTGCCCCCCCCCCCCTCACGTGAGGGCACTAAATGTCTTCAGCTTGTTTTCTGAAAGAGTAGTCAATCCATATCCCTTTCCGTCTAGAATCTAGACCATCCGTTGGCTGATGTGGTCTTGTTTTGTACTCTGTCGCTTGACTTCCTTTTTTTTTTTTTTTTTTTTTTTTTGTTATCCATGCGATTTATTTCGAGTATTTTCCTGAGGCAGTTGTTGACCAATGTTTGGAGTCTGTTGGGCAAAGCGTTCGAGCTTCTCCAGGTTTCCGAGCAATATTGCATTATTTTTTTATATTTTTTTAAGATAGATGAAACATATCACAAACTCTACCCATGCGATAAATTGATTTAGTATTAAAAAAATTAGAGAATTCTCGGCGTTTATTTATGGGTTTTAGAAAACGCCATCAACATCGGTGAAATAGTAATTATAGAAGTCCTTTAGTCTTTTTGAAGCAGCGTTCACCAGTTTCCGTGGCCACGGCATACTAGGTGATTGTGTGGCCAGCACTATGCAACGCCGCCTTTACTTTAACTAAGGTCAGGTACCCATCAGAGCTGGGTAGACTCAGGGACACCCTCAGATCCTGGGATCTAAAATCCTAGCCTATACCAGGATTCGAACCCAGGACCCTTGGATCGCCAGTCGAACGCGCTGTCGCTCGGCTTCAACGGCCCTATGGATATTTTAGTTTTCCTTACTTAGTCTTTTTACCATTTCATAAACCGATGTTGTGGGTATGCTATATCTTAGAGAATTTAATTCTGATAGTTTATCTAAATCTGTGTATGACTAATGGATAATCTATCTATGTAACTTTATAGTTGTTTACAAAAGACATGATGGGTTTGTAAGGGGGGGGGGGGCTATTATATGTGTAAGCCCTATTGTGTTAACTTATTTCTGACCCTACAATCAGGAAAATATGGTGAGATTTTGTTTTAAATTAGGGGAAATGCAGTCAAAATAATAGGCCAAAGCTTATAGCAAAGTTTTAATAATAGCAAAGGTTTTTAATAATTTCAACATATCAATATAAAACTATAGCGTGGTCTAATTATTTTGACATATCATTAAGTTAAAGCTCAATCAAACACTTATTAATTTAACACAACAATTTCAGTCTCAGAACTGTAGTAAGGTCCAATCATTTTACTAATTCAGTTTGAGACTCAAGCAGTGTCTAACCCATTTTTAACATATCCATTTAAGGCTTTAGTAAGGTCAAAAGTTTATTTTTTAGGAAGGAGTGAATGAATAAGAGAAGAGAAATGGAACGGGAAAGAAAGGACTAGACTGAATTACAAAGAGAGAGAGAGAGAGAGAGAGAGAGAGAGAGAGAGAGAGAGAGAGAGAGAGAGAGAGAGAGAGAGAGAGAGATGTAATTGAAACAAGAATGCAACTGTGGTACCAAAATGTATTTTTTGGTACTACAATTTTAGTTTATACAACTTTTTCTTTTAGCATGATCATTGATAACAAATAAAATGGTTCAACAAGGTAGAAAACTCCAAGCTGTGGGAGAGGTGTGGACAAAGAACAGTAGAACAACAAATCATGGAAAGGAAGTGGAGATGGATTGGACACACCCTCAGGAAAGATAACAACAGAGCTAGACAGGCCTTAGAGTGGAACCCCCAGGGCAAACGATATAGAGCAGAGGTTCCCTACCTGTGGGTTGCAACCCCTTAGGGGGGGGGGTCGAACGATCATTTCACGGGGGTCGCCTAGGACCATCGGAAAACATATTTTTGATGGTCTTGGGAGACACCAACGATATATCCTTCTCAAGGCGGGCCTGCCCATATGCAGAGACATCCACAGAGACATCCACAGAGACATCCACAGAGACATCCACAGAAACATCCACAGAAACATCCACAGAGACATCCACAGAGACATCCACAGAGACATCCACAGAGACATCCACAGAGACATCCACAGAGACATCCACAGAGACATCCACAGAGACATCCACAGAAACATCCACAGAAACATCCACAGAGACATCCACAGAGACATCCACAGAGACATCCACAGAGACATCCACAGAGACATCCACAGAGACATCCACAGAGACATCCACAGAGACATCCACAGAAACATCCACAGAGACATCCACAGAGACATCCACAGAGACATCCACAGAGACATCCACAGAGACATCCACAGAGACATCCACAGAGACATCCACAGAGACATCTGTCACAATTCTGGATTTAATAGTGACTATTAGCACTTAGATAGATAGCAGTGTATAACTAGAACCTTAGATTAGCTTAAGTTAGCTAGAATAGAGAGAAGGTTAGTCTGACGTCACTATCTCCTCCCTCCCTTACGCAATTACATCTCCCCATCACTCTTTCTCACCTGTTTCTCTACCCTTCACTATACTCTTGTACTACGCCCAAATTCAGAGTCTACTGACTAATACGATTCAACTTGGTACTACATCTTGGTTGAATGGGTACGAATGTGTTAGAATGTATATATTTATCCTATGCTATATTAATGTATTCATGTCATATCTTAATGTATTTATATCTTGTGCTATTTTAACGCATGTGAGCGAGTCATTATTCGATCCCTCATTCGCCCCCTTCTCTTCGCGTCCCCGCCACCCCCATCCCCTCTTATATCCCCTCAGCTTAGCGGCACGTTATGCAATTGCTTTGAGACGGTCGTTCTCTGAGCGGTTGACTAAATTCCCCCACTCAGCAGTTCGCACACACGTAACTAATTCTCGCCCGAAACCACCCCCCCCCCCCAGCCACTTGAGTTAACTACTTAAGATTCTACCAAGGGAGATAAAATTCCCCACTCAGCAGGACGTCTGTATAAATTGTCTTTCATCTAGACCTCTCTCCCCCCCCCCCCTTTTCGCCCTCGCAACCCCGACCCCCAATCCATTTTTGGCTCCAATAAGCTTTTCTTATGCAAATGTATATTCAATCTAGCCAATGAGAATAGGATGTAATTAAATGTAAGCCAACCAAATTAACTTTGGGTCAGGTGACTAGTGTCCACGAAAAAGCCCACCCAACTAAACTAAAGCAGATCTCTCCCAGCTCCCGGGCTAGATACATCGTTTTGGTCTAGCTCCCAAACTGTTACTCGGACTTGCAGATACTTAGCCAGTAATCGTAATTCCCTCATTATAGTCACGTAGCCTAACCTTGGATTCCGTAACAACACAGTATATTGAGTGTTAGACGTTCCTGCGCATATATCTCAAGCATTGTATCTCCCCTGCATGTTAGTATGTGTATCTCATCATTGGATATTGAATTTGAGTCATAAATAAACACCTGAAACGTAACCAGAGACTTGCTTGCCTAACTTAGAACTGTCTGTTGTGTGTGTTAATAACATCTAAGCGAGCCAGTAGAGAACAAATAAATATTCCAGGTCAACCACAGCATCGGCACCTCATACCTCTAAGACAACCAGCCACTATTACCCCCTCTCAATTGCCACGTCGTGACAAAGTGGGACCTCGTATCCGGGATTATCTGAACTTCAAGCCGTTCAGCGCACTGTCAACAGCAACAACCCGAGGACTACGCCGATTCTGCTGAAACCGACCCTGGATGGGGGCTCATCTCTCTACAACACAAAGACTCTAAGCCAGCAACCAGACCCGTCATCCCAACGCCAGCAACCAGACCCATCAACCCATCAAACCAGGTTCGCCACTTTACGCAGCCTACGCCGACGACACCCCAGCCTACGCTTACGCCACCCCAGCCTACGCCTACGTCACCCCAGATACGCCAACCTAAGCCACCCCAGATTCGCCACTCCGAGCAATCTACGCCACCCCAGCCAGCTCACCCCATTAAGCCAGGCTCGCCACTCTACGCCAGCCTACGTCACCCCAGACACACCAGCAACCAAATTTGCCACCCCATTACGCCAGATTTGCCGCCCCAACCGCCAGGTCGCCACCCTCTGGCCCCGCATCAACGTACCGGCACCCGAGACGTCAGCAGAGAGACCCACCGCCGCCGCATCAGCCTGCCCGACAACTAGAGACCGCCGAGAACCCGACAACTGCCCTGTCAACCTCCCCGTAGGAACCCGCCGTAGTTCCCGGTATCCAAACCCGGAAAAATAGACACTAACATTAAACGCTAATCCAGTCCCGGCACGGGGAAAGAGAATTCCTAACCAGCCCGAAGATCTGCACCAACAGCGCCGAGCGCTATATAAACGATAACTTTATGATTGGATATACGTGTGTTAGTGTATGTGTGTAAAATTCTGGAATTGCTGTCTGGTGAGTACCATTTTGAGTTGTATTACGTTAGCTAAACTCTGAACCCCAACCCCTCTTACATTCCCTCTCTCTATCTCGTCATATCTCTGTCCGTTTACTGCCTTACTCTCGTCTTACTCTCTCACTATGGCTAAAGGTAGACTATTGCGTAAGCAGCAGAGAGAAGATAGACTTAGAGTAGAAGCAGAGAAGCGTAGATTAGAAAAAATAGCTAGAGAGGAGAAACAATTAGACAGGGAACTTAGACTAGAGCAGAGAGAAGAAAACCGGTTGGGTGAGCAACAACCCAAGGCACACACAGGCCCTGATCACTCCCAGAACCCCCCTATAATATGTTGCGTCGCCACCCTCTGCACTGCGGGCACCCCCGGCCGGCCTACAACCCCCGACGACCCGGAAACCAAGACAGAAAGAAATATAGAGATCAACTCTAAAAGAGCCAGGGCCCTTCTCTCCTCAGGTTTCCAGGCTGAGGGGATCATTAAGGCTTCCTTCGTGAATCCCTCCGACTACACTGGCGAGTCAATCCAGATTACAATTGCATGGGGAATAACTGAGACCCTCCCAACCGCCTGGGTTCACATCAGGTCAACCCTATACACTGGTACGGCCACCCTAGCGGTCCGAGCCGACTTATCATATGATGTCGTCCTGGGGAGCCGATACGTCAGAGTTAACGATTTCCCCCTCCCTCCCCCAGCCTCAGTGGCCACACACGCGCACCCTGACCCTGTTCCCCACCCTCCCGTGGAGCCCCCCACGGCCAACGAACTCCCTCGGGCCCAACAGGATGACCCGACACTGGCCCCACTACCCGCATATCGGTCCAACCCCCATTCTACTTTAGGCTACACTCCCGATGAGATGTTACTCGATCCCCAACCCAGTGATCCACTAGAACGCCTCAAGGGCGCCTGGACCAAACCCTCCCCCCACCCCGAAGAACTCTCAGTCTACGCCTACACGAATAACTTACAGACTAGGCTTAAAACTGCCCACTCTATCGCCTCAAAACACTTAGCCAAGGAGAGGGAGAAAATGGAGACGCTATACGATCGGCGGGCCAAAGAACGCTCTCTGGCTCCGGGCGATCAAGCACTACTGCTCCTCCCCACCTCTTACAACAAACTCCAGTTAGCATGGAGAGGCCCATACCCAGTTACGAAAAAACTCTCAGGCACCAAATACCTTATAAAGATCGGCAACCAAGACAAACTGTTCCCCATCAACTTGCTAAAGCGATACATAGAGCGCCCACGTGACAATAAACCCCCTGTAGCAACGACTATTGCTGAAGAAACAAAAGCCGATGACTCATTAACCGCATTCCCCTTACAGCAGACAGAAACCATAAGGGATGTAGAAATCTGTCCACTCCCAACCCCTGAACAAGCCAAAACAGTCAAAACCTTACTCCCCTCATACGCTGACGTGCAAGCCGACACTCCAGGGCGTACAAACTTAGAACCGCTCACCACGAAGGTCACCGACCCGCGAACCATTAAGGTCAAACTTACTATGCCAGACGCCAAATTAGAGGTCATTGAGGAAGAAATCAATTACCCGTTAGCCCACAACGCCATCGCTAGCTCTACCTCCCCTTTCAATGCCCCGGTAAGACTAGTACAGAAAGGAGACATAATAGAGTCGCCCCACCCCCGTGGAAAAATTCACCCACCGCCCGCTTCCCGACGGGAAAATGGTAGACCGGGAATGTCACCATCCCCTTACTCCCGCCCGAGACACCCACAGCCACGTCGGCCTTATCGAGACAATCACTGCGCCAACCCTCCCCCGCTAATCAAACCAAACAGCGTCCCCTCATCTCGACCGGGTCAATCCCAATCCAGACCCCCTCCGCCCCTCCAAGATTCCCGACGTAGGGACCACCGCCACGCCAGACCCACCCCTCACTTAGCTCCCGAACAGGAACCCGCCGATCAGGGGCGTGACCAGTACTCAAGCAGTGACTATGATCGAGTCCACCACGTGTTCTCTATTTCCTCGGCAGACAAACATAACCAATTCCCTCGCAGCTACGTCGACGAGATAGTCAGAATCAACGGCCGACTCGCCTCGTGCACGTATGATTCCGGTCTTAGCTTTGAGGCCCTAGTAACGCAATCAAAAATCGACCCCCGCGACTACACAGGACGCTATGTGCGACTCCAAGGTCCATCTCATAACTCTCCTATTCAGCAGCTACCGACCGCACTCGTAAACCTCAGCTCAGCACTTTTTACAGGCCCCATTGAGGCCGCCGTAATAGAAGGCCTACAAGTAGACATCCTACTCGGAAGACCGATTGTAGGTAAACAAACGCATTGCCTGCCTACACCCGCAACCTACGGATCGCCCCGCCCCACCCCCAACCAGACACCTCTCCCCCACCCCATGTCCATTAAAGATAAGCTCCGTCATGCAAGGCTGCCCACGACTAGACTCGAAC
The DNA here is from genome assembly GCA_949126835.1 of Anisus vortex. Taxonomy (NCBI): domain Eukaryota; kingdom Metazoa; phylum Mollusca; class Gastropoda; family Planorbidae; genus Anisus; species Anisus vortex. Next base: position 8,294,719 of record OX421495.1, read on the forward strand.
TAAGACAAACACTGTGCGAATTCAGCAACTATCAGAATACCCTTATACCAAAATTCCGTAAAATTACCCGTCCGTTATTTAGATTGCTCAACGCACCCACATCGTTCCCATTATCTTGGGACAAACTCGCTACTGATGCTTTCGAGACATTGCAGCAGTGCCTAGGCCAAAACCCCTTTCGACACACGCGGCAGAGCGGACACTAACTAGTGCCCCTACACACTTCGTGGCCCAGCATACTCAGTAATACGGCCCCACGCGCGCACACTGTTAATGAGTGTGTAGTTACTCCCCTTTTCCCATGTCCCAGAGACAGTAACTTAGGTAGAAATCTTCTCTCCGAGTAGATTCCCAAATTGGCCCGGAGGGATGTCACAATTCTGGATTTAATAGTGACTATTAGCACTTAGATAGATAGCAGTGTATAACTAGAACCTTAGATTAGCTTAAGTTAGCTAGAATAGAGAGAAGGTTAGTCTGACGTCACTATCTCCTCCCTCCCTTACGCAATTACATCTCCCCATCACTCTTTCTCACCTGTTTCTCTACCCTTCACTATACTCTTGTACTACGCCCAAATTCAGAGTCTACTGACTAATACGATTCAACTTGGTACTACATCTTGGTTGAATGGGTACGAATGTGTTAGAATGTATATATTTATCCTATGCTATATTAATGTATTCATGTCATATCTTAATGTATTTATATCTTGTGCTATTTTAACGCATGTGAGCGAGTCATTATTCGATCCCTCATTCGCCCCCTTCTCTTCGCGTCCCCGCCACCCCCATCCCCTCTTATATCCCCTCAGCTTAGCGGCACGTTATGCAATTGCTTTGAGACGGTCGTTCTCTGAGCGGTTGACTAAATTCCCCCACTCAGCAGTTCGCACACACGTAACTAATTCTCGCCCGAAACCACCCCCCCCCCAGCCACTTGAGTTAACTACTTAAGATTCTACCAAGGGAGATAAAATTCCCCACTCAGCAGGACGTCTGTATAAATTGTCTTTCATCTAGACCTCTCTCCCCCCCCCCTTTTCGCCCTCGCAACCCCGACCCCCAATCCATTTTTGGCTCCAATAAGCTTTTCTTATGCAAATGTATATTCAATCTAGCCAATGAGAATAGGATGTAATTAAATGTAAGCCAACCAAATTAACTTTGGGTCAGGTGACTAGTGTCCACGAAAAAGCCCACCCAACTAAACTAAAGCAGATCTCTCCCAGCTCCCGGGCTAGATACATCGTTTTGGTCTAGCTCCCAAACTGTTACTCGGACTTGCAGATACTTAGCCAGTAATCGTAATTCCCTCATTATAGTCACGTAGCCTAACCTTGGATTCCGTAACAACACAGTATATTGAGTGTTAGACGTTCCTGCGCATATATCTCAAGCATTGTATCTCCCCTGCATGTTAGTATGTGTATCTCATCATTGGATATTGAATTTGAGTCATAAATAAACACCTGAAACGTAACCAGAGACTTGCTTGCCTAACTTAGAACTGTCTGTTGTGTGTGTTAATAACATCTAAGCGAGCCAGTAGAGAACAAATAAATATTCCAGGTCAACCACAGCATCGGCACCTCATACCTCTAAGACAACCAGCCACTATTACCCCCTCTCAATTGCCACGTCGTGACAACATCCACAGAAACATCCACAGAGACATCCACAGAGACATCCACAGAGACATCCACAGAGACATCCACAGAGACATCCACAGAGACATCCACAGATGAGACGATATGAGTATCCGGTGTGATGACATCATCGCACCAACAATCACATATTCTACATACAAATACAGAGCAGGGTTGGCGACATAATGTACGTATGCGGACCAGTTACACATGTGTAGAGGGTTGCTGTGTTAAACTTCTCTGTTAAAAGCAGCTACTGTATTGAAAGCTGCAGTATTGGTGGTAAAACAACATTTCTTGAATATGTTGGAATGTAGTGTGGATACTTGTTCAGTCTGGATTTCAACTTTTGGTACTGAGTTGCTCACTAAAAGTAATCGGAACTCAGTGTATGATTCATTGGCAAATAATATTAATATTGCCTTAAGAACAACAAGAAGTAATTAAATGTGCCATTATGTTGTGTTAATTTAGTAAAAGCGGGCACTGTTTACGCAATAGTGCAATGAGTTAGATACGCCGAACACTTTTAATGTTCTTTTATTACACACTGAAGTGAGATAGATGGTTATCGATAGGAAAAGTTTTATAACGTTTGGTTTTTGCTTCTTGGTAAACTTAAAACTATTGCCATTGTCGGCCTTGTTTCCAGTGACGACAGTCTCTATCACAGGACCACCTCAGATTTCTACTAATGGTGCGGAGAGAACTACCTGATATTAAATACCACAAAAACGAAAGAAATGATTGTAGACTTCCGGAAAGAAAAAAAACACAAGCTGACTGATTTACAAAAAAAAAACAACCAAATAATAGATCAAGTCTCGCAATATAAATATCTTGGCGTCACAATTACTGACAAGCTGACTTGGTCTGACCACTGACAAAGCCTGGGTAAGAAAATCCATTAATAACTTTTCTGCCTTAGTAAACTAAAAACATTTCATATAGAGAAAACCATTATGAATTTCTTTTACTTTGCCACTGTTGGTAGCATCATAACCTTCGCAATCACCTGCTGGTATGGTAATGACACAACATTGAACAAACACCGGATAGACCGCCTAATAAACAAAGCCTCTCGTACTACACAGACAGAAAAACCATCTCTTGCAGATCTATTCAGTTCAAGGTGCCTGTCTATGATTGATAAAATCCTCCAAGATCATGCACACCCGCCTCACGAGAGTTACATCATATCTAGATGAAGTAGTCGGCTTCTTTCAATAAGGGCAAGAACAGAGAGATTTAGGAACTATTTTGTTCAACTATCAGTGAGAATCTTTCAAAAAAAATCATCAGTCAGCCAGGAAATACAATAGCTGACTCCTAAATGATACTTTTTCTTGTATGATAAATGGTATGATAGTGTGCGCGAATGTCTATTGTGCTTGAGTACAAATGGTTCTTTAATATGTTTTAAGTAGGCCTACCGGTATGCCGAAAGACGGATATATGTAATCAAGTCAAAATGTCCATTTATTGGGACCAATAAAGTAATATTATCTTATATTATTTTTAATCAGAAAGCAAGACTGCAGTTCGAAGCACTTTTCGTGGATAAAAATGAACTGCAGAAAAAACATACTTGGTTGAAATCTTTGCCATCTTGAATGAGTTAAATGTATCACTTGGAGGACCAAATGTAGCTTGCCTTAATTTGTCTGAAAAGATCCGATGCATGCAGACGAAATTGCATCGTACTTTGCTCATCTTACATCCCATTTCCGCTTGCCAAAGTCAATGCACAGTAAAAGTTGAAGATGTTTCTGAGACAACACAAGAGGAGTTCCTTGAACTTATTAACAACGATGCAGCAATAACTGATTCTCTACAATGCCAATTAGAAAATTCTCGATCAAGTTTTGGCAATAAAAAAGCTATTTTGACTGAGAATGTGTTGCGCCTTCTTGTTTCATTTTCAACAAAGTATCTTTGTGAAACAGGTTTTTCCAAATAAGCTTACACAAATAGACTTGTTGTGGAAAATAATCTTCGTTGTGCTCTTGCAAAGACTATCCCGAGAATTTCTGATTCGATAAGAAAGATGCAAACTCAACCTTAGCACTGACGTTTGTATTGTAATAAAAAATAAATATTTCACAATATTATTATAAGTATTTTTTTAAATAATCAATACGCTTTAGTTCTGTTGCATTTGTAACAATTAAATACATCCTGCATATCCGATATATACATTACAATTCATAACATTTGCGAAAATACAGTTGTAAAGTAGCGACGAAAACAAATATAGTTGGGTGTCGCCACAGCGTGAGAAGCTGTATTTAATGGGTCATGGCATTAAAAAGGTTGGGAACCACTGCTATAGAGGAAGACCCAAGCGAACACGGAGACGAAGCGTGTTGGGTGAGGTTGGAAGAACTGGAAAGAACGGATGTGACTGGCAAGAGACCGTGGAGTATGTCGTGCTCTTACAGAGGCCCTATGTTCCACAAGGAACCCAAAGGACAGCTGTTGATGATTGATAACAAAAAAACTCTTCAATCGACTCTTTAAGTTCTGACAGTTTCCACATCACTGAACATAAAAATACAACAAACAAAAAACTTTATAAAAGATAGAAAAACAGTTATAAATTTTTGAAACAGATTTGTATTGGTAAGTTAACTTCTTTAAATAGATTATACTGTCTCATATAAAATGTTGTTGTTAATGAATGTTAATGTTGTTAACACACAGACACAAACTAACAAAATGTTTCAATGCAAAAAAAAAAATGTGTCCATCAGAGTTTGGATTGAAAGAAAGACACCAGTATCTATCTATATTGCGACATAACTGTCCAGTACAGGAAGTAGGAAGTCTATCATCCTAGCCCACCAACTTCTTCATAGGACATAGCTTTATTCATTGACATTTTGTTATAAAGGCCTAGATCTAGATCTATATATATGATTATGTATGATGATGTAAAAACTAAACAAAAGACCACAAAGCCATACCTATATATTAATTCAATGTTAACATTTTGCATCTTAAAAAATAGAAAAATAAATTCAGCGACAAAAAATCAAAGAGACAAAAACTAAAAAGGAATACATTTGAAAATAAACAAATATTGATTTAAAAATTCAGTGAACCTTTTGGAAACAAAGGATTAACGAAAAACAAAGTGTGCACACAGTACAGTAATATTATTCACATAAAACATGTGCATATAGTAGGTAGAATAAGTGTTATTAACACAACATTTTTGTTTCAGCAATTTCATTGTGGATTAAACGTGTTTTTTTTTAATAATCTGGCTTTTAACTTTCATTCATTCACAACAGACGGGCTAGAGTATATTGTTGTTCAAGGCAAGTTGAACTTGTGATGGTACTATTGCTTCAAGGAAATTCAGCATTTGATGGTACTATTGCTTCAAGGAAATTCAGCATTTGATGGTACTATTGCTTCAAGGTAATTCAGCATTTGATGGCACTATTGCTTCAAGGAAATTCAGCATTTGATGGTACTATTGATTCAAGGTAATTCAGCATTTGATGGTACTATTGATTCAAGGAAATTCAGCATTTGATGGTACTATTGATTCAAGGAAATTCAGCATTTGATGGTACTATTGCTTCAAGGAAATTCAGCATTTGATGGTACTATTGCTTCAAGGAAATTCAGCATTTGATGGTACTATTGATTCAAGGAAATTCAGCATTTGATGGTACTATTGATTCAAGGAAATTCAGCATTTGATGGTAGCCTACTATTGACTCAAGAAAAGTGGCAGCATTTGATGGAACAACCGATTCGATGAAAAAATAGCTTTGAAAAGATTTTGACAATATTTTGTAAAACAAATATAACCTCTTTGTTTACTACCAAAATCTCTTGGCTGCCATAAAATGCTATAATATGACTTTCCGGTGATTATTGTTTACACAGACACAGTAAATGTTGTCTGTGATTGATTGATTGGATATTAATATTTTTTAGAGTGAGTATCGATCAATAATCTATCAACTGTTCTTTTTCTCTTCTCGCATGCATACGTGCATTCAATAGACCTGCAAGGGTTCGGTGTAGCCCAAGAATAAGCTTATCGATTTCTATACTGAGATACAATGGCAACTAGCTTTAATAATGTTTCAGCGATACACTATACGATAACTAGACGCCAGAAAATAATATTGTTACTATACGAACATTGATAGACCTTTTTTTTTATGCTGCGACACATCTCATGGTAAATGTTTTGAGCAGAATTAATACGCCACACCGAACATGTCATCTGCACCCTAGTCTAAGTCAAGGACAATGGATTTTTACATGGAATCAATTTAATAAATGCACTACTAGAAAACTGAAGATATTGGGGGTGAGAGTGTGTGTGTGAGAGAGAGAGAGAGAGAGAGAGAGAGAGAGTGAGAGAGAGTGAGAGAGAGAGAGAGAGAGAGTGAATGCAAGTAATTAAACTAGTTTGAAACCTATGACTTCATCGATTAGAAGGCAGACCGTGTCACTCAATTATACAATGCTACTTGTTCGTGAAAGAATCGAAAGGCGACGAGTCTAATACTGTGTGTATCATTGAATGTAGGAACTAAACACAGGGTCTGTGCTATAAAAAAAAATATCTGGAGACACCTTGAAGCCGAGCTTTGTGTGGAGAAATCGTTGATCGCCAATGGGGGTTACTGCTAAGGGTGAAAGCAATGTAGGAATTACATTACTCCTATAATTTTCTTTATTTATTTGATCTGTCTTCCCTGCTGTCATCCATTAACCTTATAATCAGGGGCTAGGCCACAGGGGGGCTGAGGAGGGCTTGACACCCCCTGGAATTAAAATTATAAAAAATATTTACTAAATTCGCAAAAAAATTGGTAAATGTTTGTCCCGCGAAAGTTCAGACCCCCTGGATAAAATTTCTGGCTTCGCCCCTGCTTATAACAAATACTATTGTTTGTATTTTATATCTAGTTCAATGCTGACAAAATTTGAAGAACAATTCAATTTTAACATTGCGTACCGTTTTATAAAAAGGAAAATTTCATTTAGCATAAACTTAAGTGCATTGGTTTGATAAAAAAAAATTACATTCAAATATTGAAAGAGTATGGCATAATGAAACTTGTAGATTTGGAGAGAAAACAGAGAGAGAAAGAGAGATAGAGAGGGGGGAGCAAAGAAACAATATCAAGAGTGGTAACTCAATTCAATACTATTAAAAAAAAAAAAACATTAACATGTAGGCTTAAATCTATGGTAAAAGCCTTATATCCTGTAAAATGCACCATGGGATAGCAAGATAGCAAGGCAATGTTCAGATGTTAAAAATCATTCCTTTTTTTTAATTTCATTTAAAACAAAAGTATCCCGTGACATCGGATCATTTAATCCACAATAAATTGCTAAACAATATATAATCATATACAAAAATATAATATCAAAAATATGTTTACAAATATATTAAGTCATGATTAACATGCTTATATCACAAACATTGTGTGTGTTTGGGGGGGGGGGGTCAATGGAATGTAATACACAACAACTTCATAAATATATATAGTAACTAGTAACATGAGCAGACGAAAACACGATAACATAATATTACTATGTAAAAAAACTATGTTTAAAAAATGTCGTCAAATACATTAATCTTGAATCAAATAATTAGGCCTACAAAAATCATACGCATTTGGTCGAACTGTCTTCCTGGCATAAATTGTTTTCATCTATGCATACAAATGTAGGCCAAAAATAATATTAAATAATATATTAAATAAATAATGTTCACCTTAAAAAAAAAATGCAGAAACTGAAACTAATAATAATTTCTTGATATGCAAAAACGCCATATTGCTTTTTTTGTACTTCACAAAAATTAGACCAATAGCTAAAGGATATACTTATTGTATATTGGGAAAATTTTTATAGACAGAAGTATATATTTTTAAGATTTGTATGATTCTTTTTAAAGAAGATTCAATATATGCAAAAACATGAAATTTGTATTGTTATTATATAATATATATGCAGTAAACATATGAAAATGTAAAACATAGAAAATGGAGGTTATAGCAGACAAATGTTATAGACTGTTATTGTAGTTGTCGTTGTAGTTGTTGCCCGTCACGTGTACGTTTCCCTGGTGTGGGTGGTGTGCTCACTTCCTGAGAAGATGCCGTTGAGGAAATGCATCATCATCACCAGGTGGCCGGGCAGGTAGGTCACGATGGTGTAGCCAATGAGTGATGCAACGGCCAGCATTAGGATTGGTGGAGCCAGTTAAGGTCAAGTGCAATATGGAAATCATAATTTCTGTCTATATCTATCAATCTTAAATATCTATCTATCTAAAAATCAGTTAATAAATTTACCAACACATTTTTTTATCTATCTATTCTACTATAATCCTACATATCTAATCTAGGTCATCTAATCTATCAAATCTGTCAAATATAACTATCTAATCCATCTAATCCATCTAATCTATCTAATCTATCTAATCTATCTAATCTATCTAATCTATCTAATCTATCTAATCTATCTAATCTATCTAATCTATCTAATCTATCTAATCTATCTAATCTATCTAATCTATCTAATCTATCTAATCTATCTAATCTATCTAATCTATCTAATCTATCTAAACTTAAAGATCTTTCTCTTTGGCTAATACATCTGCCACTAAAATTTACACCAAAAGCGCCGTGGGCATGCTAATTTAATAGCATGGATAGAAGCGCTATAAGAAATGACCGTTCTTATCTTATCTTAATCTATCAAGCTAACCCTTATCTTTTTCTCTCTGTCGGTCTGTTTGTTTGCCTATGTGTTGTCTGTCTGCTCATCTATCTGTTTGTCTACCTGTGTTTGTCAGGCTTTTAGCTTTTCTGTCAATGCCTGTTTGATTGTCTAGCTATCTATTATTCGCGTCACATGTAGCGAGGAAAAGCGCAAGACGAGAAAATGTAATTATCTAAAGTACAATAGTCCATGACTATGACAATAGAACACGACAACAACAGCAGCAACAGGGTGGAAATGGCAAGTCTATACTTTAAGAAAGCGATTAGCGTAAAGCGACAGCAATGTGGTAATCTGTTACCGGGCCCTCGACTCTTGCCTACCTGACGCTTACTACTACAAGGGGAAACCACTTGTTCTTAAAGTGATGGATTTTATTGACTTAGTTTCTATGGCAACAGGTACACACCGGCTGGTAATGTGGAATAAACTGTTGAATAATGAAATATTATAGACATTCTTCCCCACCCCCCTCCCCGCCCTAAAACATCTTCATTATGGGTGTATGTATGCGGGAGTGTATGTGTGTGTGTCTGCTTCGTGTCATGTTTCTTTCATTGTATCTTTCTTGACGTTTTTTTTAACGTGTTCTTTCCTCTCTCCCTTTTGCACTCCTCTAGACTCTAGATCTATAATTTTCTACTCTCTTAATGACAGTTTCGCTAGTGTCTCCCTGTCATTTTCTCACCTAGTGCCAAGTACAGTCTCTCTCAATATCTCTTTCTCTATCGTAAACTTTCTCTTTCTCTTGCATAAACTTTCTCTTTCTCTAGAAAAAAAGCAAGTTATCTTTCTCTAGCAAACTTTCTGTCTCTATCGTAAACTTTCTGTCTCTATCGTAAACTTTCTGTCTCTATCGTAAACTTTCTGTCTCTATCGTAAACTTTCTGTCTCTATCGTAAACTTTCTGTCTCTATCGTAAACTTTCTGTCTCTATCGTAAACTTTCTTTCTCTATCGTAAACTTTCTGTCTCTATCGTAAACTTTCTTTCTCTATCGTAAACTTTCTGTCTCTATCGTAAACTTTCTCTTTCTCTAGCAAAAAAAAATTATCATTCTAAATCATCTATATAAAAAACTTTCTGTCTTTGTCGTAAACTTTCTGTCTCTATTGTAAACTTTCTCTTTCTCTCTCCCTCTCTCATAAACATAACATCCCTCTCTATCAAAGTCGTGCCTTTTCTCACAAAAACATCCTCAATCTGTCAGTTTAAATGGCAATCAGTTTAATGCATTTGCGCTTGCTAACGAGGATCTTCTGCAAAAAGTTGTCTCGTCAGAGAAATATTTTGTATAATTTAAAAAAAAGATGATAATGTAGGCCTATTAATTGTAGAATTAAATGTTTAATTTTCAATAAATATTGACGGCATTTCGAAAAAAAAGAATTGTCAATGGAATATATATTTTTTAAAGACTTTTTCTGGGTCGGTTTATAAATAGATAGGCCCCTATTTATTGGCAACTATTGTAGTTACATTGTGCTGAATGCCGGTTGAATCCGCATTCAATTAAAAAAAAAATGTTAAATGATTCAAATGAAACACCTCCGTTGTCCTCCTTTCTGTCGGTCGCTCAATGTCCTCCTTTTGGTACCCATGTATCTGGCAACCCTAAACAGGCTTATCGCCTCAACATTCCAGCAGATACAATTATTACAATAGACCCCCCCCCCCCCTTTTTATGTTTAATGTGTGTGTGTGGCATTGACAAGCGATGAGCCCAAACTTGAAAAACAGATGAAATAGACCGTGACTGTGTCTGTATGGGTATATGTGCGGGTGTCTGTGTTCCGTTGTGTGCTTGCGTGTATGTGTGTGTGTGTACGATTGACCTCCAGGGTCAAGGGCCGGGAAAGGGTGGTAGCCTTGGGAAATGAGAGACAACAAACTTCACGCCGTCAATGGAAACAAAATGACTAAAAAAAATTTTTTTTGGGGGGGGGGAGCAACGGTGTTTCGGGCACGGTGATCTCGACAGGATTTTTTATCCTTGTCCTGGATGTGGGGGAGAGGGGCAGTAGCGTAACTAGTGGGTCGGGGCGGACCCCAACGTTTGGATAGACGCCAAACTGACACATTATTTTATGCTCTACTTATTAAAATTTTAGCTTATTAATAAATGAAAAGTAACATTTTAAATTGGCGCCTATTTTGACTTCCACCCCAGGAGCCATAAGAACGATTTTCCCTGGTTACGCTACTGAGAAGAGTTTAACAAAATTCAGTGGCGTAGCTAGGGAGGGGCAGGGGGGACATATGTCCCCGGGCGCCACGTTAGGGGGCGCCAAAATGAGTATTAAAACTAATTATTTAATTTCATTTTGATGTAAACTAATGTATCCCAAATACGTTTGCAAGATTGAATTTTGGAGCTCCACAAACATCTTCATTACAAACCATTTGGCAAGCACGATTTTGGCGCCCCCATTGATGCAGGCCTTTCTGCAGAAGAAGAAATTGCACGTGTTATGAACAGCGTAATTGATAGACTCCAACAGGAGATATCAATACGATTTTTAAGTTTAAAAAAGCTAAACACCAAATTTGGATTTTTACTAGACGTCAAAACTCTTCTCGCTGCGACAAATGTCGATACACTTCGTCAAAATTGCTTAGATTTTGGAAATTTCTACGACACTAACGTCAATGGTCACGAATTAAGCACAGAAATCGGAGACTGTAAAATGCTGCTCAGTGCCCGGACTGAAGTTCTACCGGAAAAGCTTTTGGATCTTCTTGGTTTTATTGTTTCATATGGAGATGACGTAATTCCGAATCTGCACATTTCACTGCAAATACTTCTAACAATAATGCTCTTTCAGTTGCAAGCTATAAGCGCTCCTTCAGCAAACTGAAGCTTATTTTGTCTTATTTACGTGCTTGAATTGGACAAGATCGTCTGAGTGATCTTGCACACCTTAGCATTGAAAGAGAAACACTTGAGAATATTAATTTTGACAACGTGATTGACGAGTTTGCGACAGTCAAATCAAGGAGGATCAATTTTGTTGTAAACCATGTCTATTTCAGTCATGTATAATTAGTAGAGTTTTTTTTTTTCAAATAAATTGTTTACAATCGTATGGATAATTATTAGTCTGTATTCTGTTTCATTAAAATACCAGAGGCTTCGAAAATGAACCATACAAACTGTAAAATTTCAAAATTTTCTTGGGGTCGGTCCGAAAAGGGGCGCAGACTTTGTATCATGTCCCCGGGCGCAGATGACCCTAGCTACGCCACTGCCCAAATCTTAGGGCCTATTACAGTGATGGCGAACTTTTTTGAGGTCGCGTGCCCAAAATGCAAGGCAAGACTAACTTATTCCATTGAAGGTGCCAACACAGCAATGAAAACAAAATACTGAGGTTTTACTTTAGAAAAAAAAACACACCCATACTCATTCTGTTGCCCCAACTAATTAACATCTTTTGTCCAAAAATAATAAATTAAATTGAATGATACAAATAGTCTTTTATATAAAACAATTAACTGTAGTAAATGAAAGAAATATTAATACAGGCCCCTATTACAATTACACAATTACAGTTAAATGTATGCATTTGTCATGAGTTAACATACTTAATGTGATTTTTGCTGTTGTTTGCATGCTGATAATTTGTCAAGCCTTGGCTCGTACTCTGTAACTTTAAGAGCGACACATGCAGCACTAAGGTCATCTGTCAGTCTGTTTCTAGTCTCAGATTTGCTATAATTTAAAGTTGAAAACAGCTGCTCACAATCATAAGATGACCAGGACAAAGTAAGAAGTGCAATCCCAAGTGCTTTCATCGACTTGAAATTATTTGGCAAATAATTCCAAACCTTGAAGATCAACCCCGCTTGTGCCGAATCAATCACACTGTATGGAATCCCACTCGAGGAAGTGCAGTCCTTTGCCTACCTGGGTAGTATCATCGAGCAACAAGGAGGAACAGTTGCAGAGGTCAAGGCAAGGATCGGCAAAGCAAGAGCCACCTTCATCCAACTCAAGAATATATGGAACTCCAAAGAGCTATCCCTAGATACAATCATTACACTGTTCAACTCTAATGTTAAGTCAGTCCTGTTGTATGGCGCGGAAACTTGGAGAATGACAAAAGCCACCACTGGCAAAGTCCAAACCTTCATCAACAGCTGCCTCAGAAGGATACTCCAGATCCGCTGGCCTGACACCATAAACAATACCGACCTCTGGCAAAGAACCTGCCAACGCCCTATAGAAGAGGATATCAGAAGAAGAAGATGGGGTTGGATTAGGGCACACCCTGCGCAAGCCGCCAACCAACATCACCAGACAGGCACTCAAGTGGAACCCACAAGGCAGGCGGAAAAGGGGCCGCCCAAGGAATACCTGGCGACTCGACCTTGAGGCAGACACAGAAAAGATGGGGTACAGCTGGACTCAATTGGAGAGAATGGCCCAGGACAGAGAACTCTGGAGATCTGTGGTTGGCGGCCCATACCCCAGCCCGGGAGTGACGGGCAATGATGAAGATGATTGCAGTTTTCATTCAGATTATTGAAGTGTGCTGTAAAATCTGTAAAAAAAACAACTACTGAGGTTGGTAAGCCAGACCATATCAGTGAGCTGTGGATAATCCTGCCCCTTTTGATTCAAAAACAGCCCAATTTCAGTCAAGCATGCCACAAATCTCTCCAATATTCGTCCTATGCTCAGCCACCTGACATTATTGTACATGAGTAAAGTATTGTAGGCTTACTGCGCCTTGCCCTCACCAAGAAGTGCGTGAAACTGTAGACAGAAGCCATGATGTAATTGACCATTTTGAGACATCTTTGAGGATATCATCTAATTTCTTGCTGCTATCCCTGACACAAAGAGCTTAAATGGTGTATAATGCAGTGAAACTGAACGACTAAGTGTTTTGCTTCTTTAACTATATGAAACCAGATGCGTCGCCAACCATGCAAGGTGCCCCGTCACTAGTAACTGAAACAACTTTTCTGGTTTTATATCTTGTGCCAAAAAAGCTTCCATAACAGCATTGTGGATATCTATCCCTTGTGTTCTTTCAGACAAAGAACAATTTTGGTAAATGCTCGCGTGCCCACAGAAATGGCTCTGCGTGCCAGCTGTGTCACGCGTGCCATAGGTTCGCCATCGCTGACCCTATTATACAGACATTTCTGCCTTTGGTTGGGATTCGAATCTTGAATGTTTATTGTAATTCTATCGTAAAAAAATATAAAAAAATAATTAATAGATAAGAAATTGAGTGTTGAAAAAAATCGTTACTCGATAGAAAAAGTGAAGAAAGAAAAAAACGGGGTTTGGGTGAAGGGCGGGGGGGGGGGGGGGGGGGCTGACATTTCATAAAATGCAAAGACAAAGAACAAACAGAAAAAAATATCCAAAAATACAATAAAAATTATAGCTCGGTAATATTAAAAATATGCAAATAAACAAAGATGTTTTATATTCGGAAAGATTAGGCCAGTTTGCTTTCTAAAATTTTGGTGCTTTGCCTTGCAAAAAAAATTTTTTTTTAATGCTTTGCTGGAATCTTTGTACTATTTTGTACTTTCAAAATGATCTTTTACAATTTACAGCTTTACTCAGCACCGATGTAGCATGTTGTGTGACCCTGACATGGCGATATAATAAACATTCTAGTGAGACAATCGATTTGTATGTGCATATTAGTGAGCGCTACTTCACCGGCCCCATGGATCGATTTGGTCCGAGGGATACTTCACTTTACTATTACTTTCAATGAAATTTTAACAACAGCTAGTTATTTAGTAAAGTAATGAAGAACCCTTTTCAAACCATGTGGGTGCGTAAGGTTAGTGAATCAGCGCTTGCCACCCAGCGGGCACACCACGTGGTATCAACGGGGGGGGGGGGGGGGAATATACGTGATACGTCGTGGTGTGCCCGCTGGGCAGTTTCTGGTCTTTACTTTGTGCCAGCCAATGTCAGGTACCCACCAGAACTACTACCTATGGACACTATACAGGCACGGGATAAAAAATCATAGCCTTTCCCAGAACTCGAACCCGGGACTTTTGGGTACGACAATTCGATGGCGCTGCCACTCAACCACAATACCCCTTGGTTAAAGCTATTTATAGATTTGTGTTTATTCTCTGATACGTAAATACCTCTGATACAAATACAAACTAGTTGTTCCCCGAGCACGCACACACACACACAGACATTTGCACGTACCCAAAAGGTTGATGAACAAGGTTTTACTGTAAACACTTCTTTAAAATGAAGCGCAAGACTATTGGAGACTGTCCCAGTTCCTACAATCCCTTAACATAGTTCTTAGAATGGGTAGGGTTAAGGTACAATATTTGTTATAAACGTATCACCCCCCCCCCCGCCCTATTCCCAATGGGTCAGGGAGAGCTTACTATTAACTTCTCCACCAAAATGTATTGACATAATAGAAGGAAATGTTTGTTTAATGAATCCAGTATAGCGGAACATTTTATGTGTGCAATGAGACGTACACCAATACATTCCTGGCTTTCTAGGTTATTATTTAGATTTGATTCACATTAAAAACAAAACCGTGTCAAAATGCAAACATCATAAATGTATCTTTTGGTAAGATTTCAAAATTAACAAGTGAGTGTAACGGCTCTGTGAATGTATTTAACAGCAAGATTCCAAAATCTTTTTTTCCACATTTGAACTCACCGAGAAAGAAATACAAAGTCTGTCTATAGTAAAAATACTCAAAACCATAAGACTATAAATAAGATGGACCACTTGCTCTTCTTTAGAGCTATTATGTTCTTTTTCCGTGCGCATCCAACAACGCTGTCTTAAAAGACTTCTACCATCCTACATCTGCCTAAAAGTTTCACCCGTATAGGCTACAACTTTTAATTTTAATTTTTCATTGAGAAAATCATAGCAATTAAATAAAATTGTAGTGTACAGTGCAAAAAAGAATAGGGAATTCCGAATCGAAGTCATTCGAGTCATCAAATAGCAGAAATATTAAAACCATAGACTATAATAAGAAGGACCGCTTGCTTTATTTTTAGAGCTTATAGCAACTTTTTTTTCCGTGCGCAACCAATAAGGCTGTCTTAAATTACTTCTACGCTCCTCCTTGTTTCTTAAATGTTTCCGCTTTATACAACTTTCGATTTTAATTTTAATTTTTCATTGAGAAAATCGAAGCGATTCAATAAAACGGAAGTGCAAAGGAAACAACGAATCGGAAATTCAGAAAATCAGTGTTTAGAGTCATCATATAGCAGAAATTCTAAAGCAAGCTGTCCATGTATATTATAGTCTATGATTAAAACAAGCGGTCCATCTTATTATAGGCTTTGAAAACCCAACTAGGTTTTGCTGGAATAACATAAAGTGTGCCAGTTAACAAAGACATATAGTCTAAATTTAAAAAAAAGATGTATATTTTTGTAATAATATTGTTTGTTTGTACGTGCTAAGCCGGAAGGGTAGTGGTTCATCAGATAATTTATTTATGTACAAATATAACAGGAATATTCTTCTTCTTCTTCTTCTATTATCCAGTCTGCAGAGCTGTTCGCTCTCTCTCTTGCAGTCAATGCCGGACAAACATATTTACGTGTCTTTTTCAGTTGTTCAATATAACAGGAATATACAACTGAAATGATCTAGTTGGTTAGCAGACATATACTACAATAAGCATCATCTCTCTGTGATCCATCAACTAAAGAAAACAGCTAGACCTAGACAAAAATATAGTCTATGAGTCTTCTGTATGGGATCCATCAAATAAAGCGAAACTCAGAAACTCAGAAAAGGACTATGAAGTTCATTGCAAGTCAATATTTACACCAAATATTTTTAGCGTCATCAGTAAAATTAATAAATTTAGAATCACTAAGGAAAAAGATTTTAAAATAATAATGAGGAAGAAGGTTTTTAAATAATAATGAAACATAAAGCATTAAGAAACCATATAAAATATTCAGTAGGACAGAGATTAAAAAAAACAAAACCTTTTCGTAACGCAGTGTAGGCAAGAGCCATTTCATATGAATACTATTATCTCCCCTAGTTGTATTCGGACATGGAATTGGTTAGCTACAAACGGAGAAGGCCAACAATTTAAAACATCATTTAGATTTTAAAACTTTTATCACAGTGCAAGGCTGGATTCAAAACAAGCCATGTATACATAATTACCGTCAGTTTGTTTATAAATATGTTTACTTATTTATATATTTATATGTTTGTTCTCTATAGCCTATCAGGCCGTTTGATCGATCGGCACAAAAGTTAAATGTAAAAATTGGAAACGTCCTCCAAAAGAATTGTTTATTATAAAGAGCAATATTGCTTCAATCGTAAAAATATTGTTTTAAATAAACGTTGGCCTATTACAGAATGATGTCCCTTTACGGGCGACCGTACACAATAAAATAAAAATTAAAACTAAATACCGAAAGAAACCTTCTCGCTACAGTTTTTATTGCAATAGTGTGTGTTATTTTTCTTTTCTTTTTTTAACAAAACACATTGTATTCATTCCTTTTCTCAGTCCGTTTGACGGGCATAACTCCTAGTGTAATAATAATAATAAAGATTAGTTTGCATTATCACAATTTGCACAGTTACCCGCCCTTGGTGCTTTTAGATCACATTATCATTTGGCTTTAGTTCAAACATGTCAGTATTTCAAGCATGTAAAATATTCCCAGCTAAGCCACCAACCTACCTAATTGTTCTAGCTAGCTTCAACAGAAGAGAAGGGTTGGCGGTAGGCCTACGTGTAAGGCGGTGCATCGGATCTTATTCCTTCAAAATCACCACTGCGTGAATATACAGGTCAGTGAGTTTCAGAAATGTCAAGGCCCTTTTTTGTGAACCTACATAAAATATATTTTTATTGTGAACATTGAAACAAGTATAGTCAACTGGTTCGGTAGGGTTAGAAAGCCGGGAAGGGTTAGTGCGGGGGGAGGGGGGTGTCTGTGGGTGGGGGTGGAATGGGCTTATGGGGCTGGGGAGGTGGGGCAGGGTATTTGTTAAGTTTATGTTACTTGCTAAGCTTTTATGCTACATGGCATTATTTATTCTGCTCTATTTCTTTCTCAGCCGCTACTCTGCCAATAAATAGAATTTACAGATCGTACAAAAACACTATTTAAGCTATAATTTACGGAGATTTTATAAACAAAACCAGGCTATGTTATTAACATAATAGAAGGGATTCTTTGTCTAATGAACAAGCTAGTATAGCGGAACATTTTATGTGACGTAAACCAATACATTTATGGCTATGTCACAGCATCTCTTTAATACAGATACCACTACTCCCCCCCCCACCCCGCGCATGCGTGCATGTCCATTGTATTCATTTCAATCTTAAATTAAACAACCCCTAAAAAACAAGGTGCTTTTTCTTTTGTATGAATCCTTTATCGGCATTTTTATTTTGCCTTACGGAGATGTGTCTCTATGTTAACCAAATATAATCTAGTAAGAAGAAATACAGAAGCCAAGTTAATTAATATACCTAAAGCCACCGAATTATGCTTATAAGATAAAATAAAACGATAAGCACGCACAATAATTAGACTTTGGTGTTTAAAGGCTATTAATTTTTATTATGCATTAGCCCTCTGAAGATTTTGTCCTTTGCTACCCAGAAGAGAAAAGCAGTACAACTGTCTCCATATTATCTCTGTTGGGGTCCTTTAAGTAAAGCATGCGCACACAACGACCGGACTAGACATCCAGCTTTCAGCAGTACATGTAGGCTACTACACTTCTTCACCCCACCTACGGAATTCGGTCGCATTTGACTCCAAATTATGAGCCTGGACATCCAGGCACCGGGTCGTAGTTGAGACGGGCTTGTGCACGCGTGAGTCTCGGAACCTCTCGGCAGTGCAATGATTCTCGGGCGCGCAACAGGGGGCTGCCCCTCCTTCCCATGCGTTAGTTAATGGCAGCGTATGGGTGGTTTGTACACTTCGCCAGCGTTGAGGCCCATAAGTACAGAAATGCTTCTACACGGGTCAGGTTTGGATGACGGAAATGCTGCGGCGTAACTAATAGTAGCCTAAATGGCATTTATTAGTAAGCTTACGTATAGACTATATATGCCTACATTAAGAAAGTGTCAGATTCACGCTTGTGCAATTCCATCCGCCACCCCCCCCCCCCCTTGCTCTAGTTACGCTACGTTATGTAGAGAATGTTGGATAATTGTCAAAAGTAACATTTTGTATCTGATTTCTTGAACGTTGATGTTCAGAATTTTCCAAAGACATTTCGGCAAGAAATCTGTTTGGAAGCGTTGAGTCTTGAGTAGCGCATAAAAACTTCTTCTAAAAATAAATCTACCCCCCTATTTCTGCGCACATAGTTCAAACATAATAATAATATTTACTATTTTTTAAAAATCCGGTGTTGTTTTATAAAAGAACGCCAGGAAATAAATATTATAATATTTGCTGAAACAGCTTCATAAAATATGCCGAGTGCTAAACATTGTTGACCTATGACCCATGACTCTTGTTTCTAAACTGGAGTCTTCTTAAAATCAAAGTTCTTTACAATGAGCAAAAACAACGACAAAAAGAAAAAAATAATGAAAAAAGATATACGGTATCTAGCGAGATAGGCTTACTCCAAACAGGTTAATCGTCGTGGTTTCATGGTTCGGTGGCTTATATTATCCACGATATAATCATTCCTTTTTGTTAGACACGGCTGATTGAATTGATTTCTCGGTTCTATGGTCCTAAGTGACCGAGTTTTCCGATTGTATTTAACACGTCGTCGTTTGCCGTTTCTTGTAGGGTGTTGACATCAAATTTAATTATCCTCAACTGATGTGTTTACATTAAAACTTTGTTAGGGAGAAGAAAAAAACAACAACAATAAAACGTGCTTTTGTTTTCTCATAAATAAAAGTCGCCTTGGATTTCATTGTCGCAAAGCACGTTTTCCTTTACGACTCTCCTGGTTGCTTGTTTTATTCTCCCCGGACTCCCCACCGCCAATCTCACAACTGTTTTACTGTAGTGGCTTTTGTGTGAAGGGGGTGACCTCTTAGGGGTTTGTCCAAATTTGACGTCAAGCAGTTTATTCGGAAGAGACGTCGTCGATTGTGTGACAATAAGTGTGACGTCCAGTAAATGTAACGTCACACCTGGATAATAATTAACACTTTTCGTTTTTAAAATAAACTTTTAATTCACAAGGTTGCCAACCAATTACTATCTATAATAAAGACAATAATGAGCACTTATTAAACCTTTTATACAATTACTTTTAAAAAAAAGGGTGGCGGGGTAAAATTATAGGATCATGGGAGGCTTCCCTTTTTTTTAAGATGCATTGTGGGTGAAGAGGAAGAAAGAGAAGTGTTAAACCACCGATACGCTCCCTTTAAGAGTACACCGGTGGGCTGAGACATGGGGGACAGTCCCTCTTGCTCGTCCGAGAGTTCATTGCACAGGTGAAAGCCACCGAGACTCGGGGGGTAGAATTATGCGCAACAGTCCGTCTCGCCAAGACCGGTGCCTGGATGTTCAGGCCTATAGTCTGGAATTTCTTCTACCCTGCGACAGCGCAGGAATACGAGCGAGCCACTACGATAATGATCCGGTGGAAATCCGCAAGTGGGGAGAAGCAGAGTAGTGCACGTGACTGCGGAGATCGTCCCCTTATACGTTATGTTGCACGCGATATCGGCATGCCGTGGGGTGGATAGTCTCGGACAGGATCTGGGTTTGCTCTCCCCCCCTCCCCCCTTTCAACGTTATGCCTTGGGCGTACGAGTTTTTGGCATGTACGATTTTTAAGAGACATTCAATATCAGTTGACTAGAGCAAGGCCGGGACAAACCCGACATGTTTAAAACCATGGTACATTCCATGTTTAGTCTCAGATGTAGCCTACCTAGTATATTCTAACGGGGGCGCTTAAAGTTTAGGCCTACTATCTTAACCCTTCCCGTACCGACCTACTTCTATCTATGCTGCCTTCAGTTCCGCTATATACGCGCCCGGGACTGTAAGGGTTAATACATCAAGGCAGTTTGCCATTCATTAATAGGCACATGTCATGGAATAAAGATCGTACAGGCTGGGGTTAAGGGGGGGGGGGCAAGCACATATTTTTTAATTATTGACGACACTTGTCTTTGTCCTGGGTTCGAATCCTGGTAAAGGCTAGGATTTGTTCCAGGGTCTGGAGGGTGTCCGTGAGTCTACCCAGCTCTGATGGGTACCTGACTTTAGTTGGTGGTAAAGTAAAGGAGGCTGGGCATTGTGATTCCCTAGTATGCCGTGGCCACAGAATCTGGTGAACGCTGCTTAACTGGCCCTATGATCAATTTGATCAGAATACTTTTTTTTTTCTTACTTGTCTTTGTCACTCGTCAACGGTTCAATATTCATCGCATCATCCGCCACGATCTGGTATTCGTGCAACATATTTCGCCTGGTGCACTATGCAACTCTTCAGTGCGGCACTGGTCAGCAGACTCTTTTCAAACACCTCCCCCCTCAAAGGTGTCACACTGATACATAGCCTACAACTTCTGGCTCAATGAGGCGGACCTGTGTGTGTGTGGGGGGGGGGGGGGGGGAGTCACGACCAAAGACTACCGCGAAATTCATGGGCGGCTCTAGACATGAAATGGGGCGGCCGGACGCTAGACGTGAAACAAACAAAACCAAACATAAGTATATGTGCCGGTGACAAGGGGGGGAATATCCACTGAGTTATATTATATCTTAGTAGCGCGAAAACAAACGATCATTAAAACAAAAATTCATGCGTCAAAAGTCTATTCACCTGTAAACACTACAGCACATACTCAACTTGTGGAGTCTGCCACCAGAATGCGTGCTTTTAGCATTTATAGTGTCATATTTTGCTATCGCCAGAGTGTAAAAAGGGAAACAGCAGATCTATATACGGGAACTGAGCATTGTTCAAGTGAACTAGAGCGGAACCGGGGTAGAGGATTGTAAACTGAGCCGTTTTATTTTGTCATGAAAATAAGTTCAGTATATCTTGACGCCCACAATGAACATGGAAACACAATTCCACCGGTTTTTTTTTTTTTACTGTTCTATGCTTTTCCAATAATTTATATATGACACCCATTATTTCTTCTCCAATAAATAAACGGTTCACAACACGACGGAAATCATAATCGATTGATTACCAGACTAAAGAGCAGGCAGGCTTAGTCCACTTTGATTTACGTTAACGTTTGCTTGAAAAAAGAGCGCCCAATGAATTTAACGACGGTGAATTGTTCTACATTATATTATGAATGTTTACTTTTAGCTAACACAGAGTTACAATTATGTGACAAAAAAAATTAAGCTATTTCAGCTAAAATTCATTCTTATCTTCTTAGCATATGTAAAAGTGAAGTTCACCACACTTTTCAACACACAAAAAAATGTGCCATAATTCAGAGTTTTAAATTAATACAAATTGTTTGGCATCATAATAGGTCAATAAGTTGATATAACAACGCACGTGAATCTGTGGTGATTTTTTCTTTTTTTTTTATACGAGTCACGATTGTGATGAGCGAGCGTAGAAATTTTTTTTTTTATGATATAGATATAAATCTATTGTGTAATTATTTAGTAGAAAACATTTATAGTTTGCAATCACTGGCAGTGGCAAAAGTCTATCGATTCAGCATATTCTTACCCCACAGAAAGAATCAAATCGAAGTAAAAAAAAAGTTTAAAGAAAGTGTTTATTTTTTACAGTCTGGATCGAATAAGTCTATTATCCTTTTCCGCGCTATAAATCAATGAAATGCAATTTATATTATACAACATGTAACAATTACTTATGAAATAAATTGATTAGCCCACATCTTTAAAACGTCAGTTTACTAGATGTAGTCATAGTATATAACCTAATAACATACCTTTATAAAATTATTGAAAACAAAATTAAATGAAAATAGAAATAAAAGGATATAGACAACAACTTTTTCCTCTGGATCCAAAACGTACAAAGCAGTAGCCAATGAAAACTGCAATTTCCAGTAGGCAATGAAGTCCAGTATAGTTTGCAATCTTGATAGAGCCATTTTTTCTTTCAAATTATTATCCAGTAACCACTTATACGCTTATAAGACTTTGTATTGGTTGTAGCTAAGCTCTGCTACGCGCAGCTATAAATAAATGTTGTATTCCGGAATACATGCTTAAATTCACACCGGAATGAACTTTGACCTTTGAACTAGTTGACATAGAATTGTTAATTGTCGCTTATAATATTATAAATATAATAAAGCATATTATCTACCATAGAAACATAGGCGATATAATGTTTAAATCTTATAATTTTAATATTGTCTATAAATAATTTATTGCTTTATTTTAGCAATTTTAGAGGTTATAAATATTATGGTTGTAATGATTCTAAGGGGCAGAAAAACACACATTGATTTCAACTGTTTCCTGTTCCGGTAAATATTGTCCCTTATCAGTTAAAGAAATTTGAAATGTATTTTAGGAACTCGGTGTTTTAATTTGTACAACTAAAGCTAAAGCAATACCTTAAAAATTGTGAAATGTAATTGTTGAAGCATTTTATATTAAGTTACTGGTGTCCAAAAAAATTAAAGATATAAAATTATATTAGTTATAGTGTTTATAAAGTATCTGCTCGACACTGACTGCCTCGATTGACTTGCGTGATTTGATCGCTCAGTTAGAACAGATCTCCAGATCTGAACTAGTCACTGACTAGACTAGTA
The DNA here is from genome assembly GCA_949126835.1 of Anisus vortex. Lineage (NCBI taxonomy): Eukaryota > Metazoa > Mollusca > Gastropoda > Planorbidae > Anisus > Anisus vortex. The sequence continues at coordinate 8,317,878 of OX421495.1, forward strand.
AGATAGCCCTACTAACGTAAATTAGTAATTCAAGTAAGTATGACAACCATGACAGAGTAGAATATTAGTAGACTTACTAGCAGCGGTCTACTCTTACATTATCACGTACTAGAATTGTATGCGACCCATAACTCATAACTGAAGAAGAAAACAAATTAAAAAGTGTCTAGATCTAGATCTAGATTAGATCTCTAGGCCTATTACTATTTAAAGTATTTACAAAAGCATAGGCTAATAAAGGGGCTTAAACCTACTAACCTAGTCACTAGTCGAGAACTTATCATTTATCACCTAATTCCTAATTGGTATAATTCCATAATTTTGTTAACCAAGAGAAAGACAAGACAAAGAAGCAAATTCAATTTTTTTTATTTAATTTTATTTAATAATAATAAAGGCTAAAGCCTATAGACTATAGTCCACTATGGCTATAGTATAGTCATAGCATAGTGATCTTGATATCTTATTAGTATGAAATTATATATTTAGGTTAATGATATTCATTGATATGATATATTCTAAAGTGAAGTGATAATATGACAGGCCTAGGCCTAATATATATAAATATAGAAAAATAGCCTATCAAATTGGGCCTATAAATATATTAGATAAATTAAAGTAATAACACTGATTAGATACTGATTACTCAGTGATTACGCCCGTTGACTATTAAAATTATTTACAAAAGAAAAATATTGAAACTTTAAGAACTTTTTGTTGGCTTTTAAACTGATGAACGCTGCTCCACAGCCGCAGGCCCCTATAAAACTATAACACTATAACGATACTATAGTGAATAGTGTCTATAGCCCTTTGCCTTTGGATCAATTTCGTCATTAAACATTATGTTTTTACTTAATTTAATATATTCCCTGTAACGTATAGCCAAAAGTTTGGGAGACCTTTATCTAAGCTAAGTTATTTAGGCCTATTTTGCCTAAATATAATATAGCCTATACTATATGATGAGCTAGTGTTTGACCGGGTATGTTTGATAACTGTCTGACTCTTTATTAAAAGGGCATCTAAATTATTACAAATGATACATAGTTTTAAATTTTTTAATATTAATACCGGTACTGACTTGAATGATAAACAAGTAGCCTACAAGACTAAAATTAGGTTTAAAAAATATTATGATTTTTTATAAACTGCAAAACAACATTAGGAGATTAGAGTTAACTCTGACACTCTGTATGCATTATAATGGCTTACTGGTATTTACTGAATGTTAAAATATACGGGTTAAGTTACTCACTTTAAATTATATTCTTTTGATTCAATTTGGTTGCTGAAAAAGTGAAAAGTAATGTGCTCTCATTCTTTGATAGAATTTCTACAACACACTTACATCAAATTTTATATGAAATATATATATCATTTTATTTTAATAAAAACCACTTTAATAACTTTTTAAGACAGATTTCGGTATCAATTAAAAAAATTATACTCAATGTGAGTCTTCCATTTCTTCTTCTTCCACTTCTGTATTCTAATCAATAATTACTTAATTTTTATTTAATAAAAAATTATACTCAATGACTCAATGTGAGTCTTCCATCTCTTCTTCTTCAACTTCTGTATTCTAATTATTTAATTTAATAATAAATTAACTTCTATCAGCTTGAGTTGTGTAATACTTGATTAAATAAAATATTTATTGCTTTATAGTTTATAGTTCTAATTTTTTAATGAGATTACTAGTTCTATTTGTTAAGTGATCAGCTAGGCGCATCTTTAAAAAAAATGTGCACTAATCTCTATGGTACAGATTATGTTTATCATATAGGCCCTATACATAGACACTAGCAATACTATAATAATAACTAGGAGAGGTATGCTTTTATATTTGAAAGAAAATGTAATAACTATTTTTTGTTTGCATGAACAAAGCTAACTAACAACTTTTCTCTTCCCCCATCAATGTTATTTCAGGAAAACTGAAACATGGACATGAATCAGTTTCCTTCATTCAGCAGTGGACTGACCCCACAGCCTCAGTTACAAGTAAGTGTGTGAAAGATCATCTTAATTATTGATGATACATACAAATAGCTTGATTCATTCAGAGTAGTATGAGAAACGTTGTTCAAGTAACTATGAACTAACCATGGCCAAAGAGATAGTTTTGACATCCATCAAACTCAAAGAGACTTTAACTCATTTGCTACTACTGCGACTCAATGCAACCTACCCCCTTCCGTACTAATGCGCCCAAAAGCGGCTGCCACGTGTGTGACTAACCTATTGTCGTTTATGGATTTTTTTAGTCATGCGTTCTGTTTTTTTTTTACTGCAAGCACGGCTTTTAAAAAAGAAGGAATATAGTCTGTTTCGTTCCTTTCGTCTTGTAATACTTTTTTTTATAGCCTTCGCCTTTAATTTTTTACTTTATTAATCAATAGCTCTATACCTCCAAATATAACATTTAACAACAGTTCTGATAATAAGGATGCTGCAGATATAGACTTAGATGAATTTCCATTACTCATTACAACTTACAACTCAATTTATGGGCTTTATGATACTTTATCGGACTTTGACGCTAGGGCTAGTGAAAATATTTAGCCAAATCCTAGTGTCTCAACACTCAGCGAATGATTCTACAGATAATTCTGCATTTTTTATGTATAAAAGTATACATTTCCATAAAGCCAAGATATTTATCTATTTTATGATGTGATTTTTATTCACTTTGGGGAATATTTAGTCATTAAAAAAAAATAAAAAAATAATTTACTAAATTTAATACAGTAACAGAGTTCCTTCCCTTTGGCTAGTATTTTCAGGGGTGTCTTTGGAAACTAGGTTAGTAGCAAATGAGTTAACCGTTTGGCTCTTAGACTACTTAGAGTCGCAGTGCGTCGCTTCTACAAATAGACCCTTGCTGTTGCCGATTATGGGTAGTTTTGCATTTGATCCCGATACGAGTATTCACTTTTAAAACTCTGACCAAAGAGAGTGATAGTGATGTTATTTTTACACGTTTGTTGGATATTTTTAGCAGGATCGATAGGATAGAATTTAAGTGAATTATTGAAAATAACGCATTTTTAGCTCTAATTCTTAGAAAATTGATGGCATTTCGGAAATATTTAGAGAGGCATTAGGCTACGCTGATGAGGGAAAGGCTTGATTATTTCAATAATGCCAAGATAATAGTTACTTTAAACGTTGTAGAAGTTGAATTGATTTGAGTCCGATACAATGATTTAAAAATTACATGACATACTATCAGCACCGATCAACGTAAACTCAGTGATTTATTTTTTTTCTTCATCTTATTTAGTACTTTATTTTCATCTCTACTAGTTTGAATTAAACTTTATATTTATATATATTTACACTTTGAAGAATTTGATTCAGTTGCTTTGATAGTTTTTTTACAGTAAATTAAAAACTATTTTTTGTGTGCCATTTTTTTTCAATATACGGAGCTATGCCACTTGCCTCAAGGGTTGAAGGGTAGAAAATTGGCAAATAAATAAGGGCCAAAGGGTTAAATCCCATATATTTATTTATTCCTCAACCTGACTATATCCCTCACATGTTTTCAACCAAGCAGGGGCTGACAACTATCTGTTTAAAGCTTTACTTAAAAAAGCCAGATTTCTCAAGGGGAAGGGAACCACTACTTATAAGTATAAGAATTCTCAATACTGACTTGGACATTACTCAGCTTAATATCAAACAAGCTTTTGATAACTGTACCAATTCTCCATTACTTTCAGAGTCCAATGCCGATGCCATCACCTGGCATGCCATTCAATCCAGTTCTTCCGCCATCAAATGCCAGCTTTTACCCTGCTACGCCAAATCCCAATGGTCCCGGGACTCCGTTTTCTCCAGCTACCCCAGCATCTGAAGGCTCAACTGCTGGCATTACCCCACAGTTACAGTAAGTCATTTACTTGATTCAATGTTTGGAAGCAACTTTTCATCACCATTGGAATAATAACCTTGAATAATCATAAGACTTGTGATTAAAGTATTAAAGCAAGTACTCATTCACATTTATTTAAAAAAAACTAAACTGGGTTTTGTAGATGGTGAATTCCACTTCCTGTTTGTTTTGTGGAGGAGCACAGTGGTCTAGCGGCTGCATGTTCAGATTGTGTACCAAAGGCTCAAGGTTCAAATCCTGGTGAAGGCTAGAATTTTCTCCCGGGGTCCGAAGGGTGTCCATGAGTTTACCCAGTTATGATTGATACCTGAGTTTAGTTGGGAAAAGTAAATGCTGCTTACCATTGTGCAGGCAGGCCACCCAATCCCCCAGTATGCCTATTGGCCACTGAAACTGGTGAATGCTGCATCTAATGTATCAAATTCGACATTTTTTTTTAACGAGCTTTTTGCACATAGAATTTTATCATTGCAATGTTTTCCGTGTTTACAGGAACATTGTTTGCACAGTTAATTTGGCCTGCAAACTTGAGCTGAAGACTATAGCATTACGGGCAAGGAATGCAGAGTATAACCCAAAGCGTTTTGCTGCTGTGATCATGCGTATTAGAGATCCTAGAACAACAGCTCTCATCTTTAGTTCTGGGAAGATGGTCTGTACAGGTGCTAAAAGGTAAACATTTCTGTTTGTCTTAACTTTCTTTGGCATGTCAAGTATTGTTTAATATTCTTTAGGAACATTTAGACTTTCGATGTGTTACATGATACAAATGTTTAGGTTTTATAATTGGGAATTTTAAAACACACTTTAAAAAAATTACACTTGGAAAAAGATCTGCCTGCTTTAGGCTTAATTTTTCCAGTTGGTAGAGTAACATAGAAATAGGTTAGTCTTATTTAAAATTGAGAAGCGCAAGTAACGTTGATTGTTAAATGTGCATCAGTGCAACTTTGGAACATGTTGGTCTGTTTTTCTTGAGGTCTGGAGCATGTGAGATATATTCTTACAGATTAATTTTCCATGAAATTATGTTGATGCAAAAGCCCTTAGTGATCCAAAAGGGGCTTTCAATCTCATTTGTCTTTTAAATTCAATTCACAATTTAAAAGTTGTATACTGTTCCAGAAATGTCAGTTATAATGTCAGAACTCTCAGTTTTAAAATGTATCCACCGCTGGTGCTTTCTGTCTTCCCATTTAATTTACATTGAACTTTTACCTAATTAATTGAATAATAAAAGAAATAAAGGGCTTAAAAAAAATGGGAAGTTGACTTGTCACCCTTGCGTCCACTCAGTATTCTAACTACAAAAGTTCATGTTTTCCCAAAACCTATTTTATATGAGATACAAAATCATTATGTTCTTCTATCTCTACTTATCTACATATTAATATCTTCTCTTCTGTTTCAACAATTTATCAATTTGTCTTTGTTTTAACTACAATCTTTCCGGTCTTCTAAAAACTTCAGATGCATTTTTCCCAGAACTCTAGTCTGATGACAAGATAATACGGAGGGGACGATTGGTTACAGTTGTAACCAAACTTAGACTTTTTTTTTTTTTTGATTGGCTATGCTGATGACATAGCATTTTGGGTACCGTACCCATAGCAATATTGACTAATCCAGTGGTGTCTGTGATAAATAATTAATATGTTAAAAACCAGCAGTAGTTGAGGGCTTGCCTGGGTAAATTAATAGATTAATGAATATTGCTTGTATGTATTAACAGAATGCAAATATTTCTGTCTGTAGTGAGGATCAAGCACGATTGGCAGCAAGAAAATATGCAAGAATAGTTCAGAAGTTGGGCTTCCCTGTAAGTATAACGCTAATTCAATTAGATTTATTGTTTGGGGAGTATTTTATTACCCTTATCATCAGCTGTCCTTTGGGTTCCCTGTGGAACATAGGGCCTCTGTCAAAGCACGCCACTCTGCACGGTCTCTTGCCAGTCGCTTCAATTCTTCCCAGCTCTATCCAGTTCTTTCAGTTTCATCCAATATGCTTCGTCTCCATGTTCGCTTGGGTCTTCCTCTATGCCGTTTACCCTGGGGATTCCATACTAAGGCCTGTCTAGCTCTGTTGTTGTTATCTTTCCTGAGGGTGTGTCCAATCCATCTCCACTTCCTTTCCATGATTTGTTGTTCTACTGTTCTTTGTCCACACCTCTCCCACAGCTTGGAGTTTTCTACCCTGTCAAACCATTTTATTTTTTAGTATATTTCTTAGGCATCTGTTAACAAAGGTCTGGAGTCTATTTTTTGTTATCTCTGTGGTTCGCCATGTTTCGGACCCATAAAGTAGGACCTTTTACTATATTACCCTGGCAGAAAAAAAAACATAATTATTCATGCAACCCAAAAGATATTTGTTGGCGTATAATTGTTTCAATAAATCAAGACACAAAAAAACACTCCAACCTTTATTATTGTTTCAATCAGTAGACCACTAACTATGCGCCCGATCACAAACAAACAACATGCCATTCATCCTAGACAAAAAAAACACAAGATTCCCATGCCACTTCCGTAACTAACAATCACGTCATACACAAGACATAACACTTAGAGGTTCATATGCATCAAATACTAAATAAAATAGCTTACAATTTAAATAATAAATCAAAGAAAAATATTTTAGTTAAAATAGCTCACAACAATATTGTTCAATCTACTATTAAACATAAATAATTAAATAACCATAAATAGTTACAAATTAATCTATGGAACATTTTCATTGAGAATTGCGTGGCAGTAAAATGCTTTGTAAAGAAATTTTTTAAGTACGCAATGTTCTCTCTTTTGTTTAGTAAACTTAGTTTTATTTTATATTTGAAAGACGCATTTCAGATAATCTGTCAATCATAAACGAGATAAGAAAGAGAGTGGGCAAGGCATCTGCTGCCATGGCTATGCTATCAAAGCGTGTTTGGGAAAACTCAAAACTTACGAGGACCACCAACAGGTGGTCTACAGGGCATGCATTCTCAGTACACTACTTTACGGCAGTTAGAGCTGGTCAACCTACATGCGCCAGGAACACCAGTTAAACATTTTCCACACGAGATGTCTGCGCCCAATACTGGGCATCACTTAGAAGAACCACATAGCCAACCATGATATCCTGGACCAATCAAATATTCCTAGAATCTACTCCCTGCTAACCCAACGCAGATTGCGCTGGGTGGGTCATGTCAGCCGGATGCTGGACGCATTCCTAAAGACATTTTGTGAGGCGACCTGGAGAATGGCACAAGGGTCCCAGGGCAACCAATACTAAACTACAGGGACGTCCTCAAACATGACCTCAGGTCCACAAATATCAACCTGCAAACCTGGGAGCAGTCTGCAATGGACCATACAGCATGGAGACAGGCCATTCATGCTGGTGTATCTGCCTCCGAGACAAAGCGAGCCAACAAATCTGGTGAAAAGAATGAAGAGAAAAGACGTAAAACCGCCAGAATTACAAACTGCTACTCAATACAGATGCCTCGATTGTTCCAGGGACTACCACTAAAAAATCGGACTGTTCGGCCACCGCAGAATTTGCAAAAGTAGCCATTGAAGTTGTAGAGGGGCGCATCCATTGTCTCATTGTCCATTGTCTCTCAAGACAGAAGGAGCCATTATTACATTGTCAAAAGTAAATTACTTGAAGCCTACAAAAGTACAGCAGCATTAAGAAATCAATTTTTTCTTTTTTTTTCAGGCCAAATTCATGGAATTTAAAATTCAGAATATGGTTGGGAGTTGTGATGTCAAATTTCCCATCAGGTTGGAGGGCTTGGTTCTTACACACGCACAGTTTTCAAGGTAATTACTTCCGTAATACATAGTTCTGTTTAGGTTTGATTTCTTGTTTTATTTAATAAGCGGCATGACTTTTCAGATTTTCTAAGGAACTAAAATATTTTTTCTGAGACACATTTTTACGTAATGATATAAAGGTAGATGGACATTGTGCTGGCCGCATAATCCCCTTGTATACTATGACCTCAAAAACATTTAAATGACCCTTTTGAACATGGATCAAATGGTCTGAAAGGGTTACATTTAATACCACAACCTTGGCAGAAAGAACAGATAACTCCATATGTAATTCAAGCCAGGTCCGACTCTACTAGAGCTACTGCTATTCATGAGAACATAACATTTCAGTAACAACTAAACTGGAGCTAGATCTAATCAATTTAAAAATGTACAAACTTTTGATACAATTTTTTTCTTTTGTTACTAGAAATTAAAACAATTATTTTATTTGCTGTGTTGCTTAGTTCTGACAACATAGGACATGACTCTACATCAGATTTATCTCCCTTTGCTTATAAATTGGTAGTAACAATGGTGTTTAACTCACATTTTAGTCTTTTCAATAGTCACAGTGTTTTTTTAAAGGTTATACTAATAATACTAACAGCTAAAGTTTTTTTTTTTTTAGATGAACTGAACCTAATCATTGCATGCCTTTTTTTCCAGTGTTCTTTAACTTGAAATTTTTGTAATTTTCAGTTATGAGCCCGAGTTATTTCCAGGTCTTATCTACCGCATGGTGAAACCAAGAATTGTACTGTTGATATTTGTCTCTGGTAAAGTTGTATTGACAGGTGAGTTGTTGCATTCATTGATTCAATATTTTTATCCCTATTTGAGACAGTATTTGTCCTTGGTAAGTTGTATTTTGGAATCCCTGTAGCCACTGCCAACATTAAGTATTTGAGACAGTATTTGTCCTTGGTAAGTTGTATTTTGGAATCCCTGTAGCCACTGCCAACATTAAGTATTTGAGACAGTATTTGTCCTTGGTAAGTTGTATTTTGGAATCCCTGTAGCCACTGCCAACATTAAGTATTTGAGACAGTATTTGTCCTTGGTAAGTTGTATTTTGGAATCCCTGTAGCCACTGCCAACATTAAGTATTTGAGACAGTATTTGTCCTTGGTAAGTTGTATTTTGGAATCCCTGTAGCCACTGCCAGTAAACATTAAGAATTTTTTTTACACATAACAGTGAAAATTGGTTTGTGAATTTTTGTAATGTTTGGGGAATTTGTGTGAAAAGTTAAGGAATTTTAAATTTATTTTAGAGTAAGAACTCTGGCTGTAGACTCATTCAAACTTCACCTTTATCTATCCCATAACCCGAGTGAGGGTCGTTTGGGCCCATTATTTGACAGTTGGGTGATTTTATGCCCTTTGTCTCTGTCCTGCGCCGCCCTCTGGGAATCTGCAAGAGACAAGCCGGTCCACTCCCTTATGTCATCCTCCCATCGTCTCTTCTGCCTGCCTTTCTTTCTTCCACCCTGCACTGTACCCTGCAGGATGGTTTTTCGCCAGGCCCTTGGATCTTGCCACGTTCCCGTACCACAGACATGCCTACCGTTCCGCTTTTGGCGTATTTGTTCCGCTTTTTTAATTAAAAAACACACTTTGTTACGCCGTTCCTCTTTTTACTAGTTTTGTTACGCCAAATTGGAAAGTTTGGGTTTTTCATGTGTTTTCATTTGATAAAACAAAGGCACAAATAAGGTCACAATGCTATAATTATCATTACTTGGGTTTTCTGGGTTTATTAAAATTGATATTCTGGGCTTTTCTGGCGTTTTTTGCTGTATTATGTGTGTTTGGCAATGAATTTTCTTTTCCTTTACTGTATTGCTAAGATTGTGAACATATCTAAATGTCCTGCCTCAGAAAGTTTAAATATGACTTGTTCAAACTGTAAAAAAAACCTAATTCAGTGTTATAGTTAGGCTATTCTATAGGAAGGAATATGGGGCACGGTAGCCGAGCGGCAGCGCGTTCGACTGGCGATCCGAGGGTCCTGGGTTCAAATCCTGGTGAAGCCGGGATTTTTTCCCAGGACTTGAGGGTGTCCCTGAGTCTACCCAGCTCTGATGGGTACCTGACATTAGTTGGGGTAAAGTAAAGGCGGCTGGGCATTGTGCTGGCCCCACATCCCCTAGTATGCCGTGGCCACAGAAACTGGTGAACGCTGCTTCACCGGCCCTATGATCACTTTGGTCCGAAGGGTACTTTACTTATAGGAAGGAATATTCAGAGGAGTTTATTCAGCAAAGAAAAACATGTGAATTTAAGGTTCTCTGTAGGCCTACACTAGATCTAGATCCATTGCGAATTGTCTGTAAAACGTAGGCCTACCTACATTTTAAATAGCTAATGTTTTTTTTTTTGTTATAAAAAATTGTTAGATAAAGAGTGTTCCGCTTTTTTGTTGAAAAATCCTCTTTTTCATCAAGACTGTTCCTCTTTTTAGTCCTTAGGGGTAGGCATGTCTGCCGTACCATCTGAGTTTTCTGGATTTAAGGGCGCTGAGTAGATCCTCGTGAGGGCCGATGACGTTAGTGATTCGCTCACGGACAGCCTGTTTTGTAAATTGATCTTTGTATGAGATGTTTAAAATTTTACATAGACATCTCATTTTCAAGGCTCTAATTCTTTTCTGGAGATCTGCCATTCAAACTACCTTTACCATAAACTTTGTGTTAAAGTGATCAAGTGGCACCTTTAGGGAATAAATCTTTGAGATATTTGCTTCAGCCATAACCAAGTAGTGTTATGGGCCATCCACATTTAGCAGGAAAGGGATTGTCAGGGGGGGGGGGGGGGGGTCAGCATTTTTGTTGATGTTCAAGTGGTGTTTATTGCTAAGGTTTTAGAATTGTTGACATTTTTAGCATAAAAAAGTTTAGAAAGATTATTGCTCTGTATCATCATCATTCCGATCCAGTATTGCTCTGTAAACTTAGAAATTAATTAATATGTTTATCTTACTATGGTATGCCATCTGGGTCCTTCTTGTACCTCGTTGCTCTTTTCTGCAGCCAAAGCCATGCTTATAATCAATTGTATAGCCTGTCGATCAACATTTTAGCATGATCTTTACACTCAGTGCCATGTCATTGTGTTCCTAAGTTTGTCCTTGGACAATGTTGAATGATGGGGGGAAGTAGGATGTAATTAAACATTTGTGACCCTCCACAACGAATAGAGTAGCATTGTCCCATAGGGTTTATTTTGAGTTATTTAGTGATCCTTATAGTGATTTGAATGGTGAATTCAATGGTGAAAACTATTTGAAAATGGGAGAAATAGTATCTTAGCTATGTGTGTTTTACTGTAGCCCCTGTCTTAACCTGATTTTGAGAAATTTAAAATTTACTGTTTTGCTTTTCACATGAAACAATAGGCCTACAGAGTGTTAGTTTAAAATATTTTAAAAATAATTTATTATTAGTTTTAGAGAAAAAAACATTTTACTAGAGAAATGTGCAAAAATAAATAAATAATTAGAATTAATCAAAAAACAAAAATTCCATATTTTACACCCCTACGACATACTTTCGGCTTTAGCTAAAAATAGCTCGTGGTACAGAGCGACTCATTATGTGGTGGAGGGTCACATTTAGAGATCAGAATTGCACTTTAAAAATTGATAAAATATTATTACAAGTTGTTTTGTCTTCTAGATTGATTGTTTTGTACATTTTGTAGTTATCTGCCATGTTTAGCTGAACTTGTTTTTAATTTTATGTAGACTTAAAAAAAAATCTTTTATTTTAATTTTGCAAACTTTTCTTGCAAGGGGACCGAATTTTTTGGAAAACTTGTCGGCCCAATTTCCATTATCTTATAAAGTTAAAATTAGTTCTTTAGACTTCTTTACCATGACAAAAACATTCTTTGAAATTTTCATCCCTATCCCCCAACCAAACTTTCTTCTTGTCTGACAAGATCCTCAAAAGGCTAAAGGACCCACTTTTTTTTTAGTTGAAAATTTGCACCATTGACAACCATGTTATTAGAAGATTAGCTTTTTTTTTTTTTTTTTGCACTGTAAAAAATGATCCCACATAATAAATTCTGAGATATTGACAGCTTTGTAATTCTGGATAAGTCTTTGTTGTTTTTTTTTCATTTCAAATTTAGACTGAACGAACACCAATTTGTATTTAAAAGACTGACATTTGAAAAAATGTTTTTTTGTTTTGCAGGTGCCAAGGTAAAAGAAGAAATCTATGAAGCCTTCAATAACATTTATCCAATTTTGAAAGGCTTTAAAAAACATTAGCACTCCTCTTTGATATTTTGTTATGTTCATTTTTTTATGTTTTGTATATATATTTGATTACTTATTATTTCTATTTTGAAAGAATGTTAATAAAAAAAAAAGCTTGTTGCCATTTGAAAACTTTCACTGCTCCAATAGCAAAACAGAGTGTAGAGAGTTGAGAGTATGAAAGATTTTATTTACTGTTTATATTATTGATAATAAAGTTACATGCAAAAATGAAACCTTCCAATTCTTTTAAATGATTTATGATTGTGTGGGATGATTGTGATTTATGATTGTCGGCGGCTGGTTAGCAAAGTCGACAGCGAGCTCGACTCCCAAGCGCCGCATCAGGGGTTCGGCCCTCGGTGCAGGCAGCCATAAATCCACCGCCGACTTGGAGAGGAGATGGTTGCCGCCAAGTCTACTAAGCCCAAGAGAGGACTAATGGACACCCAGTGTCCATTAGCTCCCCCCAACGACCGTCATGGTTAAGGGATTAAGAAGAAGAAGATTGTGTGGGAGATAGAGAAGTGATTTCTTATTTATCAGAGGAACATTTTAGGATTAATTAGATTGTTTTAAGAGTACGGTACTATAATTGGCTAGTACTAGTACATTAAAGTATCCCGTCGCACGAAATTGATCGATGGGGCCGGTGAAGCAGCACTCATTAGTTTCTGTAACCACAGCATACTAAGGGATTGTGTGGCCAGCCGCCAGTACAATGCCCAGCCTCCTTTACTTATACTTATACCTCAACTAAAGTTGGGTACCCATCAGAGCTGGGTAGATTCAGGGGCACCCTCCAGACCCTGGAAAAAATCATTGTCTTCACACTTCACCAAGATTCGAACCCAGGACCTTCAGTATGCAAGCCTAACGCCGCCATGCATTAGGCTTAAATTAAAGAAATTATATATAAAAATGTAGACCCAGATAGTTAGCAAGACATTTAGTTGAAAAATACATTCTGTTATGATCTGTTTAATCCTCCTAATACAATTCAATCAGTTTAAATTGTTTTGATGAGTTTTAAATTACCTATATAAAATACATTATAATCAAAACTTTATAGAGCAATATTAGGCTAATATGGAAAAAAAACAGTGTAGTTAAAGAAAATGAAAGCTGCACCAATGTTTCCTGGCCACCTAGCTAGAGATCAACAATATTTCTGGTCAGTTCTTTCTATTTGCAAAAACAATCACCTTTATCCTTGCTACCAGACCTGGTGTTGCACTAAACAGTTTGCCAAACTTATCACCTCCTAACCTATTTTTCTAAGATGTAGTCCAGGGATCTGCAACAATTTCAAAATTAGTGTGCCAAAGTAGCATTTGTAAGTCATTCAGCGTGCCAAGTGCCAACAGCATAAAAGTCATATTGCTCTTTACTTGCATTAGAGTTTAGAGACTTGACATGCCTTTTTAGTGGTCTTCCGGGTGCCATTGAAAATCGCTCTGCGTGCCAAGTCTTGCACGCGTGCCATGGGTTGCTGACCCCTGATGTAGTCCACTTAAACCTAAAGTGATAAGATTTAATCATTAAGGTAATTTAAAATATAATTATGTTTAGATGTGCAAATCTGTTGATGTCTCTAACTCAAAAGGTCTAAGATTTAAAAATTAACACCATAGGTCCAATAGTTAAAAAAAAAAATAATTTTTTTTTCTAATAACTGCTTGTGTATCATAATGTAGTCAACCAGTGAAAAGAAGTAGGCCAACATATAAAAATTAACCGTCAAATTGATTGCTTGATTGAAAGGCTTGATTATTTTGTACGTTTATATTGTAGTACAGGGGTCGGCAACCTTTTGCTAACAGTGTACCACCAAACTAGGATTTCTAAATCATTCAGTGTGCCAACAGCCCAAAAGTCAACCTGCTCTATTATGCTATAAAATATATTTTTATAGGACAATGAATTTAACTCTGTAGCAAGACCAAGGCCAAAAAAAAAGGGGAGATTTATAGAGAAAATTGTTAAAGAGTTTTATATTTAATACAAAACTTATGTTAAAGCATTTTATATTTAATTTAATACAAAATTTACATGTTTGTGATTATCATCATTTTATTTGCCTTTATATCAAATACAATATTTTATTTATAAACTTTCACAATTATGGTAATTATTGTCTAAACATTACCATTGGTAATTCAAGATGCCAATCTAACACCTGCAAAACTTAATTATATTTTGAACTCAGGTGTTTCACACTATTTAGAATAGACAAAAGCATCATTAAACAGACTAGATACGTAACAATCATACAAACTGGGTACCGGGGTATTTAATGTAATGTTTGAAAATATACATATAAATTCTTTAGTCTTATAATATTTATATACTTTTCAAATACTTTTTACAGTTTGATCATTTTAAAGTTATAAATTGTTAGCCATTTATTCTTTTGTAAAAGAAGAAAAAAAAACTATTAGAAATATAAGCTCAAATAAAACGGGTTTATTATCTCCCTTTAAATTTAAAAAACATTTCCACATTTGATTCAATTGTGATGCCAAAAAAGTTATGTTTTGTTATAACAAATATTACTGAGTAGTTTTTTTTTCTTTATATAAATCCAACATTATGGTATTCATTTATGTTAAACAGTTGTAAATAAACATTTCCTGCGTTTTAATTGTTTATCCTATTAAGGAGTTTATAATTTAAACATTAATAATTACAAAAACTACATACGATAATATATTGCTTTTAAATCAGTCTCTTATATTTATTAAATTCATAATACAAATAAATTTGTTTTTGAATTACTTATATTTATGTTTCATTAAAGAAGATGAACATAAAAACTCTTTTCAATGTCTGTATGAATTCATGAGTGGTCAAGTGAAAGTGACCTCTTTGTAAGCTTAAAACAGCTTTCATGCACGCTTAAATCTGTTCACAGGTGTAAGTTAAACCAAAAGCTGAAAGTAAAAGAGTGAATGTCTAGCAGACTTTTCTAAGTTAACTTAAAGGTTTTTTATGCAAATGGGCACATTTGGATGCATATTTTTTTAATGTTTAAAATTAAAATTCAACTTATACCATTTTAAAATCTTCAATATCCCTTTACTTAAAAAAACCATTTACATTTATGAAGTTTGTAATAATATCAAACGTCCATCAATTTGAAAGTCTTGCCTTTGATTAGAAAACTCCTTTTTGAGTTCTTTGATGTACAGCTGAAAAAGCCCAACTATTTATCTTAATATATGCCATAGTACAGGGATGCACATGTAGTTAAATGTTTTGACCGTAATTGATTTAATGGCAAAATATATGTCCAGTTTTAATGCAAATCCATTCCAGTGGTCCTAGTAAACTCATTGAAATGTGTCGCTATGTCATTCAGAAACATCGGCTTCACCTGTCTGTTTTCCTCATTCAGAACAAGAAAAAGTTTTTCATCAATAAAAGAACACCTTTTGGAAGTCTCTCGCGTGCCATTGAAAATTGCTCTGCGTGCCAAGTTAGGCGCGTGTGCCATTGGTTGCCGATCCCTGTTGTAGTGCAAACAGCAAACAGGTACTGTTCATAATTAGAAACATGAGCAGCTTGAGACATTTCATTTTCATTATAATTTTTTTTATTTAATACTAAATCAGTTAATATTAATATGAGTGATAAATACAGATAATAAAAAAATCAAAAGTCGGTTTAAGCTCAGTGTAAGAGTAGAAGGTTTATTTAGCTCCAGTCAGTAACTTCTATAGGACAAACACTTTATCTTCAAAATTAAACAGTCAAATATAAGTATCATAGTAAAACTAGTCTGTGTCACTTATTCTTGGGTATTGGTTGGCGGTGAAGCAAATTTGTATAATGTCAATACACTCCATATAACCCCCACAGTAACGAATCCAACAGTTGCGTAGTATAATGGCAGGTCTTTAGGCATCTTCTGCCAAACTAACTTCCCATCATTAGCCTGGAATACAAGAAACAAAAAATAATTTTTAAACTAATTTTGAAATATACATGAATAAACTTTTCACTTACAGTATAAAGCTATTTATTTATTCACTTTTAGACTACTTGTACTATAGACCATTTTATAAGTAAGGTAGCAATGAAACAACATGAAGTGGTGCAAGCTACCATTGGTTTTGACATAAGGTTATTTTATGAAAACATACACAAAATTTAGACTGCAACTCCATTAGTTTCTTGTAGCGTGTTGTGTTTGGCACAGAATATTGTCCACGTTTTAAGTTGGCTACGCTCGTTGACGATGGCCTAGTTGACGAAACTAGTGGAGCTAATGGCTTGAAATCATAAAACACTTCTGAGCTTTTTGGTGTAGACGTTGACATTGCCTGAAAACAACAAACTTTAATTACAGACGAAGTTAATATTTTATATTCTAAATTAGTGGCTGTTTCTTAAAGGGTGTCTAGTTTGAGTTCAGATCTGTTCATCAGGCTTTAGTACTTTAGTCTGATCATGGTAAGAAACAAGGCATCTAGACAATGAATAATATGTCAGGGCTATGTACTGACACAAATCAATGACTATCACTCCCTCCCTTTGTGACTGCTCATGCTACAAACTTAGTCTTTATTGCCAGCAAAATTTTTGTTACATTTTTTTTAATGCATATGGAATAAAACAGCATAATAAAAATAATTGTGCGTTTTATTTTTAATCCAATCAATGAGAAATAGATACAACTTTAACACTTTAGTAAAGTACCCTTCAAACCAAACTGATCATAGGGTGAAGCAGCATTCACCAGTTTCTGTGGCCACGGCATACTAGGGGATGTGTGGCCAGCACAGTGCCCAGCCGCCTTGACTTTACCCCAACTAGTTTCAGGTACTCATTAGAGCTGGGTAGACTCAGGGGCTTCCTCAAGTCCTGGGAAAAATTCCTAGCCTGCACCATGATTCGAACCCAGAACCATCAGATGGCCAGTCAAACGCGCTGCCGCTCAGCCACCATGCCCCATTGAACACTTCAGTAATATAAGTTTAAAAGCAACTTCCTTTTTAAATCCTTTATATTAAGGGAGCAAAACTTTGTTTCTGGCTGGCGGGCAACCAGACCTTAGGATGGTTTGATTTAATTGACCCACTTCCAGTCATATTTGTATATTAACTTTGCTGTTGTTATTTTTGTGTTTATCGGTGGCAAAGATCAAAATCTTAAATGACTAATGCACAACTAAAATGAAAAAAAAATATAAAATTTTACAAAAAAACTTTGTTTTTAGTGGGTTCCTTTATTTGATTTTGCGATGTTGCAGAGTATTGGCATTATTCATACTAGGGCCTAACCAGAAATAGCCTTGGACATTCGCCTCTGCTGGCTATCCCATGTTTGTTTTTTGACAAATAAAATGTACACAAATAATCACTAATATAAGTAAAACATAAATATATTTCAATAAAATGAATTATCAAACATTTTATTGTGCAATAGGGACTTGATCAGCTTTATCAAGTTCTAGCTACACTTATTGTAAGTAGGCCTAAGCCTGTAACAGGATGGGGGTGGGGGCAAAATGGAGATTATCAAGAGAGGGTGCAGTACAGAGTGACAGATGGGTAAAAGGACCACAATAAGATGGTCAGACATTCAACAATGGTAAAGTAGTAAGTTAAATGCATAGGTGAAGGTGAAAACATTGGTCAGAAATCCATGAATGACTTGAAATAGACATTGAAGGTAAGAAATAAAATCTGAACAATTAAGACAAATTTAGTCATTCTTTTATATCAACCATTCTGTAGGGAGGATAACATCCGGAAATGGACAGCAACAAAACTGTGTGACACATTGAGAAAGGCTGAGAGACAGGAGGAATGGAGGAGACTGGTGTAAATGTCATCTGTGGTGCCCCAACAGACTACGGGATATGTAGGATGTAGGATATCAACAATCTACTAAATAATTTCAGCAAACTTAATTAAAAGGGAAGCGTTATCCGCACGGTTTTGGCCGTGCGGTCGTGTGAATAACGCCGAACGTTATCCTCACGGTTGGCCTATCTATAATGCCGAGCATTATTATTATCAACAGTCCCACATTTTTGAAAAAATTGTGAGAGTTAGGCTATACTTTTGACTTATATTAACTTTTAGGCCTATAGGCTATTATTAAGGATCATATTCCTAGCCCTAACAGGCCTAACCAAGACCATCGTAAATACTTACGGTGGTCTTGGCCTCTTGGCCTAACCCTAACAATAGCTACATCAGTAGACTATAACTCTAAAACTAACATCAATTTCTAATTGTGATTAAGACCTAAGAGTTAAGAGTAAGAGTCAGGCTAAATAACCTTTTTGATTGAATTAATTATAAGATAAGATTACTTTTTATTTATTGATCCAAACAAATGACAAATGGAAATTTGACTTGATTAATTGATTACGGTACATAAATTTCGTCTTAAAATTATAGCCTACTTAAAACAATATAAAGAACCATTTATATAGACATTCGCACACAACACTATTGTCACTATCATACCATTTATCTATTATAAAAGAAAAAGTATCATTTAGGAGTCAGCTATTGTATTTTCTGGCTGACAATGACAAATGGTTATCTTGTTTTACTAAAATCAAATATTTAAAAAAAAGGGGGATGATGCTGGGGCGCTGGGGTAGAACCTGTGTGACTTGGTTGCTAGATCGCAGTACTATTATTATTTTTATTACTAGTATACTAGTAGTAGGCCTAGAGTCTAGACTCTGGAGGTCTAAATCTAAATCTCTATACATTTTTCATAATTGTAAACAAACCTTTGTCAAAACTCTTAACAGTAAAATGTAGTAATAGTACACAAGGCTAATACTAATACTTACTAATACTATAGGCCTACTAATAGTTTAATAGCCGAGGAAGACGGAAGAGTAGCTGAGTAGCCTAACAAACAGTTACACTGTGACTATAACAGTAACATCGATTTTACACTTTATTAGGCTATTCGGCTATCTTATCTATTATCTTATATCATATATCTTATAGGTAGCCTATAGGCTTATATAGCCATATAGGATATACTATATATAATATAGTATAGGATCATATAGGATAGGCCCTACATTACAGACACTCCTTCTTCCCCTTCTACTTCTATAAAGAAGATTATTGTCACAATATTATTGCGTCCTACTTTATAAATTACTATTTATAATCAAACTATTCACCTGAGGCGTTATTGGTCGACCCATAGCTACATCCTGAGACGCCGGAGAGATGCTTTGAGTAAAACTGTTAAATCTGTAGAAAATTGACATTTTGTAAATAATATTATTATTACTATGTACAAAAGTATCCTTTATTTTCCAAGGACTTTTATTTATTTTACGAGAGTTAACTCCCATGAACTGTAATTCTCGCAGTGGACGTATTTCTCGTTTATTGTTGATGGTAATTTGGTATTATGATAGTCGATACTCATTTTGTTAATAGTTCGAAGCTTTGCCCAATTCTTAAAAACATAAATCCTTTATTTAACATGTTGTAGGATTTTCCCTAAGAAGCAAGTAGAATATATTCCTACTAATAATAATTAAAAAAAAGAGTTCATGGGACACGGGACGGTATATTTTTGTTCTTCCCTAGCTCGTCCCTGGAATTAAGACAACGGCAAGCCCAGGCTGAGTTGATAAGGTTTTCCTTCCAAGTAAACTTTTAATTACATATCTATTTCTATATATTGTAAATGCATTCTTTAGACTGTGCTTATTATAAAACAATCAAAGAAATTATTTAGTTTTCTAGAAAAGTTATCGAAAAGTAGGCTACAACTTTAAATAGAGTAGTCGTAAATGAAGTAATTTTCTATATAATGCAGTATCGATACCTTGCTTTGTAGAAACGGAAGCAAACTGTTGTCGTTGCTATGTGAGATTAAAACAAGAAATAATATTTGTTGTCATCCCTAGCTGCGGATAATTATTATACAGTTTCTCACATATTTTTTATGTGGCATTAGTAGTAACATTAAAAATGAGTTACATAAATTCAGGAAGGGATAGCAATGGTCTTCCAGCTATTAATTCCGCTAGGCGAATCAAGATTTTGGAAGATGAACTTCAATGGTTTAAAATGCGAGAAAGTGGTGGAAGTGGAACAAGTGGGCGCATGACACCGGTGGGTATTTTGAAGTACGACAATAAATATGATGGCAGCGAAACACGGAGACAGATTAATGAGGTTTGTATTAATTTATAATACATTAATTTTTATTAAAACGAATTACCAGATGATTTTTACTGATGAAATTATAAAATTACTCTACAATAATAATAGTTAAAATAAAAAGTAGCCTAACTAAGACTAAGACTAAGTCATCTGCTCTCCATCTAGAGACTAAGCCACTAAGTTGACTACGCTGGCACACTGAACTTAATAAGTTAATTAATTACTAAATAATTAATAGAGCAGTCTAGACTTGTTAAATCTAATCTAATTCACTTATATGACCATAAGCAATTCTTGGACACCTTTGGTGTTCATCCAGATGCATCTTCTATGTTGAGAAATCCTAGTCATAAAAACTTGATTATAGGCCTATAATAGCCTATATACTTACTAATTTGGGTTTGGCCAAATATCCGGCATGCCGAATATCTGGGCCGGATATCGGGCTATCCGGCACTATCCAGATTTGCCAAATACCACCGGCGGATTTTTGCCGGGTGCGAATATCACGGTAGTAAAGAATTACTTCAAAGTTCAAATACAAATAAAGTAATACTGTAGTATAAAGTTGATAAAGAAATATAAAATATATAAACAATACATATAACTAGGTAACAAAAAAATAAATAGATAAAAACGTACTCCAGAAATCTGTTGAATAATAAATACTTTAATAAATACTTTTGAATTCTAATCAGAAACTGTTGTACACCCCCATACTCATGGAAATGACATCCGGAAATATCCGGATTTGGATCCGGATCCGGCAAATATTAGGGGCCTATCTATCCGGATCCGGCAAATAGTGAACAAATCATATCCGGCCAAACCCTATATATAATTATATATTAATAATGCATTATATTATATATTACCTAATACTATAACTAGACTATATGTTTTAATAAATGTCACAAATAATAATTGTTTTTTAAACGTGTAATCTAGATGATCACATTAAAAAATTATATGGCCTACATATTTTAATAAAACTTACATGACAATTTTTAAGCATTCAAATTAATTGTATTTATTAGATGTGTAGTTTAAGGCTTGTTTATTTGTATTCAACAGCTTCAAGACCAGGTCAAGAGTTTTCGTGATGAGCTTAAGAAAAAAGATAACTTAATACAGCATCTTGTTAGCTTGGAGTCAGCACCTAAAATTCCCAGAGCTCCAGATTCATACAGAGTTAGTGTTGAGTTTTCATTCTTGAAGCCATATATTGTTTTCATTAGCTTTATTAAAGTAAACTGCTAGACAAAAATGGATGTAACAATGAATGCTTTGCCTCACAGCTGGACAGCTTATACCTTGGTGAACGTTCAGCTGTGGACATGACCAGGAGTGAGTTGGCATCAGTACAGGTGAAATTGGACAGATCTCAAGCTCAGGTAATTACATAAACTATAATTGCTTTTAGTTAGAACAAGCTTAATTGCCTGGTGTTGCCCGGGGGAAAAATATATAGGTCAATAGCTACAGATAAGAATTTTATAAGTTTCATAAACAGCAATGCACAGAAAGCTATATTAATTTTAAAATATAATTATTAATTATCTACTGAAAACATTTAGGAAAGTACTTTAAATAAATATTGTAATAGAGTTAAAAAAGCCATGTCTTTTTTTTTTTTTAAGTTTGGACTATCCCTGGCTGAGAAACAAACACCTGTCTCCCGCATGGCTAAAATAGAATTATTAAATTTTACTTGCTGAAAACAGTTGAAGAAAAATGTAAATCCTGAAATTCCTTACAATCTTTAAAAAAAGTAATATTACTAGAAAAAAAAAGAGTTAACAGTGGGGACCCCGGGACGCCCTTGTGGCAATCTGTGACGCTAACCACTCAGATCACAAAAGTAGGCCTATAATATGAGACAATAAGGTGACATGTCTTTAAATTAACTAATGGAGATCAGAATCCACACACACAACATAATTATATATATAAATAGAGACTTTTCAAGGAAAGAATTCATCTTTGCTAGCTTGAGAATCACCATCACTGTATATATGTACAGAAATTAAAATTCATAAAATATTTTTTGACATGATCAATTTTTAAACTGCTTATGAAATTGTTAGATTTTTGTTCTGTAATATACTATTTTAGACCTATAATTTACCTGATTTTTTAATAACCCTTACGCAATTGTATTGATAATTAGTCATTTATGCATTGTCGAAAATGAGTTTGGCATTGTTTATTTTTTTTTTTTGCAAACAGACTTTTATTAATATTTTCTAACATTTTAGATTGCAGATCTTCAAAGAGAAATGGAATCAAAAGACATTAAAATCAAAGAGCTGCAGCATCTCCTTGACACTAGCAGAGAAGCAGAAAACCGTCTTGGAAGCATGGTAGCATCTTTGAGAGACAAGCTAGCAGAGTATGAGTCACGGGCAGGTTCTTATGAGACAGTAGCGAACAGAGGTGAATTCACTATATCAGCTCTGCAGAGAGAAAATCGGGACCTAAGTGACAAAATTGTAGAACTTGAACAGAGATTAAGGTTTGCAAATGTAACATTTGAACTCTCTTAAAATTTCAATATTTAAACAGTTTGAAAACAGGTTATTTATATTTATATTCTATTGATATTATAAACATAACTAAATGCTAATATTTTATTATTCAGTTAAATCAAATTGAGTCAAAAAATCATAAATAGTTTAGCTAAATCTTGAAAAGGAATCTATTTAGCTAATCCTTTGAGAAAAACCTCCTATATTTTCATATAGCTCTAAAGCATGCCAGAATTAGAAGATGACTTTATATTAAAAACAAACGTGTATATACAAGGCATATTTTAAAGACATTTGTTCTCTATAGAAACTAAAAAATACTTCGCATAAATAATTCTTAGTCTAAATAGCTTGTTGATAAAGATCTAAGTTGAAAGATGTATAAGACTTCTGCACAAATGTATAATTTATGGTTGAGGTTTGTACATTAAACATTACACAAAACCTTCAGTTATTAACAATTGTTTAATGACGCTGATTTTTTTATAATCAAAGTTAGTTCTCAACTAATGAATAGGATTTGCTTTGAACGAGTTATTGTCTTTAAGAATGATGGAGGTTTGAAATGTATCCCAGGAAGAAGATAGAAGACCATGAGAAGGCTGAGTCAAAGTTTGTGAGTGACGGGAGACGACACAGTGAACTACTCAGTCAAATCAGTTCCTTGTTGTACACTGAAGACTTAACAGACCTTTCTAGTGGATCTGTGGATATTGTGATCCGCAAAGTAAGATAAAAAGAGACACCATAGTATTTTATATTAAATTATAGTTATGTTAGGCTTTTGAAAAAAAAACAACTGAAAAGATTTGAAAAGTAAATTTGTAAAATGTCAATACAATAGTTTAGCTCCAGAAGTAGTAATTTTGTTGTATACATATCATAAAATATATGTAGAAAATAAAGCACGTCTTTCAGATTATATTGGTCCTTAGAGCTTAGTGAACTAATTTTCCCACATTTTCGTTGCAGGGCATACAAAAGGTTTGCCGCCTTTTTTAAAAATCAAAACTAATTTCACTCACAAGTAAAAGCCTCTTTTAATTGGTTTTGGACCCAAAAACAATATGACATAAGTTCAGTATGGTGCTATAGAAAAACAATGTCCCAATGAATGTAATAAAGCAAAGTATCCCCAGCAAACCAATTTGATCTAGAGGACCTGTGAAGCAGCATTTGGCATGGGGATTGCATGGTCAGCACAATGCCCATCCACCTTTACTTGTCCCCAAAAACAAATTTGAGAACAAATTCTAGCTTTCACCAGGATTTGAACTCAGCACCTTCGATACACCAGGCAACTGTGTCCCCTATATATATGAATGTACTGTAGCTTTACATTTTTCTGGTATTGCAGACAATTTCTTAGTAGAATACAATCTATTTTAAGTCAGAGCACATGCCATAAAATACTTTCTAATCCACTAAGTACTAGAGCTGGGTAGATTCAGTTCATGCCCCCAGATCAGAACATAAGAACCTGGCTCAGGATTTGAACTAAAGACTCACAACATCTGACGGTCACACATAAACCGCCAGTTATTATCATTAGACCATTGAGATTTCATCTTTTTGTTGGTAAGAAATAATTATTTTTAGCCACCAACCCTTAAATCTAATGACAAAAATGTAATTCTCCAATGTCAGTTGAATGACGTCATCCAAGAAAATGCCATGCTGAAAGGGAAAATCATGACCATGAACGAACACCTGAACGAGACACACCTTGAGACAAAAGCCAGCAGAGAGACAATCATGAGACTTGTGTCTGAAGTTGGACGTGAGCAGAAAGTGGCAACAAGATACACAAGTGATATTGAAAATTTGAGAATGGTAAGTATTTCTGGATTAAGTGATCTCTTTAGGTTTTGTCCTGCAAGGGAATGAGTTCTTAGTGTTTTATAATCGTGAATTTTGTGTTTTAAAGGAACGAGACAACGCCCTAGCAGCACGCCGTGACCTTGAGAGGGAAATTGAACTTCTCAAAGAACGACTTGAAGCGAGCCACAGAGCCCTAGAAGCAACGAAGAACGAGCTTCACCTGAAAGAAACAAGGTTTAGCTCCCTTGACAGGGACTTCAGGGAAAAGGCCCACAATGTTCGCTCTGCTAGCACGCAGTTTGACCTGTTCAGGGAACAGCTGTCCAACCTATTGAGCTCGGCTGATATCAATGTCGCTCCCAGTGAAGAAAATGTCAAGGAGTCTGTGCGTCGCCTGGTGACTGAACGCAAAGAGTTGAACCTGGTAAGAAAGGCTTTCAAACATCTTGTTTCTTGTAGTCTTCTATGTTCAACGTTTATAGATCAGTCTCTCGTCAGACCAAGTAGCTCCGTAGCCTCGGAGATGTTTAATTTGCATTATTTTCTTGAGGTTCATTTTCACTTGTCAAATGACTTTTAAAAGATCTACTAAACAGTTGTATAAATATTTTCTTTTTTATTGACATTCATGTTCAGAAGCTTTAAAAATTCACATCTTAATATTATAGGACTTAATTAATTAATGGGCTTGTATATTGCTTGCTACTCTAGCGGCTGGAGGAGTACGACCATCGAATCAAGCATCTGTCTGAGCAGTTAGACAAAGAGCTAAACGTCCACAGGGATATGGCACAGAGGTGCAAGAGGTTTGAGGTTGAGGCTGCTGATCTGGCTGAGAGATTGCGTAGTGCTGAAGCTGAGTTAGCTGCAGGGGACTGTCTCAGGGACGGCTTCAAATTTGATAAAGAAAAGGTGAGCACTTGAATTTGAATTGAGCAAAAGATTTGATTTCATCATGAGATCAAACTTAATCTTTATTCTTTGCTCTTTATACAAGTTTATTTATCTAAGTGGTTTTATATACAAGACAAATGTGTCAGTGAACATTATAGCAAATTGCACCATCCCTCTGACCAGTGGTCATTGCTTTCACAGTCACATGAAGCAGTGGAAGATTCTTTTTTAGTGCTGAAGATTCTAGAACATATTTAGGCATAGGCAGAAATAAAAATAATCCAAACAGGTATCAAACATGGAAGAAAAAGTTCCAGGGTTTTTAGGCAGCACAGAACTCCAATGAAATAACTATCATCCAAAACCAATATTGGCTTCTAACAATTCAGCACATTCCAGAACAGATCATTTCTACTAGCGCAGTTTGATCCACCCCACCCATCACACTGTAGAATCTGCTTCCACCCACACAAAATACATTGCAAAATTATCTTTTGAATGTCCTGGACTAAAACACCCCAAACCGATATAGTTAAATGAAAACAAGGAATAATTAACCAGCTAAAGATAGATTTTAATTAGGTTAATATGAATGTCTTTGGTTTATTCCAGTACCTCCGTGGCCTCCAGAAACTTGGGGAAATCATGAAAATGGACCGCATTTCTCTTGACCTAGGCCTTGACCTCACCATGGATGCCTTGATTGCCAGAGCCCAGCAGCTGATGAAGTTGGAGGCCGACGCCCTCGCAGATAAATCTTCACACGTGTATAATCTTCAGCGCAAGGTAAGCTTCTCACAAACTGAATGCCATATGATGAAAACTGTATAGTTTAGCTAAAGTATGAATGTATCATCATCCTGACCTAGCAGCCATCTGGGCACTTGCCCTTTGACCTGAGACTATGGTGAAGAAATTGAAGACTTTTTGTAGCTGTTTGTAGTTGGAATATAGCGTGTTTGAGACATTTGGTGTTTTGGGGAGGTAGACATTTCGTATGTCCTGTAGTGCTGGACAGTCAAAAAGGTGATGGGCAACTGTTTCATATTGGTGTTTACAGAAGGGGCCATAGATGTATCTGTACTTGTCTTTTGTTATATTTAACTAATGTAAAACTCTTCTTAAAGGTAAAAGCACTGAAAGAACAACTGGAGAGCAAAGACCTGCACATTGATCTTCTGAGGAAGAAGTTGACCAACATGGAGGAGCGCATGCACGGCAGAATAGACATTGAGAAACACAGGGAGACAGAAGGTCTGAGGGTACAGAAACTGGAGAAACTTGTGGAGAAATATAAACTTCAGTTGCAAGATTCCAGACACGAAGTACAGAACTTGAAAGCTCAATTGTTAGGTTCAGGGGAACTCAAAGTAAGCAATGCAATGTTATTGTTTTTTTTTATCCGTAAACTTTTAATAATCTGTAGTATGTATATAATGATAGATAAAGTGGTGAGCAAAATAATGCACATAACTGGGCAGTAATTGAACGCATGCAAATTATGACCTATGAATGCGAATTATGACCTATGAATGACGGGGAAGTTACTAGGGAGATTATATTAATAACATGGTCACTCATGGACAAGAAGTAAGAAACATCTTGGAGAGTACAAGTCAGTTGAATGATATAATCTTAACTAGTTTGTGTGGCATACTGGTTGATATGATACACACCTAATATCCAAGTACATTGATGTAAATAAGTTTATTATTAAATGCATTAAAATGATTTCTGAGTCAATTTATCGCTTTATGTTACGCATGCCTGATAGATCATGAGATGTAGTAAGAAAAATAGATGGAGATAATCTAATAAAATAGAAATAAGTCATAACACAATCAAACTTAGAAAAATAAAATATCGTAAGTTTTCTCTTACACTAAAAAAAGGAATGTTGTAAAAGAATTAACATTCTATTTTCAAGGTACGAACACTGGAACAGCGTAAAGACATTGAAGAGCTCGCTAAGCAGATCGAGGAACTGGAAGAAGTACGCAAACGCCAGTCCAGAAAGATTTCAGAAATGAAATCAACGATTAATAACACAGACGCCACCTTACAAGAGAAGAAACTGGCCTCAGAAAATGCAGTTCAGGCTCTCAGCAGCGAACTGAGAACTACAAAAAATGCTCTAGACACTTTGAAATACAGAGAGAAGCAGGTAAATATTTTTCTTTAAATTAAACTTTTTGATGCCATTAAATTTGTTCAGTCAACTATTATGTTTCATTAGTATGTTTCATATATTATGTATACATTTTTGTCTTTACTGGTTGAATTACTTATTTTAAAATAGAGATATTAATCAATATATTATGTAATATTCATTGCATTTATCCTAAATCCTTAATACATGTGAGAATTCATAAAAATCTTTTACTGCGACATGCAACATTTCATAAACTGTACATTATTTCCCAGCAAAAAAAAAATTTATGCAAGTGTCATATTTTCAATTCTTCTACTTTAGCTTGTAGATTTCCGGACAGTTGTTGCCAGGATGCTGGGTTTGGACATCAGCACGCTGGCCGTGCCGGACTACGAGATCATCACCAGGCTAGAGAAACTCATCCAGGCCCACCACGCCACCGCCTTTTCGACGATGTCTCTGGAAGACGCTCTCCATGGTGTGCACGAGGGAAACGCAGCCCTTTTTCACAGCGCCTTGGAGGCCACAGACCCCGTGGTTGCGAGATCGAGAGAGCGCTCCAGAAGGAAAGCTGCCAAACTTCGCACCAGAGCAAGATCTGTGTCTCCCATGAGACGTGATCCCAGAATATACTAACATAGCTGGGTTTTTATTTTCTCTTTAACCCAAGACACCCCTAGAGTTGAATATAATTTATAGCAGCTCTAAGATTTCAAAAGTAAAAAAAACTTTTTTTAACGAACATTTTCTCGTTTCCTTTGTGGTTATAAAAACAAAGCTCTTTTGATGAGGCAGGTTTCTTTATCATTTATAATTTCATACTGGCTATGTTAGCAAGAATGACCAAACAAAACTAAGCCAAAAAATGTGTTTTTGTTTCAGATTTATAGTCAACTTTTTTATGTCTCCTATTAATTTAACAATTTGATAACTTAATTTTTTAATTAATATATAAACAAAATATACTCTTTCAATTTTTTTTTCTTGAACATTTTTAAGCATTTTAAAAAGCTTTAATTGATTTGTATAAGTTCATTAATGATGCTCTTCATTGAACAGCTAGCTAATTAAATAGCAATAAAATTACTATGTGTACAATGACAATGGTCCACCTTATCTGTGATAACGAAGGGAAACAACTCTAAATTCCCACTTCTGCACCATTTTTATATTCCTATTATGTCCTTTTTTAAAAAAAATTGTGCATCTTGATTGTATAAATGTTAAAATAATTAAACTTGATAAAGAAAGATCAAAACATTCTAATTAAAATGATAAAAACATAAATTTTTATAATTGAATTTTAATAATTTATAACATTTATTTTTATGTGTAATAAAATAAATCAATATGATTGATTTTTGAAATAATGAGATAATATTTGGATATAAATGAGAAGTTCAAACTTATCAATGTATTTTCATGTAATGCTTAAAGACTCTTTGATGTATCTCAGGTAATCATTCGTTCCCCTCACGACAAGGTCGCAGTAACTTTAAAAAGAAACCTTTCTGATGAGAATTTTTTCGTTTGTTTACTGAAACCATATCCAAATTAATTTCTGAACTCAAAACCAAAATGTAAAGATTTCTCTTTTGATAGAATGTTATTAAATGTTTTAAAAACAATATCCATAGACATTTAAAGAATGTTTACATTTGATATGCTCCCACCACGAAGTCAAACTTAAAGCTTTCAAATTGTAGACTACACGAGATGAAATTAAAAACTATTTGCAATAAAAAATATGAATATATTTCCATGAAACAATCAATCACATAGCTGGCTACATTGCTTTATCTTTATCTAACTGTATAAGTTTTCATTTTAAAACAAATATGCCATATATAAATATATTGACCTAGATAGTCCTTTATGTTATTTTTTAAACTAGGGCTACATTTTTCACACTTAAATGCACTTATTCTTTTGGGGATTAAACTTTGAAATGTAATTAAAACATGTGTAAGGTTATTGTAAACTGTTAATGAATTTTGTTATTATTGCTAATGTTAAAAAAACAACTAGTTTTACCAAGGCATGTTACTCTCAGATAATTCTAAGTTTCCAGAATTGTTCTTTTATAAAAATAAATAAAAAATATTGTAATGTTCTGAGACATTTTAAAAACCAACAACTAATTTTAATAAACATTTTTTAACGAATTGTTATAAATAAAATGTTAAAATGTTAAATAATATAATGGGCAAGAAATGATATCAGGTTTTCACTTTTCATTGTTAACTTGTTTCCCATCAATGTCATGAAAACAAAATGTGCCTTTTGTCAAGACATTCATGTCCTCAAACACTGCAACATAGTGGGCACACTTTTTACACCTCAGGTCCACATGAGCTAGTGCTTTGAATACTGTCTCAACAGCTTAATGGGAAATAACCTACAATAAACTAGGTAGACATTTTTGGCAATGTTATTGTCAAGAATTTCGTTTATAAATAAATGAATATTTTTTTTTGCATAATTTTCAGAAACAAAAACACTAATTAATGTAAGTAGGCCTTTACACATTTTTGTCAACAATTTCATAACAAGTAAGCTTATACAAATATAGGCCTACTATAGTCTAGAGATATTTTATTTTAAAGCTCAATGACTAAATTCATATTTATTGGTTTTACTTTACAAATATCACACTTTATTAAATTTATTTTAAAGCACTTCAAAGATTTTTTTATAAAACACATTTCATATCATGAATGTTAATATTTGTGTAAAGTAAAAAAAAATGTTGTATGAATTTTGTTTCATTGTTTCATGTGAATGCCTTTTTTATTCACTAATTCAATCTGTCATTGTGATCTTTTTTTCTGTTTTTATTTATATTTATTTAGTAGATATATTAAACAATTCAAATGTATCAAAATGTTGTCTACAATTTTATTCTAAGTTATCTTCTGTTAAAAAAAACAACTACTTAACACAATCTCCATCTCTGTCTCAATCTATCTTTCTCAATGTTTTTTTCTTTTTTTTTTCTTTTTTTTTTTGCTAGTTTCTATGCATTTACATGTATGAATCAACAACGCATTCAGTGCGTAAGCTTATTATCAAAGACTATAATAAGATGGACCCCTAGCTCTAATTTTAACGGCTTATATGTTCTTTTTTTCCGTGCGCATCCAATAACGCTGTCTTAAATGACTCCTACGTCTGCCTAAATGTTTTCCGCTGTATACAGCTCTCGATTTTAATTTTTCATTGAGAAAATCATAGCGATTAAATAAAACGGAAGTGTACAGTGCAAAAGAGGATCGGGAATTTCGAAAAGAAGTAATTCGAGTCTTCAAATAGCAGAAATATTAAAGCAAGCGGTCCAGCTTCTTATAGTCTTTGGTATTATTCACACAGTGCATGCGTAGTAAATAGTTATAATAATAAAGTAAAGCACAGCCTGTTATGATAGGTTGTATTATGAAGACGGACTAAGCCTTCGATAAATTGTTCTAAATAACTCCAGGCAGAGAAGTCCACTATTTTCAAGTCTCGTTGCAATAACTTCCCAAATGGCAACCATTGATTGGCCGATATTTTTGTGTCGCACTCATACAACGCTGGCTATAACTATAACACATTGTCCAAAGTTTTAGATGTATTCATTCTTACATTCATGAAGTACACATTCCGTTGATCAATGGAATGAGTGGGTTTGCCGAACAGTCTCTTCTTATCAATGGACACAGGGAACAACTGGAGAAAAAGGAATCAGCCCAACCAGCAAGACAACATAAAGCTCCTCCTCTACAAAGAACAATGCACTATATTCCAATTAGGAACAGGACATGGCCTTTTGCTATGCAACCTTTTGCTTATAGTCTGCCAAATTAGGATTTCTAAATCATTCAGCGTGCCAACAGCAAGAAAGTCAAACATCTCAACTAGGCTATATTATTTTTATAAGACATTTTATTTAGTGCCGTAACAAGACCAAAAGAAAAGGAGCGTTATAGAGGAAATCCATAAAGCGTTTTATATTTAATAACAAATTAACCTGTTTGCTATTATCACCTTTTAAAAAAAATCCATTCATAGCTAATACACAATTTCATTACTCAACTTACACATTAATGGTTATCTACATTAGAATTAAGCTGTCAAGATATTATTCTAGTAATAGATATGAATTCTTTATAGTTTGCTCTCAGAATAACTGAGACAATACTATTTTATTTAAACCCAGACAGCATTTACAAGACTGCGATTATAATGAAACGGAAGAGATAAGTAGTAATAATAAAAACATGGTAGTTAATGTAATGTTTAAAAGTGTACACATAAATTCTTACGTCACATAATATTTATATAATTTACAACT
This sequence comes from Anisus vortex, assembly GCA_949126835.1. Lineage (NCBI taxonomy): Eukaryota > Metazoa > Mollusca > Gastropoda > Planorbidae > Anisus > Anisus vortex. The sequence goes on from OX421495.1 coordinate 8,349,756, forward strand.
ATTTTTTTTTATAGTTTGATCATTGTAAAGTTATAAATTGTAAACATTTTATTTTTATTATTTTTTTTAAAAGGAAACAAAAAAAAACATGTTAGAAATATTAATGTAATGAAAACGGGTTAATTATGTCCCTTTAATTGAATTCTCCAAATTTAATGCTAGTGATGCCAAACGAGTTAATTGTTTTACTAGAACTAGTGTAGGGTACTTATGAAAACGCCCATTTATCTTAATTTGCCTTAAATTAGGGAAAGAGTTAAATGTTTTGAAATTGATTTCACGGCAGGATATGTCCAGTTTCACAGCAAATCCATTCCAGTGGCCTAACACTTCAAGTGCTTTTCGACCCCGTCCTTGTAAATGCAAGTTTAACTCACTGAAACGTGTCGCCATGTCATTCAGAAACATTGGCCTCAACAGTCAGTACTCCTAGTTCTATACCGGAAATATTTTCTTCATTAAGCTACACCTTAATGGCTTCCAGACAAGAAACGAATCTATCCAAGAATTTACCCATATCTCGAAGAGACTTAAGAAACTATAACATTGACCATGTTAACAAAAGATTCAATCATAGATCACAAGACCAATGATGAGAGCTTTGCATACAAACATTCCTGAACTAAAACAGTCGACGTCCAGTGTGGCTCCCACGTAATTCGCCACGCAGCACACATTTATTATGATGACATACGAAGTTTTCCCTTGCATTAAAATAATTCTTGGAGGTCTCTCGCGTGCCACTGAAAATCGTTCTGCGTGCCAAGTCTGGCACGCGTGCCTTATGTTGCCGACCCCTGTTCAACTCACACCTAAATAAAATAAACCCAACACACCTAACCCAAATGCAGACACTGACATTACCCAAAAAAAAAAGTGTAGACTACTTGCTACTTCAATGCCCTAAGACAGGGGTCAGACACCTTTTGTCAATAGTGTGCAAAATGGGATTTTTAATCTCCACCCTAAGCTAACATACCTTAGAGCCTTAGACACACATTACCCCCTCCAACCTACCACTACCAACACACTATACAACAATACAGAACAACAAACATAAAATATGTTTGTCTGGCATTGACAGCAAGAGAACAAACATCTCTGCAGAATTGTGCGGTCAGTCTTTAAAGAAGTTTCCCATATAGAAATATAGGTATAGTGCTGTAGATAAATAAAAACACTGTGCTGTAGAGTAATAGAAGTATGGTGCTGTAGAGAAATAAAAACATGGTGCTGTAGAGTAATAGAAGTATGGTGCTGTAGAGAAATGAAAACATGGTGCTGTAGAGTAATAGAAGTATGTTGCTGTAGAGAAATAAAAACATGGTGCTGTAGAGAAATAAAAACATGGTGCTGTAGAGAAATAAAAACATGGTGCTGTAGAGAAATAAAAAGAATGGTGCTATAGCGAAATAAAAACATGGTGCTGTAGAGAAATAGAAACATAAGCACTAAGCTTACCTTATATTTCTTTACATCAGACACTATCCACTTTTTATCCGGCATAACTATATTTTCCGTCATTGAACATAAATTGATACATGTCTCCATTACACCTGCTTCTTTTCTAAGTTTCTATTACTATTATTAGGCCTATTAACAAAAGTTCCATGCAGAGCTTACATTTTTAGGTGGGCCTAAACAGTGATCAACAGTTAGCCTACATTAGAGTGCCGCCCTTTTAAAATAAAAATAGGTTAATAATAGCCTCTTACTCTCTCACTCTCTATTCCTCATTACTTGCTCTCCCTCCCTCCTTTTCAATCACTCTCTCTCCCTTTCTTTCCTCTCTCTCTCTCTCTCTCTTCCTATCTCTTTCTGCTTACCCCCCCTCCCCACCTTTCTATGTATGTCAATCTCACACATACACGAACATTTAAAAAAAAAATTAGAATAGTCTTGGTACAAAATTTAAAAAAAAAAAATTAAAAATTAAAAAAACACTGCCACGAAATCTTGTGACCAGATAAGATGTTATAGTCGAATTAGATTTAGTCTAAATTTAAGTTGTTGTTGTTTTTTGTGAATAGCAAAATACGTTAAAATACGCTATCTATGCTGCAAGTTATTTTTGAGCTAAAGATATGAAATCTTCATACATAAGAATATTTCTCCATTATTACAATTCAAGTCGCGGAGATTTTGTTTTAAAATAAATAAAACCATTTAACGCAACATCAAAGGCCTGAAACCTTTTCTATTTGAAAGTTGTTTGACATGTACGAAAACAGGGGCGGTAAGTAAAAAAAAAATAAAAAAAGAAAGGAGATAATTATTCGCGTGGAGGATCGGCTGTAAATGATTAGCATCCTCCCAAACCCCTTCCTCTGAGCCGCGCATGCTCCCCCTCCCCCTCTTCACTCCCACTTCTGTCAACAGGCCTGTGACCCCTTGCTCACGTTGTGCGTTTCTCCTGCTAGCTAATTCGCCGAGAAGTTGATGGCAGTAGACGGGGCAACGGATGACTCCTCCCACAAAGGGGGGACCACTACGGCAATGTATGAAATACCAATCAGTGACAAGACTCGCTAGTGTCGTCTGATGGACTTAACATGTTTGTCACTTTGTTACATTTTTCGCTGACTGGATACGTGAATACATTCCTAGAAATGTTTTTCTTATTTTTATATTTGTAATAGTCTTGATTGAAACAAGCTACTGTTCCGAAGCAAAGTTTTCAAATTCGGAGTGATGGTTCTTGAATGAAATTAACCACCGAAAAGTAAGTAGGCTAAGCTTATAGGCTAAGTAAGTTTAGCTTGTACGTTGTAGGCATACAGACGTTCCTTCTAGATAGAATATTATTACGTCCATTAGGCCCAAAGCTGTGTACGCGGCAGGGCTAGAACCAGCTATTAGTATTTAAAAACGTAGGCTTGTATCATTTTTATTATCATGACTAAGTTATTTATAATCAACATAAGGCTTACGGTTTACCCGAATAGTTTCACCATCTAAGCCTACATACTAGGATGTTGACATCTCAGAAAGCTAAGAATTATCAATTACAAACCTAGACTATTAGCCTATACTATAGATACTAAAGTGGCCACTGACCTTCTATGAAATGGGGCTCGGTGGCCATGTAGCAGCGCTTTCAACTGTCGTACCGAAGGTCCTATGATTTTTTTTCCTGGGACTCTAGGGTGTCTCTGAGTCTACCCAGCTCTGATGAGTAGCCTGACATTAGTAGGGGGAACAGCAAGGGCGGCCAGCATTGTGCTGGCCACATATCCCCTAGTATGCCGTGGCCACAGAAACTGGTGAACGCTTCTTCACCGGCCCTATGATTACTTTGGGGCCGACGCGTGTCAAACGGGCAGCTCGACCCCCGTGCCACAAAATGTTGCTTGCTTGCTTAATTCCTTTGGTTCCTTGTGGAACATAGGGCCTCCGCAACAGCTCTCCAGCGCACTCGATTCTGGGCAGCCTTTTTTAGTTCACCCCATGACAGGTTGCAGCTTGCCATTTCCTCCTCACAGGAGCGTCTCCAGTTGGTCTTACAAAAATATAAATTACTTTTTATTTCTTTTACCACAGAAAAAGACAAGCCCATACCATGTTTTAGTGTCATAATCTATTCAAACACGGAAATATAGAGACTTGGGTGGAAAAAACAAAACTTCCATATTCCATGTGCAAGGACTAGCATCCTTTAAAACAGGGGTCGGCAAACATTTGTGCCAAAGTAGGATTTCCAATTTATTTAGCGTGCCAATAGCATTATTATATGCTGCTCTAGCAGTCAATTCATTGTAGAAAAGACCTTAATTGGCTGTTTACAGGTCTTCTGCGTGCCATTGAAATTCGCTCAGCGTGCCAAGTTTGGCTGCGTTCCGTATGTTGCCGATCCCTGATTTAAAACATTAGTTAAAATGCAAAGCCTAGACTCAGACGACCACGGATGAGCGTAAGATGCAATAATCTTCTCTACAGAAAGGGCATCTGTAACGTATAAGATATATAGATCTGTGGGCCTGGTGACGCTTCAACGTCCTGAAAATGTTGCAATAAAGGATTAACTAATGTGTTTTGATTTTAGAAGTAGGTCTATGCTGTTAGTGCTATGTTTGGGATGACTTGGACTGTGGACAGCTGTGTATTGTTTCGTGTCTTGGTGATAAAAAAAAAATACAGGTTTTTTAAAAATATACGTGAGATACATTTCATCAAATGGTTATGGTCTACTATGAGTTTGTGTGGCCACAACAATACCACGACGCAAGAAAATCGAGTTAAAATCATTATAATGTTCACATGAGTTAGTACAAAAACAACTTAAAACAAAAACAAACAACATTTATAACAAATGCATATTAGTAGGCTACTCTTTCTTTCCGAGTGGCATTCTTGCATGGAATGGGTTGCCTGAACAAACCGGGAAAACCAGTAATCTAACTTCATTTAAAACATAAATAAAGATGCAAGACTACACTCGGACCACGGATGAGCGTAGGACGCAATAATCTTCTTATGGAAATAGCGTCTGTAAAATATAAGAGAAGAGAACAAAAACAATAGCAACCAAACATGGTCAGTTGGTTTATGTTAAGCTTATGGTTATTATGTTATCGCCTATGGTGGGAATCGAAGTTTTGCTTCATGGTTTACTCTATTTGTCACTTCAAAACATGTAGGTCTAACATAACAGACACTTAAACAGTAGACGGCCAGAGAGACAGAGAATTGGACACACCATATGACCTTAAACACTGTTACTTTATACAGATTAAAATGAAATCAATTACACGATTACACTTACTCCAAGCGATTTATTGTTAAAATTTAGGGACTTTGATCTCTAAAAATAATAATTTATAGGCCGCAACAGTATTTTTTAAATAAAAACAAAATAACACCAAGATAATAACAACAATAATGTTATAATGCATTGGTCTTGACCCAGAGAAATATAACAACTTAACCCTTACAGTCCCGGGCGCGTATATAGCGGAACTGAAGGCAGCATAGATAGAAGTAGGGGTTAAAAAACAAATATCACAAATAAGCCATAAACAAAGTAAGAGTGTATATTTCTTTGTCCATTGTTGTGTGTCCAACGTGTTGAAAAACGAATGAATATAGCCGCAGGAAATAGTTTTTATACTGCCAGGTGGCAGCGTACATCAATCTAAAAATAAGTAATGAAGCTAAAAAACGAAGAGGCTAAAATATGAAAAATATGAGCAGCACGACGCTGCCCTGGAACGGATGACATTAACATGTTACATAAATTACCGACAACAAATCCGGTGCTACTCTATCGCAAAACTCTGATCCTACGTTCGCGGAGTCGTTTATCCTGCGCGGCCGCGGAAAAAAAAATGCAATAAACCGCGACAATAAAAGCCAAGTTCCATTTATGATCTGATGCGGAATTATGACAATAAACAGTGTATCCTGTGCGGCCGCGGAAAAATGGCATAAACCGCGACTATAAAGCCAAGTTCAGTATTTATGAGCTGACGCGGAATTATGACAGAAAACCTTCAGTAAGAAGTAACAAGGCAAGGCTAACAGACAAGACAGACATCACGTGTGCCCATGTGTGTGTGTGATTTACTGGTAGGAAGCACTTAACAAAGGATGGATTGCCTAATGCACGGGCCGCTTTCACTTTTCTAACGATTTTTCTGCTCGTCATTCAAACGCCTAAAGTTTTACCCGCCGTTCAGCCCCTTACAAATCCTCTACGTCTGTCTGTATCCGCGCGAGAGAGGGGGGGGGGAGGGATCCGCGAGACAGTGACATGTGATGGAAGAATTAGTGCAGGGGGTGACACTTGTCTCGTTCTAATGCTCTCACCTTGTATAATTGATAACCACAGCACAGGAGCCGACAATAACTCGCTACATGCAGAACGGACCCCAAAAGCCTTTGTTTCGCTTACGTCATTTGGGCTCGAACTTTTTTTTTGTTCTTGTTTCGTGATAAATGAGACAATTTTTTTAATAAACCCTTTATTCAATGCTACTTACAGTATAGTTGTATCCGGTGATTTAGAATGTATGTATCGCGCTTGATAACCACTTAGCATTGGTTATGGTGAAACATGTCACCTATTCACTTCCGATCGACGCACACCATTGATCTATATTTATTTCAATCCTTAAACTTAAACCCTCTTATTAAATTTCTTTGTATTTTATTTGTTACAGGCGCTCCTTCTATACAGAAGATTATTGTGTCATATACCCTTATCCATGGTTTAAGTCTAGTCTTGCATTTTGATTAGGCTTTTAAATGATGTTAAGTTACTGGTTATCTTATCTTATACATTACAGACGCTCCTTCTATAACGCAGATTATTGCGTCCTACGCTCATCCGTGGTCCGAGTCTAGTCTTGCAATTATATTAATGTTTTCCTGTTTGGTTCACTGACTGCCATTGAGTACTTATATGCATTTGTTTTGCATAAGGCATAAGAAAAGTTTTTTTTTTTCCTCATGCTTTTAACTGAGCTTTGTAATAATTTGTTATTGTGTTGTATTTCTAAGTTAGAATATAGGCCTACTATTTTATGTAATATGACTACTGAACTCTTTGCCCTAAAAAGAAACCAGTTCCATACTAACTGGTGAAGACCAATATTAGGAAAAATAGTTCATTGAATCACGAACATGCCCTGTGGTGATTAGGATTGGAGAAGCAATGCAGTTTTATATATTACAGACGCTCCTTCTATAAAGAAGATTATTGCGACCTACGCTCATCCGTGGTCGGAGTCTAGTCTTGCATCTTAATGTTTTAAATGATGTATCTTCTTCTTCTGTTAACACCGACCATAAAAACATTAGTTTCAGACACTTACTGTTAGTTCTGATCAATGATATTTTGTTCTCTCCCCCCTCCCGGAAGTCGTTGCCGAAGTTCCACAGATTTTGGGCACTCAGCGATCTTTATCAATTTTACATCATTGTTTGTCTCTTTTTAGCTATAGGTCTACCTCTGGACTTAATCTATCGCTAGTTCCAGATGAGTTTAATTATATATATTGCAATGTTCAGTAGATAATTTAAAGAATATTTTTCATTGTTTATTAGCAAAACCATTTAAACTACAAAATATAAACCATACACAATTAATTGTGTGACCTAGTTTCAAAATGGTTCATGAAATACTGGATTTTTCACATACAAGACGGCTTAGGGATATAAATAAGTTTATGCTCTATAATATCTGTATTCTGTGTGATATCCATGTTCTGTACACTATAAACTAAATTTCTGTTTGAACTATATTTCGTATAATCCATATGATGTGTTGCCAATCAAACAATTTATTCAATACACTATCGTCTCTTTGTTTTTATCAATGCATTATTTAATTAAAAAAAAAAAAGAAAACTAAATAATTCATCATTATAATTTTATGTGATAAATTGAAGTGTAAGATTTTATCTAGTAGATCTCTCTCTCACTCTTTCTCTCTCTCTCTTTATTATGATCCTTTATGATCCTTCAATATCAAATATTTTACAGAAAGAAACAACAACTAATGTTTTAAAAGCCATTACATTTTCTACTTTTTAGTTTCGAATCTACACAGTGGAGTAGTCAAGGTGATAGCCAACGTACAAATTTAGACTAAAGTTATAGAGGACCACACTAGATGACCACACTAGATGACCACACTAGATGACCACACTTGATGACCACACTTGATGACCACACTAGATGACCATACTAGATGACCACATGAGATGACCACATCATCGGAAGCAGTGATCTGATTGTCCACTTCTTCTCGGATTTTCGTTAGAGCTATGAAGACGAGCTCTGAGGAATATTTATGAGGACAACTTTATACGAGGACAAGGTATGTGCACAATTTTATGAGAACAAATTATGAGGACAAGTTATGAGGACAACACAATGCGGGCTAGTGCCTACAGAAACAGCCCACTAATCAGACAAGTCGAGGTCAGCACTCCGGTCTTTGCCCGTATCTTACTTCACTTAAAGGTTTAATCCACATTGACTGCAGCAGCCCCGGAGTCCAAAGGAAATACAACCAACAACGTCAGTTCCAAAAAGGTCTCAACCATGAACGAACATCCATACTTCCACTGGGAGCTTCTACGCCAACCGCTGCAGACGCCCCAATTCGGAATGGGCGCCCCGTTTTTCGATGTCAGCAGGTACGTTTCAGAACTTTATATATATATATATATATATATATATGTTTATTGAGGTGCAGAACGTTTAATTGTCACACAGGGCCGCGGCTAATGAACTCTTTAACATTATGTTTTATTCACAGTGACATAATTACACTATATGGTTCACGTTCCGAACTCTATGTATGTGTGTGTGTGTGTGTGTATATGGTTTTGGGGGCGGGGGTGCTCTCTCGACAATTGAGACTTGAGACTTTCACAGAGATCTGTGTTACAAGGTAATTAACAGTGAAATTAGCACCAATTAGGTGACAACGTCACCGATCCGAGCGTTTAATTTGCTTCCTTTTTACAATTTGCTTTCGGTTTGGTTTTATTTATGTTCATTGTGATTTAGGTAGACTATGTTTGTATGGACTTAGTGGATAACGAGGACACGCCCACTGGTGCGAAAATCGCGCAGCGCATTATCCAGAATGACCATTTCACCCTAAGGGCCATTCAAAAATGTTGTAGCAAACAGCTCAAATCTGATGGCTGCTCAAGCTGCCTGTTCACAAGACTGTCAAAACGACGGACCCCCCCCCCCCCCCCCCCAGTTCTACCCATACCGCCTTCCCATTCCCGCCCACTCCTTTTGGGTCATAGGACGTAATAATCTTTTACCCAGAAGGAACGACGTTGGTAAACTTTAGAAGATAAATGTATGACAGAGAAAAATGAATAAAATGTCTAAATGCATTGTTTCTGACAGGAAGTGACGTACATCATATCCCATTCGCCCTACTTATCTTTGCTTTCGAGTCACGTTCCGACGTTACGAAGTTTCGCGCCAGTGTGTTGGACACCTATTAAAGTTAAAGTCAGATGACCCATTTGGTATTATTTCCTTTAAAAGTCGCCCAGTGTGTCTTTTGTCAATCTTATTATTTCTACGATTAATTCGCTTCCATCGTTACTTCACAACTTACTTCGCCTATTACTACACGACTGACTTCATTAAATACTTTTCATAACTTCATACTTTACTAAACTTTAATTCACAAGCTACTAAATGACTTAATTCACCAGTTACCACATTACTTAATTCTCTAGGTATTTCGTGACATATTTTCACGAGTACTTCGTGACCCAAATCACTAGTTACTTCATTACTTACTCAACTCACTACTCCACGACTGTTTCACTAGTTACTTAAAGACCAAGTGAAGAGGTTTTTCTCAAAAGAACGAGATTTGGAATAGCCTCATACGGAGATGACATTTGAGAAGGGAAATAAATAAACAAAACTAGACGCTATAAATCTATATTTAACCATTTTGTTAAAAATAAGAACCGGGAAAAGATTCAAAACATGTGGCAATAGATTCAAAACACGTGACAATATTCATTTTTCATAAGGGAATCCTTTCTCTTACGTCACTTTCCTATGTTGCCGGAAATAAAAAACATCTCAAATGGCTACGTGATTTGGATTTTTCCTCCGAAAAACACACACATTTTAGTGCAAATAGTGAACTAATTACTTAAAATGTATCTTTAATATCTTGTATAAATGATTTTTATTAACATTCAGATGCTGAATACACTATTTAATATCAAAATGAAGTGTTAACTCAATTTTGATTTAAAGCTCTTCACTTGGTCTGCCTTTCAAAGGCTGGTTTCTTCATGATTCACGCCTACTTGACTTATAGTTACTTCTTGACATAATTCATAACTTTGTCAATTCACCAGATACTGTGTGACGTAATTCAAGAGTTACTTCGTGAATTATTTCCCTCTTTGGTGTGAAGTCTAGCTAGAGGGCTTAACTCAAAGTATTAAAATGACTATTTAAAAAAAGTTACAATAACTTTCCCTTGGCAAAGCCTTTATTTAAAAGGTCATATTAAACAGACATGCAATCAAAAGCGTATGGCAAATGCTGAACGATTTCAGCTGTATAGAAAAATCAGATTTTTTCTTTTTATCATCCGGTTTATAATTCTGCAACTCGCGGCTAATCCTTGTTGACGTCCGTCTGGTTGTGTCCCCCTTGTTGTCCCGAGCTGTACACCTTAAAGGTTGCCTCCTGATTCCCCCCCACAAACTTTGATCTCGCCGGGGGCCCTGGCACGGGGTCATGTTGACCGATCTCTGGGAGCTGAGAACTTAAGACCTGCCCCAGTCTATGACCATCCTGCTCTCTAGGCTATTTACCCCTTCCCCTAACCACCCCTCCCTTTCCAGGGAGGTCTTCTCGACTTTACTGCCAAGTAGTCTTCTGGCCTTTTAGCAAGGAAATGCGAATTTCGGTCGTTGGTGACCAAAATACACACAAATACACACATACACAAATACACACACTCACCAGCACAAGCAAACACTCTCTTGCACTGACCTAGATGCTAAAACCTTAGCAAACTTGCAAAATTAAAAAAAAAAAATAACAGATCGGCCACTCTATTAAGAAACAGAGTAACTGCTGCTCGCTTTTATTTCTAGAAGCTGCCTGGTAAACTTGATGAAGCGGTTTATAGGATCTTGGATTTTACAACCAACATGCCAGGGTAGGCCATTGCGTAGGTCATGTTAGACTTTCGCTGCAGTTTAAGCCAATGACTGCGACTCGAACACAGCTGACCAATCACAAACAACTTTGCTGCGACTCGAACACAGTTGACCAATCACAAACAACTTTGCTGCGACTCGAACACAGTTGACCAATCACAAACAACTTTGTTTCTCATAATGCTGGTATTATGATTTTGTTGTTGTGATGCTGGTGTTTTTTTTTTAATGGTGATTTCATTGCCTTTAGAAAAAAATCTACGTATTACGTATTGAAAACAATAACTAAATTATACTCAGATTAGCACTTGTTTGAAACATGCTTTTAGAGTTTGACCTTACCAAAGTCTACCAACAGGTTAGCAAGTTAGAAAAGGCTGGGCTTTTTGTTCTGTTGGGAGGGGGGATTTTCGGGGAGGGGGGGGAGTGGGGACCTGTATTAGGTATTCTGGAAAAAATAACACTTTTGAAACGAAAAGTGCCTAATTAATATATTGTATACTTTAAAATGTCGATTGTTTTATGAATTAAAAAAAATCTAATTAAACGCATCACATTAACACATCAACATACAAACATACCGAACACACATAAACGAAAAAAAAACACACGCATAAATGCATCAAAGAAAACAAACACACAAAGACACACCTCAAAACACATAAACACATTTAAACACACCTAAATACAAGTGATCACAATTAGTTAAACACACATTTAAACACACATAACACAGACACAACGCATAGGCTTACATGCATACACAAACAGGCGTTCGCACACTTTCTTCAAGTTGTTTAATTAAATTGCATCTCCCTTGAGTCTTACCACTAAAAGACTACAAAGAAATGTCTGAGATTTCCATTCCGGGTTTTGGTTTTTAACAAAAATCTATTTTTGTTTCCATTGACCTTTTGGCTGACCTCTTGCAATGGAGTCGATAACTCAATAAATCAATAGCCAATGACTGCGACTCGAACGCGGTTGACCAATCACAAACAATTTGATGGTTTACAAATAGATTTCCAGTGTACCTTTTTTTTTCAATTACAAGATTCGCCTGTATTGTTTTCTTTCTATAAAATGTATAACGAATAATCGCCATAGGTGTTGGGTTAAGCCCAACAAGTTTCTGGGAAAATTTAGTGTTCGTGTCTCATTATCTGCAATCCTGATCCTATTTTAAAAAATATGTTTTGGTAAACAATCTTTTTAAAAGTCCAATAAGTATTGTACTGGTCTGACAATCCCTCATACACGGCAGTTAATTTGTATTCTAACTAGAAAGACAATTCTGGCATAGATCTAATATTTTTTCTACATTTTCAATGAAAACAAACTTACAAAAATTGAAGAGCTAATAATAATTTTTTTCGAAGTATTCATATATTCAAATACGACACTCATTTTTACCAGAATATAGAAATAAGTGGGAAAGTGGAGATTTAGATAACTCTCACTAAATACTGATTTAGGTCACTTGTACCGATTTTCCTTTTCTTGTGTTTGTCTTTCTTTCTTTTTTTTTTTGTGGTCAGTGCAATTTTCTGTTGTTTTATTTTCTATTAGTGCGTATTAGAGAGTATGTTCGTCTGCTTGGAGAGTTGTGAAGGAGTACGTGAGGTGTGCAGTAATCTCCCCTTCAAACATGGCGGCCAGGGTTTACTTTCACTTCCCTCTTCCAAACCCGCCTACCACCTCCACCCCCTCCCCCTCTCCACCTAATTCGGCAGCCAGGAGACAGCAAACAGAATAGAGAAAGTTTGACTTTGCACAAGGATTGGTGAAGGGATGGTGAGATGTCACTACAAGTGAGGCCCAAAGTTTGCTTTCCCAATTTACAAGCTCTGTGAACAAGTTGTTTGGGGATATTAGTACACAGAGCTGTGGTGGGCACTCTCTTTAAACAAAAAAAAAAAAAAGAAAAGAAAAGTTAGGACCGCTATTTTGTATCGATGGATAATGGTGGTCCTTGTAAATGTTCCATCCGTGATCTTTTGATAAGTGACACCCGAGATCTTGGCGGGCTTATTTTGGGAGTGATATGTCACATACAGTCAATAATCTAAGCGCGTTGTGACAAAAAAAACCCGGTTTTTTAAAAACTCGTTAAATGATTTGAGATTTATTTAAATGTTTTCATTTTGAAAGGTACCTAACAAATGAACATTGATAACTAACCTTTAAATGTTCACTACTAACACCTATATATTCACAACTAACAAACTTTCATAAGTTCGAAAAATCACTTAAAGTAGCAAAAGTTCTGGAAAAAAAGAATGATTTGAACGGAAAGATTTACAATATGCATTAAATTCTCACTTCAATAAACAAATTAATAATTGAATAAGATAGCCTACTAATAAAATAGTGTAAAATATTATAAGATAATGAATACTTTATTTAGGCTCTGTTTCCTCCGTAGTGACATTCAGACATGGAATGGGTTGCCTGAACTAATCATTAAAACAACTATGCATATGCTACACTTAATTTAAAGCTTATAGAAAATACGACTACTGCGTCCGGTCTTCTTTTGAAAAAGGGACTTTAATACACACAGAATTCTTACTCTTTAGGATTTCGTCCCCCTTTATAAGATCTTGTGTTGTTTGTTTTCTTTATCTGGTGAAGAAATTAAAGTTGGCAATTGACAATAAAAATCGGTAGAACTCAATACGCAACATCCGGCGAAGAAATGGAAGTTGGCAGTTGACAATAGAAATCGGTAGAACTCAATACGCTACTGAATTGTAGAATTAGAGGCCATGTAGTATTCTAAATGTGACATCATGGAGAGACGAGTCATACTAATGACCATCACAATAGTCATTATCATAGTTTTGTAGTAGTATGATAACTACTATATGGGTCAGTGATACGAATGCTATCTCTCTCATTCACGGCCAACTTGCCCCTGAGAATCACGTCCCTTGTCAAGGAGGGGGAGATAATATTTTTACACTTTCTAGGGCTAAGGACCCACGAGTTATCCATGAGCCTTCTACGTGACAATCTAGATATCTGCTTATCTGAGCCACGAAACGAAAGTCTGATGTTTGCTTTCTTATCACTAATTATAATTTGTGTGTGTGTGTGTGTGTGCCCGCTGCTCAAATATAGATGGTCACAATTTTAATGCAGAGAATGAAAACATTAAGAAAACATGGCGCATTACGGAAAATTAAATGCCTTCAATGTGGGAGATAGGGGTATATTTATTGAGAACTAAAGTGTTAAAATAATGTGCTCATATGATCAATAATTAACCCTTCCCGTACCGACCTACTTTCCCACGCATACCTTCAGTCCCGCCATATACGCGCCCGGGACTGTAAGGGATAATATGTTACCCGGTGGTCTATCGCAAAAGCTCGGATAGCCGTACAAAAGGTGTGAATTCAGGCTTTTTTCTTAGAGTCTATCGTGTTCTGATTTGTTCGTGACTTTATGATATTCATAATATAGACCTGCTGTTGAAACTATTGTCATGTATATTGTTTTTCCAAGAATTGGAACACGCAATGTTTATTCTTCTCTCTCTCTCTTTTCTCACTACACACAATATTAGGACGTTTAGTAGGAAAACGAAAGATTCTAGGTAATGTTGGGATTCTGTGTTGATCTCAAATTCTCAGGGTCTGGGAACGACTCATTATTTAATAGGGGAAGTTCCTATCGTTTTGTTATGAGTTTTGGAATGTTACCATGATTTTCACCCCTACTGGTAGTGGGTCTGTCCTTTGCACCACTCGGATAGTATTTAATGATTTGTTTTGTCTGAAAGACAGAGAGAGTTTCAAAATATGTTCCTTTGAGAACGTTTGTGTTTGCACTATTTTATTCTAACTGTACATAATAGATATATTGTATATATTGAACATATCACCTGAAATAAACTATCAACAACAGTTACACTGAAGCTTCCTTGTCAAGTTACTATTCTATTGTGTTGTACACATTACTATAAGATTTATCTACTACTCTAATGACCAAGAAAGGAAATGTTGGAATACAAATACTGAGTTTGTGCCCAGGACTATAAGAAGAGTTCGTGTAATACTGAAACATAAATACTAATAATTAAAGTCTCCCCTAGGACTAACGAGAATTATCAGCAAGATCTACACAGCTCTGGCCACAAGGGGATTGTGGACGTAACAAAATTTGGTGGTCTCGCCCGGTATATTTGAGTTCTACTTTTCCTGACCTAGGATTAACAAGATTTAGTGGTCTCGTTCGATATATTTGAGTTCTACTTTTCCTGATCTAGGATTGGAAAAAATTTGTTGATCTCGTCTGGAAAATTTGAGTTATATTTTTCCTGACCTAGAAATATTTTGTGACATTAGTAGTACTGAGAGCGGCATATTTGTGTTTCGTTTTCTAGGACTGTGAAACTATTTTTTTTAAAAAGAGGAGAGAACTGGTTTGCGTATTTATTTCTTGGGAAGTGTGAAGATTCCACGAAGTGTGTAATATTATATTGTGCAAATTTCTGGACAAATCGTAAGTTGGAACTTTATATTTTATTATACAATATATACTACTCTACTATCACAAATATTTCGAACGCTATACTATGGCTTCGAATATATCAAGTGAGGAACTTAATGACATGTCATTTGCTGAACTAAAAGAATTAGCTGAGTCCTTTGGGATTGAGGCAGGACAGGCAAGACCTAATCGTAATCGTTTGATCAAAGAAATTATGACATGTTTGAACGGGCAGAATGCCATGAACACTGGTAATGTAGTTGAAGTGGGACAGAACGATATCAATGAAGGTTATGTAGCTCCCAGTGGGGGCGAGGTAATTGCCCACGGAGACGAGGTAAGAAATATGTCATCTAGATCATCAAACAATGATGAAGATGAAGGGTTGAGTGAAAACCTAAAATTCCAATTAGCTATGAAGAGAATGGAATTGGAAAGAATTAGGATAGAAATTGAAAGCAGAGAAAGGATAGAGATGGCACGCATGAACAGACCTGACCATCATAGGGACAGCAATGGTATGGATATTAGCGCAATGAAGCAACACTTGCCTATATTCAGAGAAGAAGATGTTCAAGATTTCTTTTTGCTTTTTGAGAGGATAGCTGTAGATTATCAGTTCCCTGATGATAAGATGGCTTTATGGTTAAGGTCAACTCTCAACAAAGGAAAAGCATTGGACGTAGTGTTGAGTTTAACACCCGAGGAAATAAATGACTATGAAGTAATCAAAGATAGGGTGCTAAAAAGTTATTCCCTGACACCAGAAAAATATAGAAAGCTATTTAGAGACAGAAAGAAGGCATATGATCAAACTCATGTAGACTTTTTGAGACAAAAGGAGAAAACGTTAGAACAGTGGCTAAGGTCACAGAATGTAAGTGAGTTTGATAAACTCAAGAACCTAATATTGTTTGAGGAATTCAATGATTGTATTCGAGTGGATATTAAAACCCACATCTCAGACCGAGGGGTTGAAGATGTGCATGAAGCTGCTAGATTGGCAGATAACTATGCCATAATTCACGCCAGCATAAAGCCATATTATGCTGACAAACCCAAAGTGCACAAACCAGAGCCCAAGGAGGCTAGTAAACCAAAAGAGACAAGTGAAAACAATAATAAGAACAGTGGTGTAAATAATAATAGTAACTTAGTTCATTTCAGGAAGCAGACAGATGTAAATAAAGCAAAGGTGGTATGTTTCAATTGCAAGAAAGAGGGCCACATGAAGAAAGATTGTTGGATCCTTACCAAGAAGCAAGGTGCTATTCTACACTGTGCCAGAGTGCAGAAAGACAGCAAGCAGACAGAAGAAGTGTGCAACACAGGGTCAAGAAACTCAAAAGAAATGCGGCCGGCATCGCCCATAGTTGTGGAGTCGATGGTTTTTGAGAACAGTCTATCTAAGGTAAAAGAGAATAGCTGTACTCAATCTATTATGCTTTCAGAAGGCCGTGAGGAACAGATGGTTCCTGAAGTCCCGGAAGAGGACGACCTATCCGATTTTCGACCCTTTGTCTACGAGGGGACAGTGTCGACAGAAGTCGATGTACTCAGCAAGAAGAAAATACAGATATTACGTGACACGGGTTCTGCTGTCAGCGTGATCATGGAGGGCAGTGTGCCGTTAACAGATGCCACCAGTACCGGTGAGTCTGTTGTGCTGAGAGGTGCTAGTATGGAGGCTGTGGAAGCTCCACTGCACAGAATAAAACTCGAGTCGGATATTTTTACAGGTAACATCGTAGTGGGAGTGTGGCGCGCACTACCCGTCAAAGGCGTTTCCATGATATTAGGAAATGACATTATGGGCGGCAGAGTCACTGTCGAGCCCATGGTTAAAGTGTTGGAGACAAAGATGGCGGAGGACAAAAACCTACGTCCTGCCAATGAACGCCCAACATGTGCACTGACAAGAGCAATGCAGAAAAAGAAGTCGGTAAAGACTCCTGCTACGCCGTGTAGTGCAACGAAAGATGTGTTTGTCTGTTCTGAAGACACACATGCGAATGAAACAGTGATAACTGAAACACCTGACATCGATTTAAGTGCTACGTTCTTTGCTGAACTAACAACTGGTGATGCAACAGAGAACGATAACATTTTGTCACCAAAGCAGAAATTGGTGAAAGAACAATTGAATGACGAAGTAATAATGCAACTCAGAATGAAAGCTGTTGATGAAAAGACTGCAGATGCAATGGCGGAATGTTTCTACATGAAAGATGAAGTGTTGATGAGAAAGTCGAAACCGCTCAACTCAGGTACAAACGAGTGGGACAGTATTCACCAGATTGTAATACCTAAGTGCTATCGTCAAGATATACTGCGTATGGCGCATGATCTTCCTTTCGCTGGTCACATGGGAGTCCGAAAAACGCACCACCGTATCCTCCCTTACTTCTACTGGCCAGGACTGAGAAGAGATGTCGAACAATACTGCAAGACTTGCCACGTATGCCAAATGGTAGGACGTCCTAACCAACGAATTCCTGTCGCTCCACTCCAGCCGATACCAGCGTTCGACGAACCATTCAGTCATATACTCATTGATTGCGTGGGCCCGTTGCCGAAAACAAAAGCCGGTTTTCAATACCTGCTCACATTCATGTGTTCATCCACTCGCTTCCCGGAAGCCATTCCGTTGCGGAACATAACAACAGTGAAGGTGGTAGACGCCCTGACAAATTTCTTCACACGTTTTGGACTACCGAAGACAGTACAGTCCGACCAGAGGACTAACTTTACTTCGAACATTTTCAAACAAGTCATGGAACAATTAGGGATAAGCCATAGGCTATCAAGTGCCTATCATCCTAAGAGCCAGGGAGCTCTGGAAAGGTTTCATCAGACATTAAAATCGATGCTTAAAAAGTACTGTTATGAAAACGAGAAAGACTGGGATAAGGGTGTGCCTTATGTACTGTTCGCTGCAAGGGAGGCCACTCAGGAATCCCTGGGGTTTAGCCCATTCGAACTTGTGTATGGACACTCAGTCAGAGGTCCGTTGAAACTTCTACATGAAACTTGGCTAACGGACAGTGAACCGATTGGACTTTTGTCATATGTAGATAAATTTAAAAATAGGCTTTATCATGCTTTTAACCATGTGAAGATTCATTTTTCACAGATGCAGGAGCGTATGAGACAGAACTATGACCGTAAAGCTACAGCTAGAACTTTTGCACCAGGTGACAAAGTTCTTGTGTTTCTACCTTTGCAAAATCAGCCTTTAAGTGCAAAGTTTAGTGGACCCTATGAGATAGAGTCAAAGCTTGGCGAGGTCAATTATTTGATAAAGACTCCTGACCGGAGACAAAAGCAGAGGGTATGCCATATTAATTTGCTTAAGCCCTATGTTTCAAGGGAAAAGAGTAAACCACGGGAGGTCCCCATGATTTCGTTAGCTAGAGTCCCGACGGATTTATCTAGGATAGAATATAAGTTTGCAGAAAGTAAACTTAATAATACAGATGCCCTTAAGAGTTTAGATACAAGGCTAGAACATCCTCCGGTAGAAGATAAGGAGAAGATTATTGAGCTGGTACATGAAAATAAGTCAATGTTTACAAATGTTCCCAGTAGGACACATGTCATAGAGCACGATGTAGTGTTAACCGAGGGTGCCAGGTCTATTAAACAGCATCCATTTGACCCCATCAGACCTGAGCATATTAAATTAAATGTAAAGTATATGTTAGAAGATGACATAGGAGAAAAATGTGATTGCAAATGGTCTATACCCTGT
Organism: Anisus vortex; assembly: GCA_949126835.1. Lineage (NCBI taxonomy): Eukaryota > Metazoa > Mollusca > Gastropoda > Planorbidae > Anisus > Anisus vortex. Next base: position 8,368,677 of record OX421495.1, read on the forward strand.
GTGATGGTACCAAAAGCCGACCACACACTGCAGTTTTCTAGAGACCTTGGGAAATTAAGTAATTTGACAAAGACCGACTGGTATCCCATTCCCCGTATCATCGACAAGATAGAGACAAGGTCATAGCTTATACTCTATCTCGGGTGCTACATGATTGACTGAATAACCCTATACTTCTTTTTCAGATCATCTCACTTATTCATTAAGAATGTGTCATGATAACCTATCATTCGTTTGAATTTTGATTATGGAATACCTATAGAATACTTGTATCATACAGAAGTCAAGTCTTTTGAAAGTATTAATAATTTTTATAATCATGTATAATATTGATGTTCTGATATATTTTAAATTCATTTGATTCAATTCATTTTATTATGGAAAAGAAATTCCATTTAAATTTTGATGCACTATGCAATAAATATATATGCATGTATTTACTTGATATGAATGGATGAAAGTTAATTGTCATTGCATGCAATTAAGTGGGAAACTTTAAGCTAATTGATTTATTATCTTGTATTATTTTAGTTAATGAATGGAACTAAATAATAATATGTACAATTCTTATCTTAGAAAGAGATGTAATATCAATTGGTATAAATTAATAGATAATATTGGAAATCTATTGCCAAATTGTTATATCATGGTAATAGAATAGGAAAAACTAGTGGATATTCACTATGTTGTATATAGGTTGTTATATATTCCATATATCCGGGAATGGAGGGAAACAAAGGTACCTAAAGGTGTGCACTCATTCAACCCTGAACAATCTTTTATATTAAACTTTTAAATTTGCCAAAAACGCATAATAGTGGATTACATTTTAATATTTAGATTACTGTAGTAATCGTAACTAGAGCATATTTTCTCCTCATATTTGAGAAAAGGGGAAGTATCATCATCTTAGGTATGAACCCTGTTAATGTCAAGTTGACACTGTAATTTAAAGGGGAAGTAACCTATAGTTTGATTCGAGTTACGTATTACTTATCTTTTGGTTTGTATATTAGAAGTAAACTGTTGAAAATTGACAGAGTTTGAGCAATGTTATATTTGTTTAAATAGATTAAAACTTTTTGCAAATTTTTGGTGGAAATCCACACAACTGTACATAGTTAAAATAAGAATGACTAGAATATTTTGGAATTATTTGTACTTGTTGAGACATTAGTTAATATTAATATTAACGGGGAAATATTTGTCCATCACGTTATAATCACAATTACCATTGGGTAGTGACACTTTTTATAATTTAGTTGTGCCAGTGAGCCATGTTTGCTTAAATTGTCTTATAATCTTCCATTGATTGATGGTTGTTAAAACGATAGTGTTAAGTACGAAAAATGTACCATGTTGAGTATTACTTGGGTAATTATGGTACATTATTTCTTTCATTGGGTGGGGGCGTGTCATGTATATTGTTTTTCCAAGAATTGGAATACGCAATGTTTATTCTTCTCTCTCTCTCTTTTCTCACTACACACAATATTAGGACGTTTAGTAGGAAAACGAAAGATTCTAGGTAATGTTGGGATTCTGTGTTGATCTCAAATTCTCAGGGTCTGGGAACGACTCATTATTTAATAGGGGAAGTTCCTATCGTTTTGTTATGAGTTTTGGAATGTTACCATGATTTTCACCCCTACTGGTAGTGGGTCTGTCCCTTGCACCACTCGGATGGTATTTAATGATTTGTTTTGTCTGAAAGACAGAGAGAGTTTCAAAATATGTTCCTTTGAGAACGTTTGTGTTTGCACTATTTTATTCTAACTGTACATAATAGATATATTGTATATATTGAACATATCACCTGAAATAAACTATCAACAACAGTTACACTGAAGCTTCCTTGTCAAGTTACTATTCTATTGTGTTGTACACATTACTATAAGATTTATCTACTACTCTAATGTCCAAGAAAGGAAATGTTGGAATACAAATACTGAGTTTGTGCCCAGGACTATAAGAAGAGTTCGTGTAATACTGAAACATAAATACTAATAATTAAAGTCTCCCCTAGGACTAACGAGAATTATCAGCAAGATCTACACAGCTCTGGCCACAAGGGGATTGTGGACGTAACACTATCCTATTCAGAAGTAAACATGTATAGGAATTATAGATAGAGTCATTATATATTTAAAATTTTGCTTTGACATAGACATAATAGTTAGCCTATATATATATATAACTTTATGATATTGATTATTAAACACCATGCACGTTGATTAGGACTCGAACCAAGACCTCCATCGCTCTTTCCGCGTTCACCAGAAACTCTACACACTCAGGTAAAGTCTCCCCGACAGACCAACTGGATCAGTAATAGCCTATTGCGGCAGATAAATATAAGGACAAAAACACTTTTCTTATCCCTTATGCGAGAACCAATGCATTTAAGTGCTCTTTTTCCCGAGTGGCATTCGGGCATGGAATGGGTTGCCTGAACAAATCAGGAAAAACAGTAACTTAACATCACTTAAATCATTAATAAAAAAGCAAGATTAGACTCGGACCACGGATGAGCGTAGGACGCAATAATCTTCTTTATAGAAGGAGCGTCTGTAATGTATAAGATAAGATAAGAGTTCATATGTTTTCGTTGCCAAGATATAAGCCTAATACGGGATAGTGTGACCAACATTTACTTCATTGAGTGATATAATACAGAGTGTTGCGTTTACTATACTCTCTAGAGCGGTGTGCAAAAAATATAAAATAATGATGTCATCGCATCGGCCTATTTACTTCAGTGATAAAGCTGTGTGCATCCGCGCTGTCATAAAGTATCAAGAAATTACAATTTTTAATTCATCAACACATCGCGTCTCACCGCCACTTTCCTTATCTCAAAAGCAGTTCAAGCAGTTAAAATAGGGAGGGAAGATAATAGCCACGAGACCGCTGGATTATAAAGTAAAAACAACAACAAGTACAACACAGCAGACATAACGTAGGACTTGTCCATTTTATTCAGCACAGATAGCAACAACCAAGTTTTTTTGCTTTCACTGGGTAGATTTCTCAACATTGTCGTGTATATATAAGATCAATTAAATCTATTGGCGTTGTCTGCAAACGAGACAGGGAGATCTGAAGGACTAACACGACGAGCAGCAGCTGTGTCATCATTTAATGTGTCATTAATTTTGGCATCATTAATGTTCCCTTGATTACGTCTCGCCAATTATTAGCTGACCAGGTGAGGGCTAGCAATGTTGGCCAAAGGTAGCAGCCTGTCCATTCTGGAGGCTTTTCAAATGTTCCAGAAGACGATTTTTAAGGATAAGCCGGGGTAAGTTTTATTTTTTGGAACACCCTTTTTTCCAAATGCAGCATTTATTTATTTCGTTTAAAAAAAAAAAGATCAACATAAAAAACTCGAAGAGTTGCTAGAGAAACCAAATACTATAATAAGATGGACCGCTTGCTCTATTTTTAGAGCTTTATGTTCTTTTTCCGTGCGCATCCAATAATGCTGTAAACGAATTCTACTCTCCTACATTTGCCTAAATGTTTCCGCTGCATACAACTTTCGAGTTAAATTTATATTTTTCATTGCGAAAATCATAGCGATTAAATAAAACGGAAGTGTAGGGCTACAGTGCAAAAGGGAATCGGGAATTCCGAAAACAACTCATTCGAGTCATCAAACAGCAGAAATATTAAAGCAAGCGATCCATCTTATTATAGTCTTTGGAGAAACCAATATTATGTTTACAAATAATATAAGACACTTGAAGTTATTGTTTGAGGATGCATTGAACCGAAACCTGGCTTTCTTAACTAAGCTATCATAATTGGTGATTGGGGATAATCAATTGATAGGTAAGGAGATAGGTAAAAATTACTTTATGGTACAGCTACTCAGGGCCAAGGAAAGGCACACTTGCTCAGTGGCCCATGAAGTTCAAAGGGGGACAGGACACCATGAAGAACAGTACATAAAACAAAATAGCCTAAAGCGCCCATCTTTTAACTTTAAAAGGGCCCCATGGCCAGCCTTGTGTTCCTGCATTGTATAATCCTCTTGGCTACACGGCAGCTATTGTGTCCAATTTGCGTTAGTACGGTTTCCTGTTAAGTCGAATCAGACAATGTGATAAAGTTTGAATTCTCATTTCGATTCGCTTATTTATGTTTCGCTGGTTGGTTACGTCTTGACCAATACATTATTTAGCACTGACAAGAATACGCTTTCTTGAATGCTTAAATTAAAGTAGACTACAGCATAAACTTCATCAAGCCTTTAGATATGTAGCAAAATTTTGGCACTAATGTAAATATTAAAACTATAGCATAGTCTGCAATGCCTTGTTGATTTAAATAAAAAGAGTATATTGTTAGGTAAAGTTGCATATTAATTTAAATATTAAGATTGTAAATATAGGCATTTATGAAAGAGTTATTGAAGAAATAACATAATATATCATATGCAAGTACCACATATCTATATTTACGTGAATGGGCAGTCTTTTGTCACTATACTAATACTGCCCTAAATAAACGCACCAGCCTTCCGGCTCTTATGTCCAGGGTGTAACGACGTTCAGGAGTGAACCAGGAAGGGGAACACACCAAGGTTCTGTCCCGGCACCAGCCACCCCACTGCGGAACTCGCCTCGGATGATTATCGTGGTGGCTTGTCCGTATACCTGCAATGTCGCCCGGTATCGCAAATCTCATAATATAGGTTTTGGACATCCAGGCACCAGGGCGGGGTCTAGGCGGGAACGCTGCGCACAATTCTTCCTCCCCACCGAGCCTTCTCTCGGGCCTCTCGAAAATAAGTGAGAGCTCTCGGAATCGCAGTAGGGTCTGCCCCCATGCGTTGGCCCACTGGTGTGCTCTTGATGCAAGCGTACTGGTGGTTTCAACACTTTGCCAGCGATAGGCCCATGGGTATAGAAGTGTCTTTTATCATTAGAAACCCCCCCCTTCCCATCCCACCGGTCAAAACTAGTGGACGATTTATACACTTTCTCTGGCCTATAAAAAAATTAGAAAATCTTATAAACAAATGAATTAGAGGTTTGTCCCTAAATTTCACAAGTGTATTTTTTTTACTCAAATTATCTAAAACAAAATATTGTCATGAATGAATACATTTGTGATTCTGCTGTGAATGTCAAACTTTCCTTGCTATCTTTCTAGTAAACATTTTATAATAGGATAGTTTTTTTTTCTAAAAAGTCATTTACTTTAAGGTCAATGTTAAACAATGTATACGTTCAAATAAGCCTAGCAAATCCTTGCATATGGATTAAAGACAAGGACTCTATTCATATATTATGTCTTTCTTCTTCAATGGGCCTTTGTGGATGGAATGGGTTGCTAGTAACTCAACTTTTGAAACCATATTTAAAATACGAAACTTAACACACGGATAAGCGTACCTGTATGTCTCAACATTATTGTGTATTTTATATCTATAAGCGTCTTTAAATTATAACCTGAAAGTTTTTTTCAATTTACGTTATAATAATACTCGAGTGAAAACAGGATAAGATAATGTAATGGGGTTTAATGTAATGGGGTCTAATGTAATGGGGCCTAATGTAATGGGGTCTAATGTAATGGGGCCTAATGTAATGGGGCCTAATGTAATGGGGTCTAATGTAATGGGGCCTAATGTAATGGGGTCTAATGTAATGGGGCCTAATGTAATGGGGTCTAATGTAATGGGGTCTAATGTAATGGGGTCTAATCACTTTTCTAGTTTGAGGTCCCCTGCAGTATCAAGCTGTGATAATTCAAGGTTGTGATAACTGCCTTTTTGTCAGCATGCACTGACCCTTGAATTGGCATGCACGTACCGGGGCCGTGTCATTAGCGAGACACGTCTTCGGCCTCCCCGTGTGTACGTGTGGTTGGATATTTGGGCCACGATGGTGGGTGGGGGTGGGACTCAAACTTTGGGTTTACTGATTGACTGTCACTAGACGCCGAGAGTCAAGCTTATAGTGCATTCTTACAGTCATCAGTATAGTATACATTTTAATTCATTCATAGAGTTATAAAGAAAAAGGTTTGCAGCTCGCTCCTACAGCGTCGTAGCACCCCTGTGGTGGAACGAGCATCCATGCCCAGGCGGCTGGGCAAAGTGCTGGTCACACGATCCCCTAGTACGCCGTGGCCACAGAAACTGGAAAATGCTGCTTCACCGTCCCAATGATCAATTTGGTCCGACGGGTACTTTACTGTATTGTATACAAATTGTTTAATGCAGTATAAGTCATTCATATAGTAAAACATTATAGTCGGGACTTCTTATATTACAACCTTTTGATTCATTCATGTCGCATACCTTCCTACCCACATCCTACATGTCCCCATTTAGTCTTTTGGACCGTTGGGGCGCCACATGTAACATGACTACCCATCAACCTCCCATTCTTCTAGCCTGTCCGCTCTTCTTCATGCGAAGTTCAGGATTAATCAAATGGCAGAACTTTAGATCCATTCATTATGTTCAAGTCCTTCACAATTCACACAGTCATTTTGTTTAGTAGCATATATGGCTTATCTCTTAAGTAATAGTATAAGACTAGAGTATTTCATGTCCTACCACGTATATTACCACCATATTAACCACCATATTAACCTGAGCTGCTGACATGAAGTACTCATGAATTAACTAATTCTTTCTCACTATATTTTTTGGACTATATATTTATTGCATTCGAACTATAATTGTTTGGGGATAACTTATTAAAACACATCATCACTATACTTTGTGTGCTAATGATTTTGCTAATTATCACTATCTATCAAAAATTGAACTAAAACTAGGGGCCTATATTATTGTGTTTACTTAAATCACACCTTATGTAAAAAAATTACACGATACAGTCTGTGTGTATATGTGTGTTTGTGTATGATACACAGCGAGCTCTGAAGGAATCCCGACTTGGGTAGCCTAGAGTATTAGATCACGGTAACCCAGAGGCAGCGCGTTCTGCTGGCGTACCGAAGGTCCTGGGTTCGAATCTACTTCCCATTCAACTCAGGCAAACAAGCTCCATTGATTCCTTAAAGAAGAACTAAAAAACTCATTATTTCAATATTTATCTCAGTTAACATGCTTTAGAGCCCCACTGTCTTACTTATATGTTAGGTCGGTTATATTGTTTTAGTTGTTTGATTTGTTCTATGTTTGTAAAGTTTTTAATCATCATTTAGTTTTTTATTTCTTGACCTATAGATTGTATCCGTGTTTTTAATTGTTATGTTAAATGCGCTCTGAGCTTACATTATGTTTGTTGGCAGCGCTATACAAATGTCATTATTATTATTATTATTATTATTATTATTATGGCTAGAATTTGTTCTCGGGTCTGAAGGGTGTCTCTGAGTCTACCAAGCTCTGATGGGTACGTGACTTTAGTTGGGGAAAAGTAAAGGCGGCTGGGCATTGTGCTAGCCACACAATCCCTTGGTAGTTCGTAGCCACAAAATCTGGTGAACGCTGCATCACCTTCCCGATGGATCAATTCGGTCCGTACTGCGTCCTACGCTCATCCGTGGTCTGAGTCTACTATTGCATTTTTATTAGTTTTTTGTTAATGATGTTAAGCTACTGGTTTTTCTGGTTTCTTCAGTTCGTTTCTTTCCATGCTATGACATTTAGCACGCACAACTTAACAATGACATCAACTTTTATTAAAAAGCTTTTGAAGACTCCATCATACATTTATTTTATTTGACTCTATGATAATTTTGGTTTTACTTCAAATTTTCATTTTTTGTACTTCAATGACCTGAATTAAACAAAACAATTCCCTTCAAACTGTTCAATGAAATGGGAGAACGAGATAAGAACTTCAATAGTTGCAACTTTAATTTTCACTAACTTTGTCATTCAGTTTTTTTTCGCGAGACGCGAGTCTACGAGTCACGAGAACCAAACACCTGTTATAGTTCATTGTTTGAAAGTAGACGAAATTTAGAATAAATTGTTTGCTCTTGATGAGACTATGTATTTTAAATGAATCACTGTAAATTTGGCAACGGTATTTTCGTCAACGGTATTTTCGGCAAGGTAATTTTGGCAAAGGTAAATTTGGAATAGGTAAATTCGGCAAAACTAGCAAAGCGGTAAAATTGGCAACGGTAAAATTGGCAATCATATAATATCCACTGTTTTTATTAAAAGTATTGGTAGGACTACAATCTATTCCATGTATCGGCAACCTATGGAATGCGTGCCATCCTTGGCACGCAAAACGGTTTTAAACGGCACATGAAAGACCACCAAAATGGTGAAAAGAGCAAGGAAACATTAAGGTACTCTTTGGCACGTCATTTAATTCAACGTCCTCTAATGATCAAAAACCAAAATTTTAAATAGGAGCCAAATGTACCCCCTCCCCTGTCCCAGGCGTTTCTTCCCCCCCCCCAGCCCACCGCACCCCAACCCCAAAGGTGGCCAAAGGTGGTATGTGTGTAAGGTAGCCCAACTGACGATCACTTGGAGTTCTGTTTAGATCTTTACGCATCAATGCTTTCCCTTATCTCCAATACGTCCCTACAAACTTCCTCCTTTTATAGCACATTGGCGAGATTACGTAACTCTGACTACTTGACCTACACCATGATACTGGTAGTGTTTGCAAGAGCAGACGTAGAATGCCCCCCTTTCCTCCCGCCCCCGATATATAAAGCATACAAATTAGGTAACAAAAAATAGTTAATTAGTTCGTTTGACTAAAAATTAAATTTAAGAAAAACATTGAATAAAAACACCGTATTTTTTTTACCCTTTACGTTATTTAACTAATGCATAAAAAGGAACATTTAAATAGACGCCAAATGTAACCCCCCCCCCCCCCCCCCTTGCCTATAGCACAAGGAAACAAGGCAAAGCAATGTTACATAATGTAGATTATTTGCCATCTCCCTCTTCTTTTTTAAACACCAGAATGAGACTCGCCGTGTTAACAAAAGCAAACTCTAGCCCCTCCCTCCCCCGTCTCACCACCCCGTCTCCCCACCCTCATCTCCCCACCCCCATCTCCCCACCGATTAAAGTGATAGTGACCAGCTTGGTAGCACCAGGCTAAGCAGTGAAAACTAAAAGAGGTTGGGGGGTGGGGTATTAGTTTAAATTCTTTTTTAATCCCAGAACATTGTTGTTATTATTTAAACAAATCAGTATTTCTATCAAAACATTGATAATGATATTGGATTTCATTTTATTATTACAATTTTGAAAAAAAAAATTTAGTTATTTACTTTTCTTATATATTTAAATTATATTACAAACGAGAGTTGTAAATAAAACATTTAAATTATATAAAAGTTCTTTCAATGTTTAAACCAATTTACTTAGACTATAAGGCACATTTAGCTACAAATATTTTGTAAGTTATCGAGGTTTCTATGTCAAATATAGCCAACTATTATGTATTGTTGTAGGCCTATATGTCTAAGTAATGTATACTTGTATCGTTATAACATAGAAGGTACAAGGTTTAAAACTACAAAGACAAAAGTTAGCCTACTGATTGACGGCAAATAGCCGACTGCAATGGAATGTGATAAAATGTTTTATGGTGGCCATGTGTCCCCCCCCCACACACACACACTCAACAACCCGTATTGAGAGAATAGGCCTATAGGTCAGCAAAGTAATTCCTTAACTCTCCCTGACGTAACCGGTCAAGAAAATTCGTGTATCTCGGGAGAGGGGAATAAGGACTGTGTTCGTTTTTGATAGATATATAAAGTAGGAGGGTTGTAATGTGTTTGCAATTTTTCCCGTACGATCTAAACAAACCTGGGCTCATTCGTAAAGGACTTAGTATGGTCGTGCCTGAAAGGAGAGTCTGGTCGGGGGCGGGAGGGGGCACTCTACGTTTGCTCTTGTTTACACAACCAGTATCATATGTAGGGGTAGCGGTCAGGTAGTCAGAGTTACGTAATATCGTGGGGGAGACAAACGTATGCTTTGATGCCTAAAGTCAATTTGGTTACCTTACACACATAGGCGTACCTTTACATTTGCCGAGGCGTAACTTGAGGGGGGGGGGGGGAGAAACGCCAGGGCTGGGGAAGGGGTACATTTGGCGCCTATTTAAAATGTTTGTCTTTGATCATTAGATGACGTTCAATTAAATAACGTTCCAAATTGCTCCTTAATGTTATCATGCTCTTTTCACCATTTTGGTGGTCTTTCATGTGCCATTTAAAAACACTCTGTGTGCCAAGTATGGCACGCATTGCATAGGTTGCCTATCCATGGACTAGAGTGTAGTCTAACCAATACTTTTAATAAAAACAGTGGATATTATATGATTGCCAATTTTACCGTTGCCAATTTTACCGCTTTGCGTGTTTTGCCGAATTTACCTATTCCGAAATTACCTTTGCCAAAATCACCTTGCCTTAATTACCGGTTCCGAATTTACCATTGCCAAACTTACCGAGCACCATTTTAAATACAGGCTTTCTGTTTAGCTATAAAACTCTTTAGATATAACGCTTTTGGAAAACAAGAAGAGACAGGCTTTTAGATATTTACAGTAAACACTAGAATTGTCATACAAAATTTGTTCCACTGTACATTTTGACACGCTTGAGTGTAAAGTGTGTGCATGATTGCATCATAATGCTGCATGCGAAATACTAAAGCTAATGTATAAAACTGTCTTCCCGAGTGACATCCGTGCATGAAATGAGTTGCCGAACAAACCCCCCCAAAAAACTTGACATCATTTAAAACACTAATCAAAATGTAAAACTAGATTCAGAGCAGGGTAAATAATCTTCTGTATAGAAAGAGAGTCTGTAATATATAAGATAAATTCAATAACTTTGAAAAACTAGCCCAGAAATCTTGACATAAATTTTCATCGTCAGGACTTTAAGCTAAAGTAATGGTACATATAATAAAGTGGTCCTACATATAATATAATGATACGTATAAAATGGTTGATGTTGAAACGAACCGTTGGACGATGTTTAAAAAAAAAACGGAAACAACCTGACTTTTCAACTTAATGAGGCTAGACCTTTTCAAATGGAATAGATCATGAACTTCCGGTGCCATTTCCGTAATAAAAAAACTTGCTTTTACTGGTGTTTGACAATGGGCCGTATTGCTGCTGAGAGTTAACACCCTTGCCCCTTATACAAGTCACCAGACTGTCAACCAAAAAACCACTTGACACGTCGCCGGTTCGAGCCCCGCCACCGGCAGATCCCTGTCGCCCAACAGGAGTTTTGGGACTAGATGACGTTAATATTGAGTTGTTATCACATGCGCTTAACCGGCAGCAGTGAGACCTCTCACAGATTAATAGTCTTCTAGAGCGCACTGAGCGTGCTAAAATAGCATGGATAGAAGCGCTATATAAATTGCCATTACATTAAATTACATTACATTACATTACATTACATTACATTAGTCGCGTTAAGTTAAATTTAGCTTTGTTTATAAAAATAAATTTGTCAAGAGTTGCGTCCTTGGTTATTAAAAACACACAATCCGTAGATTCATTTAAAAAAACACGAAAATTCTTTGCATCAAGCAATAAATTTGAGATGATAAATATTGACAGGTCATAACGATTATGCATGTACGAAAATATGTACAACATTAAATTTTATTTCATTTCCAAAATCTCTTCGGCAACATCTTTTGGAATTAAAATAAAATGTAATCCTCTACATCTTTTATTATTCGCAGTACAACCAGTAACGCAGTACACAGACATGTTTTTTTTAGCAAACGAATGAATAGGACAGGAAATGTTGTACACTTTCAACCTTTATGCAGGCATAATGTTTAAGACTTGTCAGTTATTGACCTAAACTCAATTTCGCTCCCCCCCCCCCCCCCCCCCGGCCACGACCATTTTCAAAAAAAAAGGGCCTTTTCGGGAAAAACACTATTTAATAAATAAATTTTAACAAGCCACGAAGCACAATTTATGCTGTTTCTAATTTATTTTTTTAAATTGCATTTCAACAATTTAATTTATTACGATCATTTTGAATCATTCAGCGTGCCAACAGGGTGAAATTCAAACTGATCAACTATATTATTTTTATAAGACAATTTATTTAGTGCCGTAGCAAGACCAAGACCAAAAGAAAAGGAGCGTAATAGAGAAAATCATTAAATCGTTATATATTTAATAAAAAATTAACCTGTTTGTTATATCAACTTTTTTTTAAAACAATTCATTCATAGCTAATACTTAATTTCATTACTTAACTTACACATTATCTAATAGTTATCAACATTTGAATTTTGTTGTCAAGAAATTATTCTAGTGATAGATATAAAGTCTTAAATATTTTATCTCAAAATAACTTTACTCTATCATATTATCGTATTTTAAAATTTTTGTATTATGACCAAATTGCAATTAACCGGAAAAGATACCTAATAATAATACAAACTGGGTAGTTATTTTAATGTTTAAAAGTGTACATGTACATTCTTTAGTCATAGAATATTAATATAATTTTCAATCATCTTGTGTAATTTGATCATTTTAGAGTTATACATTGAAAGCCATTAATTTTTTTAAAGGAAACCAAAAAGAAACATATTAAAAATATTAATGTAAAGAACACGGGTTAATTATCTCCCTTAAATTAAAGTCTCCAAATTTATGCTAGTGATACCAAACGAGTTAATTGTTTTAATATAACTAGTGTACTTCTGAAAATGCTCATCTATCTTAATTTGCCTTAAATTAGGGAAAGAGTTAAATGTTTTGAAATTGATTTCACGGAAAGATATGCCCAGTTTCAATGCAAATCCATTCCAGTTGCCCAACATTTCAAGTGTTTTTGTCTTGTAAATGGAAGTTTAATTCAATGAAACGTGTCGCCAAGTCATACAGAAACATTGGCTTTAACAGTCAGTTCTCCTCATTCAACAATGGAATTTTTGTTTCCATTAAGATACATCTTAATTGCTTCCAGACAAGAAAATAATCTATCCAAGACTTTCTTCTAGAAGAAACTTGAGAAACTATACAATTGACTATCTTAACAATAGAATCAATCACAGATTGCAAGTTCAATGATTGGAGCTTTTTATACAAACATTCCTGAACTAAAACAGTCGACGTCCAGTGTGATTCCCGTGTAGTTCGCCAAGCAGCACCCATTATTTATGCTGACATACGTTGTTTTCACTTGCATTAAACAATATTCGTGGAGGTCTTTCGCGTGAACTAAAAATCTTTCTGCGTGCCAAGTCTGGCACACTTGCCTTAAGTTGCAGATCTTTGCTATGGAGCATTCTCGTTGATTTTATAAATACTTTTCGATACTAAAATGAGCAGTAGATTTTGCAGACATTCTCATCACTAATAGCTGCTCGAAAAAGAACCGTGAATTGTTAAATAAAAACTGCCATATTATACAGTGTGTGTATCATGAGGCACAGGGTTTTCCTATAACACTTGATACGTACGAATTCAACACGATTATCTATTAATGAGGAAAAACTGCTAAAAGCGGGGCCTTTTTCCTAAAATGTCGCTCCCCCTAGCGTCAAAACCTGGCTACGCCACTGGTTATAAGGTCTCTAGCAGGACGGGTCCGAAGGGCTCTTTTGTCTAAGGTTTGAGCTGGGGAAGGGGGGGGGTCACGCCCAAGTTCTGTCTGGGCTCAAGCCACCCCTCGACATGCCAAAGGCGTGGCGTGCGTGTAACAGTGAGGATTCCGCAGCTAGGTTGCCCACTGCGGTTCCCCTAAGGATCATTATCGTGGTGGCTCGCCCGTATTCCTGCACTGTCACCCGGTAGCAGAAATCCTATACTATAGGTACAGGCACCGTTTGGTTCTCGAGACGGGTTGCTGCGTCCATTGCTTCCTCCCCACCGAGACTCAGTGGCCTCTCGTCAGCGCAATGGGTCTCGGGCCCGCATCGGGAGCTGTCCTCCATGCGTTCGCCCGCCGGTGTATTCTTAATGTGTACGTATCGGCGGTTTACACATTTCACCAGTCTTTGAGGCCCATGGGTACAGAAGTGCCGTCTATAAAGACGAGTATTGCGTCCTACGCTCATCCGTGGTCTGATTTTAGTCTTGCATTTTTATTAATGTTTTAAATGATGCTAAATTATTACTGTTTTTTCTGGTTTGTTCAACTGATCCTGGTGAAGGCTAGTTAGGCGAAGTAACTGCCTTTGGGCAGTGTGCTGGCCACACATTCCCCTAGCATGCCATGGCCGCGGAAACTTGTAACGCTGCTTCACGGGTCCTATAGATAGGTCTAAGGAGTGAAATTTTTGTATTACTTTTACTTTCAAAAACAACAACAAAACGTCAAAATTCAAATATGATTGATAAGTAAAAAATAAATAAAATCTTATTATGGAATCGCCATGTAGACGAATTAATAAAATAAGGACGTTTGCTTTATATAGAAAAGGTTTATTTCTTTTTTGTTCTAATGATTCCTACCTACACCCTACACGCCTATTAGTCTATTGCACCGTTAGGGCGACTCAGATGACTGAAACACCTGACTTGAACCGCACTTCACCAGAGTGAGAATACGAACCGAGATTAATCTCTTAATTTCGATCATTACTACTGCAATTCTTATGAACGATTAGTATTCATTTAATTATGGTACCATGTATAAATTTACGTTTTGTAACACAGTGTAGCCAAGTCACCATATAGGTTCAGTGCAGATAGTTCACCCTATGCTCCTGCAGGCTGGGCAGACTAAAAACATATGCTCAACCGTCTCTTGTGCTTCCCTGCAATTTCGACACCGCGAATCCAGGTTCAGCCTAAACCTTCTGAAATAGACACCTATAGGGCAGTGACCTGTACGAAACTGGGCAACAGTTGCCGGACCCTTCTTGGGGAGCCGTCCCCACGGGTCTTCACGATTAGGTCGTTTTATTTGCTGCCACACCCCTCGGCCCTTGTCAGATTCGTTCCAGTCCTTAAACCATTGTTCTAACTGTCACGCACCATCCTTCTGCCTTGCTCACTGCATCGCACAGCCTCAGTCCGCTCCATTCTCTAATAGTCTCTTCCCATCTCTCTCTCTCTCCCTCTCTTAGTTCTTGCTCTGGAAATTCCTTACAGGATTGTCTTGACAGGCCCATGCAATCTTGTGATGTGGCCATGGCACTCTAGTTTTTCTCTTCTTCACCTATCGCTGTACCGTTTCTCGTGAAACTTTTATCTATAAAATTGTACTTTATAAAAATGTACTCTATAAAATTGTACTTTATAAAAATGTACTCTATAAAATTGTACTTTATAAAAATGTACTCTATAAAATTGTACTTTATAAAAATGTACTCTATAAAATTGTACTTTATAAAAATGTACTCTATAAAATTGTACTTTATAAAAATGTACTCTATAAAATTGTACTTTATAAAAATGTACTCTATAAAATTGTACTTTATAAAAATGTACTCTATAAAATTGTACTCTATAAAATTGTACTCTATAAAATTGTACTTTATAAAAATGTACTCTATAAAATTGTACTCTATAAAATTGTACTCTATAAAATTTCACTCTACAAAATTATACTCTATAAAGTTTTAATCTGAAAAGTTGTAATCTACAAAGTTGTAATCTGTAAAGTTGTATTCTATAAAGTTGTATTCTATAAAGCTGTAAGCTTATTCTATAAAGTTGTATTCTATAAAGTTGTATTCTATAAAGTTGTATTCTATAAAGTTGTATTCTATAAAGTTGTAAACTATAAAGTTGTATTCCATAAAGTTGTATTCTATAAAGTTGTATTCTATAAAGTTGTACTCTATAAAGGTGTTCTCTATAAAGTTGTATTCTATAAAGTTGTATTCTATAAAGTTGTACTCTATAAAGTTGTATTCTATAAAGTTGTTTTCTATAAAGTTGTATTCAATAAAGTTATATTCTATAAAGTTGTACTCTATAAAGCTGTACTCTATAAAATTGTACTTTATACAGTAGTACGCTATAAAGCTGTACTCTATAAAAGTGCATTTTGTGTACGATTTTATACTTTTTTATCCCTTAAAAGTATTTAATGACGCTGAAAGTGTTTCAGTTCTTTTGAGTTCTTTTTATCCTATTCATGGACTTAAACAATGTACATAAGATATTTTGTCATCTATCCAACTAACCAACCATGTTATGCTTAAACTATTGATAAAGTAGAGACTATACATCTCGAAGTACTGGAATACTGAGACAAATGCAATAGCGTCTGGTACTAATTCATGGAACGTTAAATGACTTCAACATTTGAATGACATTCTTCGGTTAATTGCCACACTCGCTAATCAGCTCGTTAAGTAATCAAACCACGTTTTAAAGACCATAGACAATGGTTCTCAAATATTTCAGAACAGTCCTATCCCTAACCCTTATATCTTACCTTATATATTACAGACGCTCCTTCTATAAAGAAGATTATTGCGTCCTACGCTCTTCTGTGGTCCGACTCTTGTTGCGTTTTTATTAGTGTTTTAAATGGTGTTAAGCTACTGGTTTTCCTGGTTTGTTCAGGCAACCTACTCCATGCCCGGATGCCGCTCGGAAAGAAATAGTATCAATATGCATTTGTTCTCACGTAAAGGATAAGGAAAGTGCGTTCGTCCTCATGTTTATATGAGCATTGCAACAGGGTTGTTGTTGGATTGTATTTCTAAATTAGAGTTTAATGCCTTATGTATTATTACTACTTTAGTCCTTGTCCTTCTGTCCTCTATCGTTTCTAGGTTTAGTGATTTTACTATACTCAACCAAATTCTCAACGTTTTAGCGTTGACAATTAACTGACACCATTTTGAGAACCCTTTATGTATTTTGAAAAAAAGGTATAGATCAAGTTGAACCAATGGAAACTAGACAGGTGCATGAATGGGTTTTATGAATGATAGTTAACATATGCCAGAGTGAAAAAAACAACATTAACAATTGGTTTATCTTTAAAAGGAGGAGATGTTCAACACGATTATATTCCCTTTCATGATTTCAAATATTTTGATTCAACGCTTGAAAAGTTTCAACCCATTACATTTTTTTTTCTGCTTTCTAATCTCTTCGCCTGGGTCACGATCTTATCCTGAACCAATTGTAGTGTAGATCTAGTGGTTTATCTTCAATGTAACAGATGGGTGTTTAGAGTCGTTTGTGGAATAACGCGAGAAAAAGTGAATGAAACGAAACTGCGGAACCACTCATAAAACTCATTAAGGACATGAATGTATATTTTTCGATGAGACCAATATGTCCATTCGTTTAAATTGGAAGTAACGGCACTCATTTGTCAATGAAGTCTTTGCCTATTCCCACACTCATTCACAAAAAAAGTATTGTCTATTCTCACAAATATTTAAAAAAAAAAACGTATTATCTATTCCCACACTCATTCAGGAAAAAAAGGTATTGTCTATTCTCACATACATTCATCAAAGTTTGTTTATTGCATCACCTATCCATCCATAACATTTGTTCCATTTCTCCACTAAGTCAATAGTAAGTTTTGGTCAATTCTCACACTTATTCATTCATGGGTTTTGTCTACTCCCACACTCATTCATTATTAGTTTTGCCTATTCCCACACTCAAGCATTAATATATTTTGTCCAGTCCAACACTCATTCCTTAGTAGGTTTAGTCTATTTACACATACATACAATCATGAATACAGGTTTTGTCTATTCCCACACGTATTTAGGCAATACTTAGATGGCTTTTCTTAGCAACATTTTTATGGCTTTCATTAGTTACATTTAGATGGCTTTCTTTGGCAACTGCTTAAAAAAATAATTAACTAAAAAAGCACTTCGAAAAGACCTCTGAATTAAGTGAAAATTAAACGAACAATATGAAATTAAATGTAGCTGACAATAAAACAAAACTCATTTATTATAGACTATGAATGTGGTGAAATTGAAATACATGTATCAAGAAATGCATAGGCAATAGAAAAATATAATGTGTCATTTAATGTAAGCTTAGATCTAGATGTCATGAACAAAATGTGAAGCTGAGAATATGTTCAGATATTAAATTTTGAAGTGTGGATGATAGCTTTGGAGAGGTTGGGGTGGTCGGGCGGGGGGCGAAAAGAAAAAAAAAGAAGAGGCTTTGCGTAAAATTTAATTTACATTTATTTTCGTGGCAATTAGAACAATGTGTCCTCGTCTGCCTACGTGACGTGGGTACGAGTTGCGGGACGTCTGACAAGTGGGCGGAGTCTACCCATCAGCCGGACTACAGATGTATACTTCAGAGGTGGCCACGAGAGCCCCGTCTTTATTCTCTTTATTATAGCATTTTTTTTGTTATTCTTCTAGTTTTTCTAGTTCTGTTTTAAAGCTTGAGCACAAGGGCGAGGGTTAAAATGATGCGTGGATGTGGTGATGTTCACTTGAAAGACAACAGACAAAAAGAAAACAGAAAAATATGTCTTGTTTTGCATGCACGTTTTAATGGAGACGGAATGAATTGAATAAGTTTAGCCATTGTGTAAATGTTATTGTTCTGGGTATAAGACAGGCCTTAGAAGACATTGTAACTCATGTTTATTCCAACAAGGAAGTTGCGTCTCTCAACATTTGGTCTTGTTCTTTGAATGTTTAAAAAGATGCACATATTATGCGTCCTTTATTACATATGTAGATACAACATTGGTTGGGTTGTTGGTTCAACTGCAATGCTACCTTCACTACATGAATAGATACAACATTTGTTGGGTTGTTGGTTCAACTGCAATGCTTCCTTCACTACATGTATACATACAACATTGGTTGGGTTGTTGGTTCAACTGCACTGCTTCCTTCACAACATGTATACATACAACATTTGTTGGGTAGTTGGTTCAACTGCAATGCTTCCTTCACAACATGTATAGATACAACATTTGTTGGGTAGTTGGTTCAACTGCAATGCTTCCTTCACTACATGAATAGATACAACATTTGTTGGGTAGTTGGTTCAACTGCAATGCTTCCTTCACAACATGTATAGATACAACATTTGTTGGGTAGTTGGTTCAACTGCAATGCGTCCTTCACTACATGTATAGATACAACATTTGTTGGGTAGTTGGTTCAACTGCAATGCTTCCTTCACAACATGTATAGATACAACATTTGTTGGGTAGTTGGTTCAACTGCAATGCTTCCTTCACTACATGTATAGATACAACATTTGTTGGGTAGTTGGTTCAACTGCAATGCTTCCTTCACTACATGTATAGATACAAAATTTATTGGGCTGCTGGTTCAACGGCAATGCTTCCTTCACTACATGTAGGCCTATACATACAACATTGGTTGGGTTGTTGGTTCATCTGCACTGCTTCCTTCACAACATATATAGACACAACATTGATTGTGTTGTTGTGTTGGTTCTACTGCAATGCTTCCTTCACTACATATATACATACAACATTTGTTGGGTAGTTGGTTCAACTGCAATGCTTCATTCACTACATGTATAGATACAAAACTTATTGGGCTGCTGGTTCAACGCCAATGCTTCCTTCATTACATGTAGGCCTATACATACAACATTGGTTGGGTTATTGGTTCAACTGCACTGCTTCCTTCATTACATATATAGATACAACATTGGTTGGGTTGTTGTGTTGGTTCTACTGCAATGCTTCCTTCACTACATGTATACATACAAAATTGGTTGGGTTGTAACATCTGTCCGTAGCTTTAAAATAACAACTATCCGTAGTTATAAAATAAAAACTGTCCTATGGCTATAAAATAACTGCCCGGAGCTATACAATAGCAACTGCCCGTAACTATATAATTGTTATTGTCTGTAGCGAGGTAAATGACAAATGCCACTAGCCGTGTAAATGACAAATGCCACTAGCCGTGTAAATGACAAATGCCACTAGCCGTGTAAATGACAAATGCCACTAGCCGTGTAAATGACAAATGCCACTAGCCGTGTAATGACAAATGCCACTAGCCGTGTAAATGACAAATGCCACTAGCCGTGTAATGACAAATGCCACTAGCCGTGTAAATGACAAATGCCACTAGCCGTGTAAATGACAAATGCCACTAGCCGTGTAAATGACAAATGCCACTAGCCGTGTAAATGACAAATGCCACTAGCCGTGTAAATGACAAATGCCAATAGCCGTGTAATGACAAATGCCACTAGCCGTGTAAATGACAAATGCCACTAGCCGTGTAAATGACAAATGCCACTAGCCGTGTAAATGACAAATGCCACTAGCCGTGTAATGACAAATGCCACTAGCCGTGTAAATGACAAATGCCACTAGCCGTGTAATGACAAATGCCACTAGCCGTGTAATGACAAATGCCACTAGCCGTGTAATGACAAATGCCACTAGCCGTGTAATGACAAATGCCACTAGCCGTGTAATGACAAATGCCACTAGCCGTGTAATGACAAATGCCACTAGCCGTGTAATGACAAATGCCACTAGCCGTGTAAATGACAAATGCCACTAGCCGTGTAATGACAAATGCCACTAGCCGTGTAATGACAAATGCCACTAGCCGTGTAATGACAAATGCCACTAGCCGTGTAATGACAAATGCCACTAGCCGTGTAATGACAAATGCCACTAGCCGTGTAATGACAAATGCCACTAGCCGTGTAATGACAAATGCCACTAGCCGTGTAATGACAAATGCCACTAGCCGTGTAATGACAAATGCCACTAGCCGTGTAATGACAGAAGTCTAAAGATATAATAAGAAAACAAAGTTAAAGCAATAAAGAAAAGAATGTCACGTGTCCAATTTCTGTCGCCCTAATTTTACTGGACACCAATCTTGGCATCAAAAAAGGGTAAGGTCCCTTAACAATAAATCCATTTCACACGGACGTACCTACACATAGGTAGACCAGGAAAGCCGAAAAGGACAAAGCCCCCCCCCCCCCCACTCGACCGTAATTAGAACTAAAAATACACGAGCCCCGACTCCTTTTCCCAGCCTACCCCTCCCTCCCCTATTTTTTCCTCTAACGTGCTCTCCGCCAGTAAGGGATCTCTACCTGCCACTGTTACAACAAGGGTGATAATGTGGCGGACGAAGAGTGAGGATGGAGAAAAGGGGGGGGGGGTAATAACTGTCTTAAAAGGGGGAATCATTTTCACATGATTAATGTGACAAGCCCGTCTGGCGCGACTTGTTATATTCCCCCACCCCATGCCCCCACAAACTGAGAGTTTTAAAAGACTTTAAAAGTCCGCAAGACTAAACGCAAGACCATTAAAAAAAATCATCTTCCTTTCTTTCTTCTTACTGGCTTTCTTTCCGTTTCTTTATCTATTTGTTTTTATTAAATCTTTTTTTTTTCATTTTTGCTTTCACTTTATAGCTATATTTCTTTTTATAAATCTGAATCCATACAACTTCTTTATTTTCATTATTCCTTTACTTTTTTCATTATTTCTTTACTTTTTTCATTATTTCTTTACTTTTTTCATTATTCTTTTACTTTTTTCATTATTCTTTTAAGTTTTTCATTAGGCCTACTTCTTTAATTTTTTCATTATTCTTTTGCTTTTTTAAAATTCTTCCTTTACATTTTTTTTTATTATTCCTTTACTTTTTTATTATTCCTTTACCTTTGTCATTATTCCCTTACATTTTAAAATTATTCCTTTAACTTTTTCATTATCTCTTCTTTTTTTTTCATTATTCCTTTACTTTTTAAATTATTCCTTTACTTTTGTCATTATTCCTTTACTTCTAAATTATTACTTTACTTCCATTGCTTTCCTTCTTTTTTTTGTCCAAACTCATTTCTTATTGTGTTTGTATCTTTTTTAGTTTTTCTCCGTTATTTGCATTTGGTCACTAAGCTATACATTAACAAAATCATATATTTACAATTTACACTAAGCTATACATTAACAAAATCATATATTTACAATTTACACTAAGCTATACATTAACAAAATCATATAGTTACAATTTACACTAAGCTATACATTAACAAAATCATATAGTTACAATTTACACTAAGCTATACATTAACAAAATCATATAGTTACAATTTACACTAAGCTATACATTAACAAAATCATATATTTACAATTTACACTAAGCTATACATTAACAAAATCATATAGTTACAATTTACTCTAAGCTATACATTAACAAAATCATATAGTTACAATTTACACTGAGCTATACATTAACAAAATCATATAGTTACAATTTACACTAAGCTATACATTAACAAAATCATATAGTTACAATTTACACTAAGCTATACATTAACAAAATCATATAGTTACAATTTACACTAAGCTATACATTAACAAAATCATATAGTTACAATTTACAAGAAGCTATACATTAACAAAATCATATAGTTACAATTTACACTAAGCTATACATTAACAAAATCATATAGTTACAATTTACACTAAGCTATACATTAACAAAATCATATATTTACAATTTACACTAAGCTATACATTAACAAAATCATATATTTACAATTTACACTAAGCTATACATTAACAAAATCATATATTTACAATTTACACTAAGCTATACATTAACAAAATCATATATTTACAATTTACACTAAGCTATACATTAACAAAATCATATATTTACAATTTACACTAAGCTATACATTAACAAAATCATATATTTACAATTTACACTAAGCTATACATTAACAAAATCATATAGTTACAATTTACACTAAGCTATACATTAACAAAATCATATATTTACAATTTACACTAAGCTACACATTAACAAAATCATAAAGTTACAATTTACACTAAGCTATACATTAACAAAATCATATATTTACAATTTACACTAAGCTATACATTAACAAAATCATATATTTACAATTTACACTAAGCTATACATTAACAAAATCATATATTTACAATTTACACTAAGCTATACATTAACAAAATCATAAAGTTACAATTTACACTAAGCTATACATTAACAAAATCATATATTTACAATTTACACTAAGCTATACATTAACAAAATCATATATCTACAATTTACACTAAGCTATACATTAACAAAATCATATATTTACAATTTACACTAAGCTATACATTAACAAAATCATATATTTACAATTTACACTAAGCTATACATTAACAAAATCATATATTTACAATTTACACTAAGCTATACATTAACAAAATCATATATTTACAATTTACACTAAGCTACACATTAACAAAATCATAAAGTTACAATTTACACTAAGCTATACATTAACAAAATCATATATTTACAATTTACACTAAGCTATACATTAACAAAATCATATATTTACAATTTACACTAAGCTATACATTAACAAAATCATATATTTACAATTTACACTAAGCTATACATTAACAAAATCATATATTTACAATTTACACTAAGCTATACATTAACAAAATCATATATTTACAATTTACACTAAGCTATACATTAACAAAATCATATAGTTACAATTTACACTAAGCTATACATTAACACAATCATATAGTTACAATTTACACTAAGCTACACATTAACAAAATCATATATTTACAATTTACACTAAGCTATACATTAACAAAATCATATATTTACAATTTACACTAAGCTATACATTAACAAAATCATATAGTTACATTTTACACTAAGCTATACATTAACAAAATCATATATTTACAATTTACACTAAGCTATACATTAACAAAATCATATATTTACAATTTACACTAAGCTATACATTAACAAAATCATATATTTACAATTTACACTAAGCTATACATTAACAAAATCATATAGTTACAATTTACACTAAGCTATACATTAACAAAATCATATAGTTACAATTTACACTAAGCTATACATTAACAAAATTATATATTTACAATTTACACTAAGCTATACATTAACAAAATCATATAGTTACAATTTACACTAAGCTATACATTAACAAAATCATATATTTACAATTTACACTAAGCTATACATTAACAAAATCATATATTTACAATTTACACTAAGCTATACATTAACAAAATCATATAGTTACAATTTTTCAAATTCTAATTAATAAAGTTTCGGATTATTCTGATTCCTACCTTTATACACCAATGTTTAAAATATAAGTTCCCCTTCTGCCTGCCTATCAAAGAATTATGTCCAGGTCATGTCACGCGTGCTGTTCCAATTGGATTGAATGAAAGGTGCAGGCTGGGGGAGCCGTAGACAGGTGAGGGTAAGATTTGTGTCCAACTCAACCGCTTGATGAACGTGTAAAAAACAAACAAACAAAAAAATGTCATAAATAATTCAAATGTAAAAAGCCCAACGCCATTTGGTAGTAAAGCATTACGTCATTTAAATAATTTAGTTTCAACAAAAATAACACACCTAAGTTGTGAAGAAGAATTAACATTAATAAACGCGACCCCCTTGCCTATATATAATGATGCTTTATGCTCAGTTCCGGTGTAAAGTTATTTATAGCAGCTACTTTTCGTCTACCCCCACCCACCTGCCCTAACACGACATTGTGTAACGCTAAGGGAAGTCATCACTCATCGTGCGTAATATAAAAATGGCTTCCAAATCATGGTTTTATTTTTAAGCCCTTGGAGCTTCAAGCGTGTCGCTAGAGGGAGACAGAGAGAGAGAGAGAGAGACACAGAGAGAGAGACAGAGAGAGAGAGAGAGAGAGAGAGAGAGAGAGAGAGAGAGAAAGCAGCTTTAGGGGCAATTACTTCATGTGCCGTAGGTTACAGAGAAAATGTGAATAATAATTATTTCATTTAAAACAGAGATTCTCAAGCACTAAGGAGGAGCCCTAGTGATGAACAAAAAAATCATCTTTTTGGGGGGGGGGGGGACTCCGTCGAAACTTTATGGGACGGTGCCTCTAGAAGTTTAAGTGGTGTTTTTTTTAATGGGCATTTTAAAGAATATATATGTGTCCAAAATCTTTTGGCTTATGGAGCTACTTTGAGGTTCCGTTTAAAGAAGCATTAAGACAGAAACACTTTCCTTATCCCTTATGCGAGAACAAATGCATATAAGTAGTATTTTTTCCCGATTGGCATTCGGGCATGGAACGGGTTGCCTGAACAAACCAGGAAAACCAGTAACTTAACATCATTTAAAATGTAAAGCATTAATAAAGATTCAAGACTAGACTCGGATCACGGATATAGAAGGAGCGTCTGTGATATATAAGATAAGATACTTTATTGATACTATAGTGACAATAGTTATACATATTTTTTTTCTTCAGATAAAAACAATATGCAAAGAATATGTAGTATAGTCAACTCATGTTTATGTAGGTCAGTGTAGTTTTCCAGCACACAAAAAACAAAGAAGAGTGCCAGAATGAAAAATAACGAAACAAACTAAACTAAATGTAAAAAGTTAAAAAGTTTAATTAAATGGATTAAGAGCAACAACGAAACAAAATGTTTCACACCGAATAAGAAGACTTGGGTTGTTAGGCCCCCCCTCCTCCCCTGGCCCCTCTACCCCCTTTGTCTGAAGCCTGTGTACATGAGGTCATTGTGTAGGCTACACCACCGCCACCTAGTCTCTATGAACAACACCAGCCCCTCCCCACCCCACCCCCTATTTTAGTGTATCTCCGACTTCCCGGTTGCCACCTCACTTTGTCCTAAATACTCCTAATCCGCCCCTTCTCCACCTCCCCCCCCCCCCCCACACACACACTCCAACATCACACAAGACCCAACAAGGAATGCATGACTCCATATTATGAGGTTAGTATCCCCCCGCCTCCTTCCCCCTTTTCCCGTTTTGACGTCTGCTTCGTCCCTCCATTTTGATGATAAAAGTATTTTGTTTGCATTAATAATACAGCGAAGTTTTAATTTGTGGGAAAAACGAATTGCGATGACAAGTAAACATGGTAGATGATGTCAGTGTGTTTTTATTAACAAAACAAACAAAACAATTACATGAATTTGCAAAATATTTTTTGTTTGTTTGCTAGATTTTGTATTTAGGCCTACATGTGTAAACATATCACAATTTAATGCACTGTGTATATTATATAACATACACACTGTATATTATAATAAATAATTTAGAGGGAGTATTTATGGAGCTCTTGTTTCTTATACAGGCGTTAGTCTTTTGACAAAAAGCTTTTGCACTATATCCGTTCATAACCACTGCCTGCTGCATGTAAAGTTTTAAATTTGCATAATATTGTTTAGCACCCAACGTTTTTATAATGTTTAGTCTAATAATTTATAAGAAGAAATTTCCGGATTACATACAAAACAATGCCATATGCCATGTATGCCATAATATGCCATATACATGAATATGCCATATACTCAATGAAAATAACGTGTTACGTGTTATTTGCCCAGTTCATGAGAGGAGTAACTTTTAACAAGACTAGACTCGCACCTTTATAAAAGGAGCGTCTGTAATGTATACGATAAGATAAGTCATGTTTAAACAGTAAATTCTACTTAAGGCTAAATATAATGAATTAATTAAAGTCTGGATCATTTGGTAATAAAATCAAAATTAATTCTACTCTGTTATGTTTGATATTGTAAAATTATAACATACGAAAGAAATTGGTTTTATAAAGGTCTATTAAGTGTATTATATTATGATTCGAGATAAAGGCCTATGTCTTTTTTTTATACTTTTAACACTAATGTCTAATAGTTATAAAATATAGATATATGGCTAGTAAAAAAAAACAGAGTCAAACTAAATAATATTTTTTTTTTTGCAATATAGGCAAGTAGGGCGTACAGATCTATATAGGCCGTTGCCCAGTTCATGAAATGGGTAACTACACGTATATGTGCGCAGCATGTCCACGATAGCCAAGGCGTGATGACTTTCATGCACGACTTATGTATTATGTATAAATTTATGTATAATGGTTATTTATATAGCGCTTCTATCCATGCTATTAAATTTAACATGCTCGGTGCTCCATATCTATGTGAACCAAAGACTATAGTAAGATGGACCGCTTGCTTTGATGTTTCTGCTATTTGATAACTTGAAACAGTTTCGGAATTTCCGATCGCACTAGGTCCTCTGGATTTCCGGTTTAGTAATTCTCTATGATTTTCTCAATGGAAAATTAAGATTAAAATCGAAAGTTATATAGAGCGCAAACCTTTAATGCAATCGCAGGAGCATAGAAGTCATTTAAGACGGCCTTATTGGTTGCGCACGGGTAAAAAAAGACCATATTAAGCTCTAAAACTAGAGCAAGCGGTCCAGCTTATTACATAGTCTTTGTGTAAACATAATCAATGATAAAACTAATTTAAAAAAAACACAAAAAAAAACATTCATCAGCAAAAACTTAAATCAGGAAATTGTAATTCATCATTTTGGTTTAAAATTGTTCAAATAAAAAGTTTAAAATATATCAGTTGTTTAAAAATGCGAAAAAAAAATACTTTATGTTCAGTCGCTATGTATGCTAATAAGGAAAAAAACGTAATCCTATACTTATATTATGATTAACACACGCTCCTCTAAAAAGGAGCTTTACTCATAATATACATGTCCTGTGGTTTAAAATCTTGTCTTGCAATTTTGTGAAGGGTTTTACATGACGTTAAGTTTTTTTTTCTTTTTCTTCTTCGCTATACTGTGGAGACCCCTTTAGAACCAAGGGAAAAGCTTACAATTTAATGGTGATTTGATTAGGGGGCCTGCAAATGCTCAGGGATCAAGGTGCGCACCGGGCCTCGGTGGGGAGGAAGCAAGATACGAAGAAATCCCGTCTCTCGAACCACCCGCGTACCTGTATATATAGTATAGTAGTATAGGATTTGTGCTACCGAGTGACATTGCTGGAATGTTCTTTTTATGTAATACATACAGCTCTTTAAACCGACAGTTGATCTTTTCCCTGTTTTACCTCCAATTGTTTTTAATGTACCAAAATAATTCAATTATTGCAGCCTTTTTGGGTGAATACCGCTGTGCAATGGTTATGTTTAAGGATGCGCACCAATAGAGAGGTCTACGAGTTAATATAAAAACCCTACCATTGTGGCTGAAAAATATTTTAAAAAAAGGACAGACTTCGTTGGACAGGCAACCTGGAACGAATGCAAAACAGCAGCAGAACCCCAGAGGAAAACGACCTAAAGGAAGAACCCAGACTGAGATGGTTGGACAATGGCGAGATGGATCTGTGACAGATCGGGGTACAAGCATGGAAGAAGAAGGCGATGGATAGGTCCGAGTGGAAGAAGGTGGTGATGCAGGCCAAAGCCCTCCAAGAGCTGTAGCGCCAAAGATGATGATCATGAATGGTTATGTTCAAGTTAAAACCAAAGACTATAATAAGATTGACCGCTTGTTCTATTTTTAGAGCTTATATGTTCTTTTTTTTTCATTGCGCAGCCAATAAAGCTGTCTTAAATGACTTCTGCGCACCTTAAGTTTGCCTAAATGTTTCCGCTGTATACAACTTTCGATTTTAATCTTAATTTTCCATTGAGAAAAATTATATCGATTTACTAAACCAGAAGTTTAGAGGACGTAGTGTGATCGGAAATTCCGAAACTAAGTGTTTCAAGTTATCAGATAGCAGAAATATCAAAGCGAGCGGTCCATCTTATTATAGTCTAGTCTTTGTTAAACTAAATCAACTTTCACTCTCTCTGTGGGGACTCGTCTAAATGTTTTATCGACGGGCATTCATTGCTCTTCATCTTCCCTTCTCGAAAATGTTGAGTTTGATACAGAGATAAAAACTCAATCGGAAAACACCTCCAATAAATAGCAAAGCCAAATGGGAGATTACCCTAACAAAACTGGCTCTTCTAATGATGTCTCTGCCTCCCGATGGACGGGACACAGGAAGTAGGCAATGATTGCACGTGACCCGGTGTTGTTGTTTTTCCTTCGTAGTAATACTTCTGAAAGATTTCGCAATATTTTTCAAGTTCAAGATATTTAAATTCATGTTTCTTTTCACAACTATTTTACTGTTAATTTTTCTTGGAATTAGATATTGTTGTACAATTTTAAAAGATAAAAAAATAACATAAGGATTGAAATCAATTTAAGTGTAAACAAACGTAGTATGGTTATAAATTTTAACAAATTAAAAATACATATGTTTCATAAAATGAAACATGAAAGTTAAAATTAGTATACATGATAACCAATAATATCATGGTTACCATGGCTCTATGAACGTTCGGCAGCAATCATATATTTACCCACACATTGTTGATACAACATCTGATACTTGTTCAATGACGTCTGCCGTTTATATCAACTCTTAAACAGTTGCCACCTTTTGCATACTTTTGGAATACAAGAAATTCTGGATCTAATTAACAATGAGTAATAAACAGGATACTATTGGCAATCCCCAAGAAACATTTGAGGAAACAAAAAATCAGAAACAAAACTAAAAAACAAAACAAACAAACA
Organism: Anisus vortex; assembly: GCA_949126835.1. Classification (NCBI taxonomy): domain Eukaryota; kingdom Metazoa; phylum Mollusca; class Gastropoda; family Planorbidae; genus Anisus; species Anisus vortex. Next base: position 8,398,087 of record OX421495.1, read on the forward strand.
ACTGGTTTCTTAACGAATGAACGGACGATGAATACAAAACGAATAAAAACTTATGTTTCCATAATTGAGCCATCCCCATGGACGTTCTGCGGACACAGACACACCGGGCTCACAGACACACCGGGCTCACAGACACACCGGACACACGCTCTATGAAAAAAAGGCCAAAAAGGGAAATATAAAAACCTACCAGAACAACTGGACAATTGCCCGCTAAATCAAGGGAGAGAATAACATTTGGGGAGAGGAGGAGGTGGGGGGCACTTGAACAAATTCTCTTTGAGAATCCTCTTGGTCACAGACCGACCACCACCCATCCGACCCCCCGCCCCTCCGCAAACCCCACCGTTTCCCCTTCTCTCCCCCCTCCCCCCCCCGTTTTCTCTTTCGATTCCTCGGGGGACCTTAATGAAATCAAGTCTAGTTGCCACACTTAGGGCGCCATAATTACTCCCCGGTCCTTCCCTAACTACTGATTGCATTGGGTTCGTTTAATAGGGCGCCTGGTAGAGCCAAGACCTCTTACTGCCCCCCCTCCCCCCACTCTTTTGTACCTCCTTCTTTTTTCCCCCCTCTCTATCTCTTGTGTATTCTCCCCCCCCCTCCCCGTCCCCATTCTCATCCTTTTTTTTAATCTTCGTTTCGGTAAAAAACCCTTGACCATTTTCCTTCATGGCTAACTTTATATCTTCTAAGTCATTTGTCTCCAACTTCTTCTATCTCTCGTTCACTTAATCGGTTACAGTTTATATTTCTGCCTTTCTGTCTATCTATAACTACAGTAGCTTCAAAGAGTGTCAAGTATCTCAATAATTTGTCGTCTTTTTCATATTTCTTCTATAATTTCTCTCGTGCCGTTTTTCTATCTTTAAAACGAGGCATCTTCACGTGTTAGTCTTTTCTACAAATAATAATTTAAAAAACAACAACACGTGAATATATGTCTGTCTATGCGTCTGAATATCTGACAGTATGACCTTCTTATCATCCATCTGTCTGTCTGTAGGCCTATGTATTAGGTATTATGTATATTTGTATTGTTACAAATCTACGGGTCCTCTGTTGTCTGTCTTGGTTCTTGTTCACTACAATAATAACTCAAGCCACTCGATGTACGATCAAAGAAGAATTTAATGCTAGAACTTATGTACGATATAAACGTTCAACTTTACTGGTAGCTAAGCAGAAATCAACAACAACACAAACCGCACTAATACGCTTACATAGATTTTTGGTGTAGAAAGTAATAGAAATGGATTTTCCCGAAGCTTTCCGAATGAAAAAGAAAAGCCGTCATAGAAACTCGTAGAGACTACTAAAAAAACATATTGGTGTATTACGTCACAATAAATCTATCAATTAAAGCACAAATACTCTTTACGCGAAAATCAAATGTAAAATAAACAAACTAGTCTATACACGAACGAACAAGACACCCTCAAATACAATATGGAAACTATTATTACATGCTATAATCAAATAACAGTATGTTAGGTTAAGCATGTCTGTAGACTCAGCATTCATTAATTATTCCTAATTTTGAAAAGACTCCCTCGTTTTCATTAAGAGAGCCAACAAAGAATTAAACCAAACTAAATAGATTTTTACACAATGATAAAACAGCTAGACAGTCAACTTTTCTGACGCCCAAAGAAAAGTTTTCTGGACAACTCTACCGACAACCAAGGGCCTGCAACTATGGGAAACCCCTGCCGACTCTGTCCGGAAGCAATCGCAGCTATTGTGGAGAGAATTGGTTTATCGTCTTCTAAAAGTGGTCTATCAATTGGATTAGCCAATCCTTGAGTCGGTGGGGTTGGAAATAAATTAAGGCTTTTATTAAAGACATGAATAATTTGAAGACAGCAGTTCTCTTTGAAGAGGTCCGTTTCGAGAGTTTGTGTGTGTATGTGTGGGTGGGTGCGTTTATGTGTGTGTGGTGTGTGTGAGGTGTGTGAATGTATGTGTTATTATTGTTGTTGTTGTAGTTTGTAGTGTAGTTGTCTATTTACTAGAATTAGTGGAAAGAGACTGTTTAATGTACTATTCTATTTACTGAGAATATGAATAGAGATTTTATTGACCTAGTGTCTCTTTGTTGACTATGCAAATCTATATCTATCAATCTATCTATTAATCTATCTTTCTATTAATCAATCTATCTATCAATCTATCTTTCTATTAATCTATGTATTTGTTTTTCTAAATGTATCGGTTTTGTTAAATATATATTTTATCGTCTGTATGTCTATTTAACCGTCTATTTTATTAGCTTTTGTTCTGTCTATCTGAATGTCTTTTTGTCCATTTTTATGTCTGACACACACACTCTCTCTCTCTCTCTCTGTCTTTCCTTTGGTCTTTGTGTCTGTCTTTCTGTTGGTCTGTCTTTTTTTTTCATTTCTGTCTGTAAGTCTTAATCTTCTGTCTGTCTTTCTGTCTGTTTGTCGGTCTTTCTGTGTTTTTTTTGTGTGTGTCTTTCTATCTTTTATGTGTCATTATGTCTATGTATCTTCTATGTGTAATTAGTGTATGTGTAAACCTATGAATGAAACAGCCAGTGGAGCCACACATAGCTATTTAGTTTACAATTGTAAAAAAAATGTTTATACATGTTCATTAAAACAAAGTACAAAATAAATCATTCTACCGTGACAATTAATTACATGAAATCAATAGTTAAAAAAAAAAAACGAATGCCCGTTATGCCAGTGAAAGCCATCGTTTGAACAGCAACATACTACACGCTTCTTTGGGACTAACTCCAAAATGATGCCTTGAAAACAATTGAACGCTAGTAGAATAGAAAAAAAACAATAAAAAAACAAAAACAATAAAATCCGGAACAGAACGTAAAATCAATTTGAAGCACCACATCTTGCCTGGGCTGATGGACAACTTCTTAAGACCGACAAAAAAAAATCCAAATCTCTACGATCGGAAGAGGCAGTCAGCCCGGGCGCAATTCCAGAGCCTCTTGCTCGACACGGGCAAATCTACCTATGAATAAATTTGCCATTTCGGCGCCCCGGACGAAAAGAGTCGTTGAGGAGGCAAGTGTGGGGCGGTAGGGGGAGGCAGGGAGAGAAGGGATTGGGGGAGGGAGTCGTGGGGGTGGGTGGGGGTAGGGGCATCTGATTGATGAAAGCTATATTCAAAGGATTTGGGTTTAATCAATTTTCCGACGTTGCGGAATCCGCTGCAAAATGAATGGTCCGGTCGGCGGAGGATTCCGTGGTAGCCATCTTAGAGCTTTTGATTTTCCTCGGTCTAATTTAGTTTCTCGAGGATGGAGTGAGGGGGAAGGAGGGGGCTTTCCGAGTGTTTTAGAGTAGGGTTTTAGATTTGACACATTTTTTTATTAATTTTGGATCTTTCCTTTTTTTTTTTTTTTTACTGAATTTGTTTTTGACAATGTTAAAAATTCGCAAATGCAAATGGTTCCATTCTTATGCCGATCTTAACATTTTCTAAACGCCAAATTTTATGCAGCTCCTAACAAAAAAATCGCAAACTGCTAAAATCTTACGAGGTTCAATTCCTATATGGTTCAATTCCTATACATTTTGATTCCTTAACGGTTCAATTCCCACATAGTATAATTCCTGTATGTTTCAAGTCTGCTTAATGCGTTTTTATAATGAGAAATTCAAAATCTGAGAATCGATATGTTATTGTGGTACTGGTGGTTGTTGGTGGTTATGGTGGTCGTTAAAGCTAAAGGTTTGCATTATTAAAAAAAAAACATGTGACAAGGAAAGGTCTTTATGAACCTTTAAAAAAATAATTGATTACCATTTAGAACTAGATCTACAGAAAATTTATGAAAAATCTGACGGAAACTTTTATCTTTAGAACAGAGTTAGTTTGTTTGTTGTTTAATGTATCGGAAAATAAAATCAAATCATTATATGTTCAGTTTATATGCCTAATGTATAGTGAGTAATGTGTAGTTTATAATCCATATACTATATATAAAAGCCCTGAAACGCCTCTCTGTTTTTTTTGTCCGTCCGGAACGTATAATGGGTAAAATGGATTAGGCACGTAAGTAACAATCTTGAAGCCAAAATAAATAGGTTTTCACGTGACTTTCACTATAAAATTAGATTTCCTAAACACTGACCTGTAAATATATTTTTCAAGAAACTTAGACTTTCTTTTTATTGTCTAGATTTGTTCTAATTATAGGTGGTTTATTCCTATGACTCGCTTATATAGATAAGTGAATGGTGTGAATAGTGTGATCAATTCTGGCTTCAATGTGCGCATACAAATTTAATATGGAGGCGCTATCCATTCATTTTATAGATCAGTGGTACAACCGAATGTCTTCTGCCCGAAGTCCGAACATTAAAAGACAGCGCCGAAATCTTACGGCTTTTAAACGGGACTTCCAATACTGCAATCCTAGCGCTCTGCGGCTAGACGGCGTTGTCTTAAATTAGTTTTCTTTATGTGAGGGTAAATTGTAATATTATCATCATCATTTTCAAATGTCTACAGCATTCTTGAAATCCGCAAGGAGAAATCACGTGACGCGGCACGCTCGAGACGAGGCAAGGAGAACTACGAGTTTTACGAGCTGGCCAAGCTCCTGCCACTTCCGGCCGCCATTACCAGTCAGCTGGACAAAGCCTCCATTATTCGCCTGACTATCAGCTACTTGAAACTGAGAGACTTCTCTTCACACGGTGACCCCCAGTGGACGCAAGAAGGGGGGCCGCTCCTGGGGAAATTAAGCAAAGGTGACGAATTCTTTTCACGATACAAATATTTCCTTTATATTTTGTTGCACGAATGGCCATTACATAGATTGTCATTACATAATAGTGCATAAATGTTCATTACACCATTGTACAATTCCTATACGGCTCAATTCCAATACGGTTCAATTCCTATACGGTTTAATTCCTATACGGTTTTATTCTGTAAAGAACGTTTTTATAACTAGAAAATCAAAATATAATAAATAGTAGGACATGAATGCCCATTACAGTACAGTGCATTAACGTCCTTCTTATTGTCCACATAATCTAGATAGAAGCGATTTATGAACGTAGAAATATATTTTGGTTTTAATGGTTAAAATGAACTCCTACTTTTTTAAATGTAAAGAACTATTTTATTTGCATTATCGACTTTTTGGAAAACCCAACAAACTCAACAATAACAACCACCGAACCACAAAACTAAAACTACTGAAATGTTCTTAAAATAATTGTAAACATTAAAAAATAATAAAGCAATTCTTCCAGCCACACAAAAAACAACAGTATTCCCAGATTTAAAATTTTTCCTTTTTTCCCACAATCACTTATCATTTCTCATTGCGTGACTTATTTAATTATATAAAGTACAAGCTACATTGCCCGGCGTTGCCCGGGTGAAAAAAAAAAGGACTGTCTGGGGTGCAGATAACAAATAATAAACTACACTTACTGAATACTTTTAGGAAAGTAAATAAATATTGTAATAGGGTAAAAAAATAGTCAAATATTTTTATTTAACAAAATCTATATTGCCTATAGATTTACAATGTCTTTTGTTTTTAAAAGTTTGAAAAATTAATTGTCGAAAAAAAAAAGTATAGTCTAACTGGAGAATCGAACCCTGGTCGCCCGTATAGCAGTCCACTATGTTTACCACTGAGCTATCGAAGACACATGTCCAATGTGAAAAATTATTAGACGGTATATTGGGCTAGGCCTAGATAGGTCAGTGACACACGTGTTTTCAAATTGACCAATGGGGATCCTCGCGGGGCTTAACACTGTCTTTTTATATATATAGATAAAGTATTTATTTGCACATTATAATGAATATATGCTAAACCTCAACAGTCACTCATTCAGAGTTTTTAAAAACACGAAAGTTTTACAATTATACAAGAGATATTGGATATTGGAATAACGCTATCTTTTTAAACATTTTAATTTTAGGTCACTCGTCAAGACTGGACATTGGTGACCCGTTTGAGTCAAGGCAAGGTACTCACATACTGCAGGTGAGTTGATTGGTATTCGTATATTATTAATACAACAGTTCTTATGTATTTCAGTTATATTTAGCCATGTAAAAATTAAAATAATAAATTTCATTCGTATAGCGCTACCAACAAACTCAATGTTGGCAGCGCTATACAAAATACAAATAGTACTTTTATTATATTATGGTACGGAGGCCTACACAGCTGTATTCCTGATATTTTAGTCACGTAAGGTATTATCGTCTTAGGTTGCACCTTTTCCTTCCCCCCCCCCCCCCCCCACTCACTTTTCTCCAAGACTGACCAGTTTAAAGAAACTACGTGCCGGACATTCAAGGTGTCAGATGACCCACTAGGGCTCAAAAGGGTGAGGGGAGGGGCTTGAAAGAAAGAGTAATACAATAGCGATTTTCAACTAAGATATCGGTCTGTTCGGAATGTTTGAAAAGTTGAACTGACGGAGTTTTTCGTTTTCTTCTTCCTTCCTGTTTAATCTTTTAAGACTTGATTATCTCCCATTTTAAACCGGGGGCGAAAACCTAAATCATGTTTGGAATTAAACAAGTTCGTTTGACCCAAAACGGCGAAGGTCTTTTGTGCGCGTGCCAGCGCGTGTAAGATCCAACACTTCCAGCCAATCAAAAGAAGAAGAAGAAGCCATTTCCTCCAGCGACACCTGTATACAAAGAATCAGTTTTACTTCCCCTGAATTCTTGATTAATGTATTGGTAATAGCGCGTGTATTGTTCAGCTAACAATAGAAGTTTGTCTTTGTATTAGCCAATGTATTATTCAGCTATTGTTTTGTCACCAGCCAATCTGTCAAAGTGGTAAAACGATGGCGGCGAATTTTTTCCTCCTGGACTTTAGGGTGTCCCTGAGCCTATCCAGCTCTAATGGATACCTGACATTAGTTGGGGTAAAGTAAAGGCTGCTGGGCATTGTGCTGGCCACACATCCCTTAGTATGCCGTGGGCCACAGAAATTGGTGAACGCTGCTTTACCGGCCCTATGATCAATTGGTCCGAAGGGTACTGTCAAAGAGTATGTACGTTATTGTTTAGTCAATACGTACGTTTAGTGGCAACAAGACTAAATTTATAGTGGCAACAACAATATTAAATCAATGCACATTATATAGATACGTTATTAGAAACTCTATACCCATGATGATTAAAAATTATTTTAAAAAACAACAACAGCGATACTATTGGGATGATGTATAGGGTGGGGAGGTGGGGGAGACGGAGAATGAAAGAGAGAGGGGGGGGGCAAAGATCAAAGTATAAGTCAAACATAACACAATAGAAATTTGACCAAATCAAAATGCAACAATTATAATTGTAATATACGTTACAGTCTTGACAACGAATAATGTTATGTAGTTTTTTTGTTGTTTTTTTTGTAAACCATTCTTTAACGAATTAAACTACCAAACATTAATGTACAAATATATATAGGTTATTCTAGAACTCAGCTGTATTGCTCATACCGGAAGTCAAAGCCTAATTTTCCACAAACGTTTTGACGTGTCCCTTAAATTAACCAATGGGAATCGGACTTTGCACACAAACACACGGCTTACTTAACCATATATAGATCAGTTCAGTGATCCGCTTAGGATTTCCGCTCATTCTTGTCTTTGTGAAACCTTCACTCATAGTCGAGTATGTTGAGCATCACGCTTAAAAACGTTCTTATGATCTGGCAAGTGTGCAGCAGTGCCACTTTATGACAGTTTTCTTTGTGTCTCGAGTACTACTACTATTATTATTGCAATTATTTGAACAAAATATTTGAATGGCTCAGTGAAAGTTTCGATGCTCCGTAATTAGGTCACAATTTCTCAGCAGCTGGACAGAAAGGAGCATTCAAAGACAAAACTGTGGACACGTGACCAGTAGCGCACTCTGTACACAAAAAAATGATCTAAACTTACCACCACGGCGCGCGCCTGGAGGTTGTCGGGGTTAAAAGCCGCCCCCTCCCCCTCCTGTAGTGGAGAGGATTCCAGTTTGTACTTTGACGCCCTGGAGTAACCCCCCATGAAACCTTCTCCCCTTATTATACCTCATCAGTTCCGCCTTATTAGTCACGAGATGAAAGCTGCAAGGGATCAGAAGGTCATTAGCCCGTCGCGGGGAGGAAAACGAACCAGTCGACTAGTGTTTGGTGGGGTGGGGTGGGAGGGGGCGTCTTCTCCAAACAATAATGTTACGACAATTACACTGTGGGCGGAATCTACCCTTCTCGTCTTTTCTTTCTATCTCCACCCCCTCCCTTCCTTTTAAAAAAAAAAAAAACACTTTCTTTTTCTCCGACTCTGGGCTCAAGCTATGATTAGCCAATACCCGTTTGAAGCCAAGGTATCTTAAGGTCAATGGTTGGCCAAAGGAAAGCTAAGAAGACCCAGGCCTGAAGAAAAAGGTTGAAAGTGTGTATGTGGGGGGGGGGGGGAGATGTAACAGTAGAAGGCAGACGCTGTCAGACTGAGAGTTCCATCATCAGGACGTTTAGTCACGGCCACGGCGACCGACAACAAAAAAGGAACGGCCACCACAAAACGCTCGCCAGGGGTCGCTGTGTTCCCCCACTCCCTAAACCCACTCCCCTTTCCCCCCTTGAATTCAGTCCATTTTTTCAAATGTCCACAAAGGAAACGGCGTTGAGGAGGAGAAGAAGAACGAGAAAACACAATAACAACAACCGGTCATCCTACGTCTGTAGAATAACGATTACGTGGAGAAATGTTTTCGGGTGGGGAGGGTATGTGCTAAAGAAACAATAATACAAGACAAAGGGCGTGTCCAAGGAGTGGGTTCACAAAAGGAGGCGATGTCGCAAACACATTATTTGATTGTTGAACCGAACACCAAGAGGCCAAGGGTGTGTGTGTGTGTGTTCAAAAGGAGGTGGGAGGGTGAGTATTGTGGCGAACATGTCAGGGCGCCGTAATCATGAAACTAACTGAGCAAAGGTTAGGCGGCGCGTGAGTTTGGAGGGAGGGGGTGTGTGTGTGTGTGTGACGATATTCCTCCCCACACAAACACTCGAACCCCCCAGCGGCGTGGGATCGAGGCGAATAAAACGGGAGGAGGGAGTGGGTTGGGGAGGGGGTGGGAGCGGGGAGAAGGGACAATAGTCTGTCCAAAGGAAAAAAAAATAATCGCTATGGAAACATTGTCACTCCCCCCACCCCCACCCTACCCCGCCAGTTTCTTATTTGAGAATCACATAGAACACTACAAGTCCCTCTGGCTATTGTTATAGACTTTTGTATTGTCTAAGGAAGTGACTCTCCAGAAAAGAAGACAACAAAAGAGGTTACGCGAGGGTAAGGTGGGTGGGGGAGGGGGAGCGTTGTTTTATTAGTTATTAAAAGGCTACTTGTCCCGACAAAGGTCAACCTTGTTAGTAGCAGGTGTAGAACAAGAAAGGTGACGCGTTAGTGGGCGAAGAGGTCAACACCACCCCTCCCCACCCTGCCCACCGTCCCCTCAAATGTGACGGAACGGGTGATGCCTGGATTACGCTGACCAAAATAAATAGGTCAGGGGTCATCAACTTACCAACTCCGTGGGTGACTTCTTTTTTTTTTAAATTTCACTTTAATTTTTTTCTGGATTATAAAAAAAAAGGAAAACAATTTTATAAAATGACAATTAATCCTATTTTTATATCCTCTCTATGGGTTCAGACAAGGCAAATATTCGGACAGATAGGCTAGTTAGAAGTTTTGTGATAATTAGATAGACAGATAGTAAATGACATTTAAAAAAAAAGACAAGGAGAAAATAAATGTCATAAAATGACAGGAGCTTAAGACAAAATGAAAAAAAAAAAGGAATAAAAAGAGGGGAAAAAATGAAAATGAGTTAAGGATATATTATGGGATGGAGAGAAAACGAGAGAGCGAGAGAGATGTAGAGAGAAAGGAGTGATAAAAAATGTAAAGAGAGAGAGAGAGAGAGAGAGATAAAGCAATTGAGATTGAAAAGATAATAGAAAGATTCAAGAGAAGGAGAAATGAGCTTAAAACACGATGGTGTAATATAAAGAGAAAAGAGAAAGAAAGTAAGAAACAGAGAGAGAGAGAGAGAGAGAGAATGGGGGAAATTAAGATAAGTGGTAAAGATGGTTTGACAAGATAGAAATTCAGATAGAGAGAGAGAGAGAGAAAGAGAAAATAAGATCGGCAGTTAGTTAGAGAGAGAGAGAGAGAGAGTAATTGAAATTACGATAATAGTAAGAGGTAAAGAAAAACCAAAGAGAAAAAGAGATAGATCTAGTTGGAGGGAGAGAGAGAGAACGATAAAGACAGTTGCAGATAATTAACGTTAGAGAGAAAGAGCAATTATGATATTTTATACATAAATGATCTTTTACATTCAATATATTATATAAAATATGATAAGATTAAAAGGTAAAGATGAAATAAAGAGTCAGTGAGAGAGAGAGAGAGAGTTAGAGATAAGGGAAAAGACAAAGACAGTTAAAGAGAAAGAGCGATGAAACGGAGAGAGAGAGAGAGAAAAATAGGGAAGGCTAATTGTATAAAAGTGTTTTAAAGATTCGGGACATGTTCTATAACCACAGGAACAAACAGAAAATTTGCATATTAAATTATTTTTAATTTCAACATAATGCCCATGGAGTTAAAGGGGAGCAATTGGTAACAAAAGCGGCGCCCTCCGTGCCAATAGAGCGCCCCACTCGCCGCCCGGGTTAATCTGTCTATGATGTGCGCCATCCGGCAGAGCGCGCCCCTTCAGTCCTTGGGCCTTCACTCCCCCCATCCCACAAGGGGTTGTTCCCGTAGAACAATACAGAGTTGTCCTTATGGAACAATGAAGAGATTAATCAGATGTTTTGTTAGCATTGGTAGCCAGTGTCCCCATCTGACCTGTGTCTGGGTGAAGATGGAACAAACACCATCCACCGTATTATTTTGTCTCATTTACTTTCTCATTTTCTCTCATACGTTCACTTGCTCAATTTCTCTCATACTTTCACTTGCTCAATTTCGAGCTGCAGCTCGTTCGAATTGGCGATCCGTAGGTTCTGGGTTCGAAATCCTGATGCAGGCTAGGAATTTTTCCCCGGGACTTGTCTACCCAGCTCTGATGGGTACCTGACAATAGTTGGGGGTAAAGTAAAGGCGGCTGGTCATTGTGCTGGCCACACACCCACCTCTTATGCCGTGGCCATAGAAACTGGTGTTACGCTGCTCACCATCTTCAATCAGTTCGGTCCGAATGGTACTAATAAGATCGTTGAAAGCGAAACAAGTGGAGACAATCCAAGCTCCGTATTTACCAACACTAAAAAGGGGGATGCACTCCTAGTTCCAAAAAAAAGGGGCTTTAACTCTTAAGCCAAACTATGTTTTTTTTTAATTTGTCTCCCTGCACACGCCTCCCATCAGGTCACGGAGTCTGTTCAAACATGCCGTACGTTCTCCGAGTATTGACTCAGACATCGCGAGGGATCAAGGGGCGCTAATCGATGCGTAAACTCCCCCCCGCACCACTGATCTGTAGATCAGACTTAAACGGACTGCTTCTGCCCCTTCGATCCATCCACCCCCCTACACCCCATATCAGGCTGGTAAAATAATACAAATAAAAAAAAAAGGTGGGCGCTAATTATGGGTCGCCGTTAGCTTAACATTCCACGCCCCTGTGGCTCTGGGGGCGCCCCCACCTGTATGCATAAACATCTACTATAGTCACTCACACAGAGGGTGCGTGGGTGTGTGTGTGTGGGGGGGGGGGAGGATGAAAGACTCTTTATTTATAGATTTATTTATAAGGGGCTTTTAGACCTGTATACACAATTGAATAGTCACTTTTTTTTTTACATTTATTTTGCTGGGACTAGAGGGGGGAAGTGACGTGGTCACGTGTGACGTCGGCATGACGTATTGGTCTTGTCTGAACGACCCATTTTCATTCATGTGATTTAAAAGTTGATCTTTTCGCATAATTATTATTGTTGGCCAAATTTTTAAATCGCACTTCAGTGGAAACGAGGGGAAAGAACCGACTACGTAGATGGTATCCAAATGCTCTGACAGGGCAGAACGGGTTAATGCCCCTGGATAGTTTCTTAACTTCAATCTACCATAGAGATGTAATCCATGGCACAAATAATAAAACACAATTCTTTTCTTAAAAACAATTAGGGGAATTATCAATTTTAAAGCGCTGCTGATAAAAACCCAGTCATAATCTATTTATATCAAGGGTGTCGTAGTAAACTGTGTAATACAGGGTTGAGCAGCCGCGGCCCGTTGGCCATAATACGGCCAGCCATGCTTTCAATGTCCCCCTTCCCCAGAAATAAAAAAAAACTTGTAGCACACACCCTTGTGTAAAGTACATATATCAACAAACACCTTCAAAGCACAAAAGACACCTTCATAACACAACAGACACCAACATAGCACAACAGACACCTTCATAGCACAACAGACACCCTCAGAGCACAACAGGCACCTTCATAACACAACAGGCAACAACATAGCACAACAAACACATCCATAACATCACAGACACCTAAAGAAAACACCACAGAATCTCCATAACAAGCAGACACCTCGATAACAACCCCAGACACCACTCAAACACTTGTCCAACACCTCCCAGCCAGCAGTCGAGACCAGATGATGTACACACACACACACACACACACACATACACAAAAGACAAGAAAATGTGGAGGAGAATGTGAAGAAGAGTGAAAGTGTAGTGAGTGAGGCCTCCACTAGCCAGTGTCCCTCCCTCCTCCCAGTGTCCCTCCCTCCTCCCAGTGTCCCTCCCTCCTCCCAGTGTCCCTCACTCCTCCCAGATTCCCGGCACGTATGTCCCTCACGGGACTCTAAGACAAAATTTGCGTCTCCTCAATTTGCCAAATTGAATAGCCCAATGAGAGCCGCTGGTGGGAGGGAGGGGGCGGGTATAAAGGGGAGGGGAGGGGCAGCTGGGCAAGACAGGAGGGGGGTGAGGCGGACGTAGAGGGGAGGGGAAGAGTGAAGAAGCGAAAGAAAGAATGAGATCGTGAGGGTGGAGGGAAGGATTAAATTGAATATATATAGTTGTTGATATGAAATGTGAAAGTGGAGAAAGATAGAGAGAAGAAGAGACACACAGAAAGAGGGAGCGAAGGAGAGACAGAGAGAGAGAAGGAGAGACAGAGAGAGAGAGGGAGAGAATTAGAGCCATATACACAGAGAAAGAGAGACAGAGAGAGAAGGAGAGACTGAGAGAGAGAAGGAGAGACAGAGAGAGAAGGAGAGACTGAGAGAGAGAGAGAGAGAGAATAGGAGAGTGTCAGAAAAAATCGTATATTTAGATACTGAGAAAGGTAGAGAGATGTTGAACTATGAGAGTGAATGTTCGTTATAAACGTAGGTAAAGACAGAGTGTTTAATAGACAGACAATAGATAGAGAGAGGATGGAAATAGAAAGATGAGGCGTGGGAGTGAAATATTAATAAACAAACAGAATATATAATTGAAAGATAAACTTGATGCACAGAATATAAGATGAATTGTAAACAGAGGGATGGGGAGAGTAGCCGTAAAGGGAGGTTGGGGGACAAGGAAAGCATTTTTCATTATCGCGTAGCTTTATGACATCATTTAAAACACTTATCAAAATGCAAGACTAGACTCAGACCACGGATACGACGCAATAATCTACGGTATAGAAAGAGAGTCTGTAATATATTCTTCTTCCAGTCTGCAGAGCAGTTTTGCTCTCTTGCAGTCAATGCAGGAGAAACATATTTACATGTTCTTTTTAGTGGTTCTGTTTTGCTGTATAGTGTGTTGGTAATGGTAGGCTGGGGGTGGGGGGAGTAGTGTGTGCCATAAGTTGGTTAGCTTAGGACATTCAATCAAGTCGGAAGTAGTGGTCTACAGTAGAGTACGGCTAACTTTTCTTAATACTGTGCCAAAGTGGGGCTTCTAACTAATTCAGCGTGCCAACATCCTAGAGGTAATACTGCTCTAATACAAAATTTTTTGTCTGCAAATACTTCAATCGCCCATTTGATGTTCTTCTGCGTGTCATTGAAAACTGCCCCGTGTGCCAAGTTTGGCAAACTTACCGTAGATTGCCGATCCTGGTCTACAGTTTCTTGTAGGCAGTGGCAGTGTCTGCAGTTAGGTGCGTGTGTTGGGTTTATTCTAGTTAGGTGTGAATTGAGTGCTATGTGTCCTGTTATTAACTGGAAGATAGTTGCATTGTACTTTGTTAAGAGAGGAACTTGTCTCTTACATACAAGAAAAAACTTCTGGCTTTAAGTTACTTTAAGAAGAGAAAAAAAAAGGTTTAATTTAAATTGTTATGTCTATAATAATTGAAAACTTTACAGAAAAAAAACAACAAGAACACCGTCAACAACGTTTACTCTTGCAGACGTAACTAATGGGCCTTGACCTTTCACCTCTAAGTTAAATCTATTGGACAGGAAACTTTCACCAAAAGAAAGAAATGAAAAGTTTAATTTACACCAGACGTGAAACAAAACTAAAATAAAAATTCCTTGTCTTACTGTCTTCCCACGATTTCTTCACTATATTTTTTAAATATTCTATCTTTGTTTCGTGGCTTTTCGTGTTTTGTTTTTTTTTAAACTCGGAGCTTAAAACAATAGGATATTTAAAAAAGAGTTTCAGTAAAATGTCACACCTGCTGATATAGGTCATGCCAGGCTGCATATAAATAAATGGTCAACTTAGGTCAGGGAATACATCATTGTCCAGAGCCTTCTTGGACAGGCGTGATACATCACTCTCTAGACTAGACTTAAAGGGGGGGGGGGAAAGATGACAGAACTGGACCGAAGATACAACTGAATTCAGCTAGACCAGCTACAACACTAGGCAGTGCTTAACAACTGAACTGTCACTTACGAAAATCGTAAATTAATTGTTTTAGTAACTTTGAAGGCCGGACTTGTGGTCGCTGGAACCCTGGGAAACTGTCCTTGTTTACGAAAACTTAATATGGAGTACAGGAATAGTTTAAAAACAAAATGTCGACAAATTTGAAGTCATTATTTTCAAATCATATTTTACAATGCAGTATACATGAGTGGTATATAAAGATGTGAGACCTGGTCGCTGCTACCCGCAACTGAAAACAAGTTGGAGGCATTCGAAAATAAATGCTTGAGAAAAATACTTCGAATCTCCTACGTAGAACACAGGACTAATGCGTATGTGTGGGACAGAATATCCCCAATTGCAGGTCCTCAAGAAAATATTATGACAACAATCAAACTGACATGGTTCGGTCGTGTGTTGCGGCACAATAGCCTGACAAAAACAATCCTCCAGAGCACGGTGGAAGATGGGCGTAGGAGAGGCCGTCAGCGGAGGTGCTGGTTCGATAATGTAAAGTATTGAACAGGGCTGCAGTTTATCCAACTGCTCAAGATACGCAAAAAGGGAGAAAGTTGACTGCTGAAGTGTCCATTCGCTCCCCCCAACGACCACAACGGTCATGGGATTGATGCTGCTGATGAACGTAAACTAATAGAATCTCTCTCAATTTTGCAATGAATACCATAGTGGTGGAGTTATATAAAGAAATAATAATTAATAATAATAATAATAATAACGGTGCTTATATAGCGCATATCCCGTTGGTGACAGTTCTATGCGCAGACGACAGTTACAGAATACAGACAGACAACGAAATATGTAGTAATACGCTAATTCTGCTGACGAAATAGGTGAGTCTTCAGCCGGCTCCTGAAGGTGTCATAGCTAGGGCTCTGGCGAAGCTGTAGTGGGAGGTGATTCCAAGCGGACGGTCCTGCGTAGGAAAATGAACGTTCGCCAGCGGACACTAGCCCCACACGAGGGATCCGCAGAGTAAGCGCGTCAGATGCCGAACGAAGTGGGCGGGACTGGGTGTAGAGCTCCATACGAGAGCGAAGATAATCCGGGGCGCAGTTATTCAGGCACCTATAACAGAGGGAAGCCAGCTTATATGAGATCCGGTTGTTGATGGGTAGCCAGTGCAGAGATCGGAGCAGAGGATTGATATCATTTGACTTCTTCTTCTTGAGAACTAGTCGGGCTGCGCAGTTCTGGATACGTTGGAGTCCTTGAAGGGAGGAGGCCGAGAGACCAGCCAAAAGCGAATTACAATAGTCCAAGCGGCAAAATAGGAGAGAGATGATGAGCTTAACACAAGCTTCCTTGGTGAGATAACGACGGATGGCGGCAATACGACGCAGATGGAAGAAGCAGATTTTGGTGAGGAAGGAGATGTGGGTTTGCATGGACAGCGTGGAGTCCAGATATACGCCAAGGCTTTTGATAGTCGGGGAGAAAGGCACAGTTGCATCAGCCAGCTGAAGATCGGACGCAGTGAGGGACACGACCCTCTGTCTCGTACCGACGATAAGAGCTTCAGTCTTCTCACTGTTAAGCTTCAACTTGTTTTCCGTCATCCAGCTCTGGATGTCCATGAAACAGATGGAGATGGAAGCAAGGAGCCTGTCGAAGTCCTCAGGCTCTGCACTGATATACAGCTGTTATATTACAAAACATAACTTCTTAGGCATCACTATTGAATCAAATTTAGAAACTTTATTTTAATTAAAGGGAAATAATTAGCCAATTTTTTTGCGCTAATATATCTAATATTATGTTTCTTTTCTTTCTTTAATAAAAGACTTAAGGGCCTACAACTTATAACTTTATAATGACCAAACTGTAAAAAGTAGTTTGAAAATTATATAAATATTATGTGACTAAAAAATTATATACACATTTCTTAAACATTACATTAACTACCCAGTTTGTATGATTACTACGTATCAATTTCGCTCAATGAAATATTGCCATCTTTTTGTAATGCTGTAAATTGGCTATATTAAAGAAAATCTCAGTTATAAGTTATAACTGAGAACAAAACATAATCAATACAAGCAGTTGCTAGATACTCATCTTAACAGCCAAATGATTATGTTTACAAAATAATTACAATAAATGTGCAAGTTTAGTAATAAAATATTGCATTTGGTATAAATGGATAATAATATTAACTCGATAATGTTTTTAAATATTAAAACGCTTTTGACGATTTTCTCTATACATTTCCTTTGACAATTATTACCTAGAGATTCTTGGTCGAAATTCCTTTTTTTTTAATGGTTGATTTATTAATGTGTCAATCAATTAGTACAAAACTTTTTTTCTAGAACAAAACTAATTTTCTAGAACAAAACTAATTTTCTAAAACAAAACTGGTTTTCTAAAACAAAACTGGTTTTCTAGAACAAAACTGGTTTTCTAGAACAAAACTGGTTTTCTAGAACAAAACTGGTTTTCAAGAACAAAACTGGTTATCTTGAACAAAACTGGTTTTCTAGAACAAAACTGGTTTGCTAGAACAAAACTGGTTATTTTGAACAAAACTGGTTAACTTGAACAGAACTGGTTTTGTAGAGCAACACTGGTTTTCTAGAACAATAATGGTTTGCTAGCACAAAACTAATTATCTTAAATAAAACTGGTTTTCTAGAACAAAACTGGTTTGCTAGAACAAAACTGGTTTGCTAGAACAAAACTGGTTTTCTAGAAAAAAACTGTTTTGCTAGAACAAAACTGGTTTGCTAGAACAAAACTGGTTTGCTAGAACAAAACTGGTTATCTTGAACAAAACTGGTTTTCTAGAAAAAAACAACACCTGGTGAAAGCTATCCACGTAATTGTAATCGAGTAAAGCAATGCGTGTAAATCTTTAGTTCTTACAAAGCGGTGTAAAGTTACAAATTGTGTGTACACATTTCTCCGTGTGTGTGGGGGGGGGGGGGAGGGCACAGTGGCCGAGCGGCAGCGCGTTCGTCTGGCGTACCAAAGGTCTTGGGCTCGAATCTTTGCGCAGGCTAGGAATTTTCAACCTGATGGGTTACTGACCTTAGTTGGGGGTAAAGTAAAGGCGGCTGTGCATGGTGTTTGTCACACAATCACCTAGTATGCCATGGCCACAGAAACTGGTGAACGCTGCTTTTACCGGCCCTATGGATCAATTTGGTCCGACGGTACACTTTTATTTGTATTTCTCCTTGTACACACTGGACAACTAATGAAGGTTTTTGCTAATGTCAATGTTATTTTTCCATATCCTCAGTCCCTTGATGGGTTCGCATTCATTCTAGCCAGTGATGGAAGATTTTTGTACATATCAGAAACTGTCTCCATATATCTCGGCTTATCACAGGTGAGTTATCAGTTGATATTTCTTAGATTTTCACAGATGAGATATCAGTTGATATTTTTTATTAGATTATCACAGAAAGGGGGGGGGGAGGTTATTCCATCATATTTAGTGGCTTAACATAATAATATGTGAGTTATCAGTTTATAGTCCTTGAGTTATCAAAGGTGGATTATTATTATTAGATATTCTTTGGGGTAATCACAAAGTCTATAGCGAAATGGGGGATTGATGGCCGAGCTGCAGCCCGTTCGCCTGGCGAACCGTAGGGTTTGAATTTAAGGCTATGATTTTTTCTGGGGTCTGCAGGGTGTCCCCGAGTCAACCCAGCATTGATAGTTACCCGACATTTCATTGGGGGAAAAGTAAAGACGGCTGGGCATTGTGCTGGCGACACTACCCTCTCCCTAGTATGCAGTGGCCATGGAAACACGCTTTACCGGCATCACGTATCAGTTAGTTCTGACATGATTACTTTTCTTTACTTACTGTCTGATATTGTATGTTTATATGAGTATGTAGCCTATATGTCACAGTGTGTGTCTGTGTTTATATGAGTATGTTGTTGTTGTTGTTGTTGTTGTTCTATATGTCACAGTGTGTGTCTGTGTTTATATGAGTATGTAGCCTATATGTGACAGTGTGTGTCTGTGTTTATATGAGTATGTAGCCTATATGTGACAGTGTGTGTCTGTGTTTATATGAGTATGTAGCCTATATGTCACAGTGTGTGTCTGTGTTTATATGAGTATGTAGCCTATATGTCACAGTGTGTGTCTGTGTTTATATGAGTATGTAGCCTATATGTCACAGTGTGTGTCTGTGTTTATATGTGTATGTATGTATAATAATAGTGTGTATGTTAAAGTCCTGTGCCTGTGAGCTCTTAGTTCCAGAGAAATAATAATAATATGTGTATGGCGCTGCCAACAAACATAATGTAAGCTCATATCGCATTAAACATACAACTAAGAACACGGATATAATCTCTAAGCTAAGAAAACTAATAGACCAGGTTAAAAAAAACAAAGCAAAATACAGCTTATCAGATCAACATGCTAACTGATCATTATTTAAACCTTTTGACATTTGAATAAATATTTCTCTACACAGCGTCAATAGCACTTGACAATTAGAGGGGGAAATAACTCCGTTAAATTGGATGGCCGCAGGGGCGTCACTGTGTTGCTTTTTTATTTCATTTTGTGTCGATCAGCGAAATCAGCAGTGTTAAGTTGTGAGGAATCGACAACGCCCCTCAAAAACACCCTCGTCCAGCTCCCCCCCCCCACTCCCCAGCTCCGCCACCCTCCCCCGCCCACCCTCTCTGAACGATCAATCAACACCTGCAAAGTGGATTACCTCGCTTGAGGTCATTTAAATATGGCTTAATCAAATTGGGCTGCACATAATTTGGGGCGCTTCCCTCCCCCCTGCCCCCTGCCTTGAGAACTCTGTCACTGCCAGGGCGAACAGCGTGTTGAAATCCCCCAAAGACTTGGGGGGGAGGGGGAGATTGGGGGGGGGGGCGTGGGGGTGTCTCTGAACTGGAATTAGAGCGAGCCAGAGACTTCTATAAAGTCTCCAGGAACAAGAGGAAGTACAGCTATGGATGTTGTTTTTTTTTGTCTAAATTTTTATATTTTTACATAAATTTTTAGGGGCACAACTCAAATCATCCATGATCGCACAAGAATAGTGTTTTTTTTAAACATTTGTAAGCATTAAAAAAAATTATCTTGCATTAGATTGAGTCCATTTTTTCTCTCTTTCAAACCCAAGAAAGACAATCCAAGAGCTAAAAAATATGATTGATCGGTAGCCTTATAAGGGGGAGACAATTTGGGCAACAAGATAAACTTTGATCTAGTAAGGATAAATCACATAGATCTTCCAATGATAAGTTGAATAGAGTGAAGATAACAAGTCTGTCTGTAGTGGGCTAGTTTTTATGAAAACTGTTTTCGGGTCCTGTTGGTTCTAAAATATTATCACAACATATAACAGTACATAGAAGAAACTTCACAATTCTCCAAGCTGAAATAATTAATCACGCAGCTGTCCAAAATATTGAATCTCTTTATTAACGATACAATAAAACTTAGAAAAATACTATCACATTATATCAAATCATTTCTAGTCACCTCACAAGCTCCTCACAACCTGAAACTTCCGACTTCCATGTTTCATAATCTCCACTCCGACTCATCCTTCACGTTAACTTCCGGTCTGCTCTGCACTCCACTTGTCCCCTTCCCATTCTATCCATTACACTGACCTCTATAAACAATGAATGCGTAGAACACAAACGATTATATATATCTACCAAGAAAGAAATACAGTTGACAACAGAACATCCAAATGTTGCCGTTTCAGACAAAAATGGACAAAACCGAAATCACTTCACAAAGTTGAACAAAACATAATATATATATATAATTCATTATTTATGTAACTCAAAGTTTTACTATTGCTTCAACATTATCAAATTCGTGAAAAATACTTAAGAAATAATTCAATTTCATGGTTTATCCGTTAGTGTAAATGGAATCCTAGATATTTAAAGACAGTTTTATTAGAAGTTGTGTTCTACTAAGTTCATAAAGATAGATGAGCATTTGAAACTTCGGAAATTTCGTTTGGGGGGCAGGACATGATGTGTGTTTGAGTGTGTGTGTGGGAGGGTGGGGGGTGTCGTTTAAATGAATGCAATCTCACTATAGTAAAGGTTAGTAAGACAATGGTCAGATTTAAAGAAGAATGTTTGTCTTAAGCAGACATTGGACCTAAAAGACTAAGAACTTTCTTAATGATTTTGTTTGTCCTATTTTAAATTCTGTCTCAGGCGCTAGACCATTTATTGTGTGTTTTGTCTAAGTGACCAGTGTGGTCTGTATGTGTACGTTTGCATGTGTGTGTATGTGTGGCCGTTTGTTTTGGGGAGGCGTAGTCTGTGCGCGCCCCCAGCGGGATGCTTGATGACAAACGAGGATGAATAGCCCTCTGGGAAACCAGATCAACTTAATGTGGCCCACCGCCAGGCTAGCTCACCCCTTGAGCGCTATGAAGGTGCTGCCCTTGACAGGACGCTAATTGAGAAGCGTGGGGCTACCCCCAAGCCTTGTAAAGCAAGAAAGTATCTGCAGGGGCCATGAAATGTTCCACTATTGAATGTTCCATCACTGGCTGTTCAATAACCGATTGTTCCATAGTTCTTAAGAAAACATCACACTGTGAATGTTGCGATATAAAGACAGAACCAAAGTTTATTATCTTATCTTATATATAAGACCCTTCTTCTATGAAAAAGATTATGTCGTCCTTCGTTTATCCGTGATCTGAGTCTAGTCTAGTCTTGCATTTTATCAGTGTTTTAAATGATGTTAAGTTACTGGTTTTCCTGGTTTGTTCAGGCAACCCATTCCGCGCCCGAATGCCACTCGGAAAGAAAGAGTACCTAAATGCATTTGTTCTCGCAAAAGGGACAAGGAAAGTGTTTTTGTCTTTATGTTTATCTGAGCTTAGTAACAGGTTGCTATTGTTTTTTTTTTCTAAATGAGAGTTTCATGCCTTATGTATTATTACCTTTCTAGTAGGTTTAGTGATTTGACTATTGGTGTTAATATTGTCAGTTGTGAATATTCGCTAGTAAAGAACCTATCAGCTCTTTCCTGAATTATTTCTAATTTTTAATGTTTTCTTTAGTTATTAGAGCTTTTGCTGGAGTTTAAGATAAGATAAGATAAGATTGCTTTATTGATCCAAATAAATGGAAATTTGAACTGAATACGTAAATTCCGTCTTTCAGCATACCGGTAATTAAAACAATATTAAAGAACCATTTGTACTCAAACACAAGTGACCTTCGCGCACACTGTCATACCATTTATCATACAAGAAAAAAGTATCAATTAGGAGTCAGCTATTGAGCCATGGTATTTCCTGGCTGACTGGTGATTCTTTTGCAAGATTCTTACTGATAGTGGAACAAAAGAGTTCTTAAATCTCTCTGTTCTTGCCCTTTTTGAAAAAAGCCGACCACATCGACAAGATAAGATGTAACTACTGTTAAGCGGGTGTGCATGATCTTGGAGGATTTTATCAATCACAGACAGGCACCTTGAACTGAATAGATCTGCGAGAGATGGTAATTATTAGGATTACTTGGTAAGCACACTGCCATCAACCATAACTTTCCGTGACTGAAACATATTGACACGCAAGAAAAACAAAACAAAATGAAAATATCGTTTGTTCTATCTTCAGGTTGAGATGGCTGGTTCAAGTATATTCGAATATGTTCATCCAAAAGATCACTCGGAGTTGGCGGAACATTTAGGCATGAGTATCGTCTCAGGTATATAATGAAATAGTCGAATACAATTATTTTTGAAGTATCTATCTATATATGCATCATAGAATAATATGCAAATGATTTTTTTTGTTTATTGTACCAGTTGGCCCATCAGGAAGTTCTCCAGGGTCAGGGTCAGACGATGGCTCGTCACCAGGCACGCCCAGACCTAGTTCACCTTCTAAAAGTAAGCAATCTACATCTGTCTATCTATTTATCTATCTCTACCATCAATCTATCTCTCCTCTCTCTCGGTATGTATCTATCTCTCTCTATATATATCTATATATCTATCTATCCATATTTCTATAAATATCTATCTATATCTATCACTTTCTCTCTCTCTCTAAATATATATCTCTATCTATCTATCTAACAATATATCCATGTATCTAGCTTGCTATCTATAGTTTTATCTATAAATCGATCTATCTAATAATATATTGATCTATCCTGCTATCTATCGTTTTATCTATCTATCATTCGAACTATTTATCTATCTCCGCCCAATCTATCTATGTATCTATCTAACTAAATATGTATATATCTTTCTGTATGTCTACTAACACGCCGGAAAACTTTTTTTTTCTTCTTCTCAACAAAAAGAAATAAATAGATAAAAATGATCTTCAAAAGATAGTTCCTCAATTTATGCCTCTTTAACTCAGAAACTATAGATAATAAAAGTAGTTCAATTACTCCTTAAATCTGAAACAAACTATCTGAATAGTTACACTTGCGACCAGGAAGCATTTGCCGCCATCTTGTCCTAATTACCTGAACAACAACAAAACAAGAAACTTACTCACGTGTAGCTTTCCTAATGGCGAGTTCCAAATGATAGCACATTGGAAACCTACTCTGATAATAATGCTGTACCTAGCTGTCATAAAAGAACAAAATCCAAATAATAAAAATTATAATGGTCATTTTTTATAGCGCTTCTATCCATGCTACTAAATTTAGCATGCTCAGTGCGCTCTTGGTGTGAATTGTAGTGGCAGATGTATTAGTATGTATGGCACACAGCCACTATCCAAAGAGAAAACTCTTTAAGTTCTTTTTAAAAGACTCTCTTGTCTCAGATTCTCTCAGTGTCTGAGGTAAACTGTTCCATAAAGAAGGCGCCACATATTCAAATGAGCTCACTCCTAGGTACTTCTTTTTGTGTCCAGCCACACTGGGAATTTTAAGGAGTGACTGTGCTGAAGAGCGCAGTTCCATTGAAGGCTTATGTTTTGATAAAAGTTCTCGAAGACAGGAAGGAGCAGTGTTTTTATGCTTCCGTACGTTTTGTGATTTATCCGCTTTATCACCGGGAGCCAGTGGAGTTGGGGAGATATGATCTTGCCTTAACTTATCTTATGCATTACAGACGCTCATTCTATAAAGAGATAATATGAGCGATCGGTCGCTCATCCGTAGTTTGAGTCTAGTCTTGCATTTCTATTATTGTTTTAAATGATGTTAAGTTACTAGTTTTCATGGATTGTTCAGGCAACCCATTCTATGCCCGGAAGCCTCTCGGGAAGAAAGAGTACTCATATGTATTTATTCTGGCATAAGGGATAAGGAAAGTGTTTTTGTCCTTATGTTTATATGAGCGTTGCAACGGGTTATTTATTGTGTTGTTTTTCCAAATTAGAGTTTAATGCCTTATGTATTATTGCTATTTTATGCATGGTTATGGTAATTATTTTGTTAACATAATCATTTGGCTGTCAAGATGAGGATCTAGCAACTGTTTGTATTGATTATAATATGTTCTCAGTTATAACTGAGATTTTTTTTTTTTTTTTTTTTTTTTTTTTTTTTTTTAAAGCCTTAACTATAAGGCTGTACAGAAATTTTATTTCAAAGTAAAGGAAGTCATGTAATAATATTCTATGTGATGAATATCATTCGGACTGTAGATTTTATTTAATTTGTTTAGTACCAAAAAATCAGATAAAATAGTATCATTGAGCGGCATTGATACGTAGTAATCATACAAACTGGGTAGCTAACGAAATGTTTAAGAAATGTGTAAATATTTCTTTAGTCACATAATATTTATTTATTTTCAAATACTTTTTACAGTTTTGTCATTATAAATTTATAAGTTGTAGGCCCTTTAGTCTTTTATTAAGGAAACATAAGAAACGTAATAATTAGAAATATTAGCGCAAATAAAACAGGCTAATTATTTCCCTTTAATTAAAATAAAGTTTCTAAATTTGATTCAATAGTGATTCCAAACAAGTTATGTTTTTTAATATATGGTATTCATTACAAGATTTAATTAGAGAAATACAATTAATTTACGTTAAACAGTTGTAAATAAACATTTCCTGCATTAATTGTTTGTCCGTTTAACCATAAGGAGTTTTTCTTTTTATTATTAGCCTAATAATGACAACAACCGCATAATATAATGCTATTAAAAAGTCTCTTATATTTATTAAATTAAAACAAAAAAAATTGTTTTAGAATTACTTTTATTGATGTT
Source organism: Anisus vortex (assembly GCA_949126835.1). Taxonomy (NCBI): domain Eukaryota; kingdom Metazoa; phylum Mollusca; class Gastropoda; family Planorbidae; genus Anisus; species Anisus vortex. The sequence continues at coordinate 8,423,161 of OX421495.1, forward strand.
TAATAATTTATATGAGCATTAAAAACTCTTTTAAATGTAATTAGTCTGCATCAATTAATGAGCGCCTTGTCTTGAATGCTCTTCGTTAATTTATAATGGCAGATACATTATTATTTAGTCATTTCTGAGTAGTGAAGTGTAAGTGATCTCTTTGAATGCTTAACACAGCTTTCATGAGCAATAAAAAATGTTCACAAGTGTAAGTTGAACCAAAAAGCTGAAAGTAGAGCTAATGAATGCATGGCTGTTGAGAATATCAGATGACTTTCATAAGCATCTTTCTTCCAGATTTTAACACAAATTGGCATTTCGATGCACAATGTTGTTGTTTTTTTTTGTTTTTTTTTGTATTTTTAAAGTTCAACTTGCAGCGTTTTAAAATCGACTCTGCTTTGAGTATTTCAAACTATATACTAAAAAGCCCAACTATATAAATATCTTAATATATACCTTAATAAAGGGAAGCACATATAGTTAATTGTTTTAAAATTGATTTCACTCAAGATATAAGGAAATCCATTGCAGTGATCTAACATGTCAAGTGCTCTTTGACCCGTCCTTGTCAATGCCTTCAACTCACTGAAATGTGTCGCTATGTCACTCAAAAACATCGGCTTCAACAGTCCGATTACCTCATTCAGAACGGGAAAATCAACTAAAAAAAATAACACTCTTGGAGATCTCTCGCGTGCCATTGAAAATCGTTCTGCGTGCCAAGTTTGGCACACGAGCTATAGATTGCCGACCCCTCCTCTAGTGTTTCTAGGTTTAGTGATTTAACTATAGGTTAGATTGTCCAACAAATCAAGTCAGTCAACCATCCATCATTCAATCCATCATTCAATCCATCATTCAATCCATCATTCAATCGGATAATCAATCTGTATACACATATTTTGTTTATATAAAAAAAATATTTTTAACAAAAGTAAAATGACCCACACAGTCTGTATCTAGCTTTTCTTGGCTGGAGATTGTTTTTATATTCATGGAAACCTTGACCATTTCCTTTTTACAGATTATTTGATGGTCAACAAGTCTGACCATAACGTCCACAAGTCCTTCTCACTTCGCATGAAGTCCACGCTGACCAAACGCGGTGTTCAGGTCAAGAGTTCAGGATACAGGGTCAGCAATACATTTAATTATACAACATTAGACGTGTTCAACACTCAATAATATCTTGTATACAATTCTAGATGATTAATGACTCAGCTTTTACTTGTACATATTATACAACTTTTAGGGCAACATTCTCATTGTATAACTTTCTATAGATTTACCCTGTCTTTATTTACTGATGCAATTTCATTGGGTGTATTATTATTATTATTATTGTTTAGGTCGTTCATATTTTGGGCACCACAAGGACTCAATCGGCTTATTTAAAGTCCAGAAACGACTCCCAAACTGTGACCAATGGGAGCAACGGAAACAACAAGTCAAATGATTACCCTCTGCTGGGATTGGTTGGAATGGCGATTGCACTTCCGCCCCCAACGATCACCGAACTTCGATTGGAACAAGACACCTTCATCACAAGATTGAGTCCAGACTTTAAAGTTATATACTGTGAACCTATGTAAGAGCTTACATTATCACTTTCAACATGATATATAATTTGTTAATCTATATCTGTATTTATAAAGAGATCGTGTTTGTGTCCCTAATGATCCCCATTGGTCAATTTGAAAACACGTGAGTTTGTGTCACTGACCTATTTAGGCCTAGGCCTAAATACTGTCTAATATTTTTTCACATTGGACATGTGTCTTCCCTAGCTCAGTTGTTAACGTAGCGGACTGCTATGCGGGCGACCACGGATCGATTATCCAGTTAAACTATACTTTTTTTTTCTACAATTTTTTTTCAAACTTTTAAAGACAAAAGACATTGTAAATCTACGGGCAATTTTGTTTTCTCTTAAATAAAAATATTTGCCTATTTTTGTTACCCGATTACAATATTTATTTTAAATTACTATCCTAAAAGTCTTCAGTAAAAAAAAAATAATTTAAATAATATTAGATTTATAGCTTACTTTTAATTGTAGTTTATAAAATTTATATCTGCACCTTATACAGTCCTGTTTTTTTTTCACCCGGGCAACGCCGGGCAATGTAGCTTGTTATATATATTTTATTGAACTTAACATACATTTAAGCTATAAGTACAAGCTTACTGCTTCATTAAAATATACCATATAAGCTTAAAAAGTATTTGTCTATCCTATACAAAAGCATATTTAGACTTAACTTTAAATATGTTTAAATATTCTTCAATTGTGCTTTTTTTTTAATGAAAATTTCACCCTTTTTTTTATAAGCTGATTTAAAAAAAATAATTTTGGAATATACTTAAAATAGGGTAATGAAGTGGATGGAATAATACTAATGCTATGCTTGAGTTTAAAATGTAATCACAGTAACTTAGTTGTTATTTTTCTTGAACTATAAACAAATAAATACAGTATAGTTTGAAATAGACAGAAATATAGGTTGACAACAGGGAGTTGAATTGTATGCTTGAGCACATTTAATGTTTAGATGCGCCTTACGTCAATTGGGTGATGGTATGTTAGATGCTCCAGGACACACAATCCCGTAGTCTAACTGATGAATCTGAGTAACAGTGAAGCATCACTACCTTTATTGACTTTATGAAAACACGATCAATGTTGACACAAATTGTAAGTAAGTAAAGTATCCGTCGGAGCAAATTGATCACAGGGCGGTGAAGCAGCGTTCACCAGTTTCTGTGGCATACTTGGGGATATGTGGTCAGAACAATACCCCAACTAATGTCAGGTATCCATCAGAGCTGGGGAAACTCAGTGACTGACACCCTCGAGTCCAGTAAAATAAAATCGCTAATGTGCATTAAATAGATAAAATCAATGTTGTTTGTTTCAGAATTTCTGACCTGATGGAACTGACGGTGGAAGACATTTCAGACAGACTTTTGTATGATCTGTGTCATGTTGCAGATCTCAAAAGTCTGAAAAGATCTCACGAAGACAGTAAGAAAAGATCATTTCAATTTTTTGTTGTTGTGTGTATGCGCTAATAAACCTGATTTATGAAAATCTCGTTTTTCACTTCTTCAAATAATGATCGGTAACATAACTAGTAAAGGGGGGGGGGGTTCCGGGGGTGGCGGAAGTGGTCGCACCAGGCGCCAAAAGTTGAATAGGCGCCAGAGGTAGACTTTCTTATCTAATAAACTATAACTAACACTCTAATAGGTCTCAATTTTGACCTTCGCCATAAGCGATCCAGACGCCATTTACTCCAGTTGGGCAATTTACTCCAGTTAGGCCATTTACTCTAGTTAGGCCATTTACTCTAGTTAGGCCATTTACTCCAGTTAGGCCATTTACTCTAGTTAGGCCATTTACTCCAGTTAGGCCATTTACTCCAGTTAGGCCGTTTACTCCAGTAAATGTTAGCAGTTAGGCCACTGCTTCATATGATCATTATATACTTAATAAAATGGGTCTACGCCCAGTATCGGCACTTAAAGCCTTTTTTTTTTACTAGGGTTTTTAATTAAGTTAAGCTGTTGATTATCCTGAACTAGTTAAGGCAACCCATTCCTTGCATAAAGTATCCACCAGGAAGAATGGGAACTTGCAAAGAAACAAAGACATAAATAAAAAGCTTTAAAGGTCATTCGTAGACTGCCCCCATCTCTATTGTATCGTTCATTTACTCAAACTAATGATAACAATCAAATACTTTCCATTAAGTTTTCTTACAAATAAAATTAGATTTGTCAAAGTAAGGCATGGAGCCGTCAAATAAACTAGAAAAAACCCACTATAAAATAGTGTTCTTTCTTCCCGATATGGCATTCGGGCATAGAATGGGTTACCTATACAAACCAGGAAAACCAGTAACTTAACATCATTTAAAACATTAATAAAAATGCAAGACTAGACCACGAATGAGCGTAGTACACAATAATCTTCTTCATAGAAGGAGCGTCTGTAACGAATAAGATAAGATTTTTTGTTGGTTCCACCAAGCATTCTTATAGGAAAAGAAGAATATATGAAAGGAACGCGTTCATGTTAAAAAAAAGGTTGGGTTTACAAAACATAAGGGAATGAAAACAAAACAAGAAGTCTGGAAAAATAACAAGACCATCACAGAGACTATAAGAAGACAAAGACCTAGATTTACATTAGAAAGTTTATAGTTATTATTGTATGTTTCCTCTCAACAGTTTTAAACAAAGGCCAAGCCTTGACAGATTATTACAGACTTATGAACAGACACGGAGGCTACGTCTGGATTCAAACTTGTGCCACAACGCTACTTAATAACAAGAACGCTGAGGACCAAACTATATTAGCCATCAACTATGTGGTCAGGTAAGGCTAGGTAGTGGTCCTTGAATGTTGGATACTTTAGAAGTGATATTTGAATGCTAGATAGTTAGAAAGTGGTCTTTGAATGCTAGATAGCTAGAAAGTGGTCTTTGAATGCTAGATAGCTAGAAAGTGGTATTTGAATGCTAGATAGCTAGAAAATGGTCTTTGAATGCTAGATAGCTAGAAAGTGGTCTTTGAATGCTAGATAGTTAGAAAGTGTTATTTGAATGCTAGATAGTTAGAAAGTGGTATTTGAATGCTAGATAGCTAGAAAATGGTCTTTGAATGCTAGATAGTTAGAAAGTGGTATTTGAATGCTAGATAGTTAGAAAGTGGTATTTGAATGCTAGATAGCTAGAAAGTGGTCTTTGAATGATCCATAGGCTCCATAGTCTCGAAAGACGATTAGATTTGCGCTCCTGTGATTTGGCCAGCCCTGCAAAATTGACTGTGTCTGTGGAGACCTATCCTTGAGAGACAGGCTCTGTCGCATCTCTGGCACTTGAAAGATGGACCGTTGGAGATTGTTAGGGGCAGCCTACTTTTCTTCGCTGCTCGTTTAGCCTCCGCCATAAGGTGAAGTTTGCCCTCTGCCGCATTTATACCGGTGTGTAAGGTGCCTCTCCAACTATTTCTGTGCTGAGCAAGGTTCTCCCAGTTTCCGACCTCTACATCTATAGCCTTTAGGTGTCACGTTTGCAGTCGTCCTTGAACCTAAGTTGGGGGCGGCCAGTAGCTCTCTTGCCCTCAGCGAGCTCAGCATATAGCAGGTCTTTTGGGATTCGCCCATCCTCCATCCTGGAAACATGACCAAGCCACCGTAGACGTCGTTGGCGAAGGAGAGTGACCATGCTAGGCATGTTAGCCCGTTGCAAGATCTCGTTGTTTGTTATGCGGTCCTTCCAAGATATCCCAAGTCTCTTTTCTTGCGATGCGTACAGGGTCCAAGTTTCGCTGGCGTACAGGAGTGTGCTGATCACACATGCACGATAGACAGCTATTTTTGTATTAATAGACAGCATCTTGTTGGTCCATACTCTTTGCGAAGATGAGCATAAAACTCTTTTAAATGTAATTAGTCTGAATAAATAACTGAGCGCCTTGTCTTGAATGCTCTTCGCTAATTTATAATGGCAGATATATATTAAGTCATTTCTGAGTAGTGACGTGTGAGTGACCTCTTTTAATGGTTAACGCAGCTTCATGTGCAATAAATACTGTTTACAAGTGTAAGTTGAACAAAAAGCTGAAAGTAGAGCGAATGAATTCCTGGCACTGAAACTATACAAGTCAAATGTACACTCAGTCCTTCTTTATGCTGCAGAGACCTGGAAGACCAATACCAAAATTGAAAGCCGCCTTAGAGGGTTTGAAGGAAGATGTCTCCGACGCATACTAAAGATTAACTGGGAAGACCACATCTCCAACAATGAAGTCCGCAAGAGAACTGGAATAAACTTCATCATCGAAGAAATCATGAAAAGAAGATGGAGATGGCTGGGTCACATCCTCCGCATGGACAAAAAGAGGCTCCCAAGCAGCGCATTGAAATGGACACCACCAGGAAAAAGGCGAAGGGGAAGACCGATGGGAACGTTGAGGAGGACAATAGACGAGGAAGCAAATGCCAAAATTAAAACATGGCATGAAATCCGATGGCTCGGCCAGGATAAGGAGGCCTGGCGGAACTTTGTTGCTGCCTTATGCTCCACGGGGAGCGATAAAGGCTAAGAGAGAGAGAGCGAATGAATTCCTGGCAGTTAAGAATAGCAGATGAATTTCCTAAGCATCTTCCTTCCAGATTTTCCCGCTAATTGGCATTTCAATGCCCATTGTTTTTGGATGTTCAACTGGTAGGGTTTTAAAATCTTCAGTATCCCTCCACTTAAAATATATCTACATCTAAGAAGGTAAGATCAAGCAAGTTAGGCTTGATGAGGTATGAAAAAATGATTCCATGAATTTGAATATCTTGACTTTGTTGAGAAAACTCCGCTTTGTGTGTTTCAAACTATATACTAAAAAGCCCAACTATATATCTTAATATGTGCCTTAATAAAGAGAAATACATATTGTTAAATGTTTTAAAACAGATTTCACTCAAGTTACAAGGAAATCCATTTCTGTGATCTAACAGTTCAAGTGCTGTTCGATCGCGTCCTTTTTCAATGCGTTTAACTCACTGAAAAGTGTCGCTATATCATTCAGAAACATCGGCTTCAACAGTCAGTTTTCCTCATTCAGAACCGGAATATCAATTGAAAAAACAACAACACACTCTTGGAGGTCTCTCGCTTGCCATTGAAAATTGCTCTGCGTGCCAAGTATTGCACGCGTGCCTTACGTTACCGACCCCTGTGCTATATAGTTAGTAGTTAGGAAGTGATATTTGAATGCTCGATAGTTAGGAAGTGGTCTTTGAATGCTAGTTAGTTAGAAAGTGGACTTTGAATGCTAGATAGTGTCATGTATTAATAGCGCCACAGCTCTCTCTCAACGCGAGTTTTGTGGGCGGTACTAAGCCTAAACTGTTCTAAGAATCCACTCTTGTGCCGACCTGAAATTCTCTGAGTGGCTAGGAATAGTTTATTATTTCTTGTGTAGGGGAGATTATGTTTAAACTATCGTTTTTATTATGAGTTTTGTAATGATACCATTATTTTCACCCCTGCTAGTAATAGGTCTGTTCCCCACTCTCCCCCGCTAGTATTTAAGGCTAGGGTCCGGCTAAAGCAGCCAGTAGTTTGTGCAGAGTTTTGTGCAGAGTTTTGTGCAGAGTTTTGTGCAGAGTTTTGTGCAGAGTTTTGTGCAGAGTTTTGTGCAGAGTTCTGTGCAGAGTTTTCTGTAGATAGTTTCTTTTGAGTCGGTTGGATGGACGCTTGTGTTGGCACTATTTTATTATTGCTGTAAATTCTACATTTATTGTATATACTTACAAATATCAGAGTTATCCCCTGAATTTACACTGAAGCTTCCTCGTCAAGTTACTATTTTTCTTTCATTGTTTACAATATTATAATATATATATATATACATATATACTTATTTACGACTACAACGTCAAGGAAAGGAACTGTTAGAACGCAAATCCTGAGTTTGTCCCCAGGATAATAATAACCAAAGCCTACCCTAGGACTAACGAGAATTATCAAAAACATTTACACGGCTCTGACCACAAGGGGATTGTGGTTGTAACAATATATAGTTTGGCGTTGATGTGATAGCTAGGGCAATATCTTTAAATGATGGGTGCAAAAGGTTATAGTAAATACATTTCTTAATTCAATGAATAAAAATAAATATTTTGCCTTCATTGTTTTCATAGTGGCGTGGAGAACAAAGGATCGGCATTTGACCTTTGGCAGATGACCGGAGATGTGACGTCAACCATGAGCAGCGCATCCAACAGTCGTTTGAGAGAAGAAATGTTAAAAGGTTTCGTACATTTTTAAAAATATATTTTTGTCTTTTCATCGAGGTAATTGGAAGCAATGTGATGCTTTATATTTCTGTTATAGGTTAGACGTTTCTCTCCCTATGGAGTTTACATTGACTGTAAGATGTAGTTTGAATAGTTTATAGAAAATATTAGACAAACATTTTGTGCACTTATTGTCTGGGTGATGTAGAATAAGTGGAAGGAACTTAGTTATACATCTGGTATGGGGAGGGGGGGTAGTAGGTGGCTGAACAAGTAATCATATGTTTTGCCCAGGGTTTCGCGTCTATGTGCCAAGTTACAGCTCGGTGGAATGACAAAAAAATGGATCGGGTCGCGGAAAGTGAAAATAAAGAATTTATACTTATAGTCTATGGGGAGGTGAAGGATAGAATATGCGTCCGGGTCAGGGGTATGTCCCTGAGTCTACATAACTCTGTTGGGCACCTGTCTACATAACTCTGTTGGGCACCTGTCCTTAGTTGGGGTAAACGTAAAGACGGCTGACCACACAATGTCCACAGAAACTGGTTGCCATAGAAACTGGTGAACGCTGCTTCACCGGCCCCATGAATCAATTTGGTCCGACGGTATTACTTTACTTTATACTGTTTGTGATGTGAGGAGTTATTTGCAGTTATCAATTTCATGTTTATAATATAAACGATTTGCCTAATTGAAGCACCATTCACCTAAAACAAGGAACGCGTGTTAATTCATATACAGTGAACTCTCGTTTATCGCGGCATATAGGTTCCTAGGCCGGACGCGATAGCTGAAAATCCACAAAGTAGAGACACCATATTTACAGTATTTATTTAACGTATATTCTGACTTTTAAAACACTTCCTTTAAATGTACAATGGTAATAAACCACCTTTTACAGTAACGTACAGATATCTACATTATGTAGGCCTACGTATAGTTCACAATCACAAATGTTTAACAATAAAACAGTAGGTGTAAATAAAATTTAAAATCCGTAATATAATTTCTCATATAATATAATGAAAAAAATCCGCGAAGTCGTGAATCCGCGAATGTCGAACAGCGAAGTAGCGAGGGTTCACTGTAACGTTGTACAACTGTGTGTTGACGTCAGAAGAAAGTAGATTAGTATTATAGAGACAAAGGTAGAGTTATCCCATAGACAGTGAATGCCCCTGATTGTGTCAAATATAAGTTAGTGAAAAAATATTTAGCAAGATTGGAAAACAGATCAGGGAGATATTATTTGAAACAAATGGTTAAACTTATGAAATATTTATTTCTAAACCAAGGGGTGTGCAACATTTTTCATCCTCGGGCCGTACAAAGAATTTGATATAGCAAACATGGGCCACAAAGTCTGAACAATTATTTACACTATTCATAAATTTAAGAACAAAGAAAGTACCATTAGAAGCTCTGTTGGGCCACACGTGTTTTGGCCCGTGGGCCCCCTGGTTGCACGCCCATGCTTTGAATCCATACGACGATAAAATACAAATGTAATTAGGATGTAAACCTACTTCATTATAACAAAATTTACATGCCAATAATTATTTTAAAAGTTAATTAATTAATTTTCTTTTTCCATTGACAGAATTGAAATCATGTAAATCAAGTGCAGTTGGGAACAGCAGACAGAACGCGACACATTTCTCTCCAATTCTAAGCCCAGGCAGCGTTCAAAGACTGTCAAAGAGCGAGAAGACCTCTGACAGGATATCCGGTCTGGATCGATCGCCACCTAAACCTAATCCCGACAGCCCGGTGGACGACGGGGACAGCTTGTCACCCGGCGGCGGGAAGACGACCAGCTGCGGTACGTCTGACAGCAAAACTAACAAAAGGCGCAAAAACGAGAATCCCAGAAAACGTAGACGAACAAACAGTGACTCGGCCGAGGTAGGCGAGAGAAGTCGGAATCTTACCGGAAGTTTAGCGGCGGAAGAGGTTTCAAAAAGAAACGATCTGATTGGTCCAGCGGGGAACGCGGCCTTGTCTGAGCGAAACGGACCCACGGTTCCGCTTCTCGTGCTGCATCCAGACCACGTGACGTCTTCTTCACCCGAAGATCTGTCCATGAAAAAGGTCCCGAGCCTGTCACCTGACCGCAGAATAATTCAGCACTCGTCTAGTCTATCACAGGGGCGGAGGTCTCCGAGTAAAAAGAAGAAGAGCTGTCAACAGAAGCTGGAAAAAACGTCAACTAGTCCCATTTCCATTTCCGGAAACTCTGTTCAGGAACTCGAAGCGGCGATGAATCGACATCTGCCGGTTCCAGCTACAGCAATTTCCGACAACTCCAGTGAAGGACATTCCTATGCACTTATGGCGAAGACGTTCTCCGGCATCCCCTCCGGCATATCGCCCCACACCCCGCCCGGAAACGGCCCTTGGTTCAGCTCGCACCCAAAACCCCCTGGCGCCACGGACACCATGACAGCTTCCAACTTCCTCAGAAGCCTCTACGCCAACAGAGAATCCAGCCGAGAATCCGTCATCAAGACGAGCTCGAGGACTCAGGTTCCTTACTTGAACTCTGACCCCCCGACTAGCCTGCTCACTCCGCCGGAACCGGATCCAGCCACCTACAAAGATCCGATCAACCACTACGCTTACAGCAAGTCAGACCCGATGAGCCACTCTCAGGTCTACGACAAGGAGAACGGGTTCGATTCCAGAGATCATTTCTACCGAGAGCCATCTCACAAAGATCAATTCTCCTTTGTCCCTTACAAAGATCACATCTCTTCAAGCTACATCGATCATATATCGTCGTCAATGTACAAAGATCACATCACGTCCCCGTACAAAGATCTGTCTCCGTACAAAGAAATCATTCCAACATTCACCATCCCCAGTCTGATGAGTCCCTCGGGCCGCATGCACCAGTCATACTCGAACCTCCAGCACCATTTCTCGGTGCCCATCACCACGGCTGCCGCCATGGACGCTTGCAGCATGACCCCGCCCTCTTCCAACTCGCCGGAAGTGCACAAGCTGCAGGGCCACCTCCCTCCTTACGACGGCTACGCCCTTGACACATCTAGCGCGTGCACATTGTCTCAGAAACATGCGTCGGGCCACGCCCACCAGCAGCCACCACTTCCGTTGTCTTCGTCGTCGTCGTCTCCGACCAGCCACACCAACCACAGCTACTACCACCACCACCACCACCACACGCCGCCGCACATCCACAAGGAACATCTGTTCCAGAACGGCAGCGGCGACCTGGCCAGGGGAAACTACTACGGGGCCAACGGGCCGGCGGCGCCTGGTTCCGTGTACATGGACTTGAACCAAACCCCTTCAGCCAACGGACAATACGAGACATGCTCCAGGCCAATTATTCCGTGGTATTGAAGATATAAACTAGTAAGTTTGACCACTGGTCAGTCTAGGTACTCATTATACTTTCACCTGCGATCAGGCAGTTAATTCTCTGTACATCATACGGGTGGCATATTTTGATATATTTTCTGTATCGGACAATCTGCTGCTTATATATACATACAATATTGTTTCTATAAACATGTTTTTTTTTCTTCAGCAAATAAAGGAGACCTGGACCGATTAATACAACATTGTACAGTAAACCTGGTTTTTAAAACTAAAATAATACCTACAAATATGGAGTCATACTAGACTCTACTTTGACAAGTCTAAAATATAGCTTGCCATTCTAAAATAGAATGTTGAAGATTTTACTTGGACATAGCTTTGTGACTGATTGATTTTAGACCAAAACTAAGGCAAGACGGAAGTTAAAAGGTCACAGTAAGACTATGTTGTGTACGTGTGTTTTTTTTAAATACAACAATCAATAACAGTTTAACCCCATACACTGACTTACAAGAACGTGTAGCTTGGTATTTAATTGTATACAAATTCTACAGAAAGAGACTTTTCTTTTTCTTTGTTCAACATGATGCTTCTTACATTGAAGTAGTTCAACATGAAGTTCAATAAAAAGTAAAATTGAAATAAATATCAAAACAAACATTGTGTATTAGTTATTACATTTATATTTATCTTTTCTTATAGTTTCGTTTGTCTGTCTGTTTGTTTGTTTGTTATAGTTGTATTAAAACTAGAATGTATTTTCTCTTCTTTTTTTTTTTTTTCGTTTTCGTGAATGAGTTTTCTTGATTATTGAATTTCTATAGTGTAAGACATTGGGTAAACAGTGCCTCTCATATGGGGAGGGGGCAGAAGGGGGAATATGCCCGGGGCGGCACTTCCAGGGGGGCGGCAAATGTAGTCTAAATATAGCAAATAAAGCACTAAACAAGCAGTTACAGTATGCAAGGGGGCGGCGCTGAAACTTTTGCCATGGGGCGCCACATACGCTTGTAAAGGCACTGTGGGTAAATGGAATATTTAATTGAACAAAATTTACATAAACAGACAATTTTATATGCACATTCTACTTATCAATCTGTAAACAGGTCTCAATAATTTTATCTATCTATCTAATCTATTCATAAAGTGATTGACTAATTATCAGTTAATTACTGTCCATAGTAAATTTCTGTGTCGTCCATAGCAAATTTCTGTGTTGTCCATAGCAAATTTCTGTGTCGTCCATAGCAAATTTCTGTGTCGCCCATAGCAAAAGTCTGTGTCGTCCATAGTAAAATTATGTGTCGTCCATAGTAAATTTCTGTGTTGTCCATAGCAAATTTCTGTGTCGCCCATAGCAAAAGTCTGTGTCGTCCATAGTAAAATTATGTGTCGTCCATAGTAAATTTCTGTGTCGTCCATAGTAAATTTCTGTGATGTCCATAGTGAAAAGATGTGTGGATCATATTTAAATGCTGTTTCGCCCATGTTCTTGAAGATGTGGTTAATTTTTGTGTAAGTGACTTGGCCCCTTTGCTAATGGACTACTCATGAGTTTCATCTTTGAATTGTATATCAATTCTATTGTATATCAATTAATCCACAAACCGAAAGTTGGACAATATGGTATAGGGACAGACCGTTGGACTACCCATACTAAATATCTCTGGTTCGACACCAGAGAAGGTCAGGATTTATTTTTCCTCACAACTAGAAATTGTCTCACAGGTTTTCTCCACGATGATTTGATGTGCTGTCTGTTTGGTCGCTACACAAAAAAAAAAAAAAAAAAACAGTTACTCTTATTATCTTTAAGAATATATGTTTTTATTTAGAACATAATCTTATTTCTTTTCAACCTCCAAAAGATATCAATTTGTTAATTTAGTTGATTAAAAGAATGACGCGCCTTTCAAAAGATGTAAAATTGTGACGTAAATGATAGACTTCCGCAAAATCGATTTTTATTTCAGGTATACCCATTCCACCCAGAAAAGTGCCAAATGTGAAGAGTATTTCAACATTTTATTAACATTTTTTAAAAAAAAGCTAAGTACTTAGGAGTAAAAATAGATGAAAATTTTTCATAGAATCCACACGTTGATTATGTAATTTTAGAAAATTCAAACAAAAACCTTAGTCTTCATTAAAAGAAGTTTGTTTTCTGTATTTTTTTTTACTAATATAATATGACAAGGTAAAAAATGATATCGCGCATACATTAGAACTATAAATAAAATAATGGTCTGAAACAACAAAGGCTTACTAAAGTTAACATTCAAAAACTCGAACAAAGCCAGAATAATGCTGCAAGGTTCATTATTACTTAACTAGTGAATATTCACAAGTGACAAGAGTAGGCCTAAAATCAATAGTTAAATAACTAAACCTAGAAGCACTAGAGGACAGAAGGGCAAAGAGTACAGTAGTAATAATACATAAGGCATTAAATTCTATATATCTAAGTATTTGTCTATCTATCTATCTATCTATCTATCTATCTATCTATCTATCTATCTATCTATCTATCTATCTATCTCTCTATCTATCTATCTTTCTATCTATCTATCTATCTATCTATCTATCTATCTTTCTATCTATCTATCTATCTATCTATCTATCTATCTATCTATCCATCTATCTTTCTATCTATCTATCTATCTATCTATCTATCTATTTTTCTATCTATCTATCTATCTATCTATCTATCTATCTATCTATATCTCTCTCTATCTCTCTATCTATCTATCTATATTTCTATCTATCTATCTATCTTTCTATCTATCTATCTATCTATCTATCTATCTATCCATGTATCCATCTATCTTTCTATCTATCTATCTATCCATCTATCTATTTTTCTAACTATCTATCCATCTATCCATCTATCTTTCTATCCATCTATCTATCTTTCTATCTATCTATCTTTCTATCTATCTATCTATCTATCTATCTATCTATCCATCTATCCATCTATCTTTCTATCTATCTATCTATCTATCTATCTATCTATCTATCTATCTATTTTTCTATCTATCTATCTATCTATCTTTCTATCTATCTATCTATCTATCTATCTATCTATCTATCCATCTATCTATCTATCTATCTATCTATCCATCTATCCATCTATCTTTCTATCTATCTATCTATCTATCTATCTATCCATCTATCCATCTATCTTTCTATCTATCTAAGTATCTTTTTTTTCTATCTATCTATCTATCTATCTATCTATCTATCTATATCTCTCTCTATCTCTCTATCTATCTATCTATCTATCCATCTATCCATCTATCTTTCTATCCATCTATCTATCTTTCTATCTATCTATCTTTCTATCTATCTATCTATCTATCTATCCATCTATCCATCTATCCATCTATCCATCTATCTTTCTATCTATCTATCTATCTATCTATCTATCTATCTAGTTTTCTATCTATCTATCTATCTATCTATATTTCTATCTATCTATCTATCTATCTATCTATCCATCTATCCATCTATCCATCTATCTTTCTATCCATCTATCTATCTTTCTATCTTTCTATCTTTCTATCTATCTATCTATCTATCTTTCTATCTATCTATCTATCTATCTATCTATCTATCTATCTATCTATCTATCAATATACCATTCTTTCTTTCTATCTACATATCTTTCTATATTCCTATTAAATAGTAATAATGAAGTGTTCGTAAATTTTGTGGACAAAGGGAAATAAACAAGAAAAATTTCAAAATTTCTCGTTTTTACTCAGTTTCCTCCCGTGGAGTAATAAATGTGAGCTTGCAGTTTTCGAAAGATTTACGCAAAAAGGGAGATAAACAATAAAATGTCAAACTTTTTCGCTTTTACTCAGTTTCTTCCCATAGATCACAAATTTGCTACCACACTGCGTCTCTTTTCTTTCTTCTACTGCTTGATATTTTCCCCCTTAAGTAGTCTGTTGAGTCTTAGCCTTCTTTTCGTCATGGAGACATCCTAGTGCATGTATACATTTAAATTGTGCCATTTGGTTGACGCCTGTATTCTTTCTACACCAGCTAAATTGCCCGGCGTTGCCCGGGTGAAAATAAAACAGAATCGGAATTTCCGATCGCACTAAGTCCTCTAGACTTCCGGTTAAGTAATTCGCTATGATTTTCTCAATGGAAAATTAAGATTAAAATCGAAAGTTGTATACAGCGGAAACCTTTAATGCATTGGTAGAAGCATAGAGTTATTCAAGACAGATTTATGGGTTGCGCAAGGGGGAAAAAAATAACAATAAGCTCTAAAAATGGAGCAAGCGGTCGATCTTGTTATAGTCTTTGCTTATACGGAATATGCTAGACTCAAGGACTACCGAAGTAGAATGTGTCAAAAAGCTATGGAAATGCGTACTAGAAATATTTTGAGACTAAGAAAACATATATTATAGATTATTCAACACAAATAACTTCTCTAAGCCATAATGAAATTGAAAAAAACCCACTCCAAATGAATTTTTGGCACAGTCAAAGACTATAATAAGCTGGACTGCTTGCTTTATTTTTAAAGCTAAAGTGTTGTTCGTTTCCGTGCACAGCCAATAACGCTGTCCTAAATGACCCTTAATGTTTTCCGCTGTAAACAACTTTCGATTTAAATCTTCATTTTCCATTGAGAAAAATCATAGCGAATTACTAAACCGGAAGTCTATAGGACCGAGTTCGATCTGAAATTCCGAAACAGAGTTGGCTTTTTCAAGTTATCAAATAGCAGAAATATCAAAGCAAGCGGTCCATCGTATTATAGTCTTTGGTACAATCTAAATACACAATATGAAAACCTTTTATACCAGTCTATACACACATAATATATATTATGACATTTTATTTTTAACGCCACACAGAAAACATGATTTTTACTTGCAATCTCCATCAAGATATTACGTTTTTTAAAAACTTAAAAAAGCCTTTACCAAATAATTAACCATTTATATAATAACATATTATTATAATAATATTAGATTACTTAGAATATCTAATAATTATTAGACAATAAACTTCTTTATAGAAGGAGCGTCTGGTGTAGGTTTAAGATAAGATAATAAAAGAAATGTTTTTTTCTTTTCCTATCAAAATTTTGAAGTAATAGACCATGAGCACATAATTAATATAACAAGACCTTATAGTATTATAGTCCAAAAGCTAACACTTTTTTTTATTGATTTATTAATACATGAGTAGTATCCCTTTGACTCTCACATTTTGAAAAAAACATTTCATGTTGTTTGTTGGTGTTTTCGCGAAGTACATGTAGTAGTAGAGTTTTAAAAGATTCTATGACTGTCATAGAATTGAATAATCTATTGTTGGATTTATATTATATTATTATATTATTACTCAGAAGGAGATTAAAGAAATAACCGTACTTAAAGATACTTTTGTTTTAAGTCTTAACGTACGGCGTCAACAACAACAAACGTTATGTATCGTATAAGCATAAAATCAAATATTAATTTGTAAAGTAAGTCGGTATCGCGTTAGGTTTGCGTACACGATACTGTGAATTCATAACGAACACTTTCGGCGATACAAGCATCTAGTTAATGTGGTCTATAACAGGGGTTGGCAACCTAAGCAACGCGTACCAGACTTGGCACGCAGAGCGTTTTTCAATAGCACGCAAGAGACACTCAAGAGTGTTATTTTTTTTTAAATTGATTCTCCGGTTCTAAATGAGGAAAACTGACTGTTGAAGCTGATGTTACTGAATGACATAGCCACACATTTCAGTGAGTTAAACGCATTGAGAAGGACGGGGTCAAACAGCACTTGACCTGTTAGATCACTGAAATGGATTTCCTTATATTTTGAGTGAAATCAGTTTTAAAACATTTAACAATATGTACTTCCCTTTATTAAGGCATATATTAAGATATATAGTTGGGCTTTTTAGTATATAGTTTGAAGCACTCAAAGCGGAGTCTTCTTAACATAGGCAAGATTTTCAAATTCATGGAATCATTTTTTCATACCTCATTAAGTCCAATAGGCCCAATCTTACTACAACCTTCTTAGATGTACATGCATTTTAAGTTTAGGGATATTGACTATTTTAAAACGCTGCCAGTTGAATTTTAAACATCCAAAAAAAAAAAATTGGCATCGAAATGCCAATTTGAGGGAAAATCTGGAAGGAAGATGCTTTGGAAAGTCATCTGCTATTCTCAACTGCCAGGCATTCATTCGCTCTACTTTCAGCTTTTGGTTCAACTTACACTTGTGAACACTATTTATTGCACATGAAAGCTGTGTTAAGCATTCAAAGAGGTCACTTTACTTCACTACTCAGAAATAACTAAATATGTATCTGCCATTTTAAATTAGCGAAGAGCATTCAAGACAAGGCGCTCATTAATTGATACAGACTAATTACATTTGAAAGATTTTTTATGCTTATCTTGTATAATTAAACACAAGTTATTCTAAAACAAAATTTGTTTTTATTAATTTAATACATAAAGATACTTTTTAATAGCATTATATTATGCAGTTGTTGTCATAATTAGGCTAATGTTAGAAAGATACACTCCTTTTGATTAAATGTACAAACAATTAATGCAGGAAATGTTTATTTCCAACTGTTTAACGTAAATTTATTGAATTTCTCTAAATATTGTAATGAATACCATAATGGTGGAATTATATAAAGAACTAATAATTATTAGCCAGTAATAGTCAGTAATATTTGTTCTACATGTATTACAAAATATAACTTCTTTGGAATCACTATTGAATCAAATTTAGAAACTTTATTTTAATTAAAGGGAAATAATTAGCCCGTTTTATTTGCGCTAATATTTCTAATATTTATGTTTCTTATTTTTCTTTAATAAAAGACTAAAGGGCCTACAACTCATAACTTTATAATGACCAAACTGTAAAAAATATTTGAAAATGATATAAACTAGAAAAAAAAATTATGCGCTAAGATTATTTTTAGAACAATTCAAACGGAGTAAGGAGATATTTTTGAGATTTGCGACACAGATATTTTTCTGTACGTTTCATTTGCAGTAGTCAATCAATTATTTAATTAAATGATTGTAAACTTAGTTTGCAAATAAAGGGAGTATAATAAAAACTTCGTTTTTATGGTTTTCTTGTTAAGCATAACAAAGGAAAGAAAATTTCAGTTAATTAATACAAGCAGTTGCTAGCAGGGGTCGGGAACCCGTAGCTCGCGAGCCAGATGTGGCTCCATTGATGGCTGCATTTGGCTCGCAGATATATGTTCGATTTTGAACCCAACAAAGTGACTGGAATTTGGCTAGCTTTGCTGGAGCTTTAGCTATTGTGAGAAACGGAAATACATTCACAGAATGGGAGTATGCCAAAGCATTCATGCTTGATGTTGCCAATGAACTTTTTGATGACTTTTCGGATAAGGACAAAATAATTAAACGGATAAAAGACATGCCTCTGTCGGCAAGAACTGTTCACGATCGTAGCATCATGATATCAAATCAAATTGTGGCAATGCAAGTGAAGGACATAAATGCGGCACCGTTTTTTTTTCTCTCTCTTTGGATGAGTCAACAGACGACAGTAATTTATCCCAGTTCAGCGTGGTTGCAAGGTATGTTGTCGGCGATATGAGGAAAGTCTTGCTGTGTTGTGTATGAAAGACACAACAAGAGGGCAGGATTTATTCGAGTCCTTCAGTGAGTTCGCTTAAGAAATAAATCTACCGATGGATAAACTTGTTTCAGTGTTCACTGATGGTGCTCAGTGCATGGTGGGAAAAAACAGAGGATTTGTCGCTCTTCTTTGTGAGCATGAAAACAGACGCATCATAAGCTTTCATTGCATCCTAGATCAGGAGGCGCTTTTTGCTCTAATGTGTGGCGAGCAGCTTGGTGAGATGATGTCGCTGGTGGTTCGGGTAGTCAACTTTATTGTTGCCCGAGCATTAAATGATCGCCAGTTTAAAACCCTGCTTGATGAGGTTGGAAGTAATTATCCTGGTCTGCATTGGTTGTCAAGGGGGGAGGTGCTCAGCCGATCTGTGTCGAGCATCCCGAGTTAGCTGACACTGAGTGGCTCCTGAAATTCTATTACTCGTAGACATGACTGAACATCTAAATCAGTAAATCAGCTCAATGTGAAAATGCAAGGCGTTGGAAATTCAATCTTGCAACAAGCAGTGTTTGCATTTGAAAACAAGCTAGAACTCTTCATCGCCAACATTGAAACAGGTCGTTTATTACACTTTGAAAAACTGGGAGAGGTCAAAGATACGTGCACATCAAGTAACACTGCTCAACATCTTAATCTTCAGCAGCTAGCAGGCTTCACGTCTAATCTCCTGCAGTCATATAAAGCGCGCTTTGGAGAATTTCGCGAGCACAACCGTCTTTTTAAGTTCATCACCCATCCACACAAGTGTGCAGTGGACAGCACTGATTTGAGTTGCATCCCCGGAGTTTCCGTCAGAGATTTTGAGCTCCAAGCTGCTGACCTGAAGGCCTCAGACATATGGGTGAATAAGCTCAAGTCACTGAATGAAGATTTGGAAAGACTTGCACGACAGCAAGAAGAGTTGGCGAGCCAACACAAGTGGGCAGAAAGGAAAAAACTTCAACACGCAGACCACCTGATTGTCAAAACTTGGAACGCACTTCCCGTCACATACCACACATTGCAGCGTGTGAGTATTGCTGTACTGACAATGTTTGGCTCTACGTATGCATGCGAGCAGTCTTTCTCACATCTAAAGAACATTAAGAACCTGCGATCACGTTTAACGGATGGAAGTCTCAACGCCTGCATGAAGCATAACTTCACAAAGTATCAACCAGACTACAAAGCCATCAACAAAGCCACGCAGCATCAGAGGTCGCATTAATGGTAAGAAATACTCATTATTGATTAGCAACAGCATAACAATGTTATTAAAAAGACTTCAGAGACATAATTATTGTACTTTTAGTGTTGAAATTACACAAAATACACAAATTTACTTGAATTTTTAGTTTTATGCATATTGTATGGCTCTCACAGAATTATTTTTCAAAATATGTGGTGTCCATGGCTCTCTCAGACAAACAGATTCCCGACCTCTGTGTTAGATCCTCATATTGACAGCCATATGATTATGTTTACAAAATGTCTATTAAATGATGTGATATGTTTTTATTCCATCGCGCCAAAACGTCCCGCGCCAAAACGGCGGCACCAAAACGACCGTCGCGTCAAAACGGTCGCGCCAAAACGGCTGCGCCCAAACGTCCTGCTTCGGTCATTGGCGCGTTAATTTTTTAAATATTAAAACGCTTTAACGATTTTCTCTATACCTTTCCTTTGCTTTTGGCCTTGGTTTTGCTACGGAGTTAAATGAATGGTCTTATAAAAAAATATTAAAACAAGTATAATAGAAAAGTTTGACATTTAGGCTGTTGGCACGCTGAATGATTTAGAAATCCTAGTTTGGCACACCATTAGCACACCTGTTCTATAAGACCACTAAACAGCTGCTGGTTTAATACATAGGCAACGCTGGAATCGTAAAATAAGACCAAGAGCTACACATTTCAAATAATTAATTTGTTATGTTTACAGAAGAAGATTCAAATCTGTGTAAAGATAATTTTTTTTGTTTTGTTTTTTATGTAAAGTGTAATGATATTCGTAAAAAATAAATAATTGATGCAGCCCAATGAAAGTTCGGTCAAAAACGTAAGGTGCCCCATTCGCAAAGTATTGAAGTGGCATAATCTTAAGTTAATGGCTAAGTTACTTCTAATAAAACTTCTAGGCCTTGAAAGTCTATAGGGTTGAGGAGCACACCAGTTTTATTGGTAATCGGCAATGTTGTGGGGCCAGCACAACGGAAAAAATTTTCTACCGTACTAGGCCGGTCCTCCAGAGCCTGATTTACGACTGGGTGTAAACAGCTGAACTAGACAAGAAGATCAACGCCATGGAGATGAGATGCTTCAGAAACCTGCTCGGTATCTGCTATAAAGACTATATCTCCAATGAGCAGATAGGCCTACGGAAAAGAATACTACAGGAAATTGGACAATACGAAGACCTGCTGGTCACAGTCGTAAAAAGGAAACTAGAATGGTATGGTCACACAACCAGAACCAACGGGCTTGCCAAAACCATTCTGTAGTGTACCACCAGAGGAGGAAGAAAGAGGGGAAGACAGTGGAAACGATGGGAGGATAACATCAGGGAGTGGACAGGAATAAAACTGTGGGACGCTTTGAGAAAGGCTGAGAGATAGGAGGAACGGCAGAGCCCAGTGTACATGTCATCTGTGGCGCACCAAACGGTCCAACAGACTACGGGATATGTAGGACATAGGTAGGTAGGAAACTCGAGACTATCGGAACGGTAGTCAACCTTTAAAAATCGTGATGTCAAAATGAGAAAATGTCGCGCGACGACTCCAAAATTACATACCAAAAACTTGACAAATTCCCCGACTGCATACACTAAATGACAACTATGAAATGCGAATCAATACAAATAAAACGCCAAGCACAAAACGCAAAACATTTAAAAAAAAAAAAAACAAATTACCAAACACCAAGAACCAAAATGCAAAACACCAAACACCAAAAACAAAACACCAAACGCCAAACATAAAATAACAAGAACCAAACGACAAACTTAAAAAAAAACAAGTACCAAACGATAAACACAAAAAAACCTGCACCAAACACCAAACATAAAAAAAGCACCAAAATCCAAGCACCAAACGCCAAACATCAAACACACACACAAAAAACAACAAAACAAAAAACAAACAAACACCAAACATGAAATCTAAAATTGAAAACATTCACATTTAAAATATTAAAAAAATGGAAAATGATAACTTTCATATTCAGACTGTAAAACGTTAGAAATGAAAATATTATCATTTAGAATCTCAGCAATAATTAAATGAACGTTTTGATGTATCATCGCCATTTTCTACCAACATTTAAATGTCAACCAAAAAACTTGATCCGATGATCCAACACAATGGTAAGTGGATAGTTGTATAGTTAGGCCAGATGACATTTAACGGATAAATCAGATGACATTTAACGGATAAATCAGATGACATTTAACGGATAAATCAACTATTACATTATAATTGAAGGAACTGTTTTTGTATATAATAGAGAGCTTAAATTAATGAAACATTAGGAAGCGATCAAATGTTTCAAATTCGTGTGGAACCAACACAATGTATTTTTTTTATTAGGGCCGGAAGGGGGGAGCGGGCAATGAGAGAGAGATAGTGGGGGGAGGAGAGAGTGAGTGAAGGTGGAAGTGTACTTAAAAAACAACAACTATTAATAGGCTATTGATTCATGGAACAAGAGAAAGAATACTCTGGTTAGTTTTCTATTGAAGCAAAAGTCAACAACACCGCCTCAAATTTCTACACAATCAACATCGATCAAAGGCATGATCTGTTCTTTTCCTGAAATCTTAGACCTACAACACAATAACATGAAATGGGTGGGTTGCCTAAACAAACCAGGAAAACCAGTAACTTAACATCATTTAAAACACTAAATAAAATGAAACACTAGACTCAGGCCACGGATGAGCGTAGCTCGCAATAATCTTTTTTATAGAAGGAGCGTCTGTAATATATACGATAAGATAAGATTATAGAAACATATAAATCCGACGAATCTTCTATAAAACAAATAGTGCATTCAACGCTTGTCTTCTTTTCGACTAGGCCTATAGTTGATCAACAATATCAGAACAAGCAGCCTAATAATATGTGTTACCTAGCTGTAAAACATCTCAGTTGGCAGCGACAGCTTTTAACTCTAAATTCTAAACTTTCATGACAAACACAACTTTTTTGGAGCTACTTTCCGCTGGTTTAAAAAAAAACTCGTAAAACAAAATTGCATCCATAATAAATTGCTAATTTGTTAAAAATTCCGGATGCCACAGACGGAATGGGGGGGGGGGGGACTTTTGTCATCTTTTGAAAACGCATGGTCTTTTGCCGGCGCCTGCCTAGCCCCCGACCCCACAGCTGAAAATCATTCCACACAAAATTTCACCGGTCAACCTATCCTGTTCATGTCTTTCCATTGATAATCGAATCCAGTCAATAGAGAACTTCCGGTATCGTGAAACTATTTCAACAATGTTTTTTTTTCCACCCTCGTTTCTGTGGTAGCCGATATGATTAATTGTTTAGTTGAATGGCGCTATGAATAACTTCTCTTTGTTAAGGCGGGACAACTCTTTTTTTTGTGTGCGTGTGTGTTCTGGTTCTTTATTCAAACTTGTGTATTAAAGGGAGTTAAGCAAATAAGTTAATTTCTTTTTTGCTTGAAAATATTTGTTTAAATGGTCATTTGGATAAGATTGCGAAAAAAAGGTTTCAACTGCTTATTTCATTAATTGTTAAATTAATCAATAAATGTGAAAAAAAAAAAGAAACTAACTTTTGTATATTCTTCTTATATATTACAGACGCTTCTTCCATAAAGAAGATTATTGCGTCTTCGGCTTATCTGTGGTCTGATTCTAGTCATGCATTTTTATTACTGTTTTAAATGATGTTAAGCCACTGGTTTTCCAGGAAGCCCATTCCAGGCTCGGATGCCACTCAGGAAGAAAGAGTAGCCTACTTATATGCGTTTGTTCTCGTAAAAAGGATAAGGAAAATATTTTTGTGAGCATTGCAACCGGTTGTTATTATGTTGTATTTCTAAATAAGAATTTAATGCCTTATGTATAATTACTACTTTACTCCTTGCACTTCTGTCCTCTAGTGCAGTGGTCAGCAACCTTTTGATAATAGCGTGCCAAATTTGGATTCATAAATTATTCAGCATGCCAACAGCCTATAATGTATCCTCCCATTTTCTTTTAAAAGAGACTTGCAATTGGAAATCGCTCTGAGTGCCTAATTGGGCACGCGTACCGTAGGTTGCCGATCCCTGCTCTAGTATTTCTAGGTTTAGTGATTTAATTATTGGTATTACTCAATGTAAAAAAAAAAGTAGATCGAAAGATGTGTAGAAGAAAGGCTTCTCAGGGAAATATTAAAGATGTAACCATGTATGTAACCCAGTTCACCGGGTAACATTGGCCATTGCGTGAGAGCCGATTGTGTGGCCGAGACAATACTAGTCCATGGGCGCCCGCAGAAAATTTTCTAGGGGGGGGGCAAAATATTTTTAGTAATGTTTTAATGTAGTTTTAATTTACTGAGCGTATCTGTATGGTGAATGGACAGAACACTGTAGTAATTATAGTACACTGTAGTAATGAAAGGTATACTGTAGCAACAAATCTTTTATTAGCACAATATATTATGTAGGCCTAGATCTATATAATAGACGTAAACCAGACAAAAAACCTTACTTTAAACAAACAATATTACAATATTAGAACGTAAATTTAAAATAAAATGTATTCTTTAAACAAGAACTGGAGTCGTCTGTTACCCCTACCAAACAAATCTCCAATTTTGTCCATAAACTCTTTTTTGTTGAAGTTCACTTTGTCTCTGTGCACTCACAAAAAGGCACAATCTTGACAGACGTTCATCTGACATTGTAGATCTAAGCCATAGGCTTTCAACCTTTTTCGGCTCACCGCCCCCTTTTACAATTTTTCCGCTCACCGCCCCCCCCCCCCCCAATTTAATCTTAACTAAACATATATAGGCCTATAATTAATTCTAAAACAAATTTATTTGTATTATTAATTTAGAAATATAAGAGACTTATTTAATAGCACTATATCATGTAATTTCTGTAATTATTAATGTTTTAAATATAAACTCCTTAAATTAATGGACAAGACAAATAATGCAGGAATGTTTATCCACAACTATTTAACGTAAATTATTTTAATCCTCTAAGAATTAAATCTTGTTATGAATACCACAATGTTGAATGAAAGAAAAAAATAATAATCAGTAAAATTGGTTATATCACAAAACAGAACTTGTTCGGCATCACTATTGAATCAACGCGGAAACATTTGTTAATTAAAGGGAGATAATTAATTCGTTTCATTTGAGCTAATATTTCTGTATATTTTTCTTGAAAAAATTTTTTTAATGGTTTACATTTGTAACTTTAAAATGATAAACTGTAAAAAGTATTTGAAAATTATCTAAATATTATATGACTAAAGAATTTATATGTATATTTTTAAGCATTACAATAACTACTTAGTTTGTATGATTACTATGTATCTATACCATTTAAGGTAAACAGATTAAAATATGAATATTAAAATATTAATATTAACGTGTTAGGGCTACAATGAACGGTCAGCAGGGTTGACGGTCCGGTGAACCAGCAATAGGACCAGCCGGCCGCACACCATATTTACCAAATACTGACCCCTACTTTAACGTAAAGTCATTGCGATTCCTATTCCTTATTAGTTGAATAACCCCGTGGAGAACCTATGATCTAAGCCATGTTTTTACACGACGTAATGTGCTACCAGACCTGCCTCACATCTAGGGGCCAAACCTCCCCGAGATCCTTGCAGTTCAGCCTGGAGCCTCGCAGCTCCAGTGTAGGCCTATATCCGCCACCACAAGGAGGTACTGCATAGTACTTGTTGTGGAAATGCTATATACTAGCAAGAGAGACTTACTAATTGCACACCTTGTACAGTTACACTGCTAGTCAGCGGTGACTGCTAGCATAGTGCTGTCACACTAGACGCGTCACACAGCCATTTAGCAGATTTCGTTACATTTTATAAGAACAAAGGGGACCGCAGCGAGTGAAAAAAGACAGAGGAATCTCCATCTTGAGCATAGTTGGTAAGATCTTTGTAAGAGGCACTATCAAGGCTGCAGGTGCTGGCATCTAGAGTCTATCCAGAGTCTCAGTGCGGTTTTAGGAGCGGCAGATCCACTATAGACATGATCTCCTCCCTTCGACTGCTACAATAAAGGTTCCGCGAGATGAATAAGCCATTATACATTGCTTTCGTTGATGGTCAGCAGAAGTGGACTCCTCAAACTCCTGGCGAAAATAGGATTTCCTCCAAAACTGCTCTCTTTCATTGCCTGTTTTTTTTAAAATAGAAAACCAGGTGCACAGTGAAGTTTAATCAGAGCCCTTTGAAGTCCGCAGCGGTGTTAAACAAGACTGCGTACTTGCACCCACCTTGTTTGGAATATTCTTCTCGTGTCTACTGCACTATGCTTATGGAGACTGCAACGAGGGTGTCTACCTTCACACAAGGAGATCTGGAAAGCTCTTCAATCTAAACAGGCTCAAAGCCAAAATCTCAAGCAGTGTGCTCCTAGATGGCGAGACAAATAGTAGAATAGCTAAAGCCATTGGCACTATGGCAAGATTAAAAAATAACGGGTCTGGATGAACCCGCTACTTACACGCTCCACTAAGTCACTAGTTTATCGAACATGCGTTCTGAGTACCCTGCTGTTTTTGCAGTGAAACATGGAGCACATATTCCTGGCAGGAGAGAAAATTGAATACATTTCATCTCAGGTGTCTCAGACGCATTTTAGATATAAGATGGCAGGACAGGGTTTCAAACGCAGAGGTCCTACGAATTGCAGGGTGTCAAGACATCCGTATTACTCTCAGTAACAGACGTCTCAGCTGGCTAGGTCATGTACGCCGAAAGCCACAGGATCGACTTCCACAGGACATTCTATATGGAACGTTAGCTTTGGGACAGATACCTGCTGGACGTCCAAAACTGAGATTTGCGGATGTCTGCAAAAGAGACATGAAACACCTCCAGATTGACCCAAACAGTGGGGAGATCATGGCGCAGGATAGGCCCACCCGGAGGGCAGGAATCAAAGAAGGTTCCAGGCTTGCGGGAGAGGAGCGCGCGAGGAAAAAGACGATGGAGAAAAATGTGGCCCCCCTCCGCTACATTCAATTGCAGAAAGTGTGACCGTGCCTGTACGTCCAGGATTGGCCTCTTTAGCCAGATGAGGGCCTGCAAAGGAAATGGAGCGTCTCTCGAGACGTAAAATGCCGACGAATGAGCTGAACGATCGCTCCACCGTACGTGTTGTTGCTGGTAATGTTAGCAATGCTAGTAAGGCATACCTGACAGCCGGATAAAACTTTGTAAAAGGTAACAAGTCGATGAAATCTTGGCTACTTTTGTATCCTCGCGTTTTCCGAAAATCAAACCAACTCCAGGCTTCACTATTAAAATTGTCAATGTGGTATATCTGATTAATCTCTAACGATAATGAGATCGATATGACAATGGAAGGAGTCACAGTTGTTACAATTAATTATAAATGTTTTAATTATTATTATTTTTGTCTATTTTAGTAAAAAAAATTTTTTTTTATCTATCAATTTAGGGGGGGGGGGGCACTTTTCTAGGGGGGGGGGGCAAGTGCCCCCCTTGCCCCCCCCCCCCCCTGCGGGCGCCCATGTACTAGTCCTACTTTTTTCCTCAAATAATAAGTCTGGAGCCCCAGTTAATGCCGGGTAAATTAAGTCTGACATCGTGGCCTGTGGAACAAAAAAAAACCCCACTATATTTAGGCTCTTTAGTTGTATCTTTGTTTTATGTTTCAACTATTTATATTTTAGCCTTTTTGTTTATGTTCATTTAAAAAGAAATTGTCCACATCACCTACAAACCCGACTATCCTCCAAGCTTGAAAGAAAATTAGATTTAAGATGTTAAAATCATTTATTATGTAAATACACGAAATCACCTCTCCCCCCTCCCCCCCCCCAACACACATTTACTCTCTTTCTGTCTCTGACTCTGGGTGTGTGCGCCTGCGTGTGAGAGATGAACTGACGAGTGCACCTTCGCGAAGACAAGACTAACTCCTCGGTAAGCGATTAGCAATTAGAGGAAGTTTCCCCGACCCCCCTTGGGGAGTGTCGTATCAATATTTACCCTTACATCGCCATTTTCTAGAACGGCTAGGTTGTTCTCCGTGGCTGCAGGGTTTTGACACTGAAAAGCTTATCAATGATTAGCTCACCCCCTGCCAAAACACCCCCGTCTCCCCGCGCTCACCACTCTCCCCCGCCTTTTAAGGGAGATAATCGGAAAGATTAGCTAGCACATCAATGGGGGAGTAACTCGTATTTGTTTTCTAAAATAAGTGAAAATGTGGGTGGGGGGGGGGGGGGGGCCAAAAAAATCAGCTTCGAACAGTGTGGATTTGAGGGAGTGGGGACTAGGGAAATTGGACAAGTAAACAAGTGGATTAGGGCGTGTGCATAAGTAAAGTGAAGATTAGGGGAGTGTGGATAAGTAAAGTGGAGATTAGAGGAATGTTGATATGTAAAGTGGATATTAAGGGGAATGTGGATAAGTAAAGTGGAGATTAGATAAATGTGGATATGTAAAGTGGATATTAAGGGGAATGTGGATATGTAAAGTGGAGATTAGATAAATGTGGATATGTAAAGTGGGTATTAAGGGAAATGTGGATATGTAAAGTGGAGATTAGGATAATGTGGATATGCAAAGTGGATATTAAGGGGAATGTGGATATGTAAAGTGGAGATTATGGGATTGTGGATATGTAAAGTGGATATTAGGGGATTGTGGATATGTAAAGTGGAAATTAGGGGAATGTGGATATAAAAAGTGGAGATTATGGGAATGTGTATATGTAAAGTGGAGATTAGGGAGTGTGGATATGTAAAGTGGAGATTAGGGGAGTGTAAATAAGTAAAGTGAAAATTAGGGAAATGTGGATATTTAAAGTAGAGATTAGGGGAGTGTGGATATGTAAAGTGGAGATTAGGGGAATGTGGATATATAAAGTGGAGATTAGGGGAGTGTGGATAAGTAAAGTGGAGATTAGGGGAATGTGGATATGTAAAGTGGAGATTAGGGGAGTGTGGATAAGTAAAGTGGAGATTAGGGAGTGTGGATAAGGTAAAAGGAGATTAGGGGAATGTGGATATGTAAAGTGAAGATTAGGGGAGTATGGATAAGTAAAGTGGAGTTAAGGGGAATGTGGATATGTAAATTGGATATTAAGGGGAATGTGGATATGTAAAGTGGGTATTAAGGGGAATGTGGATATGTAAAGCTGAGACTAGGGGAATGTGGATATGCAAATAGGATATTAGGGAATGTGGATATGTAAAGTGGAGATTATGGGAGTATGGATAAGTAAAGTGGAGATTACGGGAATGTGGATAAGTAAAGTGGAGATTAGGGGATTTTGGATAAGTAAAGTGGAGATTAGGGGAGTGTGGATAAGTAAAGTGGAGATTAGGGGAGTGTGGATATGTAAAGTGGAAATTAGGGGAGTGTGGATATGTAAAGTGGAGATTAGGTGAGTGTGGATAAGTAAAAAGGATATTAAGGGGAATGTGGATATGTCAAGTGGAGATTAGGGGAATGTGGATATGTAAAGTGGATACTGAGGGAAATGTGGATATTTAAAGTGGATATTAAGGGGAATGTGGATTTGTAAAGTGGAGATTTAGGGAATGTGGATATGTAAAGTGGATATTAAGGGAAATGTGAACATGTAAAGTGGAGATGAGGGGAATGTGGATATGTAAAGTGGAGATTAGGGGAATGTGGATATGTAAAGTGGAGATTAGGGGAATGTGGATATTTAAAGTGAAGATTAAGGGGATGTGGATATGTAAAGTGGAGATTAGGGGAATGTGGATATGTAAAGTTGAGATTAGGGGAATGTGGATATGTAAAGTGGAGATTAGGGGAATGTGGATATGTAAAGTGGAGATTAAGGGGATGTGGATATGTAAAGTGGAGATTAGGAGAATGTGGATATTTAAAGTAGAGATTAGGGGAATGTGGATATCTAAAGTGTAGATTAGGGGAATGTTGATATGTAAAGTGGAGATTATGGGAATGTGGATAAGTGAGGATTAGGGGATTGCTTATAACTGAGGATTAGAGTATTGTGGATAAGAAAAGTGGAGATAAGGGGAAATGCTCCTTGTCAATATGAGGGGGGGGGGAAGTAGGCAGCGATTTGAAAGGAAAGTGGCTGTAAATTGAGATGGGGGGTGCAATAAAACGCTTTAGAGAATCCTGTTTAATGTGAATAAATGGAAAGCAAATATCCAAACGGACACCTAGCACAATTAGATGTTGGAAAACAAAAACCGGTAATTAGTCATACCCCAAGATCATACAATAAACATGACCTATTCAAATCATAGGTTACAAACAGTTTTTCATAATGACAAGTTCATTAATCATATTCTCTTTGTAATCCCACTAAAAACAAACGAATAGGCCTATTTCTCTTTTTGCATTAGCCATCCACTTTTATATCATCCCAAAACCAATCTCCACAAGTATAGGCTGACCGAAATTCAGTTTCGTTTTCGGCGCAGAAAGTAGGCGAATCTCCTTTTTCGGTGTGGTTTCAGTTTCCGCAGAAGCCAAAAAGGTTAGCTCTCGGTTAGCTTTCGGTTTTGGGCAAAGGTGTAGTTAAACTTTCGGCTTCGGTTTCAACCGAAAGTCTTTATAGCTTTCGATTTGATTTAGTTTTCGGCGAAAACCCATTATTTTCGGTTTTCGGTCGTCTTCTATCCACAAGTCAAATCTCGTTCTTGAACGTGCACTAAACACAATTATACTGTGGCGTCACCAGGGAAAATGGCCCCTTGGGGCGTATTGAGTCGGGGGCAGGTAGCTCATTGTCGGCGCAGATCTAGTATGTTAGTTTTCATATATTAGTCAGCTTATAACGTACAAGTGGTTAACGTCTCGGACTGCAATTGGGGTGACCCGGGTTCGATTCTCCAGTTAGTCTATAGTCTATACCTTTTTTTTCTAAAAAGTTACTTTCCTCAAAGTCTTCAGTAAAATGGAATATTTTGTTAAATCATTAGATTTATAACCCTAGCCTATGTTCATTGTAGTTTATAAAGTTTTTATCTGTAGCTTATATAGGCCTATTTTATTTTCCCATGGCCGACTCCGGGCAATTTAGCTTTTGATTTCATAAAAAGACTTGCCTATATTTAACACGATTATAATATCTATTTTAAATTACTTTCCTGAATGTTTTCAGTAAATAATAGCCTAATAATTTTTTTTTTAAATTATTATGGCTTTCTTTTCATTGCAGTTTATAAAATTTTGATCTGTTTATTTTCACCCGGGCAACGCCGGGGCATTTAGCTTGTTTAAAATAGACCTACAGTATGTATTTAAATAATGGCCTACAGTAGGTATTTAAAATAGACTTACAGTATGTATATAAATAATAGACTACAGTATGTATTTTAATATAGGCCTGCCTTATGCAATTAATTTATTCGATAAATTTTGTAAATATAGAAATTTCAAGAGCACATTTTAATCAACTAACATGATAATATAGACAATGTATGCTGTCCAGTTTAAACTGTTGGCTTATAATGAAAGTTTTGACTAATGATGTGCAGTCATTTTTTAAAACGGACGTATGACCCTAGCATCCATCCTCCAACCAACGCCATTGGAAAATTACCCCACTTAGTTCTTGTTCCCCCGTTGCGCCTCCATGTAACAAACATGCAACATAATGTAAACTAGGATGACGAGAGTGGTGGTGGCGACAGCGACAAGGCGCCCGCCGTTTACAAGGCGAGTCCCGAGCACCCAGTGACTCCAATTAGTGCCAGGCGCCTTCCCCACCCCCGGTGTAACTGTTTGTTTGTTCACGTGACATGTGTCCCCCCCCCCTCATCTCTTCCCACCTACACACACATCCTCCTCCTCCCCCTACAGCTAAAATTCCAGATAGCAGATTTAGCTGCAGGAGGAATGGCTCGTCACTAGATAACTCTACACGTGATTCTGTATATCTATCTATCAATCTATCTGTACCTATATCTATCTATATATCTGTCTATCCAGATATCTGTCTATCTAACTATCTATCTCTCTCTCTGTCTCTCTCTCCTCCCTCACTCTCTCTCTCTCTCTATATATATATATATATATAAATAGCCTATATATATATAAATAAATATATATATATACATATATATATATATATATATATATATATATATATATATATATATATATTTATATATACACGCATATACACACAGACACACACACACTACAGGTATATTCTGTGAGAGTCGTGCACTTGAAAACTCCACAAGCAAAAAAAAAAAACAACAACAACAAAAAAAATAGTCCGTGAACCAGGAGTCTCTCTCTGACACCCGTTACCCAAACAGCGTGGTCGATGAAGATAATCTCATGCACCCACGCCTGTCAATCTGTAGCAAAGGTTTGAAACCCAATACGAACATGGAAGTCTATAGAATTTCAGATTCAAGAGGGAAAGAAAAAATAAGCGGAAATCCCCATTAAGATGGCCACTTTGTGTAGAACATTTCAACATGAAGAAAACAAAAAATTCAAACCGGTTTAAAAAATGAAAAAAGCACAATTTTCGTGATAGGCTTTGTTGTTGTTTTTTGTGGTCGTTTTAGCGTTTTACACATTAGCAAGTTTAACTTTAACTTTAAATGAAATCAAATAACTATTTTTTTTTAAATATTCATCTTTCTATCAGGTCGAAGTGGTCGGCTTCTTTCAATATAAGCAAAAACAGAGAGATTTGGGAACTCTTTTGATTCACAATCAGTAAGAATCTTTCAACAGAATCGTCAGTGAGCAAGAAAATACAACAGCTGACTCATACATGATACTTTTTCTTGTATGATAAATGGTATGATAGTGTTTCTATTGTGCTTGGGGATAAATGGTTCTTTAATATTGTTTTAAATATGCTGAAAGACGCAATTTATGTAATCAAGTCAAATTTCCATTCGTTTGGATATAAAGTAATCTTATCTTATCTATGTCCTTCGTTCTTTCTTTCTTTCTTTCCTTCCGCGCCTGGTGAAATTTAATTTTAACCCACTTCCCTGTTAATCCCAACGAGTTGAAACATTTCTCATAGACGTGAATCTCCTGATCAACACATTTTAATTCAAATTTTCAGCCACCTACCCCCATCCCCCCACGCACTCAAACAACAAAACAAACCCACTTCCCGTCTATCCCATCGTGTTGAAACATTTCTCATAGACGTGGAGCTCCTGATCCACACATTTTAATCCAACGTTTTAGCCACATAAACCCCAAACCCACCTCCACGCTTCCAAACGAAACTAAAAATCGTTTTTCGACTTCTTTTTGTTAATTTGTTTTTGTTTTTCAAAGTAAACAATTATAATAAAGCGATATCTCTCTCCGCCTAAATTAAATACTAAAAACATGACAGATCAGTTTCAATAACAAGAACACCAACAGCGAAGAAAGAAATAGATGCATGAAATAAAAAACGTGTGTCAGCTACACCGCGTAAAACGATACATGTATTAACGCAATTGTAACAATGATACGTATCAAGCAAAACCTGGCAAAAAGAATAATATACAAGAATGATACGTCCTTGACTTTGTGTTTTAAATTACAGAATATTTCATATTATTTTCGTGTCGGATGTTTTTGTTTTCTTTCTGTTTGTTGTAATTATATATATATATTATATTTTAAGATGAAAAAAACTCGAATTCAACGTTTGTATAATCTTACACTGCTTGCATCTTTTTTTTTTCTTTCTTATATAACTAGCGAAAATTCACAGCGGACAAGTGTAACGTCAATAGTTAAATCGCTAAACCTAGAGACACTAGAGCAGGGGTCGGCAAACTTTGTCAAAGTTGGATTTCTAAATCATTCAGGGGGCCGATAGCCTACAAGTCATCCTGCTCTTTTCTTGTAAAAGAGGCTTGAATTGTCTTTTTGGGATCTTCCGCGTGCCTTTGAACATCACTCTGCGTGTCATTTCTTCCAGAGTGGGGCGTCCGGGCATGGAATGGGTTGCCCTGAACAAACCAGGAAAACCAGTGCCTTAACATAACTTAAAACACTAATAAAAAATACAAGACTAGACTCAGATTAAAATGAGCGTACGACACAATAATCTTCTTTATAGAAGGAGTGTCTGTAGTATATAAGATAACATTGCATCTTCCTGGTCGACACATTGAAGAGATATAGATGCAAGAATTTTCTGAAAAGATGTTAGACAAAACAAAAAGAGGTGTGTTGTTTTTTGTGTGTGTGTGTGTTTTATTTAATGTTTTTAAATGTATGTATAAACACATTGAAAGTAGACGTATAACAGACACAATTGACGCATGACGGACAATCTGACGCATGATGGATAAAGTGACGCATGGACAATGTGACGCATGACGGACAATGTGACACATGACGGCCAATGTGACGTCTTAACAGACTATCTGATTTTTGGGCAGACAATACGACGTCTGACAAAAACAATGACATAATGCCTGACAATCTGACACACAAAAAAAAAGACAAGTCATATTTGAAGCCCAACGAAGATCTCAATTTTGGCAGGAGGTGACAGAAAGAAATCTAATTATGACAGACAATGTGACGCATAAAAAAAAAGTTAAATTGTCACGTCAAGCGAAAATGACATTGCGTGTGTTTGAGAAAAAACCCGTGTAGACGCCCTTCCCTTCCATTACGCCACTACTATATAAAAATAACTGTATGAAAATGTATACATAAAAAAAACAAATGTTCCTTCGGCCACCTTTCTCCCGACCCCCAACTCTGACGTCACAACTTGTTTTGTTTTTTTCAGAATAACAGGCCGTCGAACATACAAATTTAGACTCAATAACTAAATTGGTAAAACCCAGATAATTATACCCTATTGTCTGTAGATTCTACCCCCCCTCCCCCCAACCATCTTGAAACCCTCCTCCCTCACCCCCCATCCTAGACAAAAAGTCTTTATACAACGTAATTAGTCCTCGTTTCCTTCAAATTATCCGACTTGATCAAGAAACTGAGCCGGTCTCTCGTGGCCCTCGGCAATTAAAGGTAAAATTAAACGTTCGCCTTGAGTTCTAAAGACGTTTTTAGATCTAATATATATTTTAAAAAATACATTGTTAAAAAATTGTCTAGTTATAATTATCTTTGTTTGTTATTATACAGATTAATTCATTAAAATGAAACATAGATGTCAAGATAAGATAATTGCCTGAACATAAAACGTATTCTTACTCCGGTATAATATCCGTGTTCTTGGTTGTATGTTAAATGCGCTCTGAGCTTACATTATTCTGTTGGCAGCGCTATACAAATATTATTATTATATTTGATGGTAGGTTATATTAGGCGATATATATGTAAATGGTTGGAAAATGTGGCTCCTAGAGACGCACGCACTCTTCGTTGAGTAAAGCATTCCTCCCGTTGAAAATATAAATTCATTTTTACTACCTTTGTACTAAAATCTTATTTTAATGAAGCCAAACGTCCAATCAGTTAATAGATAATTGTTCAATAGTACGTCTTTATGTGATGTAGAACAGGGCTCGGCAACCAACGGTACGCGTGCCACACTTGGCTCGCAGAGTGATTTTCATTGGCACGCGAAAGACCCCCAAAAAAGGCAGTACAGGCCACTTCTACAAGAAAAGGAGCACAGGATAACTTCAGGCTATTGGCGCTCTGAATGAATAGGAGATACTACTTTGGCACACTATAATCAACAGTGTTGTCGACCCCTGGGTGTAGAATACTCTGTATTCTTGGTTCATGACATGACCGTATGTTATTGTTCTCAAAATAAAAAGTTCCTAAAGTCGAAATATCTCTTTTTACTTTCTCTCTCAGTCTCTCTCTCTTGTCTCTCTCTCTCTCATTCTATCTCTCTTCCTCTCCCTTCCCCATTCTCTCCCTCTTTCCCTTTTTACACCTTTATTCTTGGATTAAAAATCAAGAACCTGGTTATTACATCAGTTTAAAAAGCAAATGTTTCAAAATTGATTAACTAGCTGACCGGAAATGTTTCTTTTGACCTCCAACAGATTTAGAACCGTTGTCAACAAAACAAACAAAAAACAAAGATGTATCGCGCATAGAAAATCAAATCTTGGTCTTTTGTTTGTTTACAATTTGTCTTCAGTTTCATCTCGTGGCGTCGATTCCAAGGTATCGATTACCCAGACATCGTGAACGAAAAGGATTTATCATAAAGTTATAATTGAAACGTTAGACTCGAATAGAAAGCCAAATTGTAAACCCTAGCAAAAAAAAAAACACCTAAACCTTTTAAAACAACAAAAACAAGAAGATACATTTTCTGAGCGGGCACACCACGTCGTTATCGACGGCGGAAAAACGTGGTTTCCATGTGTTTTTGTGGTTTCCACGTGTTTTTGTGGTTTCAACATTTGTGTGTGTTTTCCACGTGTTTTGTAGATTTCTATGTGTTTTCGTGGTTTCCACGTGGTTTCCACGTGTGGTCGTGTTTTTTTCAGTCGTTTTCCCCGTCGTTACGACGTTCTTTGCCCGTTGTGTTTAGCATAGATTTTCAATGTAAAAACCATAGGCTTATTACTACTTCTTTGGCATTTATCTTGAGTGTAGAATACTTCTGCATCGGGCGAAGGAGCCAGTGTTCAAAATTAACAGAGTTGTCTTAATGCCGCTCATTTTGTTGGTCGCAATACATTTGATAAAATTCGACGTAAATACTTTTACTGTTGAACTCTTCATGAACTTTTCAGCAAAATTAAACCAAAATGTATAATAAACTATATAATGTTAAAGCCATACAACTGTACTACAGAATTTAAAGATATAAGAACAATAAAATGGATACAATAAAAACATGACAACAACGTTATCAAAAAGGTTATATATAACCTTCGAAGTTGATGGGCCGGAAATTCCACAATTCAGTTCAATGCAATACCGCTCATGAGATTGTGACATTATTATTTTTAAAAAAAATTATGATGAATTAAATAAAATTTTCTTGTGGATTTCAGAGTAAAATAAATATTTGAAAGTAACAAACCACTTCTGCCGAACCTGCAATCCGGTGGCACCAACGCAGCAGTGCCAATAGACAGTAACAGGATTATGACATTTAGTTGCACTGGAAACATCGAATAACAAACATTACGCGTGTGTTCACGTTTGAAATAGAGATTACCACTATCTACAGCACATATTTGTTTTCAATACCAAATGCTAAAAAAAAAAATTCTTTTTATTTTAAATGCACTCTCATTCTTACCCCCCCCCCCACACACACACAAACATTTTTCTTTAACTTATCGGTCGCAATAATAAAAAGTTGGCATTGGCCTTCCTTGTGCCATTATAGAAAGACAATATCTAGGAAAGAAATTGAAATTTCCTAACTTTCTTCTGTATCCCATGTCTAAATTATATTTCTGTATCAAGTGTTTTAGTTCTATCTCTATATCCAATGTCTAAATTCTACTTGTGTACCGAATGTCAAAGTTCTACTTCTGTGTCCTCTGTCTAAATTATATTTCTGTTTTAGTTCTATCTCTGTATCCAATGTCTAATTTCTACTTTTCAATTCAATGCCATAGTTCTATTCTCTATTCAATGTAATAGTTCTACTTCTCTATTCTATGTCTTAATTCCATTTCTCTATTCAATGTCATAGTTCTATTTCTCTATTCAATGTCATAGTTCTATTTCTCTATTCAATGTCATAGTTCTATTTCTCTATTCAATGACATAGTTCTATTTCTCTATTCAATGACATAGTTCTATTTCTCTATTCAATGTCAAAGTTCTATTTCTCTTTCAATGTCATAGTTCTATTTCTCTATTCAATGTCATAGTTCTATTTCTCTATTCAATGACATAGTTCTATTTCTCTATTCAATGACATAGTTCTATTTCTCTATTCAATGTCATAGTTCTATTTCTCTATTCAATGTCATAGTTCCATTTCTCTATTTAATGTCTTAGTTTTATTTCTCTATTCAATGTCTTAGTTGTTGTTTTTTTTAATTATATGAACAATAATGTCCCACATGTATCATATCTTGCCGTACAATAAAATGGCAAAAATACATAAATAGAGAGAGAAAGAGAGAGAGTCAGTAGGTAGCGTCGATCAGAAGATAAATATTCAAATAGAGAGATAGATAAAGTGAGAGAGAGAGAGAGTCAGTAGGTAGCGTCGATCAGAAGATAAATATTCAAATAGAGAGATAGAAAAAGCGAGAGAGAGAGAGAGAGAGTCAGTAGGTAGCGTCGATCAGAAGATAAATATTCAAATAGAGAGATAGATAAAGCGAGAGAGAGAGAGAGAGAGAGAGAGAGAGAGAGAGAGAGGTAAAAGAGATATAATTATTGAAGAAACAATGGAAAAGAATGAAAGACTGAGGGTGTATAGAAATAAAACGATGCGGTAAAGACACAGGAGGCGAGAGAAAGAGAGCGAGATAGGGAGGGAGAGAGAGAAAGAGTTAGAGAGAGAGAGAGAAAGAGACGGTAAGGCTTGTATGCCCAAAGCTAACACAAGCCAGATAATATGGCTAACTATTCCGTTAAATTACGTTTGTGCCTTTAAGGGTCCGAATTAATTCGCATAATGAACTGCTAACTTGGGTCAGTGGCTATTTAAACTAGTGATTTAATCATTTTGGTCAATTAACGCCGAAGAAAACACGAGTGCATGATAGCGTTGTAATTACAGTTTTTAAATAGATCTTTGTACTTTTTCGTATAGATATAGTTCAATCTTTTTTACTCTCTCTCTCTCTCTCTCTTTTTCTCCCTCGCCTCCCTCGCTTTTCCACCTCTATCCGCACATCCTCTCTAACCCTATTTCCGTTTTTTTCTTCCTTCAATTATCACTTTCTCTCATTCCATATTTGTCTCTCCCGCTCTCCCCACTTCTCCTCTAGCCCCCTCACCCCCCCCTTGATCTTTGCCCAGCTCTCCCGTCTACACCAGGGCTGTGGAGTCGGAGTCGAGGAGTCGGAGGAAATTTGGGCACCTGGAGTCGGAGTCGATGAGTCGGAGGAAATTTGGGTACCTGGAGTCGGCAAATAATGCACCGACTCCGACTCCTACTAAATTTAGATTGGAAAAAGACAGGGTTTCGGGTTTTATTTATTAAAAACAACCGATCAATAGGTATACAGAAATTAGTTAAATGAGAAAGTAAAGTATCTGTTTCTTCCTCTAAGTCCCCATCCCTACTCAAGATCCTATCTCTATTGTCATACTATAGCGGGTCGACACAAAAAAAATGACTTTTGAACTTATTTGAAATGCGTCATTAAACTGAACGTCATATAGACCGCTCGGCGCCGGTATTGATGACGCTATATAAGTGCCCAAATTACTAATTACCATTAACATTTTATGTAATGATTTCAAATGCTTGGACATGGCACGCGCGGTTTTCTCGGAATGCTAAACACTGCCTTAGTAAAGCTATAGGCCTGGGCCATAGGTCCTAATTAAAAAAACGCATCTTAAGCTACTAGTGTACAAGCATACCTTTATTAGAGGCCTAGAGAGGCCTTTACAGATTTACGAGTCTTTCCATAATGTAATTTGCGTTCAATAGGCCTACACAAAAATGCTGCCTTTACGACTTATAAATGCGCTACGCACACAACGCACAATTAGGAGCGGCAATCAGTGACGTATTTAGGCATGTTCCACATGTTCCATCGGAACAGGGGCCCCTACATAAAAGGGGCCCCCACACATCCCAAAAAGAAATTTTTGAGTGGCATCCCCATATTTCGTTGAAAATGTAAAACAAAATTCATTTATTCCCATACATATTAAAGCGCTCCAGTTCAACCAAGCAACATAAAATGTATGATTTTACAGAATGTAAAAATGTAATATGAATTAACGGCCCTTTTCTGAGGTAGGCCCTATGTGAAGGCAAGACCACGAGAGGCCCCACATAAATTTGGGACAGGGCCCTCACATAAATTTACGGCCCTGGTGTCAATATTTATACTTTTCATAGAGTTGTGTTCTGCTTAGGGATGTTAAACGAAAACCGGAATACCGGATTCCGGTTTTGAAACCGAAAACCGGTTTTGATTTTCAAAACACCGCGTATGTGCTTTATTATTAACGGCACTATTAAATACATATTCTTTTGATTCTCTTTCAGCACATTATTTTACAAGTTTTCATAAATTATATATGCCTCTTTATATGCTTCTTAATATTATGGTCAACGATAATCGGTGATTTGATTAGGCCCTATCACTATTGAAAAATTGATAGCTATTATCAGTTTTTACACTTTCAATTTCACTTTATAGCCCAGATTTTTTAGTCCTTAAGAATTGTATGGTAAAGAGTACAAAATCATATTAAATCATATTAATTCACACAAATCAACCCCTTGAATGACCTGCAAACACTAATTAAATTTGAAGTGTTTTTCAAATATACGTACAAAACTACTTACATTTGGCTGTTCCGGCAAGTGACTTGTGACATTGCGCTGGAGGGGGGGAGGGGGGCAACCGAAATCCGATTTTAAACCGGTTTGTTAGAACCGATAACCGGTTTTAACATCCCTAGTTCTGCTGTTACAGGGAACGCAGCGCCCTAGTGTAACCTAGCCTCTCACTGGTAAGGGATTAACCGTTTGTCCCTTGAAGTCGCAGATCGTGACCTCTACTGATCAGGCCCCACTGGGGGGGGGGGGGTACAGTCGGTACGCCGTACCGGGGCCCTCAATAGTTTAGGGTGCCCATGAATATTTTAAATTAAATACAGTAGACTGTTGGCTTTCCAGCCAGTAGTCCTGTGGTAATGACACGTAGATGTATGTTGCCTTTCTTTCCTTCAAGGAATGTACAAAATACATTTGCATATTAATACAGAGGAGTCGGAGTCGGGGAGTCGGAGTCGGAAGAAACAAAAAATGAGGAGTCGGAGTCGGAACATTTATCTACCGACTCCGCAGCCCTGGTCTACACTCTCACACTATCTTTCCTTCTTCTCTCTCTCTCTGCCCACTTCTCTCATTCACCCGCTCCCTCATTTCTTTCTCCATCCACATCTATCATCCTTCTGTAAAGAAGTTTTTTTTGCGTCCTACGCTTATCCGTGGTCCGAGTCTCTAAGTGATTATTGTTTTAAATGATGTTAAGTTATCTGGATTTTCCTGGTTTGTTCAGGCAACCTATTTTATGCTGCCGTGTGCCACTCGGGTAAGCTATGTGTAAGTATGCGGATACTCATTTAATAAATCTTCATTTAATCTTGGAATGCGCGCGCACATGACATATAACAATCAATTATATTTTTCAAAACAAAACTTATGAAAGGAAGATTTCCGGGGAGGGGGATTTCTACGTTTAAAATGGCGGCCAACGACCAATGAGATCTCGCACACAATAATAGATCGATAGTGAACAGTTAATTGATACGGAAAGGGAGCGGGGAAGGGGAGTCAAATTTCTGGGGCCCCGGGGCTGGAGTGTTCTTAGGAAGGTTGCGGCGTATAGTGGCGTTTGAGGGGAGGGGGTAGGGGCTGGCGAGAGTACTTAGAAAGAGAAAGAGATAGAGAGATAGAGAGAGAGAGAGAGAGAGAGAGAGAGCTGGTGTGACAAACAACTGATGGCACCAAAGAGAGGACATTTCTCATATACGCCTCTCTTTTCTTTTTGTGTGGGTCTGTGGGAATTCGGACGCGAAAGCCATCTACGCGGAAATAAAAAAATAATGAACATTCAACAAACAAAAGAAGAAAAAACAACTACCCAACTCTGCTTGGTGGATTGTATACACCATTATAAGCCTTTATAGCAGGTAACACACACAATCTGACTCAATTCAAAATGACGCAAGTCTATGCTACATCAAACATTGGAGTTTCTCGGGATAAACTTTTGACAATTATTATTATGAATACTTTCTATTGATCTATTGGTGTCTACGAGTTATACCGAGGAAAAAATGATTTATTATTGATATTATTTTCAATTCGAAGCTTTTGCTGGCCGTAAACCATCTTTTTATTTATTTAAAAGATACTGTTTGTATATGTTTATATAGGTTTGTATAGACTCATATATCATATAGGTTTGTATAAGTCTATATAAGTTTGTATAGGCTTACATAGGTTTGTATAGGTTTTATAGGTTTATAGAGGTTATTTTGGTTTATATAGGTATGCCTATGTGTGTAGGCATATAGGTTTATATAGGTTTATATTGGTTTGTATAGGATTGTATAGGTTTGTATAGGTTTGTTGTGATGGGAGATAACAGTAGCGATTTTCCGGACTTGGGTGCGCATTTGACGATCCCTACTGCTTCGTCTCTAAAAAGTCCGAACTTCACCGAGATTATGACCAGAAGGCTGAGGTTTCTCTATTCCCCGCCGCAGTTTCCGGACCACACATGTGGGCCCTTGGCCCTCCGTCACGTGATCGAGAATCTCCGCAAGGACAGTTCCGGAGTTCACCCCGGGAGACGCGCCAGCTTCGGAGCGTCGGATTTTCCCGGAAACCCGGACGTAGAGAAGAAAGCTGATTTTTCCGACGACCACCTTGGGGTGGGCTGTCTTCGCAGGCCTACGCTGGATGCAGCCGCCACTTACAACCAGCGAACCGAGCCCACCTCGGTTGGCCATCATTCGGACCTCCACTTGCCGTCTCTGTGGAAACATTCTAGACTGTCTGACCATCTCAAACTGACGCTGACCAGGTCAGTGGGGACTCTGCAGACGCCTCTGTCGTGTGCCTCCATGGTGGGCTGCTACGACGACAGGGGTGTGGCTGAACTAAAGACTTCTTTGTCCACTGACCAGTTCCACGTGAGCGAATGTTTTCGGGTGCCGCCAATGGATCTATCAGTGTCGTCGTCCCTAAGACAGTTGGATGCTCTGAGTGAGAAACAGTACACCTCTGATGGTTTGTAAACGAATTCACTGTTTGTCGGGTTTGTATGTTGCTATGTTTTGTATTGCTCTTTAAATTTTGTTAAACCAATTCAATCAGCGCTATATAGCGCGTTCAGCTGGATGGTCCTGGGTTCTAATCCTGGTCGAGTAGGCGATGATTTTTTTCCCGGGTCTGGAGAGTGTCCTTGAGTCTACCCAGCTCTGATAGGCACCTGACCTTAGTTGGGGTTAAGTAAAAGGTGGCTGTGCATAGTGCTGGCCACACAACCACACAGTGGCCAGAGTAACTGGTGAACGCTGCTTCGGCGGCCCTATGATCAATTTGGTCCGACGGGTTTACTTTTACTTTCCTTTTATACAAGAGACAAAATTAAATGGCCACTTGCTTTTGTCAATTAAGTGCTTCATTGCCGTTAAATATAAAATATCAATACATTTTTTCACTTTTATGTATATCTTAAAATATCATGTTTAAAAAGATCCTATATATAAATATTATATATTATGTCGTTAAGAAAGTGTCAAAAGTATTTACGTATTAATAAAAAGCTAATTATCATTCCACGAGAATTAAAAGCGTAGGGTAAAGACAACAACAATTGGAATCCACCTAATTATCTTAACTAGTCTAAGTTACACTGTAATATAATAAGTCATGAGTATTTGTAAAGTAAAAACTAAAGTTATTAGAGCACTATAGCTTTTTACTTAGACTTAGATCCTCCGGCGCCTTAGGGCGCATCGGGCAATGATAGTTCTCCAGTGGGCTCTGTGCGTAGCCGCTGCTGTAATGGCTTTGATGTCTTCCCAGTTTATGCCAACAGAGCGAAGGTCATCGGCGATTGTTGTACGCCATGTTGTTTTAGGTCGCCCCTATAGCGCACATATAAACAAAAAAGTTAAAACGAGCTTATAATTAAAATATTAATTTTCTTTAAAGGAGGATTTGAATTGAATACACAATATTAAGCTAAGAACATGTTTAGAAAACGTAAACACATATTAGAAGGTATATCTACCAAGTAATCGTGCATATTGTTATTATTAGAGTTTTTTTCAATGCGTGTTCGACATACAGCAAGCCAGACAACTAAAAAAAACAATTTGTACTATTTGTGTAATGTCTGGAGTAAATTGTGTTGTTTTTTTTTAGGTTCACTGTGTCACGGCGAGGACCACGCCAGGGATGACGTGATATATGAAGACATCAATGTCAGTGGCGGCGACAAAATAATGGCCATGAGATTTGACAGTAAGAAGAAACGACGCCACAGGTAAATCATACTAGTGAATCTTGCTGGTGACTCTTACTGGTGAATCTTAGTGGTGAACGTTACTGTCTGAACGTTACTGAGTGAGAATACGAACTGGGGTGTCTACTCTCTTAGGGCTCGCAGTGTAACCAAGTCACCATATAGGTTTCGGCCCAAACAGCTGACCATTCCCTTCCACTCTAAGCTAATGCATGGCAGTGCCGTCAAAATGCAAATGCTCTTCTACTTCCTTGCAATTTCGACGATTTTCCGCGAGCCAAGGAGGAGCCTAAACCTTCCGAAATAGGCACCAATAGGGCAGTGACCTGTACGAAACTGGGCAATTGTTGCCTATTGATGGAGAATGTTGTAAGAACAATTTAAAAAGAGGTCGGG
The DNA here is from genome assembly GCA_949126835.1 of Anisus vortex. Lineage (NCBI taxonomy): Eukaryota > Metazoa > Mollusca > Gastropoda > Planorbidae > Anisus > Anisus vortex. The sequence goes on from OX421495.1 coordinate 8,467,697, forward strand.
AGTGCGAATGTTGTGATTAACGGACTACCGCAGTTTGTTGTTATAAAGTATCCCGTCGGACCAAATTGATCCATGGGGCCGGTGAAGCAGCATTCGCCAGTTTCTGTGGCCACGGCATACTAGGTTGGTTGTGTGGCCAGCACTATGCACAGCCCACTTTACTTTACCCCAACTAAGTAATGTACCCATCAGAAATGGTAGACTCAGGGACACCCTCCAGACCAGGCCTATATATAAAAAGCTGTCTTTGAGTGTAACCAATCAAATTGGTTTATTTGAAGACACTAGATCTTGTAGCCTCATATTTTACCTTTGCAATTTGACGTATCACATGTGTCCTCACTAGCTAAGTGGATGACGTATCGGACCGCCATGCGATCAACTCCGGTTCGATTCTCCAGTTAGTCTATAACTTTTTTTTTTTACATTTTTTTTTTAAAATTTCAATTAATATAACTTTTCTTTTTAAAGGGTGTAAATCCACGGGCAATTTTATCTTTTTGTTAAATAAAAAAACTTGCCTCTTTTTAACCCGATGACAATATTTAATTTAAATTACTTTCTTAAATGTCTTCAGTAAAAAAAAAAAAATACTTTTTTCAAATTATTAGATTTATGTAGGTCTGTATAGCTTTATGTTCATTCTTGTTTCATCTGTAGCTTATACAGGCCAGTTTTATTTTTTCCCCGGGGAAAACCGGGAAATTCAGCTTGTAGGGCATAAGAGGGGGTCAACATTACGTAACATTACGAATTTTACGTAAAAACGTCCATTGTTGTAAGTTTCAAAGGAAACATAAAGAAGAAAAAATTAAATTGGTGTAGTCTCAGCCTTTATGTTAGTTTTGAATGGTTCATATGGTGAAAGGATAATTCTTGTTTTCCGTGTTACCTGTGAGAAATTAAACTAATATATCAGTTACATCCCTTGATATGGGAATGATTGATTGAATCACCAGTTATGTCCCCTGAGCCATTTTTTTGAATGGCTTTTAAAAATTCTTAGTCTTCTATGTAATTTTGAAAAAGCCCAACTATCTATCTTAATATAGGCCTATGGCTTAATATAGGGATGTACAAGTAGGCCTAGTTAAATGTTTTGATATTGATTTTACGGCAAGATATGTCTCTCTCTCTTTCTCTCATCTTTCTCTCTATTTCTCTTTATCTTTCCTCTCTCTCTTTCTCTCTCTCTCTTTTTCTCTCTCTCTCTCTCTTTCTCTCTCTCTTTCTCTCTCTCTCTCTTCTTTCTCTCTCTCTCTTTTTCTCTCTCTCTTTCTCTCTCTCTCTTCTTTTCTCTCTCTCTCTTTCTCTCTCTCTTTCTCTCTCTCTCTTCTTTCTCTCTCTCTCTTTCTCTCTCTCTCTTTTTCTCTCCCTCTCTCTTTCTCTCTCTCTTTCTCTCTCTCTTTCTCTCTCTCTCTTTTTCTCTCTCTCTCTTTCTCTCTCTTTCTCTCTCTCCTCTTTCTCTCTCTTTTCTTTCTCTCTCTTTCTCTCTTTTTCTCTCTCTCTCTTTCTTTCTCTCTCTTTCTCTCTCCTCTTTCTCTCTCTCTCTTTCTCTCTCTCTTTCTCTCTCTCTCTTTCTTTCTCTCTCTTTCTCTCTTTCACTATCTCTCTCTGTCTCTGTCTCTCTTTCTCTATGTAAAGAAAAATAGAGAGAACGATAGATATACAGATGGTTCAATAGATAGATAGAGAGTTAGATAGAAAGCTAGATAGATAAATATAGAAAGATGGGCGATTAATAATTATAGAAAAATGACAGACTGACAAATAGAGATATAGATCGACAGTAAGACAGTTAGATTGATAAATAGATAGATAGATTAATTTGAAAGATAGATAAAAAAGATGGCATGATAGATAAATAGATATATAGGTAGATAGATAGATTGATAATATATAAATAGATATATATTGATAAAAAAAAGATAGATAGTTCTATACAGTTCTATATATGTGTATGTTTTAGAACGATATTCACCAGTCATCAACTGGAGGAACTGGAGCGTGCATTCAATGAAGCTCACTACCCAGATATTTACACACGTGAAGTTTTATCAGCACGAACAGACTTACCCGAGGACCGTATACAGGTCAGTGCTGGTGTTCACTTTTTTTTTTAATTTTTATTTTACTTAATAGTACCAAGTGTCGTATACAGGTTAGTGCTGATTGTTAACTTTATTTTGTTTTATAATAAAGTGCCGTATACAGGTCAGTACTGATGTGTACCTTTTGTTAACTTTTTTTTTGCTTTATTGTACCCAGAACCTATACGGGTTAGTGCTAATGTCAACTTTTATATGTTTTATAGTACCGATCATCTTTACAGGTTAGTGCTGGTGTTGACGTTTTTTTTTTGCTTTATTTGTACCGATGACCTATAGCAGTCAGTGCTAATGTCAACTTTTATTTTGTTTATTGAACACTGAAACTGATTTTTTTAAACGAAAAGCAATCACGTTGGACCAAACTGATCCATAATTCCGGTGGTGCAGCGTTCACCGCGGCATACTAGCGGATCGTGTAGCGAACACAATGTCCAGAATACTATACTTTACCCAACTCATGTCCGGTTCCCATTAGAGACACACTCCGAATCCGGGGGGGGGGGGGGGGGGGGGGAGAATTCCTAGCGGTACTATGATTCAAGGCCATGATGACCTTGGGTTCACTGGGTTTCGCCTACGGACAAGCTGCCGATCTGTAATCGTGCCACTGTAATACTGCTATCATCATCATCATTGGCTCCATAGTCTCGAAAGACGATTAGATTTGCGCTCCTGTGATTTGGCCAGCCCTGTAAAATTGACTGTGCCTGTGGAGACCTATCCTTGAGAGACAGGCTCTGTCGCATCTCTGGCACTTGAAAGATGGACCGTTGGAGATTGTTAGGGGCAGCCTACTTTTCTTCGCTGCTCGTTTAGCCTCCGCCATAAGGCTAAGTTTGCCCTCTGCCGCATTTATACGGTGTGTAAGGTGCCTCTCCAACTATTTCTGTGCTGAGCAAGGTTCTCCCAGTTTCCGACCTCTACATCTATAGCATTTAGGTCACGTTTGCAGACGTCCTTGAACCTGAGTTGGGGGCGGCCAGTAGCTCTCTTGCCTTCAGCGAGCTCAGCATATAGCAGGTATTTTGGGATTCGCCCAACCTCCATCCTGGAAACATGACCAAGTCACCGAAGACGTCGTTGGCGAAGGAGAGTGACCATGCTAGGCATGTTAGCCTATATGACACTCCAATTGACAGAAATGAATAATCCGAAACTTTTAATTCACCCACGCTTCAATGTACTCATTAACATTGATCACAAACCAGATGTTATACCGACTAAATGAGAAGGAGAGAGGGAGAGTGTAAGAAAGAGAGAGAGAGAGAGACAGACAGACAGACAGAGACGGTGGAATGCTTTCAAAAGGAAAAAAGGTAATCTACATCAGGGGTCGGCAACCTTTTCCTAAAAGTGTGCCAAGTTAGGATTTCAAAATTATTCAGCGTGCCAACAGCCTAAAAGTCAACCTGATCTATTATACTTTTTTTAAATATTATTTTTATAGCACAATTAATTTAACTCCTTAGCAAGGCCAAGGGACAAAAGCAAACGAAATTATTTAGATATCGAGAAAATTTTTAAAGCGTTTTATATTTAATACAAAAATTTATGTGTTTTTGATTATCATCTTTTTTATTTGCATTTATATCAAATACAATATTTTATTTATAAACTTTCACAATTATGGTAATTATTGTTTTAACTTTTAACATTATCATTTAAATTGACAATCAAGATGAGGATCTATTCTATTTTCATCTTTTTATGATAAGTGCTTTAGCTTTTATGTTTTTTTTTATTTTTTTGTGGGTTTAATAAACATATTATCGTTAAACGGAATAAATACATTGTAATTATACAAACTGGGTAGTTAATGTAGAGTTTGAAAATATACATATAAATTCTTTAGTCATATAATATTTATATAATTTCAAATATGTTTTTATAGTTAGATCATTTCAAACTTATAAATTGTAAGCTATTTATTCTTTTATAAAAAAAAAAGAGAAACGTATTAGAAATATTATTTAAAAAAAAACGGATTCTATTATTATCCCTTCAATTAAAAAAGTTTCCACATTTGATTCAATAGTGATGCCAAACAAGTTATCTTTTGTAATATAACAAATATTACTGAATTATTATTACTTCTTTATATAGATCTAACATTATGGTAATTATTACAAGATTTAATTATTAGAGGATTAAAATAATTTACGTTAAATTAAAGACCAAGTGAAGAGGTTTTTCTCAAAGGAACGAGATTTGGAATAGCCTCATACGGCAGTGACGTATCACAAGGGAAATAAATAAATAAAAATAGACGCTATAAATCTATATTTAACCATTTTGTTAAAAATAAGAACCGGGAAAAGATTCAAAACATGTGGCAATAGATTCTAAACACGTGACAATATTCATTTTTCCTAGTCGGAATCCTTTATGTTACGTCACTTTCCTATATTGCCGGAAATAAAAACATCTCTAATGGCTACGAGATTCGGAGTAATCATCCGAAAAACACACACATTTAAGTGCAAATATTGAACTAATTACTTAAAATGTATCTTTGATATTTTGTATAAATGTTTTTTTTTAACATTCAGATACTGAAAACACTATTTACTATCAAAATCAAATGTTAACTCAATTTTGATAAAAAGCTCTTCACTTGGTCTTTAAATAGTTGTAAATAAACATTTCATTTCTTAATATTGTGTCTATTTAAGGAGTTATTATTTAAAACTTTAATAATTACAGAAATTATATAAGATAGTTCTATTAAATAAGTCTCTTATATTTATTACATGAATAAGACAAATAATTTTTTTTCAGAATTACTATATTTAAATTTATGTTTAATAGTAGAAGATGAGCATACAAACTTTTTTTTAATGTAATTAGTCTATATCAATTAATGATCAGTCAAGTGTAACTGACCTCTTTTTATGCTTAAAACAGCTTTCATGTGTGATAAAATCTGTTCACAGGTTTAAATTAAACCAAAAGCTGAAAGTAAAAGAGCAAATGTCTAGCAGTTGAGAATAGCAAATGACTTTCCTAAGCAGCTTCCTTCTAGATTTTTTTTCCCGAAAAAAAAAGGGCACTTTGGAATGCCCATTTTAAACATTAAAAAAATGCCCATTTTTTTAATGTTTAAAATTCAACTTGCTGTGTTTAAAATATCGCCAATTTGCATTAACTTAAAAAAAAAAGGGTCTACATTCTACATCTTAGAAAGTTGTACTAAGATCAAAACAGTCAGGTTTGATGTGGAATGAAAAAAATGAGTCCATCAATTTGAAAGTGTTGCCTTTGATTAGAAAACTCCGCTTTGAGTGCTTCTATGTAATTCTGAAAAAGCCCAACATATAATTATAATTATATCTTAATATTTGCCTTAATATAGGGATGTACAAGTAGTTAAATGTTTTGATATTGATTTCACGGCAAGATATGTCTACTTGAATTGCAAAGCCATTTTAGTGGTATAACAGTTCAAGTGCTGTTTGACCCAGTCCTTGTAAATGCAAGTACAACTCATTGAAATGTGTCGCTATGTCATTCAGAAACATCGGCTTCAACATTCAGTCCTTCTCATTCAGGACCGGAAAAGTTTTTTTTTTATCAATAAAAAAAACAACTATTGGAGTTCTCTCGCGTGCCTTTGAAAATCGATCTGCGTGCCAGGTTTGGCACACGTGCCTTAGGTTGCCGACCGATGATTTAATCGACACTTATTTTCGCCGAACCTAGCATAAGTATCCCTTCGGACCAAATTGATCCATAGGGGCGGTGCAGCAGCGTTCACCAGTTTCTGTGGCCACGGCATGCTAGGTGATTGTGTGGCCAGCACTAAGCACAGCCTCCCTTTACTTTACAACAACTATGGTCAGATTCCCATCAGAGCTGGGTATACTCAGGGACACCCTCCAGTCTCGGGAAAAGATCCTAGCCTTCATCAGCACTATGCACAGCAGCCGCCTTTACTTTACCGTAACTAAGGTCATGTACCCATCAGAGCTGGGTAAACTCAGGGACACCCTCCAGTCTCGGGAAAGTCCTAGCATGCACCAGGATTCGAACCCATGACCTTCGGTACGCCAGTCGAACGCGCTGCCGGCACAGCCACCGTGCAGTTAAAAAAAAATAATAAAAAAATAGTGGCACACCGTGTTTGACTCCCGACCCAGCACTTGCCCATGTCAGATATAGTCTAAGGGTCATTTGCTTTTGTGGGAAGCTATCATCTCCTACACAGCATGACCGCATATGGAAAATTGTGAGAAATAAGCTTTTTAGGTCAAGAGTTGGCCGTGAGTAATAAAATTAAGCAGAAGTGGGCAAGTGCTTTGCTGTCATGAAGGGTGAGCTGAGATATCTTGTAGTAAAGATATTATTTTCTAGAACCAAGAAAATGGTTGTTGCTACGTCTCGCTGTCTAGGGTGGGCAGTTCTCGAAATGACTTCTTCGTCCCTCGAAGAATCTTGAACGTTCTTACAATGACACGCCTACCACTTTCATCAAAGCAATCCAGAAAGACACCAGGAACAATAACTATAACTTTAAATTTAACATCGAGCTCAACACAAGTCTATCATAATAATACAATTTAAAGAAAAAACACAAGTCGTAGTAAACCCAGCCTAACCACTCTACTCTCTAAAAAAAAGTACCCACCGCATGGTCAATTGGACAAGGGTCACCAAAAGGAATGTGACCACCAGTTTACAAAGGGGCGGTAATTACAACTAAACCAAAAAACAAGAGAGGTAAATAATTATAGCCTCATGCATCACACTGTAAAAGCGAGTGTAGATACGGGCAGAAATGGATCGTAACACGTATACATCTGTCAGATAACTTCTGCTAGCTCATAAACGAAAAAAAAAATTTTTTTAATAGGCGCCCATTTCCATCTTCGCCAAGAGCAAGTTTCCATGTGTGGTTCCAAAATCTTCTACTTCGGACAGGATTGAATTTTTCAGTTCCGGTGATAAAAATACGATGAAGTTATAAGCGGAAAATTTCTAATGGAGCATTAAAAAAAATACACCTTCTTGTAAACAACCGCAGATGTTGAGCGTTTAGAAAAACGTCCATTAACTAATTGTTCTGTATTGTTTCTTCAATTCATTTTACATGTGGAAGTCTTAAAGGTTTCTTTGTTGACAATTTTCTAAAACCCTAAAATAAATTATTTTAATGGTGGCTGCATCCACCATTAGAAGAATTATATTTCCACCTGCGGAAAAACTAATTGTTAAATCATTAGGCTTCTTAACAAACATTATATTATATATTTATATAAACAAAGCAAGAAGAAGTGTTTTTTTCATTTCAATATTTTTAAAGGAAAGTAACTCTAAGAAGCTAGATAATTTACCAGGTGTCGCATTAAACTTTAGTTTATATTAGCTCCCTTTGATTTCATAAATTTAATAGCTTTCATTTCTTTTTATTAGTTTTTATTTACTTGATTCACTCTGCGTAATGTAATGTCTGTTGTAGTTTTGCTTTTGTTTTTTTGTATTCATACACGACACAACTTTGTCTGCTTTCTGTACTCACACAGAGCATAACTTTGTCTGCTTTCTGTACTCACACAGAGCATAACTTTGTCTGCTTTCTCTACTCACACAGAGCATAACTTTGTCTGCTTTCTCTACTCACACAGAGCATAACTTTGTCTGCTTTCTCTACTCACACAGAGCATAACTTTGTCTGCTTTCTCTACTCACACAGAGCATAACTTTGTCTGCTTTCTCTACTCACACAGAGCATAACTTTGTCTGCTTTCTCTACTCACACAGAGCATAACTTTGTCTGCTTTCTCTACTCACACAGAGCATAACTTTGTCTGCTTTCTCTACTCACACAGAGTATAACTTTGTCTGCTTTCTCTTCTCACAAAAGATACGACATTATCTGTACAACTGGAGCGCAATGGGCATGCTAAATGCAATAACATTGAGAGTAAACCATATATACTATCGTCATCACCTGCTTTCACTACTCACTCACCCATGCGGCATTAGATTGCACGTGGTTTAAAAAGTTTAGTCCTGTATCGTCTTAGTATAACCCCCCCCCCCCCCCAACAGAGACCGGTGCTCCTCCATTTGACACTGACGTCTGTATGTTTTGTTAAACCCTCGCAGTTCCTCGCTTGACCTTATTCATCGCTCGCACCTGGGAAAAAGGTGCGCTCTCTGTGCTTATCGCCGTGGTCGGTCTGCGCTGGCCACTCTATACTTTGTGGGGGGAGAGGGGGGTCTGACCTCAATTGTAGTAACCAAGCACCCTCTCGTTGAGAATTTAATTGATTATGTCATCACCCCCCCCCCCCAACTCTCACCCTCACCAAGTTGCACACTTTTGACGTGAACGAGTTAATGAAGTGACCATTCTGGCCCTGTGACAGAGCCACATCCGCATGCCATCGCCTCTGTCCATCACTGACATGGATGCGATCGTCCAATGAAACCAATTGTCCAGTTGTTCAGAACCCAGTTGGACAGCGGTCAATACAACTGTCTTTTTTTTAACTTTTTTTTTTCGCTTAGCATTCCTATTGCGACCATTAGAAGGCAAGTGTTGGCTATTCTTGTCTGGACAAAGGTCACCATTTAAATGTCAATGTTGTATTCTAATCTGTTCAGTGGTCTAATTGTATGCGTCCGTTTCAGATGATCTTCAAATTAACTCTTTCCTGGAGTTCCGTGATTTCCCTCTCTAGTTCCCTCTCATCTATCTATCTATTATCTATCTATTATCTATCTATTATCTATCTATTATCTATCTATTATCTATCTATTATCTATCTATTATCTATCTATTATCTATCTATTATCTATCTATTATCTATCTATTATCTAACTATTATCTATCTATTATCTATCTATTATCTATCTATTATCTATCTATTATCTATCTATTATCTATCTATTATCTATCTATTATCTATCTATTATCTATCTAGTATCTATCTATTATCTATCTATTATCTATCTATTATCTATCTATCCGATCATCTATCTATTTATTATCTATATATGTTCTATCTATTATATATCTATCTATCATATATCTATCATCTAACTATTATCTATCTATTTATCATATATCCATCATGTATCTATCATCTAACTATATATCTATAATATATCTATTACTCTTTGTTTATCTAACACCTTATTATTCAACTATCATCTGTTTATCTCTATCCTATATCTCATCTATCTGTCTGTCTAACTATGTATGCATCAATTTATATATATATATATATATATATATATATATATGTGTGTGTGTGTGTGTGTGTGTGTGTGTGTGTGTGTGTGCGTGTGTGTGTGTGTGTGTGTGTGTGTGTATGTGCGTGTGTGTGTGTGTGTGCGCGTGTGTGTGCGTGTGTGTGTGTGTGTGTGTGTGTGTGCGCGTGTGTGTGTGTGTGTGTGTGTGTGTTCGACTATTTTCTATTTATGCATGTGGTGTCTATTTATCTTTCTACCAGGTAAATGTACAAATATTTTCTAAATAGTTATCTAAATCTACCTACTTCTCTCTGATTGACTATCTATCTAGGCCTGTTAGCTATCTATCAATCTATCAACTATTTATCATCTACATATCATCCATATCTCTCTCTCTATATATATATTAGATATCCACCTATATTTATATATCAGTATACCTGTTATCTATCTATTATCTAACTTTCGAAATGAATGTCAGTCTGTCCTTATCTGTAGCTTTCCATATTTAAAACGTTTACTTGTACTTGTCTAATTGATGTTTACTAATAGGGTTCTAAATTTAAACAAAAAATGTGTGCCCTTTTTTTCTTTCTATCAAAATAGTTGAACTCCAGAACCCACAGGTACCACACAATGAAATGATCAATTCCCCGCGCCCAGGAAAGACTTTGTCACTTTTAGTAACCTCGATTGCACTATCAATTAGTACTTCCTTTTGTCGTGAATTCAATTTTTTCTTTCTAAACTTTTTGTCCATCTAGAGAAAAAAAAAAAGAAGAAAAAGAGCGCCCCCCTCCACTTGTTGACACTTGACTAATTACAATTCATCCCAAGTGTCACCCCCACCCCCTAGTGTCAGCGCCCTCGTACCCCGCCACCCTACGCCCCAAATTTGACCATCTGCAGTAGAAATACTGCCTTTTATGCACCGGGGGCGGGCAGAGTTTCCAGGTCAGAGGTGTTAGTGAAAGAATCAATTCAATATGACAATAATATACTATGTAGAACGAGCGTCTGTATAACCAAGTTAGATGCGCATAAAAAAAATCAATAACATTAAAACTGAATTGTTATTTCGTGATGCTTGTCTCCAAATGATTACTACAATATAATTACTATGTCATTATTACATTGTAATGTCATGCAATTCTCAGCAGGCCTCGTGGATTAAGAATAAAACCGACATAATTTCACGGGTTATTATTATAAATGTTTAAATTTCTGTGTTGCTGTAATAAATTATAATTATTGCAAAATAACATCTTGAAGTAATTTTTTTGAAATGTTTAATTATATAGCTCAACTATTAGGATGTCAATTGTAAATATCTGAACATCATTTCTCCAGTTATATACAAAGATTTTAAAACTTCTTTTTCTTTAAGTATCTTTGTGTTGTATGTGTGTGTGTATAATGTTTGAACAAAACAAACAATTGTCAAGATATTTTGTCTACGCGTTGTATTTACCACCACTCTCCATAGTAGGCAATGGTTCTGACCTTTACTGCTCGGCTAGTATAGCTAGGCTGCGGTGGGATTTGCTGAGGTGGGAGCAGTGCCTTTACAAGCTTATGTGGCGACTCAGGGCAAAAGTTTCAGCGCCGCCCGCTTGCACACTGTAACTGCTTGTTTAGTGTTATATTTGCTATATTTAGACTACATTTGCCGACCCCCTTCCCTGGAAGTGCCGCCACCGGGCATATGCCACCTTCTGCCCCCCCCATGTGAGGGCACTTGAAGAGATACGACAGGTAAAGATGTCAATTAAAAGTGTATAGAACGCCCGGAATGAAGGAGATGAGACGTAATAATTCAAAACCCGTGAGTAGCATATGACGATATAACAAATATCAGACGGTGAACGTTGAATACCGAGTTAAGAAAACAATAGAATAAATCTTTTCATTGGTTTAGCTTAATTTGAAAAAAAAAAAGCTATTTGTTTATAGAACGTTAGTCACGCAATTCTGTTTGTCAGTGAGTAATCCATACTGTCATGTCATTGTGCCCCTTGTCAGTAATTATTTCTCATTGTTATGTCCTTGTGCCGCTTGGCGGTAATGAGACCATAGAGTTGTGCCATTCGGCAGTAATTGCGCCATACAGTCATATCCTTGTGCCACTTGTCAGTAATTTCACCATACAGTCATGTCGTTGTGCCACTTGGCAGTAATGACTTCACACTGTTATGTCCTTGTGCCACTTGTCAGTAATTTCACCATACAGTCATATCGTTGTGTCACTTGGCAGCAATCACGCCATACAGTCATATCGTTGTGCCACTTGGCAGAAAATGAATTTTTAATCTTCGAGCAGGATAAATGTTAATGTGGTCTTTGATTGGCTTCTTTATACATTCACGAGACCTTAGGAAATTTAAAAAGCTGAAATATTATTAAAAAACAAAACAAAACAAAAAAACGCGCATCAACATGAATCACATTGGTTTTTAATTGGCTGAACATCTGCAGGTGGAACATTGAGAACAGGAAGGATTCGTATTGGGAAAGGGGAGGAAGCGGAAAAGGGGGGGGGGGGATATTCTCTCCGGCAATTTTCTTTTTTAGAGCGGGCGGCGCTTGGCTAGATTAAATTTACACCCAAGGCCCAACTACTACATTGGCGTTTCCATGCTGTAACTCAAGGCGTCTGCAACCCATAGCACGCGTGCCAGACTTGGCACGCAGGGCGATTTTCAATGGCACAGTGGAAGACCTTCTAAACGGCAATTCAAGTCTCTTCTACAAGAAATTGATTCCTACAGCAGGATGACTTTTAGCCACTTGGCACGCTGAATGAATTAGAAATTCTACTCTGGTACACGATTATCAAAAGGTTGCCGACCCCTTTTGTAGACCATTCTCTATCTAATCTAATATGTTACGGACGCTTCTTCTTTCATTGTTGAGTTTGATTTATTTTGTTAAAACAACAGATGCATGTTCATCTGTAGTCTTTGGAATAAGCCGATTACGTTCATTAACGTTTAGCCGCAAAAAGGACAGCAGAACCGAGAACCCGAGAACCTGGGTAGGTTACCCGGACAACCGGGATTTATTTTAAAGAATCCAATTTATAAGATTCAGATTTTCAACATTTCTAAATTTTCTCAGAACTGGACGTAGAACAAGGTGCCTAATTTTTGAAAAAGATCCAACTTTGCAAAAACTCCTGTTTCCCTCACGAAGTCTCCATATTCTACGAGCCTTAGTTTAGACATGTATCTTTTGACTTTTTTATTTTTGGGTTATAATGACACATCCCTTGACTATGAAGTGATCTGCACACCTCTTGGCATGATTTTTTTGTCCGTGACAACATAAATTGCAATAGCTCTAACTATATAAACTATGCAATGAGTAAAATTGGAATTTAATTTATCAATTTTTCAGGTCTGGTTTCAGAATCGTCGAGCTAAGTGGAGGAAAACTGAGAAGACTTGGGGAAGAAGTTCCATCATGGCGGAGTATGGACTCTACGGGGCAATGGTCAGGCATTCACTGCCTCTGCCTGACAGGTCGAAGCTTCAGGACAAACATCCGGTCCATAGCGGAATCATGTGGACGCCCAGTAAGTCTGCTCTGCTAGAAATAGAACATGGACCAACACTTTCATTGAAATTGTAACTAGTAGAACAGTGTATTTAGAAGATCAGATGTCATTAGTAGATCAAATGTCATTATTAGATCAAATGTCATTAGTAGATAAAGTGTCACTGGCAGACCAAATGTCATTAGTAGGCCAAGACCAAATGTCATTAGTAGATCAAATGTCATTAGTAGACCAAATATCTTTAGTAGACAAAATGTCATTAGTAGACAAAATGTCATTAGTAGACGAAAAGTCATTAGTAGACCAAAGGTCATTAGTGTATCAAATGTCATTAGTAGATTAACGCTAGATCCATTGTCACAAGTAGACCAAATGTCATTAGTAGACCAAATATCTATAGTATGCCAAATGGCATTAGCAGACCTGATGCCATTAATGGACTAAATGTCATTTGTAGTTTAAATATCTACAATATAACAAATGTCATTAGTAGACCGAATGTCACTAGTAGACCAACGCCATTAGTCGACCCAATGTCACAAGTAGACCAAATGTCTTTAGACCAAAGGTCATTAGCAGACCAAAGGTCATTAATAGATTAATGTCTTTATTAGACCACTGTCATTTGTAAACACATGTCATTTGTAGAACAATAAAATTTGTAGACCTACAACTCTCTACAAAAAAAGCCTTCTGCTGGGCTCACTGGCCCTTTGTATGCCTTGGTCAATTAATTAGTAGCTTTGGCTCTGATTGACAAACGATATAGAGTGACTAGTTAAATCATTGTTTCAATTGAAAAAAAAAAACACTTTGTAATTGTTTAAATCTCAAAAAACCTTTCTGTATTAAAGATTCGGGGCCAGCCAATGACAAGATGCAGATTGCAGGCGCGACGCCAGAGGCTGTTAGAGGAATAGAAGTACATGGCGGAAACAGCAGACGACATTCCGACAAGGTGAAGGACCAAGATGGCTGCTGTTCGTCTGACGCTCAAAAAGCCTGATGATTGGTCATCCGTTCATCGACTACAATCTTACTGGCGCTAAATATAGAACTTGTCTTGTTGCATTTATCACACATATAGTGAGGAACACTGGTTAACACTGCAGTTAAAATTCTTCTTCTTCTTCGTTCTCAATTGTTATGATTTGGAGGATTTAGACAATAAGTCCAATATTTGTGATGAACTGCAGTCGTGGCTGTCAGTTGCTCCAGTCCACCATACAGTTTGTCATTGAACTTAGCTTCCTGGGGCTGACTGGGTAGAGTGGTACAGGAGGCAGGTTTGAAGGGAGCTGTTACGCAGGGGCACATTTCATGTGCTCTATGGTTAAAATTATTTTAGAATACTCACCGGAAGAGACTGGCAAAGTAGTTCAATGAACGAACGTGTTAAGTCATTACTTGTAAACATGGCGTAGCCGGGATTGTAAGGTGGGGTCGGGGGCAAATAATGTAAAATAAAAGGGGGGGGGGGCAAATCCTATAAATGGTGCAAATAATGTAATTTGTACAATCTCACCACAGTCATAAAAAAAAAAAAAAACAAGACTATTATCTTATTTAATTATCATTAGTTAAAACTGAAAAAGTAAAGCAATTAAATATAGTAAAATGTTAAAATTTTTCAGTGAAAAAACATTTATGAGGCAAAATGCCTAATTATTTTCAAGAATTTTATGATAAAAAAACAACAACCACGACACAGTTTTAGAAGACTGGTTCAAACAATGGCGCAGTATACTCTAAAACATTTTTATGGAAACCTGAAGTTATAAAACATAAGACATTAAATTCTAATTTAGAAATACAACATAATAACAATCTGTTTAAATGCTCAGATAAACGTAGGGATAATAACAGTTTTCTTTTCCCTTAAGCGAAAACTAATGCATATAAGTACTCTTTCTTCCTAAATGGCATCTGGGCATGGAATGGGTTGCCTGAACAAACCAGGAAAACCAGTAACTTAACATCCTTTAAAACACCAATAGAAATGCAGGACTATTCTCAAATCGCGGACGATCGTAGGGCGCAATTATCTTCTTTATAGAAGGAGCGTCTGTAATGTAAACGATAAAATACGACTTTAGCACAGCAAACAATTTCCATAATTTATAATATTAAAATAAATAAATAAAAAAAAAAGTAAATGAGTTTTTGTTTTTGGTACAATAAAGGTTCAAGCTAACGCAATTAGGCAACTCACTTTACTCTATATAATAAATCTTTTCAATAATATTTACATTTCTCAGAAAAAAAATATAGAAAAAAGAAATATATCTAATTAAGAGATAAATAATTAAATATAAATATGTTTTTTTACATCGGTTTATTCCTAAATGATGTCATATTTTTAACTGGTTACATTACTTATGTGGCTGGACTGTTTAGATCATAGGTTCTCCCCGGGAGGCGGTGAGAAGCTTAAGGGGGGCGCTGACATTCCCGGGGGCGATAGGGGGGCGGTGAAGGACAAGTGGGCGGTACAAACGTACCTGATATAATTTGAACACCTTAGCTATTTGAATTGATTCGTTTTTGGAGGATGAAATGTGATGTACACGCAAATGGTGCTAAATTATCTGATATCCCCCAACAGTATGCCTACAAATTATTATATTAATAAGAAATAGGAATCGCATGGACTTTTCGGTGAAGTAAGGGTCAGTATTTGGCAAATATGGTGTGCGGCGGGCTGGTCCTGTGGTTGGTTCACCGGACTGTCGCCCTACATCTGCTATTATTAATGATATTATGATCTCTTTTTTTTTTCTCTATTCTAATCTCAGTTAAATCGAGATGTCCTGAATGTGTTTTAAACCATCGTAGCTAATAGTGGAATATTGTTAAGCGGTATAGATAAGTAGTAATCATACAACGTATGTAGTTATTGTAATGCTTGAAAATGAACATATAAATTCTTTAGTCATATAATATTTATATAATTTTCAAATACTTTTTACAGTTTGATCATTTCAAAGTTATAAATTGTAAGCCATTTATTTTTTATAAAAAGAAAAAACACAGAAATATAAGCCCAAATAAAACGGGCTAATTACCTCCCTTTAACTAAAATATGTTTCCACATTTGATTCGTTTTGTAATATAAGAAATATTAATGATTATTAGACCTAAGGCTTTTGCAACAAAAAATTGAAACAAAAAATAGACACATTGCTATCACCAGGCAAACGATTCGCATTAATATTGATTTATTTAAACCTTTTGTTAAGACAATTTTTTTTATCTATTAATCCTTACAATATGTTTACTTTTCAGTTTTTTTTTAAAGATATAATACATTACACAAAAAGTCTAGTCCGCCTAAAAAAATTGTGGAAACTATAGTCCAGATGGGCGGAAAGGGGGGGGGGGGGCTAAAAGAAAGTTGGGGGGGGGGGCGGTGAGCGGAAAAAAATTGTAAGAGGGGCTGGTGAGCCGAAAAAGGTTGAGAACCTATGGTTTAGATTCTTAAACTTGTTAGATTGTTAGACTGGTTAGCTGGTTTAACTGGTAAGACTGGTTAGACTGGTTACTGTGGTTAGCTGGTTTAACTGGTAAGACTGATTTGGTGGTTATGCTGGTAACTCTGGTTAGGAGTTTTAACTGGTTAGGTGGTTAGACTGTTTACGTGGTTAGACGGGTTAGGTGGTTAGACTGATTAGCTGTTAGACTGTTTACTCTGTTTAGGTGGTTAAACTGGTTTCATGGCTGTACTGAAAGGGTGATTAGGCTGGTTAGCTGTTTAAACGGGTTAGGTGGTTAGACTGGTTGCGTGGTTAGACTGGTTAGGTGGTTAGACTCCTTGCATGGCTATACTGGTTAGGTGATTAGGCTGGTTAGCTGTTTAAACAGGGTTAGGTGGTTAGACTGGTTGCGTGGTTAGACTGGATAGGTGGTTAGACTCCTTGCATGGCTATACTGGTTAGGTGATTAGGCTGGTTAGCTGTTTAAACGGGTTATGTTGTTAAACTGGTTAGGTGGTTAAACTGGTAAGGTGGTTAAACTGGTTAGATGTTTAAACTGGTTAGGTGGTTGGACTGGCTACTTGGTTAGACTGGTTAAGTGGTTAGACTGGTTGGGTTGTCAGACTGGTTAGTTGGTTAGACTGCTTGGTCGTTAGACTATTTAGAGGAAATCCGGCGTACCTGATACTCTGTTAGATTTCTAGTCCTGTAATGTCATTCAAGGGTCACAAATATTGGAAATAGACTAAGAGAAATAAACATAACACTATAAAATCACAATGACGACATATCGACATTATTGGGGAAACAGTTATTGTACCTGCAGCTCAAAACACGTACAAGCTTCTGCTCACGTCATACGTATAGTCATCCGACCCCCCCCCCCCCCCCCCCCAATTGGCACAGCCACTTTAACCGGATCCAGAGACTCGACCTCACGACGCCCTGCTGACAGATTGAAACATTGTGCTAATCAACCAACTACACACTTAATTGAATAAGTCAAATCGCTGATCTTTACCCCCTATCTCCCCCTTCTACGCCCCCATCTCACAATGGAACGTTCAGTCAATCAATGAAACTTTGTTGTCAAAATCACAGAAAAAATGGCGGCATTATGGTATTGAATGGGAGAATCGACGTCTGCTGGGTAGTCACGAAATCACGAGACTGATTGAGCACGAGGTCTTTAAAGTTCATAGTTCATAGTACAATAATTTGTACGAAATTAAAACTCACTGTGAAAAACTAGCTTTTTCGTTTTTCGTCTGTTATTATTTGAGTATCGTCTGCTGCGTTGGGTTTTTTTGTCTTGTTATATATCGTCTGTTGCGCCCATTCAATCGTCTTCCTAACCATTGAGTCAGTAATTGATGTTGTACAAATTCGGGATGGGGAAAAACAATAGAATAAAATATACTTAAAATAACATTCTTCGTTTAGAGTTTAGACGAAACTTATTGAAAGTTTTTTTTTTTGTTGTTGTTGTTTTATTTTGCAATTAGATTATGTCCCATTTCCCCTCAGTTAGCTACCTCAAACGTTACAATACCGTATAATATCGAGTATAAGCGGCACTTTTTAAACCAAATTTTTCTGTTCAAGAAAGGAGTGCGGCTTATACACGTGTAAATAAAAAAAAATGTTTTTTTTTCCTAGGTTTGAATATCAACTAAAATGACTAATTGGACTACCGTATTCAACATTACTGAATAGACTAAACTCAGAAATAATGGAAAAACATATTGAAATGTATTTTGATGATGCAATAAACCTTTATTTATCAGTGTATTTATTCAACTAATTAAACTCAACACGATATCTGTTCTGTTATAGGCCTACAGTTTATATCAAATACAGCAGATCAAAGTTTTCCAATGCATTTTGTTTTTCGTGACCCGGTTATTTATGTACCTGCTTCAACTACCTTGTAAAAAGTCTCAAAACCCGGACGAGCCGAAGCTCTTAAGCCGGGGCGTAACGCTTTAGAAGTGGGTTATTTAAAACCCTGTCCGGGATCCAGCCACCCCACGGCACGCCGAAGGCGTGGCGTGCCATGTAAAAGGGAAGGATTCCCTAAGGATCATTATCGTGGTGGCTCTCCCGTATATCTGCATTGTCACCCGGTAGCACAAATCCTGTACTATAGGCACAGGCATCCAGGCACCGGGTGGGTCGTGAGACGGGGTTGCAGCATCCATTGCTTCCTCCCCACCGATACCCGGTGGCCTCTCGGCAGTGCAATGGATCTCGGACATGCTGCGGGGGCTGTCCCCCATGCGTTAGCCCGCCGGTGTTTCAAAGAAATTACTAGCGGTTTACACACTACGCCGCTTTGAGGCCCATGGGTACAGTAGTGGCTTCAACTACCAGTATAGACCATAGAAGGTTTGCTTTTCAAAAGAGTTCCAAACAAGTAATGTACGATTATTATTCATAACGGAATCATGTGGACGCCCACTAAGTAGCCTATGTTTGTTTTAACGTCTGCCTGCGTTAAAACTTTTTTACTCTCAAAAAGGTTGCAAGATGGGTGATACTGAAAGCTTAAGTAATGTAGCGATAATTTTTTGTTTATATAGTCTAATATGAAAAGTGCATTCACATTACATTTGCTATTAATTAGAATACAATTAAAAAAATATATATTAAAAAAAAAAACTTAAACAGGTAAACCAAAAAAGATTTTGGGTGAGGCTTATACACGTGAACTTCTTTTTTTTTATCCAAATATGTTTATTCAAGATTGTACATGTATAATCTCATATACCTGGGGCTTATACACACGGGCGGCTTATAATTGAGATTTTACGCTAGTTAAATTTATGACCAAATAAACTCTTTATACTTAATACCAAGAGCCCATAGATGTCCAGATTTGACAAACTCTTAATTCAACCAAAATTTCGACGTAATTTAACACATTGTATTGAAAATTTTTTCCAGTTTTCAATTTTATTTATTAGCTAATTTATTTATGTCATCATTTGATACTATTAACCATCTTGGCAGTTATTTTGTTATTTATTGCAAGACAAATGAAACTTCTTACATTTACAATAGTAACATATTCATTTTTTTGCTTTGTTGTATGATCAAAGTTTTTGTTCATTGGGCGCGTGCTGACAATTAGGCAGAAGTAAATTAGCATTATCCAAAGTAAATTAGCGTTATCCACATTTTTTATGTTAATAAAATAATGTAGCCTACGTTGTTATAGCCTACGTTAATATAACCTACGTCGAAGTAGCATACGTCGATGTAGCCTGCGCTGATGTAGCCTACGCTGATGTAGCCTACGTTCCAGTAGCCTACGTTGGTGTGGCTTACGTTGATGTAACTCACGTTGATGTAGCCTACGTTGCAGTAGCCTACGTTGGTGTGGCTTACGTTGATGTAACTCACGTTGATGTAGCCTACTTTGCTATAGCCTACGTTGATGTGGCTTACGTTGATGTAACTCACGTTGATGTAGCCTACTTTGCAGTAGCCTACGTTGGTGTGGCTTACGTTGATGTAACTCACGTTGATGTAGCCTACGTTGCAGTAGCCTACGTTGGTGTGGCTTACGTTGATGTAACTCACGTTGATGTAGCCTACTTTGCTATAGCCTACGTTGATGTGGCTTACGTTGATGTAACTCACGTTGATGTAGCCTACTTTGCTATAGCCTACGTTGGTGTGGCTTACGTTGATGTAGCTCACGTTGATGTAGCCTACGTCGCTGTAGCCTACGTTGATTACAAAGTTCTTTGTTCAAAACAAAATGTCGGATAGTTTGTTCTGATAAAAAGTTTATCGCAAAAAAATTTCTCACTATTTTTCTCACGAGGCCTGGGCGAGATTTCGAGGATGAGATGTGAAGATGACACCCCCTCATCCACCCCCACCCCCTCACAAACATAGAAATCCACACACAGCCTTGCGCCCTCCCCATCTCACTCCGCTCCACCTCCCCTCTCAGCCGCTTTCACACTGAGCCCCTAATTAAGATCTGAGGGCAGCTTTTTTTAAAAAATTTTACGCCGGACGGCCTGGGTTCAATTCCTAATTAAAACTAATATTAGTTTAAAGGAGGGAGAAGAAGGGGAAAAAAAAGAAGAAGAGAGAAGAAGAGAGAAACGGGAGAGTGCCAATCGTTGGATTGTCCCTGCCGGCGGCGAGTTGTAATTGGCGGGAAACTGAGGCCTGCTTTGACAAACGACTTAAGAGCCTCTTAACGATGAGGCAGTGCGTAAGGTTAAAAGTTCTTTCACGATTTCCTCTAAATCCGAAGTTGTGTGTTGTGTTTTTTTTTTACTCTGTCATTTTCTTGTTCCCGTTTCCTTGTAGAGAGAGAGACGTCGTCTGCTAAATATAAATGACCTTGCTGACATTGATTATGCTTCACGTGCCAATGAGCAGACGATTTCCTTTTAGACTTGGAGGGTCACTTTGTCTTAGCGCCACTATCATTTCATTTGGGTGATCTGGTGTTTGTTACTCTATTTCGTATTGGCTGATCCATACGTCACACGTAGTCCTCTTGTATTCTCTCTCTCTTCCTTTCTCTTCCTTTCTCTCTATTTCTCTCTCCCTCTTTCTCTTTCTCTTTCTCTCCCTCTCCCTCTCTCTCTCTCCCTCTCCCTCTCTTTCTCTCTAACTACCTCTATGCCCCGCTATCTATTCCTCTTCTATCTCTCTCTTTCCCCCCTCTCTCTCTCTCTTTATCTCTCTTTCCTTCTCCCTCTCTCTCTCTTTCTCTCTCTCTCCTTTTCTCTCTCCATCTTTCTAACTCTCTCTCTCTCTCTTTTTTTCTCTATATAATGTTAGCACACTGCTACTGAATACGGATGCCTCAGCCGTTCCAGGTATTGCCACTCAATAATCGGATTGTTCTGAATTGTTCAGCCACCGCAGAACCTGCAAAAAGTAGCCGGCTACACACACAGTCAAAGTAGAAGATGGGCGTATCCATACACAATAATTTTTTTCCAAAATTGTACAGGGAAAGATGGTGGGCACACATGAGGGCTAACGATTAGAGTTGCATGATTTATAATTCCTTGAATTATAGTTATTTGGATTATCGTTGTATGATTATATTTGCGTGGTTTTATAATTGTCTCGATTATAGTTAGGCATTTGTAGATTATATTTACATGGGTTATAATAGCGTGGTTTATGATTGCATAATTTATAGTTATTCTGATTACAGTTCCATGAATTAAAGTTAATTGGATTAAAGTTACAAAATTTAAAGTTGCAGGTTTTATAATTGCATGGATAAAGCCTTAAGTTGTGTGGTTTATAGTTAAATGGATTACAGCCATATGTATTATACTCTTAACTGTTTTGTATTATACTGTGGTCTTGCGTGTGTTATAGTCGTACGGTATAGAACATGCTTAGTAAAAAAAAACAAAGTGTTGAAATTTTCAGGCTAAATACACACACATAGTGTGAAAATAGTCATTTCCTTTGAACCACAGAAAGGGCAAAAAGTATTTCAATTGTTCTTTTAAGAAGACTCCTATTGCAAAGCCCCCCCCCTTTCCGCGAAGCTGGGTGCCCGCTCCAGGGGTTATTTCACTTTTACCTCCCCTTTTAGTGACGCCCATGTTCGCTCAATTGGGCTCCCTCCAAAAAAATGTCTTTTCCCCCCTTTCCGATTTCTCTCTTTTTTTTTTATTTTAAATTTCAACCCTTCCGCCTTGCTGAAATTTTCCGTGCTGCACTAATGAGCTTTCAAACCAGTGCCGATTAAAGACCACGCCGCACAAACGGCTGAAAAGGCTTAACAAAAACAGTCATTGTGGGGCTCGCTCCGGCCTCCACTACCACCGCCGCGCGCTCCCCAGCCCCCCACATCCTCTAACCGGACTTCGCCCCTGGCTCGGGGACGGCCCACCTCCCCGGGAGTAAGCATACAGAACGATAACCCGCCCTTCTGCACAGCGAAAGAACTTTATCCGTCGGTCGCGAGGAGAATTTCTGGCCTCGGGGTGGGGGCGAGGTAAGGGGGGCAGATCACGCTGGGGTGACTTCTTTAATGTTGGGGTCAGATTCACTTTAAGAATAAGGGAGGTTACCAGATTTCTCCAATGCTCTCCCCCCTCCTTCTTCCTTCTTTCATAACAACGGACAAGGAGGGGGTGGGGTAGAAGAAAAAACATTGTCACCCAGCGGCGCGGATGGAACTATGATGATTCTGGAAGGCGGCTTAGAAAGTTGACGATGCAGGGGCGTGGATACGTTAAGTGTACAATTGACTAGTAGGGTCAACACAAAACACTGGAATTGAAGGGTTTCCTGTGTTAAATCTGAAAGTATAGTTGTTTTATAATTGGTTTTAGAATTACCATAGTGGAGGTGTTGGAACCCTCTGTTATTATAAAATGATATGCAAACAAGGATAAGAAAAAACGATTGTGTAAATTGTGGGTTCATCAATCAGGCTTGCATAGGCATACATTCACTAATTTCAATGTCTTTTAATGTGTTATATTCACGCTAATACTAACCATATCTTCTACCTAATTATTAAATCACTAAAGGACAGAAGGGCAAATAGTAAAGTAGTAATAATACATAAGGAACTGGGCATGCTAAATTTAATAGGATAGATAGGGAGCGCTATATATAACCTTTATTATTAAATTCTTATATAGAAATAAGACACAAAAGCAATCTGTTATAATACTCAGATAAACATAAGGACAAAAACGCTTTCTTTATCACTTATGCGAGAACAAATGCATATAAGTAGGCCTGCTCTTTCTTTCCGAGTGGCATCCGGTGCATGGAATGGGTTGTCTGAACAAACCAGGAAAACCAGTAACTTAGCGTCATTTAAAACACTAATAGAAATGCAAGAGTAGACTCAAACCACGAATGTGCGTAAAACGCATTAATCTTCTTTATAGAAGGAGCGTCTGTAATGTATAATCCTAACTCTAACTCTATCTTCAACTAATCCTAACCTTAATCACTAACATATACATATTTATGATATTGTCGTATTTAATTCCCTGCTGTTGTTCTAAAAAGAAGTTTTTTTTTTACTTTTAAGCTGCTTTGTGTAATAAGCATTGATTTATAGAAAAAAAAAAGAATGAATAGATTATCCTTAAAAGATGTGTTTGCGGTCAAAGGTGTGGTTTCGGTTTTGACCGAAGGTGCAGTCAAACGGTCATTTTTAAAACTTTCGGTTTGATTTCCTTTTCGGCCGAAACCCAAAATTAGGTTTCCGTCGGTCTCTACAACAGAGAGATGGGCCTGGTGGTGAAGTAAGTGTCAAAAAATATACGTATTGTTATTGCTATATTATGTGAGACTGTATCAACGCTGCTCCTGGCTAAAGCATAACCAAGAGCCAGATACGAGTTTTGCAGATTTGAAGATGACTAGTGTGTATGTGTTGTATTTGTTCTGGTTGTTGTTCTTGTGTTCTTGCAATACTGCAATGTAATCAAACCACATTTCCTTTTTCTTATCTTATTTTTCTACATTAACCCTTACAGTCCCGGGCGCGTATATAGCGGAACTGAAGGAAGCATAGATAGAAGTAGGTCGGTACGGGAAGGGTTAAGGTAAAGAGCCATGTCATCTGTAATATAAATAGAGCTATATTTAAAAAAAAAAGAAGTTATTTTATGCAATTTAAGAAAAAATAGTGCCTATTATCAAATAAAATATTATATTAATAATTTATTTGTAATATAAAAAATTGAGATATTTATATAGAAGAAATTAACATGTAGGCCAAATATAAAACACAGTGCGCAATTTGTTTAAAAGGATATTTATAATATGTGTAATATAACAAAAAAAGTCCACTTAAAAAAAATAATATTAATATATTATGTATCATAGCAAAAAAATATAGATTAGATCTAGGCCTACCATACATGTATTTATTTTCATTTTTATATATATATAATATAACAAATTACGTTATTAATTAAAAATAATGTGAATATATGTAATAAAAAAAATTGCCAAATTTAGCAAACAGAATTTAAACTATAAGTAATATTGTCAAATAAAAATTGCCATATATTTTTTTTAATATGCATAATAAATGATATTAGTATATATGCCCTGGAATAACCCAGCGAATAGCTAAGGTATTAGATCAATGTTACGAGTTTTATTACTCTACGCTTGCTCTCTCCGTCTCTTTCGCACAAAATGTTGAAAGTCGTCTGCTGTTGTTGTTTTTTGTGTGTTTCACAATTCACAAGTAGTAAAAACCGCCAATTTCCTTGAAGCCAAACCGGCAATTTGTGTCACCGCCAATTCCTTTGCCGCAAATTGACTCCGGGTGTAAGGTGGGGAGAATTGTGGACGAGGGAGAGGGAGTGGGGAGCAGGGGAGGGGGGAAGTGGGGGGGGGGAGTTAGCGTTCTTTCGTTATCACACAATTAATTGTGACATTGATTGAGAAAGGAAATGAGATCGAATAAATCCATTTAAAAAAATAAAAAAAGTAAAAAAAATATTTTTTTAAATACTGTTGGCAGTTTGCTTAAGGTTTTGTTACCATGGGTACCTGACTCTAGTTGGGAGAAAAAGCGATATTGTGCTGGCCACATGATTTCGTGTGTGCCGTGACCAATATATATATAGAGAGAGGGGGAAGAGAGAGATAAGAGAGAGACGAGAGAGATAGAAGTGAGGGAGAGAAGAGATAGAAGAGAGAGAAAAGGTAGATGAGAATAAAGAAAGAGTAAAGAGAGAAGTGTGAGAGATAGAAGAGAGAGAGAAGATAAAAGAGAGAAGAAAGAGAGAGAGAGAAGTGTGTGAGAAAGAAGAGAGAGAAGAGACAGAGAGAAGAGACAGAGATAAGATAGAAAAGATAGAGATAAGAGAGAGATAAAAGAGAGAGAAGAGATTTTGCTTCTAATGAGCTTTATATATATATATATATATATATAAATGATATGTAAATTTTTCGTTTTTCAGGTGGCGCTGTTTGTTTTAGTTTTGTGTTTCTGTGTGAGTAAGGTGTGTATGTGTGTGTGTGTGAGTGCGTGCGTGTAAGCTATCAATTGGCAGGACCAGCGCAGGTTCTTGTTATTTTTGTTGTCTTTTTTTTTTAAGTTTTCTTTTTTTTTTTTGTTATTGCTGGCGAACAGTTGCACAAACTAAAATCCAGAACAAATGTGCACAGGGTTTAATTAGCCATATAAAAACATGGCTCTCCTGGCCAGATAGAGCAGGGGATAGAGGCGGTAACACGGTGTCTACTTCCAGTGTTTGCTCACAAAATAAACGAAAATTAAAGAAGGAAGAGAGGGGTGGTAAAACGAAAAAGTGGATAATGGAGAAACTAAAACTAGAACAAAAATTGGATAATGTATGATATCAATCTTGAACAAAAAAATGGATAATGGAATAACTAAAACTAGAACAAAAAGTGGATTATGTATGATATCAAGTAAACTAGAACAAAAAGTGGATAATGTATGATATCAATCTAGAACAAAAAATGGATAATGGAGGAACTAAAACTATAACAAAAAGTGGATAATGTATGACATCAAGTAAACTAGAACAAAAAGTGGATAATGTATGATATCAAGTAAACTAGAACAAAAAGTGGATAATGTATGATATCAAGTAAACTAGAACAAAAAGTGGATAATGTATGACATCAAGTAAACTAGAACAAAAAGTGGATAATGTTTGATATCAATCTTGAACAAAAAATGGATAATGGAGGAACTAAAACTAGAACAAAAAGTGGATAATGTATGATATTAAGTAAACTAGATCAAAAAGTGGATAATGTATGATATCAATCTAGAACAAAAAATGGATAATGGAGGAACTAAAACTAGAACAAAAAGTGGATAATGTATGATATTAAGTAAACTAGATCAAAAAGTGGATAATGTATGATATCAATCTAGAACAAAAAAATGGATAATGGAGAAACTAAAACTAGAACAAAAAGTGGATAATGTAAATATATCAAGCTCGAACAAAAAGTGGATGATAGAGCAAGACAAAGAAACGAAAAGTAAATTTGAATGCAAAGATCTGGAGACGTTAGATATTGATTTTATTATGTAGAATTGTTATAAAACGTTAATGGCGTCTAATTCTACGGCATAATATCATCATCACATTTTAGATTCATAACAAGCGCGTCAAATGTGATCATCTAAGAAAGAAATTAACAATGTATCACAGTCTATGTGGCTCACGGCGGCCGAGGGACAGCGCGTTTGTCTGGCGATCCGAAAATCTGGGTTCGAATCCTGGTGAAGGCTAGGATTTTTTTCCCGGAACTTGAGGGTGTCCCTGAGCCTACCCAGCTCTGGTGGCTACCTGACTTAAGTTGGGGGGGGGGGGGGGATAAAGTTAAGGCGGCTGGGCATTGTGCTGGCCACACATCCCCTAGTATGCCGTGGTCACAAAAACTGGTGAACGCTGCTTCACCAGCCCCATTATCAATTTGGTCAGAAGGGTACTTTACTTTACTATGACAGTCTATGTTACATTATTAGCCTGTGAGAATTTAATATACATGATTCATTTAATTAATTGAGATGCAATAAGACTTAATTAAAAACCGCATCTGCTTATAGCCCATACTTTTACAAAACCTATTAAAACCCAGATTATACAAAAAACAAAAATAATAAAATCCTAAAAAAAATGACAACATTTGCTAATTTGTTAAAAGGTTGTTTTTTCGGAAATATTGTTTTTTCAACGCTGTAGAAATTTCTGCAACTGGGTCTTTGATCCAAACAGAAAAGAAATCCTAGAGATTATGTCCTGACACCTGGTCCTCTTATGTCTTTTGGTCAAGTCACTTCAGATGCTTCTCAAATATTTCAAAAAGCTTACAACACAAATAATTCTTTCAAACAGTTTATTTTTGCTTTTTTTAAATAAATAATAATTCCAGACTTGACAAAGAAACTTTTTTTTTTTTTTGAGTCGAAACAAAAAATTTTTCAGGAAATCCGCTGGGTTTTAAAGCAAAAAAAAAAAATTGTAGTGTGGGAGGGAGGAGGTGTTATATTTGGAAGTGATAGAAAAGTTGGCTTCAAAAGGAAATGGTCTTAATTGGGGTGTGTGAGACACAGTGAAGGTACCCGGGGAGGGAATTCCTGAACATTTTTCTTACCTCGACAGTTGCCATGTTTACCTTAATAGTATGGATGTCTGTAAGAATTGAGGGCGGACGAGGGTACTCACTCGCCGGGCAAGAGCTATGGTTTTGCTGGAAGTTAAATAGGCGTATCGTGTTGTCGGGAGGGTGGTGGTGGGGGGGGGGGGGTTCAGCCGTGTTCGGTTTCGCCTGCCGCGGGCAGCAGCCTGTCTACGTAAACTGTTCTATTACGCTTGAATTTTGACTAGAAAAACACAAAAAAAGGCTGTCTTGCGACTTGCGACCAGGGATTAAGTCTAGAGTTACTAAAGACAGAACTGTGTGGGGGTGGGTAGGTGAATTGGTGTTTTTGGGTGAGTGCGAGTGTGTGTTTAGGATGAAACACTGGCGTCGCACTTCAAAGTCACGAGACAGCTATTCCACACGCAGAGAAAGGTAATGTCCGATCCAGAATGAACCAGAGTAGTTTTTCACTAACATTTTGTTCAACTTTGATCTATAGGTTGCTTTAACATTCGTCCAAAAACATTTCATATCAATTGCCCCAAACCCCCTTTTCAGTTTTCCTTATCCTGGCCGTGATTTTCTTTTCGTTAAGGATAAGGTAATAATAATACATAAGGCATTAAACTCTAATTTAGAAATACAACCCAATAACAACTTGTTGCAATTATCAGATAAACATACGCGAAAGAAACACTTTCCTTATTCCTTATGCGAGAAAAAATGCATATAAGTAGTCTTTTTGTCCCGATTGGCATTCGGGCATGGAATGGGTTGCCTGAACAAACCAGGAAAACCAGTAACTTAAAATCATTTAAAACATTAATAAAGAAGCAAGACTAGACTCGGACCACGGATGAGCGTATGACGCAATAATCTTCTTTATAGAAGGAACGTCTGTAATATATAAGGTAAGATAATATTATCAAATGTTTGCCGACCCCTGGTCTAAATGACTGACTATATAACCTAACAACATTTTAATATAATGAAAGACTTAAACTGGTCTGTAATTTCCAGAGTACGTTTCTTCACATTCTTTATAAAAAAAAAATCTAGAAAAGAAAGGGAGGGGTGAGTACATTATCTAGACTCTAATATTGGGCTTAGAGAAAATCGGAATGAAAAAAACGTGATTTTGTTTTGATTAAATTCCTTAAAGCAGTCAAGTTTATTTCTTATCCAACAGCTGTTTTTTCTTTATTAATGAGTTAACAATTTCTTCTTATGTTTCTTCGTTCTCAAAAGTTGGAGAATTCAGACAACCAGCTCAATAGTTGTGATGAACTGCGCTGTGGGTGTCAGTTGATCCAGTCCACCATACAGTTTGTCATTGACCGGGTAGAGTTGTGATGAACTGCGCGTGGCTGTCAGTTGCTCCAGTCCACCATACAGTTTGTCATTGACCGGGTAGAGTTGTGATGAACTGTGCTGTGGCTGTCAGTTGATCCAGTCCACCATACAGTTTGTCATTGACCGGGTAGAGTGGTACAGGGGAGCAGTTTTGAAGGACATGTTCCGCATTTTCGGGAGCTGTTCCGCAGGGGCACATTTCACTGGCTCCGATTCGTAGTTTTCGGAACATGTGTTGCTTCAGCATGTTATGACCTGTCCTTAACCTGAAGATGATTGTTAATAGTTTGATGATGCTCCTATGACCATACAAAATATGCATTCATTGTGTTTGCTTCAATTTCAATGTCTTTTGAAAGTTGTAATTCTATTCACCTTTTAATGAAGCTTAACCCGTTGTTTCTTTTTTTTTTGTTTTACTTGACGAAACACGTTCGTGTATTACGATTGACTGTAGCGACGCAAATTTAGCCATTATATAAAGATCTAGATCTAACATGAGAAAAATATTGGCCAATAAAAATATATAGACCATTAGCAAAACATTGGGTCTCTAAAATAGATCTAGAATTACCTTTAGCCACGGCAAATTTGTATACAACGAAACCAATCACAAGAGAAACACACCAAGGGGGACAATCCAATGACATAAGAAAGACTAGATTTACAAGAGAACTTACTCTACACTATTCTTGTTTTCATTTCAACATATTTCATGTGCCATGAGTCGGTATGACACTTTTTTTCAAACAGTCTAAGAGCAATTGTCCCTTAATGTATTGTCCATATTTCTTTGTCAATATTCCACTACGTATATTTTAAAATGTACTTTCCACTAGCAATATATAGGCTATTGCTAGATTTTTCCAAAGCTTTTGATAAAGTTCACCATCCTAGTTTAATATGAAAAAAATCTTACATTTTTTGTCATCTCTGGCTCATTACATCGTGATTTTGGAGTGTGTTTGGTACGACTCTCCTTCAAGACCTGTACGCCCTGCCATCAGTCTATGTACTGTCGAGCTAAGTAAGCAATTCCGGGAACTAGGGGCCCAATCGCACCTGCGCTTTAGGCTATGCACCCCCACACATTAACCGACCCCATTATGGCAGTTGCGTGATACAGCGATATTCGTTCGCCGAGCCCTAAGAGAGCCCTTATCTCGGCTCGCATTCTCGTTGAGATGTGGAGTTCAAGTCTTGTTCATTACATCATTGGATTCAAGACTTTCTGATAGGTAATAATTAATGTGTCTAAAACACCACCAATAACTGTAAACTCACGAGTTCCACAAGGAACTGTTCTAGAGACCTTACTAGTTCTAATTTATATTAACGACTTACTCAATGGCATCTACACAGGAAGAAAAGTAAGGTTATTTGCAGATGATTGCATAATTTATAGAACAATAAAGACAGGAAAAGATAGTGTACTCTTACAAAAAGACCTAGATGAATTACAAAAATGGGAATCTAACTGGAGCATGTCTTTTCACCCAGAAAAAAAAAAGCCAACTGTTAAGAGTAGGATCGAAGAAAAAGAAACAAATAATAACAAACTACTTCATTCATGGTAAATAACTAACTAAAAATAAAAATGCAAAGTACTTAGGAGCAATAATAAATGAAAAGTTGTCTTGGAATCCTCATATTGATGAAGTAATTCCACTGTCTATTAGTGTCTATATTGCATAGTATTCCGAGTTCCCAATAGTCTATATTGTAAGCCTATATATTCCACAGTTCTTGATTACACAGTCTTTATTACATAGTCGCATCGCCGTATTCCGTTGCAATAAAGCGTCGAAATGAACTCTGCAGGTTGTTTAATGCTCAAGTTCCCGATGGCCACTGAAATTTATTTTTCAATTCTGCGTATTATATTTGGTCAATGATAAAATTTCATCTTGGCATCAATTTTAAAAATAATTTTCTTTATTTTTTTAATTTCTATTAAATGCCTCAACCCCCCCCCCCCTCCGCGCCCCGTCCCCGAAATCCCTCCCAAATGCCCCTAATCCATTCTTTTTTCTAGACTGACAATTTCACGGTAAACATTTCATATAATCGGGGGATTTCGTTTTAACAAGGACGATAACTACGGTATATTTACATTCCCTCGCCCTACCCCCATTCAAATTCTCTCCCCTTGTAACAACAAACAAATCTGCAACTTTTGTACAAGTCATGACGTGTCGTGACGTTCAGCTATTGCCAGTTACTTGTTGCGTTTTGTTTAGTTTTCTCTTCTTCTAAATCTGCACAAACACACAAGTCATACACGAACAGTACAGCAAACATCCAAGTTTTTTTTTCGGCTTCGATAAAAGTTTTATCAACACTGTTGACGTCACCGAAAAAGGGGGAGGGGAGACAAGCAGTTCACGTTTTGAATTCCCAGACCCAAGCTTTCTTCATTATTTCATGTCATTCATTCTATTATTTTTCCCTTTTTTTTTTATTAATTATTACGAAAATATTTTGGTCTAAACTTTTTACTGTTGGATAAAATCTGGCCAGCAGATTTCTACCACAATTTCCATGACTACTTATTATCGTCTGTTCCGTTCCAGCAAGTTTTAAACAAACCAGGAAAGCTGGAGGTGTAGTGAATGTAGTGTAATATGTGTGTATGTGAAGGGTGGGTGGGGGGGGGGGGGGGAGATAATCTACGGGATGTTTAAGTACTACGTGGATCCACGCAGACGTTCAGAGAATCGGAGTGGGGTGGGGGTGGGGTATAGACGTTCGGGAGGGAGAGAGGGGTGGAAAGAGGAAAGGACGTGGGGGTGTGTTCACGCCAGCAGACACAGGCTTTTTAAATGAACTGGCGAGGGAGCGCTGGGGGCCTACCTGGTGGGAGGGGGCTATGGGAGCGAGGATGGCCAATTGACGCGGACGTCTAAAACCCCTCGCGCGCCAGGGTATTCGCTGAGGCTCCTCGCGAGGGCGGTGCTTCACCCATCCACGTCAACAATCTGTGCCTCCGCAGAATTAAAAAAAAAAAGAAAAAGTACATTACGTCAGTGAAAGGGGGGGGGAGTTAATCGACGATAGGCTCTGTCGGCCAGGTTGGTTTCTCTACCCTCCCCCTCCCTCCCCTCTCTCCCTCGTTCAAGTCTTTGTAGGAAATTCTAGACGCCCCCCCTACCCATCCACACTACACCCCCACTACGCCCTACGCGGTTTTCGCTGTGAAAGTGTTTCAGGCGATTAGCATCTAATAAAACTACTTAGTGGAGTCTCCCCCCGACGGATGAAGTCTGCGCTACTTTCTGTAAGTCCCCGGCAAGACAAGGAAACTTGGGAAATAATCAACTACAACAAAAGTGAGAGAAAAAAAAACTTTATTTTTTTCGGGTGAGAAATTGAAGAGAGATAGAGAAGGAGAGTTGACTTATTGAGACAGCATTCAGTGTTCTAGCCCTGGTTCTAGATGACATGATTTGACATTTGGCATCTGTCGGAACTGTGCGTGTTTTCAGTGGTGAGCGTCCCGCGATTTTTTTAATATATATTTTCCGTTTTTTTTGTCTTGCGAAAAAAACTAAAGTGCCATGTTCTATTTCCCGGAACTGACTTTTAGCTTAGGGAAAAGTAGGCCTACATATTAAGTTTCTTTATTTCGCAAGTAGGCCTATGTAATAATTAATTTTCATTAAATATTTAATTCAGCTTTTTTTCGCAATAATTATAAAACATAAACTAAATGAATTAAGGAAACAACCATCAAATATATATAAGTGTTAATAGTTAACTTTAGAAAATACTATTTCAATATTTTCTCTATTATAATAAATATTATTAATAAGTTCTAAAATTAGTTTATTTTGTAACAGCGGATGCTTAAATCTAAACAATTCATACACGAATTAAGGTTAATCTCAGATTTAATTTGAATGCTATAGGCCTACTTTAAACAAAAAGGGAATTGACTTCAAACGCTTGTTATTTATTATCAGCTGCATAATTGAGATAGAAAGAGTGTATAAACACAGTTTTGGAAAATGTTTCTGTTACCGAATTAGTTCTTCTTATTGGGAGTTTTAGGATTCCGGCTGTGCTTGTGAACACATTTTGTGGATATAAGAGCATCTGTGATTCATTGCGTAACAAGGTAATTGCTTTCCGATCAAAGTCTGGTGTGTTTTTTTTTAAAGAAAAAATTGTTCAGTAGGCCTACATCAACATGAACGGCCTTCTCCAGATGGGTTCAGGGCCAACTCAGATGCCGCCAGGATTCGGCCATCACGGCCACTACAACGGCAACAGCCACCACCATCATCATCACCATCACACACATCCCCACCTGGGACAACTCTACCAGCAGCAGAGGCCGTCGTTCGCCATCCAGGAAATTCTGGGACTGGGCTGCAGGCAGCCGACCTCCCCGTCCCCGGTGGGCGACGGCGGGCTGATGGACCCGTCCTCGGGCATCTCCGCCGTGCAGAACAGCCTGGGCGGGATGTACTTCCCTGGTCAGCACGTCCAGCAGGGGCTGCAGAACGAGCACCAAAATCAGGGCTATCACCAGACGGGGCCCCAGCACGGAGGCCCGCACCCAGCGTCGACGGGGCCGCTCTACCCATGGAGGTTCGATCTCGCGCCCACGACAACCCCACAGACAATTCCAGCCCCAAGATTTCCAGGAGTTGGTCGCCATGGCGAGGAACTTAATTTTGGTTATAAGCACAACATTGCAGATGAAGGTAAGATTGCTTTACATTTTTTAGCTGGCAATAAGAGAAAAAAAATATTTAATTGGCAGTAAGAGAGGCCGGCTGGTCCCGTGGTTAGACTGTCACCCGACACGTCTAGGCTTCAATCACTACCGCCAACCGATCCCTGCGGCCCTGCAGTAGTTTTAGGCCTGGTGGACATAATATTTTTCTATCTAGAAGTAACGTATGTAAACTTATAAGGAGAAATTTATTTATTTATTTATTTATTGAGGCATTTTTATATAGCGCTTACCTTACAGCTCTAAGCGCTTTACAATTTTTTACTAAAAATTATAAACTATTTAAGCTACTAAAATAAATAGACAATAGCTACATCATTAAAAGGGCTATAAAGATATAGCTACAGCACTAAAATTGATTTAAAAATAATAGGTGCAACATTAAAAGTGACAAAAACGATAGTTACAATACTTAAAAACAAAGACATATTAGCACATAATGGTAGGCCTAATAATACAAAGGAAGCATAAAAACAAACCGATACCAGGAACGAGGCATCACAGAAATGTTGTATAAGGAGAGTGAGCAAAAACATACAGCCTGTTTAGGGAAAATACATGATTATATAACTGATTTTATCCAACAAAAGACATGATTATATAACTGATTTTATCCAATAAAATCATGTTCTAAGATTTCAAAGTTCATCAAATACAACATATTAATTACACTAAAAGATAATCTTAAAACTTTAATCTCAGTAAGTTAAAATAGAATATAACTGCAAAATAGAACATAAAATGATTTTTTAAATATTTTATTACCACTTCAATTATCATCAACTACACATAATATAAACCATAGCTCAATTAACAGACAATGCGTAGAATTAGACATGATTACAATATCCTCAAAGAAAAACACAAACATCAAAAAGAGAGGAGAGAGGTAGTGATGAGGATGGAGAGAGAAAGAGAGAGAAAGTAAGAGAAATAGAGAAAGAGAAGGGGAAAAAAATGTGTACACGAACACTAAATGGAGATGAAAAGAAAAGTCATGTTAATTGAGCACCAAGGTAGTACTTAGTACAATCTAATAACCAATTGTAGCCTTCTACAATACAATAAAAATAGGACTTCAAAGGCAGCTCATGTATTAGAAATGTTTTCTTGCAGACAACAATTATTGTCAATTTTTATTATAGCCCTGATGTCATGCATACAAGCATTGGCGGCGGGAAAACATCTTCCGTTGCTTATGAGTTCTTGGTCTAGACACGATTGGAAACTTTTGGCATTTACTCGCTGACACTAACATACAATTTGCATGAGTGACATACATAAGTCAATACCCGGATGTTGGTTGTGGGGGGGGGGGGGGGGCGTCCTTAATGTTTATTATAGTATAGGACTAGGTAAAACTGTCTCTTAGGCCTTAACCGCCGGTATTTTTAGAATATTATATGAACAGATTCAAACCACGGGTAAGCGTGTGACGCAAAAATCTTCTGTATCTAA
Organism: Anisus vortex; assembly: GCA_949126835.1. Classification (NCBI taxonomy): domain Eukaryota; kingdom Metazoa; phylum Mollusca; class Gastropoda; family Planorbidae; genus Anisus; species Anisus vortex. The sequence continues at coordinate 8,502,698 of OX421495.1, forward strand.
GGACCGTCTGTAACATATTATATTTATAGGCCTAGACGTATAAATTATGTATAGACCTGCCTAGGCCTATGTTTAAAGGCCTAGACGTACACATTGTATTTAGGTCGACATATACATATTATGTTGCGGTAATTAGAGAGCTGTATAGTCTTGGATGTCGGTTAATATATTGACTTGTATTACCTGAATAACTTACCTGCCACGATAATATATAGAATTATTTAGACATACCAGTCGGACTTATAGACTTAACTGCAGTTATATTCTTTAATATATAGCCTTCTATAAACATATGCAGCAATGTTATAGTTCTTTGATATTTATTCAATTATAAATTATAATAATGTAAAAAAAAACCTAAATTATAGGTCTAATGTAAATTAATTATTCAATAATTTTTTTTTAAAATGCTAAAATGTAAACAGTTTCTTGTTCTAAGCCCATATAATTACAGTTAAATACAATATTGTAGGTGTGTCCATTTGTTTGCGTGTCTGTCTTTTAATTCGGTCGTTTGGGTTGTTTGACCGACGAGTCCATTTGTGTTATAATAGTAAAAAAGAAACAAACCGTTTCCCTTTAAAGGCCGCCAGTTTATTAAATGTTTAGACGTTACCGTTTAATATATATCTTTTGACTAGACACGCTCGCTAGTTGGAAGCAAAAATGTAATTTTAGTTTTAATTTTATATCTTTAAAAAGTAAAGAATCCCTTCGGACCAAACTAACCATATGGCCGTTGAAGCAGCCAGCACAATGCCCATCCGCTTCTACTTTATCCCCAACAAATGTCAGGTACCCATCTAAGATGGGTAGACTCATGGAAACATTCTTCTCCCGGGAAAAAAATCCAAGACTTCACCAGGATTCGAACCCAGGACCTTCGGCACGTCAGCCGAACGCGCTGCCGTCCACCGGGCACCATACTTTTATTTCATACAAGAACAAATTAAAACAAATATATAAGTTAAAAAATACTTTTAGTAACAGTCAAACCAATTTAAGTTATACAAATTTAATGTAGAGAAATGTGTATAAAATTGATGACAAAAAAGAATGCAATTATTTATTTCATCCATAATTTGATTTAAAATAAAGGCATGAAATCAAAATCAAAATTAAAATGCACGACTGGACTCTTCGTTGAAGGAGCGTCTGTGAAATATAAGATAAAAAAATTGTTTAAGGAAGGTTAATAGTGTTATTTTAATATCTTTTTAAAAGTGGTGATGCATGCTGTTCGTCTTATAATATACAAACAATTATTTAAAAGATCATTATACCTCAGGAAAAAAATTAATTAAAATGTACAATGTCAGTTTGCTACAAGTTTGGAATTATTGTGTGTTACAGGGATACCGGATTAATAAACACAAATGTTTGATCGTAATACTTTTGAACGTTTTCTTAAGTTGTGTTTTTTTAAATATCTTTAACACTAGAGGACAGAAGGGCAAAGACTAAAGTAGTAATAATTTATTAGGCATAAAACTCTAATTTAGAAATACAACCCAATAACAACCTGTTGCAAAGCTCAGATAAACATAAAGACAAAAATACTTTCCTTATCCCCTATGCGAGAACAAATATAAGTACTCTTCCTTCCCGAGAGGCATTCGGGCATGGAATGGGTTACCTGAACAAACCAGGAAAACCAGTAACTTAACATCATTTAAAACATTAATAAAAATGCAAGAATAGACTCGGACCACGGATGAGCGTAGGACGCAATAATCTTCTTTATAAAAGGAGCGTCTGTAATATATTAGATAAGAAAAGCTGGTCTAGCAAATCACGGTTTCGCAAACATTTTTTTAGTTTTGTTTTGCGTGATAAGCATGCGCTGTAACAAGTAAGACCACTTTATAAATAAGAAATTATTTTATTCCAACATAAATTAAGACCACTTTATAAATAAGTAATTATTATTCGAACATAAATTGAGACCACTTTATAAATAAGTAATTATTATTCCAACATAAATTGAGACCACTTTATAAATAGATGATTATTATTCTAACATAAATTTAAACCACTTTATAAATAGGTTATTTTAATTTTAATTAATTCAGACCACTTTTGAAAAATTAAGTAATTATTATTCTAACAAATTCAGACCACTTTATAAAAAGGTAATCATTATTCTAACAGATTCAGACCACTTTATAAATAAGTAATTATTATTCTAACAGATTCAGACCACTTTATAAATAAGTAATCATTATTCTAACAGATTCAGACCACTTTATAAATAAGTAATTATTAATCATCAACATATATAATTGCCGTGAGTTTGTTTATTTGTTTATATATATATATATATATATATGTTTGTTCGCTATAGGCACCTAAGCCGTTTGACTAATCGGGACAAAAATTAAATGTATAAATCAGAAACGTACTCCGAAAGATAATTTTATTTTATGACTTATAATCATGAATGTGTTAATTTAAAACATTCAAAATGTTAGATCCAGCCATGCAAATTAAATATAGACGTACATAGCAAATGGCCATTTCCGTTCATTACTATGTTGAACGCGATATTTTGTATGTTGAACGCGAGGGTCTTTTCGGGTTTCCCCAATTATGCTGTTGTTTTTTTAATGTGGCGAGACCTTTTTTATAAGTTACGCACCGCAATTTGGCTTGGAGAGTTTCAATTGTTTACTTTAAAAAATACTAGCGTATGACGTAATGTCTATCAAATTATTTATTTTTTCATTATTGATGTTTGCATTATCCTTTTAAGTAAAAAGTAACCAAATGTTTTAATTATTTAATGGATTTACGTCACTATTGAGAATATCCTTTAATAGGCGACTGTATACACTCTATAAATTAAATGATACAAATGATAAAAAAAAAACAAGTTAGGCCTATAAATGATTACTTTCTAATACCGGGTACCATAAGCTTGACAGCAACAATGTAAAATAAAAACTAAATACCGAAAGAAACATTATCAGTACTGTTTTATTGATACAATAAGCAAGAACAAAAATTAAATACAGAAAATATCTTTCTCAATTTAGTTTTTATTGCCTTGAAATATTATTTTCTAATTTTGTTTAAATTATTTACCTTTTTTATTGTTTTGTATTTATATATATATTTTTTAGATAATATATGAGCATGCTAATTTAATAGCATGGATAGAAGAGCTATAGAAATGCCAATTCTTCTTCTTCTTCTTATATTATTGTTAATTTAATATTATTAATAACAAGGCAAGACAACACAACTGTTCGCTACATTTTAATATCGAATTTAAAAGTCTCATCAGTCTCTTTCGGCTCTTGTGTCCAGGGCGTAACGCTTAGGATTGAGCAATCTCTGTCCAGGCTACAGCCACCCAACGACACACCGAAGGCGTGGCGTGCTGTGTAACGGGGAAGGTTTCCACAGCCCAGCGATCGTTCACTGCGGTTCTCCAAAGGATCATTATCGAGGTGGCTCGCCAGAATAGCTGCACTGTCACCCGGTAGAATAAATCTTAAAGGCTTACTATAGGTACATGCATCCAGGCACCGGGTGGTTCTTGAGACGGGATTGCAGCGTCCATTGCTTCCTCCCCACCGAGACCAGTGGCCTCTCGGCAGTGATACGGACCTCGGACCCGCTGCGCGGGCTGTGCCCCGTGCGTTCGCCCGCCAGTGTATTCTTAATGGGAATGTATCGGCGGTTTACACACTACGCCAGTCCTTTAGGCCACAATTATTATGCATATGCCAGGGTCAGGTCGACCAGAAACAATTACAAATAACAAAAACTAAATACCGAAAGAAACATTTTCAACACTGTTTTATTAATACAATAAGCAAGAACAAAAATTAAATACCTAAAAAAATCGTTCTCACTTTAGTTTTTATGGTGTTGAAATATTATTTTCTACGCTTTTTTATTATTATTTACCTTTTTATTGTTTGGTATTGTGTTTTTTTTTCTTTTAGATAGTATATTATTGATAATTTAATAGGCTATTATTAATAACAAGACAAGTCAACACAACTGCTTGCTACGTTTTAATACCAGAAGCTTGACAGTAACAATTATTATGCATATGCCAGGGTCAGGGCGACCAGAAACAATTGAAAAGAACAAATACTAAATACCGAAAAGAAACGTTCATTGTCTTTATTGTAATACAAGCTACATTGCCCGGCGTTGCCCGGGTGAAAAAAAAAAAGGACTGTCTGGGGTGCAGATAACAAATTTATAAACTACGCTTACTGAATACTTTTAGGAAAGTAAATAAATATTGTAATAGGGTTAAAAAAAAGGCAAATATTTATATTTAACAAAATCTATATTGCCTATAGATTTACAATGTCTTTTGTTTTTAAACTACGTTTACCACTGAGCTATCGAAGACACATGTCCGATGTGAAAAATTATTAGACGGTATATTGGGCTAGGCCTAGATAGGTCAGTGACACACGTGTTTTCAAATTGACCAATGGGGATCCTCGCGGGGCTTAACACTGTCTTTTTATATATATAGATAGTCTCTTTTCTTTATGTCTTAACAAAACACATTGTAGTCATTCGTTTCTCCGTCATTTTGACGGGCATAACCACTAGTCTAACATAATTTCTCTAGTTAGATTTTGGTGTTGTATAAATTATCGTAATAGAATATTTACACATGTTTTTATTTACTCATTACTGCGACAAAAAAATCACAAAACAGTAATACTTTATGACAGGGGTCGGCAAACTAAGGTAGAGAACGTCCGAAATTCGGTTTCGGCTACGGTTTCGGCGCCGAAAATAGGCCAAAGGCCTTTTTCGTTGTGTTTTCGGTTTCGGCCGAAGCCAAATGGTTTGCTTATGGTTTCGGCCGAAACTGATGTTGACTTTCGGTAGTCAGCCGAATATCTATTTTAACTTTCAAAATTCGACTGATAGGCCTACGCTATTGCAGCATCTATTACTCTAATTGATACTTTCATTTAGTTAAGTTGTTGTGAATTAATCTGTGTGAGGTAGGGATGTTAAACGAAAACTGGAATTCGAGAGGAAATCATTCATAACTGTGTCCCAAGATTTATTTATCTTTTTATCTCGAACAAATAATTTAAACCCTGTTTGATTCGCACAAAACAATTCATTAACATTATATTCCTTGCAAACACTCTTTTGTCAGGCGCCTTATATGCCTATTGTTTTTTGTTATTTTTTCAAAACCCGAATAAACAACAGCAAACGCAGATGTTAACGCTAGTCGACGGCACAGCTATTTGATCTATGTATTCGAAAAGAAAAACAACTGGAATTTCCCCACTGATGCGCAACGCTCCTAACAAACAAATAGACTGATTTCCGTATGGTTGTTAGATGCTTGGACTTAAAAAGGAAGACATAGAGAGACAAAACAGAGGTCATATTTAGTGTTTCATTTGAATCTTCCCGGTTAAACCCTTCAATCAGTTCAGTTTTATTACAATAGCTGACAATATTAATTTTGTCTAGTGGTAAAACTGTGCTAAAAAGTGTCTTTCTCAAACTGAAACAGGCTTTTTATTTAATGTACACTGAAAAGCAACTTGCATTTGACAAGTCTTAATTAGGCGTGACCCTTTCAAATGGAAGAGGTCACGTGCTTCCTGTTCTATTTTTAAATTAGTAAACAAAAAAAAAGCATGCTTTAGCTGGTGTTTGAGAATTGTTTCAACCTCGACGGCCCCTTCTAGTTTTTTAGAGTTATACAAAGGATACAAGATTAGTTATGAGGAATCCGTTTTTAACATCAAAAGTGAGTAGGTGATAATTAATACTCAAGTGTTAGTCGAGTAAGGTTAAATTTATCTTTGTTTACAAAAAAAAAAGTCAAGAGATGCGTTTCTTGGTTTTTAAAAAACACAATACGTAGATTCATTAAAAAAAAAAAAACGAAAATTATTTTCCATTAAGCAATAAGTTTAAAATATTATAAAAAGGTGAAATTTCATTTCTGACTTAAAAAATCCATCGTTTTCTTTTGCAAATTTTTTAGTACAATCAGCAACACGTTTTTTTAATTAAATGATCGGATAAGACCGGAAATGTCTTTCGTTGCGACCTTTTATGCATGCATATTTATAAGACTTGTCAATAGGGCAACTTTAAATGTTCATCCTTTTTATTGGATTTATTGATATAAGTTGCATACAAATATTATTTTAAGGTGTGCAACTTGTATCATATCTATATTATAATTAGAGTCTATATAAGTCTAAATTTAAAATTCATGACAATACAGTTTTTGATTTCTCACAATTCAAAATCACCAAGTTCTAAGTATCAGTGGTCCTTTCTTTGAATTTGGCTTAGAAAATTATTTGTATTAGTATAATCTACGCAAATTTGTCTTTTTCTACCTATAACTTACTTTGCCCAGGGGCAGGAGGGATGTGAGGGGGAACCAAAACCCGGTTTTTAATCGGATTTATAGAACCGAAAATTGATTTAGAGAAAAAACGATATTAACATCCCTGGTTCTATGGTTTACTTACATAGAGCACCCATAAACTAGATAATATTACACAAAAATGTGCAGTCATTAAAATCTTTTGTATGACATTTTTTATTGACCTATTTTTCGGTTACGGGTTCGGTTTCAGCCGAATGTGTAGTGAAATTTTAAGCATCAAATTCGGTTTCGGCCGAAAGTCAATTTATTACATTCGGTATGGTTTCGTTATCGGCCGAACAAAAACAATAGGTTTCGGTCGGTCTCTAAACTAGAGCACTCGTGCCAGACTTGGTACGCAGAACGATTTTCAGTGGCACGTGAGAGACCTCCAAGAATATTTTTAAATGCAAGTGAAAACAACGTACGTCAGCATAATTAATTGGCTGCTGCGTGGCGAACTACGTGGAAATACCACTGGATGTCGACTGCTTAAGTTCAGGAATGTTTGTATGCAAAACATCATTGGACTTGCGATCTGTGATTGAATGTATTGTTAAGATAGTCAATTTTATAGTTTCTCAAGTCTCTTCTAGAAGAAAGTGATACGGAATATGGGTAAAGTCTGGACATATCTTGCTGTGAAATAAATTTTACTCTTTCCCTAATTTAAGGCAAATTAAGATAGATGAGCGTTTTTGAGAAGTACATTTGTTATATTAAAACAATTAACTCGTTTGGCATCACTAGCATCGATTTTGGAGAATATAATTGAAGGTAGATAATTAACCCGTTTTCTTTGTATTAATATTTCTAATATGTTTCTTTATTTGTTTCCTTTAAAAAAAAATAAAAGGCTTACAAATAATAACTTTAAAATTATCAAACTATAAATAAAATAGTTAAAAATTATATCACTTTAAGAATTTATATGTACACTTTTAAACATTACATGAGCTACCCAGTTTGTATGATTACCACGTATCTCTTCCTCTTTACTGTGGTGGAGAGAAGATATAAGTCTCATTGATTTAAATAATATACTAGCGGAAATCTCAGTTACAATGAGATCAAACTATACAAAATATAATATATACATCTATTACTAAGCTATCTTGAGAACCAATTTTAAATGTTGCTAACCATATTAATGTGTAAGTTGAGTAATGAAATTGTGTATTAGCTATGAATGGATATTAAAAAAAAAAGATGATAAAAACAAACAAGTAAATTTTCTAATTACATGTAAATATAAAACGCTTGGAAGATTTCCTCTATAACGCTCCTTTTCTTTTGGTCTTGGTCTTGCTACGGCATTAAATAAAATGTCTTATAAAAATAATATAGTTGAGCAGTTTGACTCTCAGGCTGTTGGCACACTGAATGATTTTAAAATCCTAGTTTGGCACACTATAAGCAAAAGGTTGCCGACCCCTGCTTTATGCTATATATTTTTTTTTACATTTTCTAATGAACAAGTTAATTGTGTCCATCAACATCAGCCTCACTGATTGGGTGCTCAATTACTTAAATGACTTAAATTGTCGGAGAAAATGCAGACTTTTATATATAGATAAGTGAACCTCAGTAATATGGCCGATTTGACCCGGATATACATAAAATAAAATACATACTTTATGATCTTCTTTTAAATATTTTAATAAATAGGGCCTACAGTAGGCCTAATATGGAAATTATAATTTTTAAGTAAATGTCACTGAGCTATCCAAATTAAATATATATTTAATAATGTCAGTAAAAGCAATACGAGAGACTATTCATAAAATTTATGTTCAGTTTAAAAGAGTTCATTTTCATTAAATTTCATTGACGCATTTTCGGAAAGTGTTTAAAGTTTTATGTATTTCCGGGTCAAATCGGCCATCTTCCTGAGGTACACTTATCTATGTATAGGAGTCTGCATTTTCTCCACATTTTTATGATTTATTTTAAGGGATTGAGCACTCCAAGTATATATATATAGCTGAGTGATCAACGCGTGTTTTAAAATTAACATTTGAAATGACACAAAACCAACAGCGTAGAATATATGACCTCTAAATATAGTCGCGTGTGTTTTCATGATCATTAGGAAATACTAAATACGCATAAAGGACGCTCGTTGCATGTTGAGTTGTCTGAAGAGTTAATAACTCTCAGGTTACAAAAGGTTCCCAAACTGTACTCCATGCTGACCTTGTATTGAATAAGTTTGTTTCAAGTTTAGTGTACGTCTCCATGACAAAAGACCCCCATAGAGTAGGTCTCCGTTACAAGAGAAACCTTAGTGTGAGGTGGACCCATCCGATACCTCTTCTTTATAGAAGGAGCGTCTGTTATATGTGAGGGGGGGGGTCCATCCGATACCTCTTCTTTATAGAAGGAGCGTCTGTTATATATTGGGGGGGGGGGGGGGCATCCGATACCTCATTGTTCAGGGTCCGTGGCTCCTCATAACAACAACTCCTCCTCTTCTGTTCGGGACCCACCGCAATGTTTTTCGTACTTCCCACGTTGTGGTGTATTTTTGTTTGTTTGTCTGTTGTTATTCCGACGAATATCTATCATCTATCGTTCCCCCATGGGGTGAATTAGGGCGTTAATTTTAGACACCCGACTGTGTTTAGCCCCCACATGTAGATCTACTCACGAGGCGAAAACCACATACTATGCATTTGTTGTTGTTGCGCAATGTTAAATGCGCACTGAGCTTACGCTATGTTAGTTGGCAGTGCTATACAAAATATACATTAATATTGTTATTATATTAACTTGAATTGAATTAAACTTCCAAACGTAATGTTGTTATTTCCGTGGCATACTTTACTGAATTCACCATTAGGCTAAAATAAGCCCGTGCTTAGTGGATCAAAGGTAAGTGTAACACCTCGGAACTTGCTCACCTGAGTTGGATGGGAAGCAAATATATCATAACAATTTGTTTTGTTTAAGTGTAATAAACCAGGCATGATTGAAATATGGATAACATTGAATAAATGACCCAGACCTTCATCTCTTAAATTATTAAAACAACATCTGACAAAGTCCAGACGTTTCATAGGAATTCTAAATGTTATTGCTTTAATTTCTATGCTGTTGTTTATTTTTTGTTGTTGTTGTTAATCACAGATTCAAATAGAATTTTCATCTCTTTGATATTCAACAGCAAGTGTATAGTTTTATTGGATACAAAATATATATAGGTTCCAAAAGCTCATTTAGAAATACAATCCAATGATAACATGTTGCAATGCTTAGATAAACATAAAGACAAAAACACTTTCCTTATCCCTTATGCGAGAACAAATGCATATAAGTACTCTTTCTTCTCGAGTGGCATTCGGACATGGAACAAACCAGAAAAACCAGTAACTTGACATCCTTTAATACATTAATAAAAATGCAAGATTAAACTCGGACCACGGATGAGCGTAGAAAGCAATAGTCTTCTTTATAGAAGGAGCGTCTGTAATATAAAAGATAAGCTTTACCAATTTTAATTAGTTTTATTACAATTATAAAACCGTAACGATTGATACACACTCTGTTAAATAAAGTGTTCACGCTAGTAGAATCAACCTAAACTTTATGAGCCATTATTTCCCACATTCACTAACACTTCCCATTGGTTAAGCCCCCCCCCCCCCCCCACTTCTCCCCCACTTCTCGAAGGATAAGTGCCCCAACTAGTTAATCCTCCCCTCCTTGAGTTACGCTCGTGGGAGGACTAATCCCCCCAATAGTCGAGTTTTCCTGACTTATTTCCTGGCGACGCTCCGCTGGTATTTGAAGACTTGTGGTGGGGTGAAGAGTTGGATAACATGTCCCCGGTCTTCATTGGCCAGTCTTCCGAGTCAATGGTCAATGGTGTCAAATGTTTGTCCAGCTGTGACGTCATCAACCAAGTGACTTTTGACCCCGACTTAAAAAAAAATTTTTTTCAATTCCCCGAGATTAACCCTTCAAGACCGTGACTGTCTTTGTCTTTTGTTCTGATGTTTAGGTCCTACAGATAACTACGACTGAATGTTACAGAAACGATTGTGTTTGTTTACTTTTAGGAAAACATTCTATAATATAAGATTACATTATAATCTAGGCTTTATATTAGGACACACTCTCTTACACCGGCCCTATAAGTTAATTGAGGGCAGTTAGTAGCACTGATCTATAGACAGAATGGACAGAGCGCTCTTTAATAAATGTGTTTGTACCTATTGATGCAAGCAGAAACTACGATTGTATACTCTTCACTGATCCATATTAGCGAGTTGTAGGAATACACAGCCTATAATTAGAACAAAGCTATACGATTAAAAGGAAGGGCATACTTTCTTGAACTGTATTTACAGGTCAGTGCTTAGGAAAAATAATTTTTATAGATCAGTGATAGCATAATATAACAATGGCGTACGCTTTTTGCATCAAGAATATTGTTTCCGTGTCTAATCCATTCTTTTTTTTTTTATGGATCAGTGATTACGAGTGACTGACAGGTCGTGCCAATTATTTAGTCAATACGTCATCAACACCTGCCGTCTTCCAAAAACAAACAAAAAAAAAAGGGAAGAAAATGGAGGGGCGGAAGTGGAGATCGGTGGGTCTAAAACTTTATAAAGTATTATAAATCAACCCCTTGCCGCGAGGGTAGAGGGGGATTAGCTAGTAATGGAACAGCTAGTACTTTAGACACTGAGAAAATCTGACACAAGAGAGTCTTTAAAAAAAACCCACTTTATTAAAGATCTTTCTCTTTGGCTTGTGGATGTGTGTCTTACGTACAAATACATCTGCCACTGCAATTCACACCAAAAGCACACTGAGCATGATACAATTTAATAGCATGGATAGAAGCGCTATGAAAATGACCATTATTTTTTTTTTTTTGTACACGAAACGACTCCACTTGAAATTTGGGGAACTATCAATAATACTAACAATATATGCACAATAACAATAATATATACACGCGTTTAAATAAAAACAAAATAATAATAATAATGTTTGTATAGCGCTGCCAACAAACATAATGTAAGCTCAGAGCTTGATTGATTAAGAACAATAATATATTTTTTAAACAACAACTGACCAGCAAATGGTTTGGACCGGACACTCTGACCAAACAAGATCGTGTTTATATAGCAAATATATAATCTGTATACAGACATGCCAGCGCCCCCGCTTTCCCTCACACTCTCCCCACCATTCCCCAATACACAAACTAATACCATTAGGTTTGAATGTAGTCGAGAACTATACAATAATTGGACAAGTACGAAAACAAACTCTATCCGAGTCTTGACATTTTCCTATTCGTGTCATTTCCAAAATCTACACTCTACATTTCAAATTGTTCAGTAAAATAAAAAAAACTTTAACCCAAACTCGTGTGCCACAAGTAGAGAAGAAAAAAAAAGAAACGAATAAATATAAAAAAATGTATATGTCTAGAATGTCATAAGAAACAAACCACAGTGTTTCTGAAAGTCATATTTTTATTTTGTACCTCCAAAACTTTACTGAAGCTTTTAGTGTCAAGCCCCCGATGCGTCGTAGGAGACGCCCCTCCCCCTAAACTTGTTCGCTCTCCCCTCCTTACTACACTTTACCCTTACCGTAAACTTGTCCTTCAAACCTCGCTATACAATAGTTTGGGGTTGTGGGGGCGCGTGTGTATGGGGGCGGATTGGGGTATGGACTATGTAATGGAATGGTTCAGTTATACCGCGATCAACCCAAAGGATCGGAATGTGTCACACGGTCCCGGACTGACATATTAGAGGCCAGTGCCATTTGTCGCTACTTTCAAACAAGTTACTGTAAGACTACTAAAACAACGAAAATTCATTTCTTAAAAACAAAACAAATACAAAATGAATAGTCATATACCCATGACATTGCCTGTAAGTCAGTTAAAATTCGATAATGTTTGTATATTGAATGTCTATCTATGGATAACACTATTTACAACTTGTCAGGAAGAAAGAGAGAAAGAGAGAGAGAAAGAGAGAGAAACATCAACCCAATCATGGTTCAGTTTTAAGTGAGAAAGTAATTGTACAGGTATATACCGTAAATACAGGAGAGATGAGAACAAAATGACATGTTTTACAGTAAAAGTGAAGAAGTTGTAAGGCTTGAAGAATGAAAAGTAAATCTGCCATCACTAGATTTGTCCGTCATCAGACGTCGTAATATCTACGGCCTAATTCACATGCCGCCATATTGTTTCTAGCATCCTGGGAATAAACACACATTTCTTTTAAATTTTTATTTTACGGGTGGGAAAACATTTGTGTTATTTCTAATTGATTTTTTTGGGGCATAAAATCGAAAACTGAAAAATTTGTTGAAAGACAACCTGGCAAATGCCAATAGATTAGCCAATAGGAAAAAAAAAATTTTGAGATAAAAATTGTGAGATAGTATTTAGAATGACGCTTAGAGAGGGGGGAAAACTACACGTCTGCTAGTGACACAACACTCGCAGACGTTGGACAAAGATAAATAAACACACCAAACACACACACACAGAGGCAAACCACATACAAACAGCGAGAGACGGACTGAGAGATGGACTGGTCTGTTTACGTGTCTCCTGGCATCACTGAAGTGTGTTTTCCCGCTCTCATTAATGTCTGTTTACTGTTTACAGGGCTGCTTACTTTTTTGTTTTCAATTGTCGCCGCTGCTTCTCTCTTTCAATGTCATTTGAAATAGTTGAAATTCAGATAAGCTGTTTAAGGATCTATACCAATAAGATTTCGACTAATTCCATTAAATTGCTTGCTTAAGCATTTTTAGACCCCCCCCCCCCCACTGGTTATTTTATATTAAATTAAGTCGGTAAAACTGTCGTCTTTTGTTAGATAAATCTATATACGATCATGATGATGGCGTTGATGCGTGTCCATCAGTTTCGATGAGGACCATCCTTTGTCACAGTCATGATTTCTTATGGGTTAGGAGATGACTGATGAGGCCTATTTTTGCCCGAAGGTGTTATAATAATAATAATAATAATAATATTTGTATAGCGCTACCAACAAACATAATGTAAGCTCAGAGCGCGTTTTACATACAACTAAGAATACGGATATTACCCTAGGCCAGGTGGCAGAAAAATTGATGATTAAAAAAGACAAAACAAATAAATGTAGCATTATTATTATTATTATTATTATTATATATATATATATTTACCTAAGGTTTTGGGATATTCATATGGCGCGATATCTTGTGATGTAGTCTAATAACATTTTTGTAGTCATTTAGTAGCCCATGGTCAAGAGTTTTGTAGCGCTATTCTTGTACACAAATTAGTTCTATATCTGTTTTTGTTGTTTTGGTTTTAAATGCGCTCTGAGCTTACAATATATCTGAGGGCTAGCGCCATACGAATACAGTTTGTTATTTAGTATTATTATGACAATAAAAAGTGAAAACATCAGTAATAAAATAATGAAATAGTTGTAAAGGTAATAATTAGACCTACCGAAATAAGTAATAATATAATACTAGAGATAAATACACATAATTTCTTTACCTTGAAAATAAAATAGGTGCACTATGTTTCACACATGTTAGTTTAATTAGTCATATTTTACTTGGTCATTTAGTTAGTCAATTAATTAATTTGACTCACTTCCGATCTGTTGCGAACTAAAAAAAAAAACCCAACTATTTTGGTAAATTAACTCTTTCAAACCGTTCTGCCATTCAGTATGCCTGAACTTTAAGGCTCGGCCTAAGTTTACGTATGGAAACAGTTAACTCCTGAGTTCATGAGGTATATATATATAAACTTTGGATATTACAAAGTTGAATTTCGAGCTATGTAAACGATTGCTCTGTCTGTAAACACCCCTTCCCCCCCCCCCCCCACCTCTAATATTTGGACTTGAAATGTAAACTGTTTGTTGATTGTAAATTAGCTTTATATTTTCTTTTACCCCAGAGAATGATATCCGTGTGTTCTTAGTTGTTTGTTGCTCAATGTTAAATGCGCCCTGAGCTTACTTTATGTTTGTTGCCAGCGCTATACAAATTATATAATCATTATCATTATTAATTGTTAATTAAATTTGAAGAACGTTTTTCCAATTTCACTTTCGAAGAGCTAATAATATTACTTTTTTTTCATTGTGAAAATAAATGTACAATAATAGGGCCGGGGGGGGGGGGGCACTTTTGACGATCGGCAGCGTACCAAAGGGCCTGTGTTTGAATACTGGTGCAGGCTAGGATTCTTTCCCGGGTCTGGAGGGTGTCCCTGAGTCTACCCAGCTGGAGGGTGTCCCTGAGTCTAACCAGCTGGAGGGTGTCCCTGAGTCTACCCAGCTGGAGGGTGTCCCTGAGTCTACCCAGCTGGAGGTTGTCCCTGAGTGGCCACAGAAACTGGTGAACGCTGCTCCGCCGGCCCTATGATCACATTTTTTTTCTCTAATTTACAATGATATTTTAAAAAGTTTTCAATGCATGTATAACACATGACTGTCTAGTTCAATGGTTCTCAACCTTTTTAATGCCGCGACCCTTTTATACAGCTTTACACGTTACGGCGACCCCTAGCCATAAACTTTGTTTTGTCGCTACCATATAACTGTAATGTGCTACTGTTATAAAATGTAATGCAAATATCTCATATGCAGGCTGTATTTTCAGTGTTACAAATTGTACATAATTATAGCATAGTGATTAATCACAAAAATTTATTTGAAATTATATAGCCTATTGTGAAATATTTATTTCTAACAAGCTAAATTGCCCGGCGTTGCCCGGGGGGGGAAAAAAGGCCTGCATAATCTAGAGATAAAAATGTTATAATCTACAATGAACAGAAAGCTATAAATCTAATAATTAAATTTTTTAAAAGTATTTTTTTACTGATGACTTTTAGGAAAGTATTTTAAAATAAATATTATAATCGGGTAAAAAGTAGATAAGTATTTTTATTTATCAAACATCTAAATTGCCCGGTGTTGCTCGTAGATTTACATTTTTTTTTTAAGTAATATTAATTGAAATACAAATTGTAGAAAATAAAGGCATAGACTAACTGGAGAATCAAACCCGAATCGCCCGCATGGTAGTCCTATACGTTAACCACTTAGCTAGCGAAGACACAAGTCCGAAGTGAAATCGCAAAAGTATAATATGAGACAAAAAGGTAACGTGACTTTAAATTAACTAATATGATTTGTAGAACACACACAGTCTACTATATACATAATATAGATTACAACACAACGTCAATACTAAGATTGAGATTGCGTCTTTCTCATCGGCTTACACAACGAAGATAATCTTTCACAAGTCTACTTCTGTATTTAGATTTAATAATCAACAAACTGGAGAGCCCTTTCACAAAGATAAGTTGTTGGTAATGGAATAAGGAGGCGCAACACAGTCTCAGACAAAATAGTATATAACTTCAAACACTTGATCCTGAATTTTGTAATTGGCATTGAAGAGAAATTAGTTGTTATTACATTAAATGAACTTCTCTTGTGTTGTCTCAGGAACATCTTCAAATTTGACTGCGCATGACCTTCTTTCAAGTGCAAATGAAGTGTCAGATAAATTTGAAAGATACGATGAAATTTTTGTCTACCAGCATGTGCAAGTGTTCTTTGACAAAAATCATTACCGTAAAAATCGTTATCGTAATCCTTTTATTTGGTACTATGTCATGTTCCTCAAAGACCTTATAAGATTTAACATGTAATGTTGGTTTGTTATTAAAACAATATTCTTTTTTTTCTTTAAACAAAAATCAACGTGAGCGAACTCGATATAAAAAAATATATTTAACAAATGCTTACTAAATTTAATCAAGGGAGATAATAGTCCTAGTTTTAAATCTCCGGGGCAATGATTTTATTAAACAACTTGTTTACTAAAAATTTTTTTTATTTGAGAAAAAAAATATATTGTGTATGCGTATACCAGTACCGGTACTCAAACTGATACAAATACGCAAAATGAACAATCAATTAATAAATATTTTTACATTATAAATGTAATTTTTGAAACACCTTTTTAGCAACTAGCTTGTTTTTATTAGTACGCATTTACTTTTTTAATAAGTATGTATGGGTTTACCATTTAAAAATAGTGAAATCTTTGAAAAGCCTTATTTTTAAGGTTTGAAGAATGAAAAGAAAAGAGGAATAGTCTAGACCAGAGTTGGCGAACCTAAGGCACGCGTGCCACAGCTCGCACGCAGAGCCATTTCTGTGGGCACGCGATCATTTACTGAAAATGGAACAGCTTAGTTGTTATGGCCACATAACTAGGGATCAACGATGCCATTGTTACTATTATTTTATTTGACTTTTAAGTATAATGCATTACTCGTGTACAATAATGTCAGGTGGCTGAGCAGAGGACGAGTATTGGTGAGATCTGTAGCATGCTAGGATGAAATTAGGCTGTTTATGATTCAATAGGGACAGGATTATTCACAGCTCACTGAATTAGGCTTCCAACCTCATGTTGTTGTTGTTTTTTACATATTTTACAGAACACTTCAATGAACTGGATACAAAACTGCCAGATTCAGGAGAAAAACAGTAAAAATGATGTTTCGTGATATCAGAACATTTGAAAGAAAACTGAAGGTTTTTTAAAGAGACCAACAAAGTGGGCACCTGAAATATTTTCCAAACGTAAAAATGCACCTACAATCCTACAAGCCATCATGTTATCTACAAGGAATTTTCTAGCATTGTAGCAGCTGCAAAGGAGAATTTCAGTTATGGATGTGTACAGTTCCGTGTGATGGAGGCAATGCACTCTGTTTTCTTACTTCCCCAGATAAAGCCAAATTTGAAGAACTTGATCTTTCCTGCTTATTGTGGTTAGTTTTAGGAAATCTGATAATGGAGCTATTGAAATTTCAAGAAAGCTGTATCTGGAAAAAAATCTATTATCAGCGTGAAACACTTGAGAAGATTGTGTGAAAGGACAGCACAGTTGGTAGCTCTGATGATGAAATCCTTAAAATGGGGAAATTTCCTTTAAATAATTTCAAGTCGATGAAAGCACTTGGAGCATGCACACAACAGCAAAAATCACATTAACTATGAAAAATCAAGCCACATGCACACAGTTAACTGTAATAACTGTAATTGTATAATTGTAATGTATTAATAATGTTTTTATTTACTTCAGTTCATGTTTTTTTTAAATAAAAGACTGTGTGTAGGCCCTATTATTAATAGATCAGTTAATTTGTTATTCTTTTTGGACAAAAGATTTTAATTTGTTCGGACAATTGTATGAGCTGTTTATGAGGTAAAGTAAAACCTCGGTATTTTGTCTTAATTGCTGTGTTGGCACGTTGAAAGAAATAAGTTGGTCTTGTATTGCACTTTGGGCACGCGGCCTCAAAAAGGTTCGCCATCACTGGTCTAGACCAAGGATCGGCAACCTACGGCATGCGTGCCAGACTTGTTACGCAAAACTATTTTCAATGACACGCAAAAGACTCCTAAAAAAAGTATTCAGGTTTCTTCTATAAGAAATAGAGTGCTGACTTTTAGGCTGTTGGCACGCTGAATGAATTAGAAATCCCACTTTGGCACACTATTTTCAAAAGATTGCCATTCCCTGGTCTAGACTAAAGAGTGTTGGTGCCAGGAAACGTCCCTGTTTGACCCCGCTACACACTGGGGAGGGTTGTGAGGTGGCGCCATCGAAGAGTACTGTGCTGTACATGTTGTTGTGGAAAGCCTCAATAAGACCATCAAAAATAAGTGTTTTCCTATGGTCCTTGGCGACCCCCATGAAATTGTCGTTCGACCTCCAAAGGGGTCGCGACCCACAGGTCGGGAACCGATGCTCTAGTCCTAATGTTCCCCTCCGTATTATTTGTTTATCCTCGTTCTTGTTAAACTATTTATTTTTTTCATTGATTATTTCATCATTTCTATGTATTATTTATAACTATATACCGTATAACTTATAAGTTGCTTATAAATTGCTGCTAGATAACCTTTTCAATAATACCGGGCACCTTCTTATCTTATATATTACAGACGCTCCGTCTATAAAGAAGATTATTGCGCCCTACGCTCATCCGTTGTCTGAGTCTTCTAGTCTTTCATTTTTATTAATGTTTTAAATGATCTTAAGTTACTGGTTTTCCTGGTTTGTTCAAGCAACCCATCCCATGCCTGAATGCTATGGCAGAGTTTGTTTACAAACAGACTGGCAATAATATACGACACGCCAGTATGTCAATTCGTCACTGACATCTGACAAACACAACTAATGACACACACACAACAACGACACACTACGACCCATAAAAGCTAATTAACGACGCCGTCTTCACGAGTAGAGATTCTTGGAGGAAGACGAGAAAGCCACGTGGGGGGGAAAAGAAGTCACGTCACGAAGAGGGCGCCCAGTGGCTCGCTCACCGCGATGTCCTCCCCCCCCCCAAGGGGCTTGTTGCCTCACCTAATTTGCAGATGAAGGTGACGAATCCACGTTCGACCCTCGATAGCTTTTATCAGATGGCCGCTTCAGGCCAATAGAAAGGAAATGTCTAGAAAAATGTCAAATAGTATAGATTTTTCTTTCTGTCACGTGACCATTTTGACCACTGGGAATGATTCAGTTAGAAAAAAAACAACAACATATTCCTGTCGATTTTCTAAAATGGCAACATACGTTTTCATTCATTTTTTCTTTCTTTCCGGGTGGCCTGTTCTGGAATTAGATTCTGTTCTGGAATTAGATTCTGTTCTGGAATTAGATTCTGTTCTGGAATTAGATTCTGTTCTGGAATTAGATTCTGTTCTGGAATTAGATTCTGTTCTGGAATTAGATTCTGTTCTGGAATTAGAGCCGCAGATAAAACTTAAAAACAAATCTGTTCAAATTTATACCAAGACAAGTGTTTTTAAAGAACTTCACCTGGCTCCAAAAAAATAATGTCGTAATTAAAAGCAACAACAACAGTACAACTCAACTTTACGTGTTCCTTGAAAGAATAATATTACACAATTATTATAATATCATTTATTGTTTTAAATTTATTTTATTTTAAACTTATTACTACTAGTTGAAATAAATATCATGATGCTAGATTTGTAAAAAGAGATATTAATTAATTTGTAATAATAGTTGTATTACAAAACATAACTTGTTTGGCATCACTTTAGAATTAAATTGGGAAACTTTAAATTTAATTAAAGGGAGATAATGACCTCCTTTATATGCGTTAGTATTTATAAAAGTTTTCTATTTTTTTTCCTTTAAAAACAAATCAGTAGCTTATAATTATAGCTTAAAAATGATAAAACTATAAAAGTAGCTTAAAATTATAAAAATATTATATGACTAATGTTTTAAGATATGTATATATTTAAACATTACACTTACTAACCACTTTAAATAATAACTAACTAATCTATTCTTCAAAAGATAATTTTCATTAATTCTGGCGCCACAAATAGGTAATTGGATTGCAAATGCATTTCTGCTATGTTCCCGTAAACAATCGTATAATTATCTTTTGAGAAATTCATTGCATCTTCAACAAGTTCAAGCCGACTGCAAATAAAAAGAAGGCTATAAGTATTATTGTGAGGATTATGTATTCAATATTAAAAGTGAGTATGCCAGAATTTATAGCAGAAGGCAGCCAATTTAAAATCCAATTTAATGAATAGGATCGGAAGTGATGTGTCATCCAAAATTTATGCATGCATAAGATTTAAGACTCGTCAATTGCAGACATAACATTTAAATTTGAGAAAATCTCAGTTCAGCTGAGATCAAAATATAAATTAATATAATGCAACTGTAGCAGATCGCAGCCTGTAGCAGGTGCTAGAATTTAATCTTTACAACTGCATAAACAACATTTTATACATTAAGCATTAATGTGAAAAGTTCAGTAATGAAATGTTGTATTTGTTATAAATGCAAAATAATAAAACTAAAGAGGATAGTTTTAACCGTGTTAATTTCTTTTATTAAATATAAAAGGCTCTGTAAGGTTCCTTGGCTAAAGATATTAAACAACACTGTATCGTAGAGCAGGTTGAGGTTCAGGCTGTTGGTACGCTGAATGTCTTGGAAATGATAATAATAATAATAAATTGGTAATCTATATAGCGCTTCTATCCATGCTATTAAATTTAGCGTGCTAAGTGCGCTCTTGGAATTAATTGCACGCTATTGGCAAAAGGTTGTCGACCCCTGCCGTAGAGCAAAGACGGTTTCAATTTCAATTTCAACAAGTAAATAAAACAGTCACAGAATTGTAACATTTTTGTTATTGTTACTTCTTCTACATAGTCTACAACCCCCCCCCCCCCCCAAAAAAAAAAATAAAAAAAAATAAAATCAAAATGCAGGACTAGGGAACAGGTAAATCCGCCAGGTAAAACCAAAAAAACAACAACAACAAACGAGATTGATATATACATCTAAACAAAAATTTTATCAATTTTTTTTCAAAAAGAAATATAACCAGAGGATAAGCGTAAACATAACCAGAGGATAAGCGTAAACATAACCAGAGGATAAGCGTAAACATAACCAGAGGATAAGCGTAAACATAAACAGAGGATAAGCGTAAACATAACCAGAGGATAAGCGTAAACATAACCAGAGGATAAGCGTAAACATAACCAGAGGATAAGCGTAAACGTAACCAGAGGATAAGCGTAAACATAACCAGAGGATAAGCGTAAACATAACCAGAGGATAAGCGTAAACATAACCAGAAGATAAGCGTAAAAAATGTAAAGTATCCTGTCGGACAAAATTGATCCATAGGGCCGATGAAGCAGCGTTCACCATTTTCTTTGCCCACGGTATACTTGGGGATTGTGTGGCCAGTACAATGCCCAGACCGCCTTACTTTACCACCAAACTTAGGTGCCCATCAGAGCTGGGAAGACTCAGGGACACCTTCCAGACCTGGGAACCAATCCTAGCCATCACCAGGATGCGAACCCAGAACCTTCAGCACCGCCAGGCGAACGCGCTGCCGCTCGGCCACCTCGGCCCCTTCCTGACGGATGCTTCGAACGAGCAGAACATTTCGTAGGTTAAACTCCATTTGTAGCTAGCTTAAGTATGGGCATATGGCCGTATTTAGGATTGTGGAGGCCCTGTTCCCAAATTTATGTGGGGCCCCTCGTGACCTCGCCCTGCCTTCCACATACCTCAGAAAAGTGCCGTTAATTAATTCATGTTACGTTCTGTAAAATCATAAATTGTATGTTGCGTTTAGCTTAGTTGGACTGGAGCGCTTACAATTGTAGGGGAATAAATGCATTTTATTTTACATTTTCAACGAAAGAAATGGGGACGTCACAATTTTATTTTTGTGATGTGTAGGGGCCCCTTTGTGTGGGGCCCCCCTGTTCCAATGGAACATGTGAAACATGCCTAAATACACCACTGGGCATAGTGCAGTAACATTGTGTTTGGGATGTGTGTGGGGCCCCTTTTGTTCTTCTGTTTATGTTTAGTGTTTAAAAAATTTGTTACGATTTTACGTTAAATTTATGTTTTAATCTGTGGTTTTTTTTTTTTCTACCTGGCAGATTTACCTGTCCCTCAAACCCCTCCTCTCATCCCCTCCAAGGTTTGTTTTTAATGACGGCATCTTATTATACTTCCTGTTATCCCTTTAAAAAGCTTCCACCCTGAAAATGACAAATTCTGGAGACATATAAGTCCCTGAAACGAAAATGTAAGGAAAAGTAAATCAATACTCGTCTAGAGTCACGAGAGAGCTTGATTGATCTTTTCCCATCCAGGGGAGGGATTAGTTCCCCTTTAATTAGAGGACGTTAGGACACGTAGATGAACTCAGCGTCTTTGGGTTAACCTCTGCATCGAGGCTGACGTCTGCTGCTTGAGTATGTCGTCTGCCATACTCGTAGCGCCTAATTATTTGTAAAAAAAAAAATGTGACCAGAAGTTTTAATAGATTTTTCTCTAAGTATCACGTGACTTATTGGTGTTTATAAAATCCTACTGTAAAAGTGATGGGGGAGTGATTGTCTATAATGGATGATTATTATCTTTTTATTAATGTTTACTAACATTTTTAATGGTGCTATGGCCGGTAGGGTCAGGTTTCCGATTTCCCGCCTCCAAAACTAAATAACTGGACGTGCATTATGAAATATTCATACGCAAATTAGATAAAGCTGACCACTCTTTATTGGAGCCTGAGCAACTGAATTCTGCTTTTGTTAGTGCAAAACAACAAAAAATTTTTTTAGCTCTTTATAATGTCGTTTTTATCAAAAATTAATTTTTTCTCTACTTGTAACATGATTGAAATTTGTGAAACAGAAATGAAATATTGTAAGAGAAATGAAACATTATAAGATAAATGAAATATCGTAAGAGAAATTAAATATCGTAAATTTTAAGAGAAATGAAAAATTGTAAGAGGAATGAATTATTGTAAGACAAATTGAAATAGTGTAAGAGAAATTGAAATATTGTAACTGAAAGTAAATATGGCCTATTGAAACATATATGACATTTTGTAGCAGAAATTAAACCTTGCAAAAGAATTGAAATATTGTAAGAAAATAGAATATTGTAACAAAAACTAAATATTGTAACAGAAATTGAATATTATTTTTAAAAAAAAATTGAGATTTTTCAACAGACAATAGAAATTAAAGATGAATCTGGAGTGGATGTGGCTATTCTTTTGTTAACACCCGAGAACACACTCCGACTGTCTTCGCAAATGTCCACTCTGCCTGGACACTTCGTGCGTGACCAACCCCATTCACGGGGTCACTTCATATTGAGGAAACCTCAAGTGTTTCGGGAGAATGGCGGTCCGGTGGCGAGGTCAATTGACGCCCCCCACGTGTTTGAGGCACTTCTGCTAACTCGCTAAAGACGCTCAGGACATGCTTTTAACCCTCGCCCTCTGTCTCCTATCTTCACCTGAGCGGACTTATCGGGGGAGCCACTCGTTAGGGCACATCAAAGGTGTTATCTCCCATTGATGAGTCCAATCTTCAGAAACTTTGAGTGGGCGTTATAAAAACAGCTCTAATGAAACGTACAACGTTTTGAAACATAACGAAACAAAAGTTAGTTTCCTAACAGTGTTCCCACGCTATTAAAAAAAAACATCCTTAATTCATCCAACAGACAAAAACATTCGAATGTTAAAATTGTGTTAACTATGTTGATACTAAAACAGACTCAGTATTTAAATGTTAGCACTTTCTGGTTGTGTTTATGCTTAGACTTCTGCTCTGAACTCATCAAACTAACTGATAAAAATATGGAAAACGGAATACAAACCTAGATATTTTGGAAGACTAAAAACATAATTGACAATTAAGAAAAAAAAATGTATTTTCATTGACTATCATATAAGCCTTTATTATCTTCGACGATCCATACAGTAAGAAAAGTAAAGTACCAGTCGGACCGAATTGATCATAATATGGCTGGTGCAGCAGCGTTCACCGCAGTTTCTGAGGCTATATACTAGGGGGATGTGTGTCCAGCACAATGCCCAGCCGCCTTTACCTTACATTAAACTAACGTCAGGTACCCATCAGAGCTGAGTAGACTCAGGGACACCCTCCAGTCCAAGAATAAAATTCTAGCCTTTACCAGGATTCAAACCTTCGGTACGCCAGTCGAACGCGCTGCCCGCTCGGCCACCATGACCTGTCCGTCCATAAAAAAGCCCTATATTATTATCATTGAAGATCCAAAAACCTACTATTAGAAATGACCATTCAGCAAAGCCTATAATATTATCGTGTGACCATCTAACAATCTCTACCATAAACCAGAAGATCAGTCACCAAAGTTTATTTTGTCAACTACCACCTGACGAAGAATGTCTAGCTCCAAGCTAATGAGGAGATGGTGGTGATCTCCAGAATAGTGCACAGCTGTGAAATGATCTCCCACTAATCCAGGGTTTGGACGTCTCCTGGTTTCACCACAGTTCACGAACTCTCGTTCCTGTCTCTTCTCATTAATTGGCATTTTGTACACAGCTATAGAATTAATTAACTCCAACTCACTCAATAGTGTTGAGCGATAATATTTTACTGCATTCATACATGTAGTGTTTGAGATGGGTTTATATTTGTGTTTATTTCAATGGGCCGTATTGCTGCTGAGAGTTAACACCCTTGCCCCTTTTACAAGTCAATCTTTTATGACTGACTTGTAAATTACAAGTCAGTCATAAAAGATTGACTTGTATAAGGGGCAAGGGTGTAAACTCTCAGCAGCAATACGGCCCATTGTACAGTATCACCACTTGCGAATATGTGCGAAGTACTCAACAGTTTGTTTGAATGTCTTGTTTTGACTTGTAATTTGTTTTCAGGGTTTTTGTCTGTCATGATTCAATTATATAATTGTGTAAATACAGATAATACGACCATCAGAATAATAAAAATTACAAAATTAATTTAGTTAATGCAAAAAAATTTGAACAAACTTAATTTAAAACACTTATATTTATTTTTTTGGTAATAACATTAGAACAAAGTCAGTTTTAAACGCTTAAATTTGTTCCAGTTCTTTGCCGATATTTACAGTTACTTTAATCAAAGACTTTAATAAGATGGACCGCTTGCTTTGATATTTCTGCTATTTGATAACTTTAAATATTCTGTTTGGGAATTTCCAATCGCACTGGGTCCTCTAGACTTCCGGTTTAGTACCCGCTATGATTTTATCAATGGAAAATATAATTAAGAATAAAATCGAAAGTAGTATATAGCGGAAAACTTTAAATACATTTAGGAGTAATCTAGGACAGTGTTATTGTGAAAGCTCTAAACATATAACAAGAGGACCATCTAATTCCAGTCTTTGCTTCAATCATCTTTGCTAAAAATATTTTATAAACATTTATATGAAATGAAAAGTTAATACTAATTCATAATAGCTTTTCAATCAAGTGTATAGTAAAGTACCTTTCGGACCAAACTGATCATATGGCTGGTGAAGTAGCGTTCACCAGTTTCTGTTGCCACGGCATTCTAGGGGATTGTGTGGCCCGCACAATGCCCAGCCGCCGTGTCAGGTAACCGTCAGAGCTGGGAAATAATCCCAGCCTGCACCAGGATTTGAACCCAGAGCCTTCGGATCGTCAGTCGAACGCGCTGCCGCTCGGCCACTGTGACCAAGTGTATGAAAGAAGAAAAAACCCTGTAAAGTTTTTTAATAGCTGTGATATTTGTATTGTTTCGTTTCGTTATATTAGACACTACTTTCCATGATAAAATAAACTTTCATTAAGTATGACAAATTATAACTGCTCACGAGGGAAATTCGTAAGCTGCATTAGCTGCACTTTAAACATCATAGCAATGACCATAGAAATATTATATGCCTTCAAGCCAAAACCACTTGCTAACTGTTACAGCCGTAAACTGTGTGACCAGTTGCCCTAATAGGTGCACGGACACACCTCGCCCGTTCTCGGGAAATTTGTTTATTAAGGAGAACGTTAATTGGTTGCTAGTCTTATCTTATCTTATACATTACAGACGCTCCTTCTATAAAGAAGCTTATTGCGTCCTACGCTCATCGGTGGTCCGAGTCTAGTCTTGCATTTTTATTGATGTTTTAAATGATGTTAAGTTACTGGTTTCCCTGGTTAGTAGTTGAAGACTGAAGTTGTTTGTTTTTTTGTTAGGGACTGCAAATGTAATGTATTACAATTATTACAATCACCAGTCAGCCAGGAAATACAATAAGTCAAAACCTGTCCCCAAAATGATACTTTTTTCTTGTATGATAAATGGTATGACAGTGTGCGCGAATGTCTAGTGGGTTTGAGTAGAAACGGTTCTTTTTTTTATTGTTTGAATTACCGATATGCTAAAAAAAACGGAATTTATGTAATCAAGTCAAATTTCCATTTATTTGGAAAGCAATCTTATCTTATCTTAAACTATTCACTTAAAGCCTCTTGTGTCCTGGGACAATAATTATAAAGATAAAAAACAGTAACAATTTTTTAAAATACTAAATTACATTTAACTATCAGCGAGCATAATAATAATCATACACAGTGAAAACTCAAGTCTAAATACATGAACATTCATAGTGTTTTTATAATATTCGATAAATAAACAGTTGAAAAGTAAATATTTTTTGCCAAGTCTCCAAAACTTGAAAAAAAACAATATTATAAGCGAAAATGAAATCTCGTTTCATGTTTCTCTGTATAATTTATACTTTTATATTTATCTCTCTCTCTCTCTCTCTACATATCTATATATATATATATAAAGTAGACTTTGTGTTTGGATTCCGATCCCCATTGGTTAATTTAAAGACACGTGACCTTATTGTAACATATTTTAACAATGGAAATTAGTAAACATAGAAAAAAGCCTGCAGGAGACGGGTGTTCGATTCTCAGTCTGGTATAATCCTAACCTTTTGAAAAAAAAAGAAATGCCATTTTTTAAAACTCCGTTACATTATTTATTTTAAATTACTATCTTAAATGTCATAATACATATATATATATATATATATTATTATTATAGCTTTATGTGCATTGTAGCAGTGGCGTAGCTAGGGTGGGGGGAAATGGGGGGGCCAAATTTGAAAATCCCTCAGGGCCCCTACTTCAGGGGGGCCCCCAAAAGAATGTCCGAATTGTTTTTTTCTCATGTCATAATTCCGAATGTCAAAATGCAGGGGCCCCTACAGAGGCCAAGCCCCCCGGGCCCCCAAATCCCTAGCAACGGCACTGCATTGTAGTTTATAATTTTTTTATCTGTAAGATTATATAGGCATGTGCAATTTTTTTCCCCGGCAACATGAGGATATGATCTGATGTTGTTGCATTTTGATATTGATGTTATGTGTAGACTTATGCTGTTTGCGGATTGCTTACCTGTCTTTCATTTTTGTTTCTTCTAGTTCCCCACCAGGCCTACCTTCACCCAGATAAACCGCAGGATGCCAGCACAATGTCAGGCAAGAAGTCAAAGAAGAGGCGGAGACACAGGTGATTACAAATGTCCATATTCTGGTCAAAACAAACATTGGTCAATACAAACATTGGTCAATACAAACATTGGTCCATACAAACATTGGTTCATACAAACATTGGTTCATTCAAACATTTTGGTCAACACAAACAAAGGTTCATACCAAACATTGGAGGTCTAGTATGGAATTGAGATAGTCTTCACATAGAACTCAAAGAAAAGTTAGACAATGCTAACTTTAATGTTTCGTTACTGTTCAAATCAGATTTTATATACTACAAGCTAAATTCCCCGGCGTTGCCCGGGGAAAAATTAAATAGGCCTGAATAATCTACAGATAAACATAATATCATATAGTTCAATGAACAAAAAGATACAGGGATTATCCATAAACAACGTGTAATGCAGGCTTATCCTTAAACGACATATAAAAAACATGGAGTAAGACAAAATTGAATGACTTCCGTTCGACTATAAAAATCTTACTGTTTTATCACATTAGCTCATTGGTGATGAATTTAACAACCTCCCGTTAAAGTCTAGAACGTGTCTAGAGTTCTAAAGGCACAATGAATCGCGTATCATGACAAATACATTAGACCAGGGGTCGGCAACCGTTTGATAACAGTGTGCCAAAGTATGATTTCGAATTCATTCAGCGTGCCAACAGCCTAAAAGTCATTTTGCTCCACAAATTTATTGCTTGTAGACGAGACTTAAAGTACCTATTTTATTTAATTTTTTTTAATTTGGGGGTGGGGGTCCGCGTGCCATTGAAAATTGCTCTGCGATCCAAGTCTGGCACGCATGTCATAGGTTGCCGACTCCTGCGTTAGATCACTATTGGCGCATTGTTATAATACGTGTCGGAGGTTTGCCGATACCTCACTGTAATGTGTCACCACCCCCCCCCCCATCCTTTCCGCTCGTTCCACTCATTCTGGAACTTACAGATGGATGAGTGTGAAATGCGAGCACCAACTACAAAATACAAAAAAAAAAAAAATACTATAAGAGTTCATATAAGCTTAATCCAAAGGTGTAGAAAGGTTTAACAAATTAGAATAATATTCAACATTGAACACTTTCGATACTTGGAATAATTTGTTTCTTAATTAACATTTTTTTTTGTTATTGTTAAAATTCATTTATAATTCTAATAATAAAAGAAGTATTTCTAAACTTTTCACATTATGTTTTAAATTAAGTAAAATAATAGAATTAGTTGATTTGTTGAATTTTTTTTTTTGAGGGAGCCATTAGTTAGAAGTTCTTCAGAACTGATAATGTGACAGTGTTAAAATTATATCAACAGTGCTTTTATCACAGAGTTGACATTTTACATTTAGAAAGCATAGCGTGGTTTTTTCAGTTTTCGCTGCAGTCACCAATTAACAAATCAATGAAGTTGTTTAGTATTTTTTCCACTGTAAACTGGAAGCGTTTAAAGTAATAGTTCAAATAAACAACAAACAACAAACCAATACCATAGACTATAATATACATGGACCGCTTGCTTTAGTTGTTCTTTTTTTTTTTGCGATTATCTTCTTTTTTTACAATTCCCAATTCTAATTAAAGTACTCGTCATACAAGTTCTGTTTTATTAAATCGCATTTTTTTTCGACTTAAAATGAATACTTGTAGGCCTATTAATCCTATTATCATTGACTATAATAAGATGGACCGCCTGCTCTATTTTTATGTTCTTTTTCCGTGCGCACACAACACTGATCTATAAATGTTTCCGGTCTGCACAACTTTCGATTTTAATTTTACTTGAGAAAATCCACTGATCTCTAAAAAGACTGGGTTAGGCTCGGAAGTAACATCCTTGAGAAAATTTCCGCCATTTTGTTTCCATTGTCACTGATCAATATATATAATTACCGTGAGTTTGTTTATTTATTTAGATGTTTGTTTCTGCTCTATATTCTCCTAAGCCGTTTGACTAATCGGGTTAAAAGTTAAATGTATAAATTGAAAACGTCCAACACAAGAAATTTTTATTTTATTAACAATATTGCTTAATTCGTTAATTTATTTTTTAAAATAAACTCAGACCTATTACTAATCACCATATGTTAAGGTTATAAAAAGTGCGCCGTTTCCAAAAGATGTCCCTTTGAAATGCTTTCAAATATAGTGTGTGTTCG
Organism: Anisus vortex; assembly: GCA_949126835.1. Lineage (NCBI taxonomy): Eukaryota > Metazoa > Mollusca > Gastropoda > Planorbidae > Anisus > Anisus vortex. The sequence goes on from OX421495.1 coordinate 8,532,247, forward strand.
GGACCGGGTTTCCCCGTACTGCGAAATATTGCTGTCTACTTTTTTATTATTAATTTTTTTTTATTGTTTTGTATTTGTTTCTTTTTCTTTCCTTTTGATCGTATTATTGTTAGTTTTATATTAGTAATAAGAAGTCAGAAGCTTGACAGCAACAATCCATATGCATATTGTGTAAAATGGCAGCAACATAGATTCCGTTCCGATCTAATTATAGATCAGTGGCACAGTAAGTTTTAGACACAATTTTGTTTATATCGGTAAGTGCAGTGGAAAATTTTAGTTTTCCCTTTCTTCTATAGATCAGTGCTTTTCTTCACTTTGCTCAAACCAATTTATTAAGAAGGCGCAATCCATTCTTTTTATAGATCAGTGGAGAAAATCAGAGCGATTAAATAAAACGGAACTTGTATATCAATAACTTTATTTCCTGTATAGCAATTACTTTATTTAGACTCGGGAATTCCGAAAATCAGTGTTTCAAGTCATCATATAGCAGAAATACTAAAGCAAGCGGTCCATGTATATTATAGTCTATGCTAATACGTTTAAGTATAAACAATAAGCCAAACAGTTTGACAGTATGGTATAATTTAGATACGTTTTTGTTTATATTATGATTAAGACGTATATATAATGTTTCGCAAATTTCCCGATTAGTAAAAAAAAGTAATTAAATTGATCCTTTAGGACCAGCCAGGCCCCACGAGGGGGGGTTATAGCAGGTACGCCGTACCGGGACCCATGAGAGCTTAGGGGTCCATGAATATTACAATTTTGAAATTAAATTGTCAATTACGCAAGTAATGGTTAAAAGTCTTTTCTTATTTGATCTCTGAATAACTGTGATTTATGTTAACATATTTTGCAAATGTAAAACTGAAGTTACATAGTTAATGAAGCTAAGTTTATTAATCATACAAACTGAGTAGTTATTGTAATGTTTTAAAATGTACGTATACATTTTTTAGTCAAAAAATATTTATATGTTTTTAAACTATATTGTGTAATTTGATCATTTTAGAGTTGCAAGCCATTTATTTTTCTGAAAGGAAACAAAAAAGAAACATATTAGAAATATTAAAGTAAAGAAAAAGGGTTAATTATCTCCCTTCAATTAAATTATCCACATTTGATGCTAATAATACCAAACGAGTTAATTGTTTTAACATAACTAATTTACTTCTGAAAAAGCTCATCTATCTTAATTTGCCTTAAATTAGGGACAGAGTTAAATGTTTTGAAATTGATTTCAAGGAAAGATATGTCCAGTTTCAATGCAAATCCATTCCAGTGACCCAACACTTCAAGTGCTTTTGGACCCAGTCTTGTAAATGGAACTTTAACTCATTGAAATGTGTTCGCCATGTCATTCAGAAAAATTGGCTTCAACAGTCAGTTCTCGTCATTCAATAATGGATTTTTTTTTTCATTCATATACATCTTAATTGCTTCCAGACAAGAAACGAATCTATCCAAGACTTTACCTATACTCCGTATGACTTTCTTCTCGAAGGGACTTGTGAAACTATACAATTGACTATCTTAACAATAGATTCAATCACAGATTGCAAGTCCACTGGTGGGAGATTTGCATAGAAACATTCCTAAACTAAAACAGTCGACGTCCACTGTGATTCCCATGTAGTTCGCCTTGCAGCATCCACTTATTACGCTGACATACGTTGTTTTCACAATATTCTTGGAGGTCTCTCGCGTGGTGAAAATCGTTCTGCGTGCCAAGTCTGACACGCGTGCCTTAGGTTGCCGATCCCTAGTGTACTTGAACATTTAGTTAAATATGCAAAGAAGCCTCTAGTTGTAATATAGGGCATAATTATTTTCGATAGCATTTAGGATATCCTTTTTATAATTGTTCTCCAGAGACACTTACTAATAGAGACCTATGAGCCTTACAGGCTTACAGTTCTCCCTGTTAGCTTAGTAGCCTGGGCCTAAATACTCTATGTAGCTGCATACTTGTATGGCAGTCAAAGCTAGTTAGTCGATCCTTTTACACTTTAATGATTTCCGGTGCGGTAACCGAGTGGGGAGATTGAAGGTAGCCTATCATAATTTTAGACAAATGTATTGAAAATTTAAAACCAATTTTTTTGGTCATTTAACAAAAGTATTTTGGGAAGAGTCTGTAAAAAAAAATGTCTCAACTGTATTGCCACAGCAGATCTATCCTTACATTTGACTACACAACATACATTACTGGTGAATAGTTACAACTGACAAGAGTAACACCAATAGTTAAATCACTAAACCTAGAAACACTATAGGACATAAATTATCAATCAGCAGTGAGAGTCACTTTTCCCATTGTACACATCTTTGTAATATTATTTGCAAGATCAATAGGCCCACTGAAGCGGGGGAACAATTACAATAATTTAAACTAAGAACTATAATATGTACTTGATTGAAGTATTTTTGTAATAGACCTGTAATGCTGTGATTGAAATGATTACACTCTAATGGTAAATGGTAACACTTATGACAGTTTCATAAAATGGTCCACAGACCTTTTAAAAAGATTCCTGATTTTTCAAACGTATGTAATACAAGTAAATCATCTAGATATGACTAGAGTTAGAAAAAAAAAGTGAGGAAAGATCTCGTATCGGCATCTTTTTTTGTCTCTCGAGGACCCTGTCGGCAAAGAAGCGTTCACTAACAATGATGTTTTGTAACTTTTAGACCTATAGTTGATCTCTTGATGCTATGATAAAATATTTAAGTTATATTCAGCAATAAAAGATCTAACATTAACAAAACATACAAAAGTTATCATATAACTTAATCTTTCTTAGGGCGCAATGATCGTCTGTATAGAAGGCGAGTTTTTAACGTGTTTGAAGGAGATAACTCTGCCAAGAAGACATTTCATCGCATTTCTCAACAATTACCTCCCCGTGTGACTGCACGAACGATCAATCTGCTATGCGAATTTTAAGTGGCCCACGTTTATAGTGGACGCCCGGAGGCTAAATGTTTCCGTTAAAAATTCAGACGACGGCACAGTTCGCGTTTTACATCATCGACCACTCAGTAAATTATTGTAATAACTGTTTTACTTTCATCCCACCTCATCCCCCCACCAACCTTTACCCCCACTATTGTAAACATTCCCCGCCATTATATTTGTCGTAAGTTTATTATTAACATTTTAGCAAACCGTTAATTTTTTATTAATTTTTTGGTATAAGGTCTAGAAAAGCAAACAACAATAATAATACTTGATCCAATATTATTTCAATATACTGTAACATTGGAAATTCCCAAAACTGAGTAGTTTATTTATTTCTAGAGTCTATACCTTTATTTATAGCTACAACCACTGATCTAATAATCTATAAATACAAGGAGTACCCGATCAATTAAATTTGTCGGTTAATTGTAGACTCTTATTTATAGATAAACTTTACCGTAGTAATATCATAGACTATAATATACATGGACCGCTTGCTTTAGTATTTCTGCTATATGATGACTTGAAACACTGATGTTCGGAATTCCCGATTCTAAATAGCGTACAGTAAATAAAGTTATTGATATAAAAGTTCCGTTTTATTTAATCGCTATGATTTTCTCAATGAACAATTAAAATCGAAAGTTGTACAGAGCGGAAACATTTATAGATAAGTGTTGTGTGCGCACGGAAAAAGTACATAAGCTCTAAAAATAGAGCAGGCGGTCTATCTTATTATAGTCAATGATAATAGGATTAATAGGCCTACAAGTATTCATTTTAAGTCGAAAAAAATGCGATTTAATCAAACGGAACTTGTATGACAATTACTTTATTTAGAATCGTGAATGGCAAAAAAAAAAAAAGAAGATAAAAGCATAAACAACTAAAGCAAGCGGTCTATGTATATTATAGTCTATGGTAAGATGTCCGATTTGACACTGACATACATAAAATTCTATTAATATTAGTGAGCGACTGAAACCTGGCATATTATTATTACGCTTTTATGGCATTTATTACTTGTATGGGTATACCCGAGTGATTAACTAACTATAATACACGTATATGTGAATATAATACAATACTTACTCAAATAATATATATATATATTTGTCATTCAACGCATTCAATCGAGAAAGATCGACTACCATTGTGTTGAGTTAATTTCCATGGACACATTTCCAGAAAGTGTTTAAATTAAAAGTACGTATTTAATTTTAAGTTTTAAGTATGTCCGGGTCAAATCACCATCTTACTACGGTTAAACTTATATATGTATAATATAAACGACTGCTTTTTTCCCCGAAATTTTTATGCTTTATTTTAAGTGATTAAGCACTTCATGTATATATCGCTCAGTGGCTATAACAATATCTAAGTCTTTTTATATTTTGTACATACTTTGTAAGCTACTTTAAACTAGTATCTATGCCTTTATCTATACTCAATACCTGCACATATTTCATCATTACGTCTATCTATCTTTCTATCTAACTATCTGTTGTCGAAATATCTCTGTCCATCTCTATTCTCTATCTATATAGACTATATATTTATGTCTCGGTCTTTCAGTGAGTCAATGTTTCTATTACTACCCAACCAAACTAGCTATCTATTTTTTTTATCCATAATAAATTTATGTCTTTTTTTTTTAAAAATATCTTTTCATATGTTTTCGTCCGATCCTGTCAGTTTGTCTTTCTGTCTCTAACCGTCCGTCCGCCCGTCAGTCTATCTGCCTGTCCTTACTCCTTCTACCAGCGGATAAATCCCCCGAAATTCCACCCAACTCCCATCAATAAACACACGAGACGTTCGAACGACTGGAGTCACTGGAGCTAGCACGTGCAGCGCTGACGGTGGACGCACGCGCCAGAAGATGCGCGGCGGTGTCTTTGACCAAATTAGGCAAGAAAATTGGCCCAATTACAGTCAGGCTCTCCCGTGAAGGAGGGAGGGAGGGGGGGGGGAGGGAGGGAGCGAGGGAGGGCGGGGGGCCTAATTAGGATATTTAGCTGTTACAGTGAGGCCTATTGGTTGAGGGCTGTGCCAGTCTGTACGTTACAGTTTTAGGGAGTCGGGGGAGGAGGGTGAAGAAGGGCGGAGGAGGACGGCTGTAAACGTTTAATTGGCTAATAAAGATTGATTGTGACTCATTTGATATTCCTTGACACCACCTCTACCTTCCCCCTTGTATAGGCCTTGACCTATTTACTTGTGGAGAAATGGAGAATAATCAATCTGTGATACAAAAAAATATCTCTATCTATCTATCTGTCTATCTATCTATCTATCTATCTATCTATCTATCTATCTATCTATCTATCTATCTATCTATCTATATATCTATCTATCTATCTATCTATCTATCTATCTATCTATCTATCTACCTACCTACCTACCTACCTACCTACCCACCTACCCACCTACCTGACTACCTACCTACCTACCCACCTTCCTGACTACCTACCTACCTACATACCTACCTACCTACCTACCTACCTACCTGACTACCTACCTACCTACCTGACTACCTACCTACCTACCTATCTGACTACCTACCTACCTACCTACCTACCTACCTACCCACCTACCTACCTACCTACCTATCTATCTATCTATCTATCTATGTATGTGATTCCTGCCGTCGTGTCTGCCGGTCATTCTGGATAATAACTATCGATCTCCTTTGATTGATCAAATTCACATTTATTGACTGGGATCGCAGAAATATTCTTATACTTTGAACCAAATAATTGATAACACTAAATAAAGAAAAGATAAACACATACCTATGCCCAACTTTGCAATTTAGATTTCTGCCTTCCATGAAATTCTGCTATTGTTCAGAAATCAATATGAAACAATAAAACCCACACCCATTCAAAAGAACTTTTCCATTCATCTTTAATTGATGCCTGAATCGGAAATTTCCGTAAGTGACGTAGTCGATCATAACTTAGTTGATACACGTGTAAAAAAAGAAAATCAGTTTCCTTAATAAGTAGAAATAATTTGGTCTAAGCAAATTTCATAGGGTGGTGACATTCAGATATCGAATGGGTTACATGAATGTGTCCAAAAAACAACATAAACATAAACAACAATAAGTCAACGTCATTCAAAACACATTCAAAATGCAATACGAGACAAGAAAGAAAAGATAAAACAACATTTACAAATACTTTTTTGTGGTATACATTCTTTTATACATTTTGGTTATGCATTTTCCTTCAGAGGTTCTCGCCCGTTGCCCCCTACAAAGAAATAAAGAAAAATAGAAGAAAGTAATTTAATGATTACAAAAAAAGATAGAGTCTATTTTGTCGACAGATGTGTTCAATAGGATTTCAAAATACGCACCAAAATAAATTTATAAACTTTTTTTTTTATCCCATAAGAAGGAATTTTGTTTTTGAGCTTGGGATGGGGGATGTGTGTCGTCTTTAGCAACACGTCTATGAGCCCAATTTCAGCTCGATAGAATGACGAAAAAGTGTGTGTGTGTGTGGGGGGGGGGGGGGGTCTATTTCGCGAGTCAGAAAGCCACAAAGCTGACCAACATTAATTGTACCGATTTTAAAAGAAACAATGAAATAAAACAACAATGAAAACAAACAATAATACCGAATAAAAAAAAAAGGCGCAGCGAAAACCGTTGAAATTAAAAATCTCGATACAAAGTAGGTAAAAGTAAGGACGCCTGAGGGGGTACCACTTATCTCGGCTGTAGATTGTCGCATGGCAAGTAAATGACTGAAGCACTAAATGACAGGTCGTGATACCCAGAAGCGAAATTCCAGGGGAATTGTGGTAGTCGAAGTGAGTACCTAGTCATGGTAGAGGGAGACTCACGTAAAAAGTTCGGGGCTACAGGTAAAAGGAGGGGGGTTGTGGAGGTCGGCAGCTAACTACAGCTGACATTAGCTATGACCTTAAAACACGCGCGGGGCGCCCCACCGTTGGGTTTTTGAAGTCACGTGCTGTTTGGTTTCCATGTGTTTTTTGGCTATTGAATGTGTATGTGTGTGTGTGTGTGAGTGTGTGCTATGAAGTTATTGAATAGTGTGGGGTTTGTGGGGTTTGTTTTATATATTGAGTTTATTGACAGGTTTTAATGGCTGTGTGCGTGAATGAGTTGTTTGTGTGTCTCTCTGTGTGGAAGTGTGTCTCTCTGTGTCCGTGTATCTGTTTGTATGTGTCTTGGTACGCATCTCTGTGTAGTCGCATTGAATATCCAGAAAACTCATATTATATATTTATATAATTATACATATCATTACATTTCTCATTCGTATACCTTTTCTTTATACCTACCATCCAAAATATACTTTTAAATGTGTTTAATTAAGCTCATCAGCAAAAATACATAAACACATACATAAATTACATAAACATAAAAAAAAAACAAATTACTAGCTTGTGCTGGCTGCTGAATCCCATGCTACTATATTCCACAGGACCATCTTCACAAGCTATCAACTGGAAGAGCTGGAGAAGGCTTTCAAGGACGCCCACTACCCTGACCTTTATGCCAGGGAACTGCTGGCTCTAAAAATAGATTTGCCGGAAGACAGGATACAGGTCAGTGCGCCTCTTTCGTTTTATTCTTGTATACCGAATGAAATTTCGCTCTTCGTGACAGACGAAAACGAATCACGATAATACAGATGAACAGCAATTATTATCTATTATTATAATATTCTGACATAGATAGGCTACAAATAGATAAAAGATGACAAGAGACAGTCTGATTAAAATGCGACATCACATGATGAAAATAACAGGTTGTTTTTTTTTTTTAATATTGTGAGCTGAGTCTCAATTATGTCTTTTTCTCTTGGGGGGGGGGGGGGGGGGGGGAGGGGAGAGGAGGGGGGACGCTGCGTGGGAGCAATTTCTCTATATAGACGCCCCCGCCCCTTCCCTTGATAATCCTCACAAGCCCTTTCTCCCCGATGGAATGATTGAATGATTGAAAGGATGAATGGTGGCCTTATGGAATGATGGTTCGGTTAAGGAATGAATGATGGAATAATTGAATGACAATTGATTGAAATGTTGAATGATTGAAAGAATGAATGATGCAATGATTGAATGATTGAAAGAAGGAATGATGGAAAGATTGAATGATAATTGATTGAAATGTTGAAGGATGGAATGATTGAGTGTTACTTGATTTAAAAAGATGAATGATTGAACAATAAATGGACTGATTGTTGCATTAAATCACAATGTTCCCTCAAGTATATTCACATTATGGAAAAAACAACTGACACGTTGGTTTTCTGTTAAAGAAAATGTTGGTGATGCAGGCTACATCTATTGGTCTATTCGAGTGGAATGGGGAGTCATAACCTTTGACCTCTAGCGTTCGTGAACTGAACGGCGCGTGCTTGTTTGAACGACGAAATCAGAAGAAAAAAACAACATGAGAAGATATAAAAATATTGGTTGGTGGAGTAGGAAGTGGGGAAGGGAGGGGGGGCGCGGATGGGTACTGTTAGACAATAGAAACATCTTCGTGAGAGAATAATGGAACAAAGATTTGGGGGGTGGGGCGTGTGGGAGAGCAGGGAGGGGGGGTGATTGAGAAATCCGCAGCAACAACAAATAAACAAAACCCTCCGGTTGCCTACCACGCCTGGACCGGGATGCTGACATTTTTTTTTTCTGTTCTTCGATGTTTTGGACACATCACCACATTAGAGGCATTCTGCCTGCGTCCTGTGGGGGAAACATTGTTGTGTGTCTGAATGTTTGTGGGGGGGGGGGGGGGGGGGCAAGAGAGTAGCATGGGGAGTAAAACTGTTGGCGCTTACACATACTTTTCTAAATGGTAGTTTATGTTTAACACAGGGGGGTGGGGGGTGGAGGGCTTCTTTCAGAAGTGGTGTGAAAATAACTTGAACATAGGGGAACTTTTCTTAAACAGAGCCTTTCGTCTCTAACACACTCTATCTATCTTAGTGAATCTTTCTCTCTCTCTCTCTCTCTCGTTCTTTCTTTCTTTCTGTCTCTCCCTCTCTCCCTCTCTCTCTTTCTTGTTCTTTCTTTCTTTCTGTCTCTCTCTTTCTCTCTCTCGATCTATCCATATACCATCTATGTATCTATTTATCTATCTATAATCTATCTATCTGATCAACATATCTCTATTCTCTATGTACGGTCTAAAAGTCTATCTGTCTATATGTATATTATATCTTTCTATCTAATCATATATTCACCTATCATTTAGTCTGTTTATCTTTCTGTCTATCCTGCTAATCCACCTATCTCTATCTACATAAGGCATATATATATATATATCTCCATTTTTTTACTGCTAGACTATCTATTTATCCATCTATCTTTTTATCTATCTATCGTGTTTGTGTCCCCACGGATCCCCATTAGTCAATTTGTTAACACCTGAGTTTGTGCCACTGACCTATTTAGGCCTAGGCCAATATAATGTCTAATACTTTTTCACATCGGACATGTGTCTTCGCTAATTCAGTTCAGTGGTTAACGTAGTGGACTGCTATGCGGGCGACCAGGGTTCAATTCTCCAGTTAGACTATACCTTTTTTTTGTGTCTACATTTTTATTTTCAAACTTCTAAAAACAAAATACATTGTAAATCTACGGGCAATTTAGATTTTTGTTCAATAAAAATACTTGCCTTTTTTCTTAGCCGATTACAATATTTATTTTAAATTACTTTCATGAAAGTCTTCAGTGAAAAAATAATAATTTAAATGTTAGATTTATAGCTTTCTTTTAACTGTAGTTTATAACATTTTTATCTGCACCTTATACAGTCCTGTTTTTTTGTTCACCCGGGCAACGCCGGGCAATGTAGCTTGTATATATAAATATCATATCCACATCTATCCAGCTATCAATTAGTCTGTCTGTCAGTCTGTCAATATCCAGCTATCCCAGTCTCTACTTCCCTATACAAATCTGTATCTAAGCTTATGTAAAATAATACAAGTGTGTATTAAAACTGTAATAAAATCTATTGAAAGCTTGTTGTATCAAATTCCTTCTGTGGCCCGATGTAGAATATTGTTGCATAACCCTGACATAGACTATACAACGTTATACAAATATCATCCCCCCTCCCCCTCTAAAGGCAAAAAACAACAACAACAAACAAACACAAATCAAAACAAACAAAATACTTCCACGTGGCAGATATTTTTGAAAGATTGATTGTACCGCCCGCCCCCTCCTTTATTTCTCCTCCTCCAACTTTCCCCCACGTCTCGCCCCTTCCCCCTCCCCTACCCCCAACCCCTCCGTCTGAGTCTCGAGCAATAATTTTCAGAAATTCATCATCGTACAATTATTATTATTATTGTCACAAACACAATTCAAGAGTTATTTCCCGTGTGATATTTGAAATTATAAACAAAGGATCGGAATTAAAAGAGGAAACAATTTTCATATTATTATGTTTATATTTTTTTTCTCTCCACCGAGCTAATTATTTCGTTTCACATAAGAATATTTTTGTCACGAAGCGAAAGGACACAAGTCATTTTAGTGTTTCCCCTTTATATATATTTTTTTCCTTGCAGACGATGCGAAATCAATGCGCGTCTGCGAAGGCGCACTCATTTCAGAATAAATGGTAAGTCTTTGAAAGTTTACAGCGCCGTTAATGCCGACATCATAAAAACACACACACAGATTTAATGGTTTTTACGAGCCTATCTCCGTCTCCTCCCATTCCGAGCGGTGAAGCGAGGGATCAAATTTCAAGTGATTGCAGTCATTAACTTGCGCACGACACGATCTCTTAGTGATGATGTCATTTACAGCTGACGTTGCTACGGACGCGTCGTCGCCATTTCGGAAATTATTAAGAAGCTAAACGATGTTGTTGTTTTATTTTTTGTCATTTATTTACGTCTGCGTTATTTTCATAAAGTATTAGTTTTTATTACAAAAATAAAATTATTTACAAAGTAATAAATAAGTGTATTTAAGACGACTCTATTACTTCTAGATTTATGCTGCTTTCCTAATAGGCCTTATTGTTTAGTACATTTTAACATACCAGTTTGACTATATTATTACAATATTACAGCTTAACTATATTATCATTACAATATTACAGTTTGACTATATTATTACAATATTACAGTTTGATTATATTGTTACAATATTACGGTTTTAGTATATTATTATTACAATATTACAGTTTGACTATATTATTAGGCCTACAATATTACAGTTTGACTTTATTATTACAATATTACACATTGACTACATTACTAAAATATTACAGTTTGACTATATTATTACAATATTACTATTTGACTATATTATTACAATATTACAGTTTGACTTTATTATTACAATGTTACAGTTTGACTATATTATTACAATGTTACAGTTTGACTTTATTATTACAATGTTACAGTTTGACTTTATTATTACAATATTACAGTTTGACTTTATTATTACAATATTACAGTTTGACTTTATTATTACAATGTTACAGTTTGACTATATTATTACAATGTTACAGTTTGACTTTATTATTACAATGTTACAGTTTGACTATATTATTACAATGTTACAGTTTGACTTTATTATTACAATGTTACAGTTCGACTTTATTATTACAATATTACAGTTTGACTATATTATTACAATGTTACAGTTTGACTTTATTATTACAATATTACAGTTTGACTATATTATTACAATGTTACAGTTTGACTTTATTATTACAATATTACAGTTTGACTTTATTATTACAATGTTACAGTTTGACTATATTATTACAATGTTACAGTTTGACTTTATTATTACAATATTACAGTTTGACTATATTATTACAATGTTACAGTTTGACTATATTGTTACAATTCTAAATAACTATGACAAAATGATATTAAAAATTTCATTAAGAAATAAACTATAAACAAACATCTAGTTTTACAAAATAGAGGCGGTGATTTTTAGAAGAATTTGTGAAATATTACAGTAAATTCAAAAACCTTAACGTTGTTCAACCACACATATGTTGGCTAATTACAACATGCGTTGCTAATTACCGGTAAATGTTCCTATCAATTCCTTCATTAATAATTAAAAAAAAGGTCTTCCTCTAACCGGAAACTATTGCTGAAAGACTTTCGCTCGTATACCAGGTGGAATACAAACTATTTTTAATTTCCGGGACACTTGGTCTGTCCATGTATGTTGTCTTTTTGAAATTAAGAAGCAAGAAAAGGCTGGCTTCACAATCTCCTCGTATTTAATTGTCAGAATAAGTAAGTACTATTTTCTCTATCTGATAGCTTAGCAATTCTACCACTTGCATAATATTAACTATTTGTAATATTTGCAATAAGGGGAAACCATAAAAACAACATTTCTTTCAAATAGACATTGCTAAAGCATCAAAAGTGGTACAAGGGAAGCAACTCATGAAATTAAAAAAAATTCTATTGTTTCCCTTTGACTTGCTATTTTATGTTTCAAAACATTATTATGTTTCCCTGGTTGGCCAAAACTACAAAAACTAGTGAATACAGTAGGTCCTTTATTTTACATAATATATTCATCGAATATTAAGCCATACAATGTATATAAATAATTTTATATTTTAAGTACACTTAGTTCTTTGTTTTGGAACTGTGATATTATTTGGCAATGTGTAAAACAATAAAAATAACTTTTTGACATAGTTACTACATATATACAAACATTCATACTTACATATATACATACATACATGTATACAGACATAATATATACATACATACATACATTCATATAACATACATACAAACATACATACACACCCACACACACAGAGACACACACACACACACATAGGCCTACATACATACATACATACTTACATACATACATACATACATACACACATACAGAAATACACACACACGTACAGACACACACACACACACACAGGCATATAGACATACAGGCATACACGCATGCAGACACACGGGCACAGGGGCACACGGGCACACTGGCACAAAAACACGCCGGCACACAGACACACAGACACACCGACACACAGACACAGACACATCGGCACACAGACACACAGACACACAGACACACAGGCACACAGACACACAGATATAAAGACATACAGACACACATATATAAAGACACACAGAAACACAAACACACAGATATAAAGACATACATACACAGGGCTTACACACACATAGGTACATACATACATAAATAGTATAGTTTAATAGATAAACACTTTGTGTGGGCTGAAAAATACAGTAATATAATGTAAGTAAATATTATTTATGTTTGTGGATTTTATAGGCTTACTGATAGAAGCTTTCACAAACCAACAGTCATATATTTTACTCTAGAATTATGTTAAGTGACATTGACCCAGTGACCCCAATTCATCTATTCCCTTGTTTTGACTACCATGAGTATAACAGATTTATGTTGTCGTTTAGTTGAAAAGTAAAGACAGGACAAAAAGCATTGTGATACACACACAATCATCTGGTACTATTTGGCCAGTATGAATAGCAAATGGAAAACACACGCAGCTATTCCTAAGAAATACACATTTTGAAAGTGAAACATGGAAACTTCACTTTTTTAAAAGCGTCTGCAACTAAAATGAAGTTGTGCCCCTTTGTATATATATATATTTCGAACTTATATGTTACAGATTCTGATGCTCCTTCTATAAAGAAGATTATTGCGTGGTACGCTTATCTGTGGCTTGACTTTAGTGTTGGATTTAGAATAATGTTTTAAATGATGTTAAGTTACTGGTTTTCCTGGTTTGGTCAGGCAACCCATTCCACGCCCGGACGCTCTCAAGAAGAAGAAGTACTTATTTACACTTGTTCTCGTATAGGTGATATGAAAAATGTTTGTGTCTTTATGTTTATCTGAGCATTGTAACAGATTGTTATTATGTTGTATTGTTATAATTGAATGCCTTATTTATTATTACTACTTTACTATTTTCCCTTCTGCCCTCTAGTGTTAATAGGTTTAGTGATTTAACGATTGGTGTTACTCTTGTCAGTTGTGAAGAATATTCGCTAGTAATGAACCTTGCAGCACTTTTATGAATTCGTTTTAATTTTTAACAATGTTTAAGTGTTGATGGGTGATGGGTCCCATACAGAAAGATAGATATCATTTTAGTTTTTTTAAAGTTCTGAATGCATTAATTTGTACAATTTCCTTTTTATAAGACCTATTGTTTTTTTAGATTTATTTAAATTACGTCATCAATATGTGGGTTCCAAGTCTTAAATCTCAGTCTTTGTCTTTCCTTTTCTGTGATGTTCGGAATTAATCGTTAACTTTGTTCAAAATACATTATCCACACACATAAACACTGATTTGCCTTGGAAAGATATTAGCAAATAAATCTCTAATGACATCACTCAATGATTACACTTAAACTATTTTCAAATTAAAGAAGTTGGACAGAATTTTTTTATTTTAAATCTAATATTTTATAACAAACAAAAAAAAACAACTATTTTTTAATTTATTTTAACCCTTACGATTGCTTTTGCCCCCCCCCCCTTCCCTTGTACCAAGTTTTATCCCCCCCCCCCCCCTCTCACTCGTCATATTATAATTTTATTATATTTTTTTTTGGTTTAGTTTTGTCGTACAACAGTTTAATCACTCGTAAGCTATCGAGAAATGATCGTTTCGATTTGGCTCGGTTTTTTTAAACCAATCACCGTACATTTGCCTCACCTAATTTGCGGAAGTAGACACTCAGTGCCTAACCCCTGACCTCTATTATTCGGGGAAGAGGATTGGTCACCCGCCGATAAATCCGAGCACCCCCCGTCTTAGCGGGGGCGCTGCAAATTAAATATGGCAGACGAGATCTCCCTAATCGAGTTCGCCCTAATGTCTTTGCCTGCTCGAGCGATTCCAATTTGGACTCGGGCTCATAGCAATACTAATTGGATCTGGGTAACGAGGCTACGAGCGTATCGATTCTTATTTTTATTAACGCGTCAAGCCTATTGGTTTGGACGTGGACTCCAAAAAAAAAAAACAGCGGGCGATCCGATATGAAGGGTGGGGGGCGCGAGGAGTTCTGGGGGGAGCAGAAATGTGCAGAAACCTTCATTTGTAGTATTTTTGTTGTTGTTGCTTTTACTGTGTGTTCCATTTTGCTTCTTATGTACCTTGTACATAGTTCCTTCTTGAGAACCTGATAATTTGAGTATTACAAGTGAACAATTGATGACGGATCCCTTGGTAGAGTCATGGATACATAGTACTCTTTTACATGAAAAAATATTAGAGATACACCGAAGGTTCTGGGTTCGAATCCTGGTGGAGGCTAGGATTTTTTTCCCGGGACTTGAGAGTGTCACTGAGTCTACCCAGCTCCCATGGGTACCTGACATTAGTTGGGGTAAGGTAAAGGTGGCTGAGGCATTGTGCTGGCAACACATCCCCTAGTATGCAGTGGCCACAGAAACTGCTGAACGCTGCTTCACCAACCCTATGATCAGTTCGGTCTGAAGGCTACATTACTTTTTTTTTACAAGCGAACATTAGAATAAGCCAAGTAAACATTTGATCAATATAACAAACGTATTTGATAACAAACGCGTTTAAAACTTGTTAGAACATATGTACGCCCATAAAAAGAAAAAGGATCAGTATTAAAAAAAAATATAGGAGGAAAAATTTATTTATATAAGTAAAATAATAATAGATCTATAAATAATAAGATAATGATTATATTTAAATATTACTTGTATTCTTATTATTCCCCTTAATTGTTTCAGGCACTCTTTTAAAATAGAAGATCTGCGTGTCTTGCGTTTGTCCGTTGTCCGTAGTTTAAGTCTTGACTTGTATTCTAATTAGGGTTGTGCAAATGGTGTTAAAATTGTTGTTTTTCCCCTGGTTTGTGCAGGCAACTCATTTTACTACGGGATGCAACTCTGAAAGAAAGAGAATTTCGATTCTATATGCGTTTATTCTAGCACACAGAATAGAATAATTGTTTTTTTTTATTCATATGCATATCTAAATAGTGTAATATGTTTTGTTGTGGTTTATTTCTAAGTTATAATTTAATGCTCTATGCATTATCATATCATTGCTCTTCGCTATTATTTCTTCTGGTGTAGGAATCGGCAACCTAAGGCACGCGTGCCATACTGGGCACGCAGCGCGATTATAAATGTCACGCGAGAGACCCCCAAGAGGTGTTTCTTGTTGAATTTTGTCTCCGGTATTGAATGAGGAGAAAACTAACTGTTGAAGCCGATGTTTCTGAATGGCAGCGAATATTTCAGTGAGTTGAACTTGCACTTACAAGGACGGGGTCAAATAGCACTTGAACTGTTAGATCACTGGAAGGGACTTGCAATGAAACTGGATATATCTTGCCGTGAATTCGATTTCAAAACACTTAACTAAATGTACTTCCTTAATTTATGGCATATATTAATATAGATGTATTGGCTTTTTCATAAGTATATCGAAGCACTCGAAGCGGAGTTTTATACACAAAGGCAAGACTTTCGAATTTCATACCACATCAAGCCTAACTGGATATATCCAGCTACAACCGTCCTAGATGTGGGTCTTTTTTTAAAGTAGCGGGATAATGACCACTGTAAAATGCAGCAAATTGAATTTTAAACACAAAAATTGGTCATCAAAATCCTATTGAAATTATAATAAAAATTATATTAAATTAAAAAACTGAATTTTTTTTAACATCACTATCACAAAAGAATCAAATTTGGAAACTTTTATTTTAATAAAAGGGAGATAATGAAACCATTTTCTTTTAAAAACAACATTTTTAATATGGTTCATATTCTTTCTTTTATAAAAGATTAAATGATTTACAAATTATAACTTTAAAATTATTAAACTGTAAGAGATATTTGAAAATCATGTAAATAATATATGGCTAAAGAATTTATATGTACATTTATAAACATTATATTAACTACCCAGTGTGTATGATTACTACGAATCAATTCCGATTAACGATAGCCATTATAAATTCTTGCATCTATGAAAGTAATTCATCAAATAGAAAATCTCAGTAAATCTGAGATCAAAATATAATAAATATCTAGACTAGAACGTGCTAGAAATAGTTCAATCTATGTCTCGACATCCAAATGATAGAATTGAGACAATGTTTAGTAAAACACCCTTCGGACCAAATATTGATCATAGGGCCAGTGAAACAGCATTCACCAGTTTCTGTGGCCAAGTCATGCTCTAGGGGATTGTGTGACCATCACAATGCCCAGCCGCCTTTACCTTACCCCCAACGAATGTCAGGTACCCACCAAACTCAAGTCCTGGGAAAAAAATCGTAGCCTTCACCAGGATTCGAACCCAGGACCTTCGGTACGCTAGCATGTCCACCGTATCCCAGATTTTGGATTTTAGTGTAAATGCAAATAAAAGGGATGATAACCACAAACATATTAATATTTCAAATTAAATATTGCCCGCTTTTCTCTTTTACATCTCGTTTGCTTTTGGCATTGCTCTTGCTACGGCGCTAAATACATTTTCTTAGAATTTTTTTTTTTTAAATCTAATAGAACAGGTTGACTTTCAGGCTGTTGGCACGCAAAATTATTTAGAAAACCTCCGGTTAGTTCTTCTGGTATTTCTTTACAAGTGTATTGTATTTTATTAGAATTTAATGGTATTTCATTAGAATTTAATGGTATTTCATTCGATGTTTATTGTATTTCATTAGAATTTAATGGTATTTCATTAGAAGTTTATTGTATTTCATTAGAATTTAATTGTATTTCATTAGAAGTTTATTGTATTTCATTAAAAGTTTAGGGTATTTTATTGGAAGTTTATGATATTTCAATGGAAATTTATGGTATTTCATTGGAAGTTTATAGTATAAGATTGTTTATTTATACTCGGCATTTGATCGAGTGTTTCTTGAATTTGATTGAGTGTTTCTTGCATTTGATTGGTTGTTTCTTGAATTTGATTGGCTATTTCTTGTATTCGATTGGTTGATTCTTGCATTTGATTGGTTATTTCTTGTATTCGATTGGTTGTTTCTTGCATTTGATTGGTTGTTTCATGCATTTGATTGGTCGTTATTGCTTTATTGCGTTATTACTCCTAACCCAGGAGAAAAAGAAAAAAAATCAATAAGACAGCAAAAGCTAGTTTTATAAACTTGAATCTATTCAGTTTGCAACTTCTTGAACAATCCAATTTATTTTCTATAAGACTATAAACAGACCCGACAAATATCTACCAAGACTTCACGTTTCACTGACGCACATAACTTTCCTTCTTGTTGTTTTTGTCCCTAAGCACCGCAAACTTTAGACAGTTCAATTTTATTTCTTCATTTGTTATCTTCGTTGTAATTCTTTTATCCTGTCCAGCATAGAGACAAAGTTAATAATTAAAAAACGTAGACAATAGAATTTCATTTATCAGATAAGACATGTTGTCCTCTCAAAGCCTTTATAATTGCACGATTGTGCTTATTGGGTCCATTGTCTGCATTAAGAATATAAGATAAAAGAACAAAATACATAAACGGAACAAGACAACGAAATCTCATGATTTATTCTAGTACATCGAATTCAATAAAAATATATAAGAAACACGGTCCATTGTTTCCTACGTTGTTCATTGAAGCGTAAATGGAAGTCTTACTAGTATAAGCCACTTGCAAGGGAAAGAATCAATTAAAAAAGGGGGAATAATCAATTAAAACTATCTATTCTATAAAGTTATTGACCAGTTTTTCTATTTTTCTTTGTTGATCTAATGTCTATGTGTGTTTGCGTCTTCCATCAACAGTTCACTCACATAACAAATAGAGCCGGGCAGGCATTAATTTTAGAATGGATGCAAACAACAACAAAAGCACTGTCACTGGCGACTTTCCATTTTGTGTGTGTTCCAACGGGCGACCTTCCGTCTTCATCTTCATTCCTTATGCCAATTTTTTTTGTTTGTGTGTTTCTTGGTTTATCGCATGCATGAGGGCTGGGGCCACCACCCCCCCTCCCCACCCACTCCTTTAGCATTGTGTTTCTGTTAATCCCCCCCCCCCCCACCATTCAGAAAAGATATACAAAAAGTCATAGGAACAGACACACATCTACCCCCCCCCCCCCTCTTTTCCCGTTTATTTTCTTGAAACAAAACATACGCACTTAGCCGGCGGGGAAAACAATACAGAAACAATTCTCTCGTGAATTATTTCTCTCGATTCGGTGCTCGAACTTTAATGGGTTGAAAAGTATTTGTCAACAACAAACGCACACACAAACATTCAAACACATACACACACATACACACACACACACACATACACACACACACACACACACGACACAGGCATACGCGCACACAAACACAAAGGGCCATAAGCCTATGACTATATGGAAACTGGCTTATCTATTATTGAACCAATGACTAATGTGCGCAGTACAGCGAAAGCGAGAGTGAATGCCCCTTGGATCTTTAGATTCACGCACACACACACAGCATAAAAAGGAGGAGATAATCGTTAGAGAATGACTGATGAATCATTATTAGACAACTTACTTCGGCGGCAGTAACTCCAGAGTGATTTCCCTGTAATAATTTTGTTTGATGATCTAAAGGGGGTAGAATTATCGTTCTTTAAAATAATATAAATCAAAATAACCGCAACTCCTAATTATAGGCAATAATTAACATTTAGCATTTATAATTACAACACAGAATACATATTTATAGCCTATGCTTAGTCTGCATTGGTATAAATAGAGATATACAGTCACTGAACTCATCAGCTGAAGACCAGAAAGTTAAACATGTTATATTTAGTGGATTTAAAATGATAAAAAAATACAGTTTAAAATACTAAAGGCAGTATCTACGTAGTTTTTTTTTAAAGCCATGTCATAATGATAAAATACACGCATGAGATAATGATAAAATACACGCAGTTTGAGCTGATGACCTCGGGTAGAGCGGGGGACACTTGTTGGATGAGACCTGGCTTTGTGGACAATGTCCGCGTGGCCATTCACGATCTTGTACATCATCGTGACTTCGTCTACCGGCCTGCGATGTTGTAGGGGGCTCAAGATGGAGTTTGGACACCAAAGCAGGTGGCGTTTGTTTTGAGCCCTGTAGGATACGACATGCGGCGCTTGGTTTGGGTCATCTCCAACGTGGACATCAGATGTTGTTGGTTGGGGGGGGGGGGAATCCCACACGTATGGTTCAAGGTGATCTAGAAACTCCTAGAAAATCTAGGGTTAGAAAATATCTAAGATCTAAGAATTCTAAAAAAGATGATGAAGGCTATTCTGTTAAAAAATAATACTTCAGGATCGATTTATCTCTCAACTATTTTAAATACCGTCTAACAAAAAAGCTGCTTGATAGTAAATTCGAAAGTGAGCTCGACATCCTGGGTTCGGACTCATGGTGCCGACAATACGAAATAATAATAATAAAAAAATCCACCGCCGACTCGGAGAGGAGATGGGCGCCACCAAACCCACAGGAAGGACCAATGGATACGCAGTGTTCAATAGCTAGCCCCGCCTCTAACGACCATAACACTTAAAAGATGGAAAAAAACAACAACACGAACGCTTGCTCTTTAGGTGTATGATATAGACTAGAGTTTACTTGACTAAACATATCAAAGTGATGCACAGACAAGTGGTTAAATGTAAATACAATTTATTGTCACTAAGCTCACTAGGCTTTCAATATACCAGGTGCGCCCACTTGCTGAGTAGTTAGTTATACCAAATACATTTTCCTAGCATCGACTCAGCACAATGTTCTTTGTAAGTTATCCATTAAATGCTATATCATAGGTAATTGGTGTCTAATACAAATGAATGAGATAATGCGCCCTTTGAATTATTTTGAGAAAAAAAAAAGTTGTTCTCTTTCCTTTGTTTTCTCGTTAAATAAACAAAAGTGTGGTGTGTAAATATATGAGTGTAAGTGCTATGAATATATATTATTAATACAATGAACTTATGAAAGGAAGGTATTGTTTATTTCATTCTTAGCATCTTTTGGTTCAATTTACTTATAACAAGAGAAATTGCTCTGAAAATGTTTTGTCTTGATTTCAATGGCTATATTTTTTTATCCTTTGAAGACGATATTATTTGTTTAAATTGTATGGTTGTTGTTGATTGATTATTAATGGATAATGTTTGAAAATTGAACAGAAGCGCTAACAAGTGTACAACCACAAAATCATTAGAATCATGGGACATTATTATATTATAAATCTTTGGGTCATCAGTATTATAGAAAATTTCATGTGTGTGTCAATTTCAAAGCCCATTGGTTAATATCAACTTGAAAATATGTGTCACGCGCTCTTCGAAGTAATTGTTGCCCCCGCCCCCCCCCTCTCCAGACAACGCCAGGCTTCTTAGCTAGTTTTTTTTTATCAGGTAGTCTCAGTAATATGTGTGTCCAGTTTCACCCTCGAATACAAGCGTGAAGAAATGTCTAATACTAAGACTACACGTTTGACGTAGTCTCTAAAGCCGGGAATACACGTTTGACGTAGTCTCTAATGCCGGCAATACACGTTTGACGAAGTCTCTAAAGCCGGGAATACACGTTTGACGTAGTCTCTAATGCCGGCAATACACGTTTGACGTAGTCTCTAATGCCGGCAATACACGTTTGACGTAGTCTCTAATGCCGGCAATACACGTTTGACGTAGTCTCTAATGCCGGCAATACACGTTTGACGTAGTCTCTAAAGCCGGGAATACACGTTTGACGTAGTTTCTAATGCCGGCAATACACGTTTGACGTAGTCTCTAAAGCCGGGAATACACGTTTGGCGTAGTCTCTAAAGCCGGGAATACACGTTTGACGTAGTCTCTAATGCTGGCAATACACGTTTGACGTAGTCTCTAATGCCGGCAATACACGTTTGACGTAGTCTCTAATGCCGGCAATACACGTTTGACGTAGTCTCTAACGCCGGGAATACACGTTTGACGTAGTCTCTAAAGCCGGGAATACACGTTTGACGTAGTCTCTAAAGCCGGGAATACACGTTTGACGTAGTCTCTAATGCCGGCAATACACGATTGACGTAGTCTCTTATGCCGGCAATACACGATTGACGTAGTCTCTAAAGCCGGGAATACACGCTTGACGTAGTCTCTTATGCCGGCAATACACGTTTGACGTAGTCTCTAATGCCAGCAATACACGTTTGGCGTAGTCTCTAAAGCCGGGAATACACGCTTGACGTAGTCTCTAATGCTAGCAATACACGTTTGACGTAGTCTCTAAAGCCGGGAATACACGCTTGACGTAGTCTCAAATGCCGGGAATACACGTTTGACGTAATATCTGATCCCGGGAATACATATGTGACGTAATATCTGAGCCCAGTAATAGGCCTACATATGTGACGTAATATCTGATCCCGGGAATACACATGTGACGTAATAGCTGATCCCGGGAATACATATGTGACGTAATATCTGAGCCCGGAAATACACATGTGACGAAATCTCTGACCCCGGGAATACATATGTGACGTAATCTCTGATCCCTGGGATTACATGTGCACATTACTCTCTAACGTGTCAATGTTCCCTTCTTGTTCCACCAGGTTTGGTTCCAGAACCGCAGAGCCAAATGGAGAAAGACAGAGAAGACGTGGGGTAAGAGCTCCATTATGGCGGAGTACGGTCTCTACGGCGCCATGGTCAGACACGCCCTGCCCCTGCCTGAGGCCATAGTGAAGAGTGCGGAGAAAGGCATCGAGCACTCGGCGGCGCCCTGGCTTCTAGGTAAATCCCACACATTTTTTGTTTTATTTTGTACTTAGAGAAATACAGAGCTTATGTATTATTATAATATATATAATAAATTCTAGTGTTTTTTCTCCACCAGCTTTCTTCGTGTGGTCATAAAATTTGCATAAATTAGCATAGTCTAGGTCTAGATCGTCATACTGAGCTCTTATCACGTGACCAGCCAACCGTTCCAAAATGCCATATGATATGATCCCCCCGTGGTGCTCCTTTGTTCTTTACGCCTCGAACTTTTTTTATGGGAGGAACGAAAAATGACATACTTAATCTAGATTATACACAGGAAAAATAAAAGATAAATACCCGGTACCCCACGTGCCGATGGACTATAACACAGTTTTAAAACATGTCATGAAATTATATTGAATGTTTTTTTTTTTTTTCTCAAGGAATGCACAAAAAATCTCTGGAGGCGTCCAAAAAAATGAGCGAGGAAGACAGCGACATGTCGGGGAACGAGACCGGTCCCGAGGGCAAAGGTCGAGTGAAAGAAGAACGGAAGTCAGAGAGCATCGCCACGCTGAGGGCCAAGGCTCAGGAGCATAGCGCCAAGGTGTTGCAGGCACTGCACAAGGAGGAAGAGGGAGACTACTGTGACAGGAGGAACTTCCACGAGCAGAAGAGGCAGGACTTCATCGAGTCACTGTCCAGAGGCGTCGTAATGTGTTAAGAGCGGTTCTTTTTTTTTTTTTTTGCTTTGTTTTTAAAGGTGTTTATTGTTTGAACCCCCCGCCGTGACTTTTGAAAACATGCTAGGTGTTTGTGACATTTTTTTTAAAATAAAAAGATTGACAACTAAAGAAAAACATTGTAAATATTAATGATGTACATATTTGAATATGTAAATATGAGTATATTGACACTTATTATTACACGTGTGTAATTGATGCTTATGTCCAAGACTATTTATGTTTCACACTTCTGGTGGAAATATCATCATACCAAACATACACAATGTCAAGTCCCAGGTTAAGTTGACTGTCATAAGACTATGGAACTGTGGTCTCAGTGCAGTTCAGAGCGCACCTTACAAACTCACTTAAAACTGATTTGTTTGAAAATTCGTCCTGGCGCTGTCAGTAGTTTAGTCAGTCCGTTTCCCGCCCGTACGTCGCATTTAGCGTCAAACAGTTATTTCCAAAGTTCTCTGCCTGATGCAGCTGTTTCAGACATCCACACCAATGGGCCGCAAAGTCTCACTTACAGGTCGCTCTCCAGGCAATCATGATGACAACCTTGTCTCCTTTTCTTCAATTTCTTCGGTTTCCAACTGAAGGCCACCTTTGGGGGGGGGGGGGTCTTCTTTAAAGCCTCCGCAGTAGGCTAAGTTAAAATGATGATTTTTAAGCTCAAGTGGTGGTTCATACTCACACCAACAAGGGGGACTTTAATGGGCAGCAACAGAAAACACGATTTTTAGGCTCATTTCAACCATCATTATAAGCCGAATTGACATCACCATCATTAGTCGGCATTACCAAGCTCATCATTACGCCATCATTATCATTACTCCATCATAAAAATATAATCTCCAGTTTCAATGCAGTGAATAGTTTTCATAAGTTTTAATTTTCGACCATTCTTTAAGATTATTCCGTGTGTGTGGATGTCACATTATTTTGTAAGACTTGAACATGTTAAAGATACAAGTGTAATGCATTAGTTCTTTTCGAATGAAGAAATACTCATTTGGAAGGTTTCTTTGATATAGAATGGATTATCCTCTAACAAAGGGCACAATCATGGATATTGTCCACATGCATATTCACAATCATCTAATGGACATAATAATGTAAAAAAAAAAAAAAAATATTTTGTGTCCATTCAATGTAGGAGCTGATTCTAACACTGGTATTTTTTGTTATGATTCACTACGTTTGTAAATTTAGAACAACACTGAAGGAAAACACTGCAGAGGTAGAACCAAATATACAATACTGGTATACTGTGTGGCCTGTCGCCTTTAACAATCAGGACACAACCCCTAAACCAGTGTCGGATACAACAGCGGCAAACCTGCCTCTATTTATATTCAAAGTCTCCACCACACATTTCTGATATGAAATTGAAGTTTTATTTTGTTACGTGGGCTTCAAAAGAGAGAAACAAACAGAGAAAAAAAAGAGCCAGAGAGAGAGAGAGAGAGAGAGCGAGAGAGAGAGAGAGAGCGAGAGAGAGAGCGAGCAAAAGAGAGATGAAGAAAGAACGGGAAAACAAGAGAAAGAGACGAAAAGTAAAGAGAGAGAGAGAGAGTGTGAGGAAGAGAGAGAGAGAGAGAGTTAGTGAAAAAGATATTGAGTGCGATGGATTTGAGGTATTTTAAAATTATGACGTACGTATCCAAAGTGGCAAACACCACATTTGTAATATTAAACCTGTACCCAACTAAATAATAATATCTAGATCCTTGGCTACAGGGGCAAGATGGCCGCGTGGCAGTGCGTTCGACTGGCGTACAGAAGGCCCGGGGTTCAAATCCTGGTGCAGGCTAGGGTCTAGGGGGGGTGTTCCTGAGTCTACCCAACTCTGGCGAGTACCTGACATTAGTTGGAAATTAAGTAAAGGCGGCTTTGCATTGTGCTGGCCACACCATCACCTAGTATTCCGTGGCCTCAGAAACTGGTGAACGCTGCTTCACCGGGCCTTATGGATCAATTTGGTCCGACGTGATTACTTTTACTTATGTTGGCTTACGTTTGAAATTTAAGTTTTTAATTTCTATCAATCTTGATTGAAAACAGAAATCGAAAGATATCATTTAAAAAGATATCATTCAACTTTCCTTTATCCTCCTAGTTGGTGTTCTTTTTTTAGTATGATAAATGAATAACATAATATCTGTACATAATGAATTGGGGAATGTTGTTGGAATTTTGCATTCTAGTGCATTTAAGGCTTTGGGTGGGGGCGGGAAGAGAAAAGTCGAGGACATGATACGTAAGTTTTGTAAATTTTGTAAATAGATTCTGTATGGCATAGATCTCTCTAATGCTCTTGATCATTTTATCATGTAAATGTGATTACTTTTTTTTTTTAAATAACTTTATTTTAAACTGTATACGTATAATATACACATATATATATATATATATATATATGTATATGTGTGTATGTGTCTGTGTGACGTTTGTTTATCAAAGTCGGTTTATGTATAGACATTTTTAACCATTCGCCACATTGATCAATGCTGTAGAAATGAAGAGGCGTCGCTCCTACACCCACAATGTTCATGTAGGAAATTCATTTATAACATTAGGATTTGCCAAATAGGTAATTCAATGATGCAATTAGGATTTGAAAGTAGGGCATTCAGTTATCCCATCAGAATTTGACTCTAGTATCTATATTTTCCTACATATCTCATAAAAAAACACTTTCCTTATCCATTATTCAAAAACAAATGCATATTTGTACTCTTTCTTCCCGAGTGGCATCCGGGCATGGAATGGGTTGCCTGAACAAACCAGGAAAACCAGTAACTTAACATCATTTAAACACTAATAGAAATGCAGGGCTAGCTTCAAACCACGGATGAGTGTAGGACGCAAAAATCTTCTTTATAAAAGGAACGTCTGTAACGTATAAGATAAGATAAGCTAAGATAAGTACGAGGATTTCGCTTGTTTGTTTTTCTGTTTTGTTTTGGTTCTGTCTGTTGTTGTCTTACACCTGAATAGACAGTCTGCACATGTTTCGGCCCCACGAATCAATATTGTGAGTGGAATCACTTACGTAAATAATGGTTCTGTTTCGTTTCAATTGTATACTTGTTTTTTTAATTTTTTAATTTTAAATAAACCATTTCTTTTATGTCTTTATGAATATCTTGCCATGAAATTCTCTCCCATGTTGGTGCTGTAAATAAAACTTTTTTTTTCTCTTTCTAAAACCATAGATAATATTTTGATATATGTTTTTTTTTCAGTTGTTATTTTTTTTTCTTATTTGTGTGGATGTATATTTTGTTCAAAAATGCTGCATAATGGAATAATACATTAATAGACACATATTGCAACACTTGATAATTCATTCATTATTAATATTTAATTAGTTGTTTTTTTTCTCAATAAAATCATTCACTTCGCCAATAAATAAAAAATTTCATGTTTTTTTCGTCTTAGACTTTGTTTCTGCTCTTTATTATGATTGTTTTTTATCTTCAAGAAATAATGACTAGAATGGTTGTATAATTATGATCAGTATTAAGTTCTTTATAGTGAATATATAGATGTAAAGGATTTCTACATTTGTAGGTCTATATACGGCCTATACACAATAGTAGATCTATATAAGGGCAATATTCCATAGTAGGTCTATATACGGCCTAGATATAATAGTAGGTCTATATAAGGACTATATACAACAGTTGATCTCTAAAAGGACTATATTCAATAGTAGGTCTATATACGGACTATATACAATAGTAGGTCTATAAAAGGACTATATACAATAGTAGGTCTATATAAGAACAAAATACAACAGTAGGTCTATATAAGGACTATATTCAATAGTAGATCTATATACAATAGTAGGTCTATATACAATAGTAGGTCTATATAAGGACCATATTCAATAGTAGGTCTATATACGGACTATATACAATAGTAGGTCTATATACGGACTATATACAATAGTAGGTCTATATACGATAGTAGGTCTATAAAAGGACTATATACAATAGTAGGTCTATATACAATAGTAGGTCTATATACAATAGTAGGTCTATATTCAATAGTAGGTCTATATACGGCCTATACACAATAGTAGATCTATAAAAGGGCAATATTCCATAGTAGGTCTATATACGGCCTAGATATAATAGTAGGTCTATATAAGGACTATATACAATAGTTGATCTCTAAAAGGACTATATTCGATAGTAGGTCTATATACATTCTATATACAATAGTAGGTCTATATAAGGACTATAAACAATAGTTGATCTCTAAAAGGACTATATACAATAGTAGGTCTATATACAATAGTAGGTCTATATAAGGACTATATTCAATAGTAGGTCTATATACAATAGTAGGTCTATATGCAATAGTAGGTCTATATACGGACTATATACAATAGTAGGTCTATATAAAAACTATATACAATAGTAGGTCTATATAAGGACTATATACAATAGTAGGTCTATATAAGAACAATATACAATAGTAGGTCTATATAAGGACTATATACAATAGTAGGTCTATATACAATAGTAGGTCTATATACAATAGTAGGTCTATATAAGGACCATATTCAATAGTAAGTCTATATACGGACTATATAGGCCCTACAATAGTAGGTCTATATACGGACTATATACAATAGTAGGTCTATATACGATAGTAGGTCTATATAAGGACTATATACAATAGTAGGTCTATATACAATAGTAGGTCTATATACTATAGTAGGTCTATATTCAATAGTAGGTCTATATACGGACTATATACAATAGTGGGTCTATAAAAGAACTATATACAAAAGTAGTTTATATAAGGACTATATACAATAGTAGGTCTATATACAATAGTAGATCTATATAAGGACTATATTCAATAGTAGGTTTATATACAATAGTAGGTATATATACAATAGTAGGTCTATATAAGGACTATATACAATAGTAGGTCTATGTAAGAACTATATACAATAGTAGGTCTATATACAATAGTAGGTCTATATACAATAGTAGGTCTATATTCAATAGTAGGTCTATATACGGCCTATACACAATAGTAGATCTATAAAAGGGCAATATTCCATAGTAGGTCTATATACGGCCTAGATATAATAGTAGGTCTATATAAGGACTATATACAATAGTTGATCTCTAAAAGGACTATATTCGATAGTAGGTCTATATACATTCTATATACAATAGTAGGTCTATATAAGGACTATAAACAATAGTTGATCTCTAAAAGGACTATATACAATAGTAGGTCTATATACAATAGTAGGTCTATATAAGGACTATATTCAATAGTAGGTCTATATACAATAGTAGGTCTATATGCAATAGTAGGTCTATATACGGACTATATACAATAGTAGGTCTATATAAAAACTATATACAATAGTAGGTCTATATAAGGACTATATACAATAGTAGGTCTATATAAGAACAATATACAATAGTAGGTCTATATAAGGACTATATACAATAGTAGGTCTATATACAATAGTAGGTCTATATACAATAGTAGGTCTATATAAGGACCATATTCAATAGTAAGTCTATATACGGACTATATAGGCCCTACAATAGTAGGTCTATATACGGACTATATACAATAGTAGGTCTATATACGATAGTAGGTCTATATAAGGACTATATACAATAGTAGGTCTATATACAATAGTAGGTCTATATACTATAGTAGGTCTATATTCAATAGTAGGTCTATATACGGACTATATACAATAGTGGGTCTATAAAAGAACTATATACAAAAGTAGTTATATAAGGACTATATACAATAGTAGGTCTATATACAATAGTAGATCTATATAAGGACTATATTCAATAGTAGGTTTATATACAATAGTAGGTATATATACAATAGTAGGTCTATATAAGGACTATATACAATAGTAGGTCTATGTAAGAACTATATACAATAGTAGGTCTATATACAATAGTAGGTCTATATACAATAGTAGGTCTATATAAGGACTATATACAATAGTAGGTCTATATACAATAGTAGGTCTATATACAACAGTAGGTCTATATACAATAGAAGGTATATATAGGACTATATACAATAGTGGGTTATCTATAAGGACTATGAAAAAAAAGAAGGTCTATATAAGGACTATATGCAAAAGTAGGTCTATATAAAGACTATACACAACAATTGGGCTCATAGTGTCCGTATTTAGTAAGAGCAAATGGCGCACAGCTGCGAGACGAGACAATATAACAACAGAGGCCACCCAGAGAAGAATGCAGAGAACAGAGCCAGGAGAAAAGCCTTGAAGCCACGTGATTGCGGATTCCCAATCGTGGAATGGGTTGCCTGAACAAACCAGGAGAACCAGTAACTTAACATCATTTAAAAACATTAATTAAGATGCAAGACTAGACTCGGACCACGGATGAACGTGGGACGCAATAATCTTCTTTTTAAAAGGAGTGTCAGTTATATATAAGATAAGAGATATTATCGATAATTTACATTTTTACGTATTTCTTCAAATCATAAATTATTTGCATTTTTCTCCTAAGTCATACATTATTTACATGTGAATCTAAATCATAAGTTAATTACATAGACTAATGGCTCTAGATCATAATTTAGTTACACCTGTCTCTAAATCATGAATTATTTTAACATTTCTTTAAATCATAAGTTGGAACACAGTGGCCGGAAGCGCGTTCGACTGGTGTACCGAAGGTCCTGGGTTCGAATCCTGGTTCAGGCTAGGTTGTTTTTTCCCCGGGTCTGGAGGGTGTCCCTGAGTCTATCCAGCTATGATGGGTACCCGACCTTAGTTGGCCCCACAATCACCGAGTATGACGTGGCCACGGAAACTGGTGAACGCTGCTTCACTGGCCCTATACTTTTACTTATCATGAAGTATGACTTCCTGTCTCTAAATCATAAATTAGTTGCGTGTCACTAAAGCATAACTTAATTACATAGGACCCTAAACCAAACGGCAGTAACATCAATCGTCATTTGTAAAAAAAAAAAAAAAATCCTTCAATTCCTAATTACTCATTAAGCACAACGAGCGAAAGGCACAGGTTAGCTATCACAAAAACTCGGTTGTGTCCCTTCTAATGTTTCCGTCCAAGAGAGACAAGACGTGTCGTAAAAAGGGGAGAGAGAGAGATCGTTTAACCCAGAGACCAAAGGGCGGTAATGAAATGTAGCTCTGTCTAACTAACAGGGGACAGAATCACACCGTCTTAATTAATGGGGGCTTATTGTCCAACTTTCAAGTGCAGTGTAGCGAGGCGACCCCGGTGCGGATCAACTTTATTCCGCTTAACAGCTCTTTGAGTTTGAGTAGACCTTTTCTCATGCTGTGAGCAGCGGGGGAGGGGGGGGGGAACTTGTATGAAATAGCGGCGAGCGCTGTCCCTGATTCTTTGCCTACCGAGGAGCAGGGGGGGGGGGGCAACTCTCCAGCTGACAGGGCGTTTGGTTATCTCTCGCCTGGCAGTTGTCTCCTGGGAAGGTAGGAGGGGGTGGGGTGAGGGAACAGGGGACTGGGGGGACGGGAAGGAAGTAAACCAATGGTAGGCCTATACCTAAAAGTAAACCCATATTGACAAGGCAGTGCTGAAGTCTCGGTGACCCGTCGATCTTTTCTTTTTTTTTTATAGCGTTGGACAATGGACGGCTGTTACAGAGGACAGCTGAACAGCTGCTGAATAAGGGGCTGCACTACTAATAATAAACGAACAGCCAATGTTGTTTTCTTTAAATTCTATTTCAAAACAATGACATTCCAAACAATGTCATTTGGTTCCTTCACATCTTTTAAATTAGCGCCATAGTAGCGTTTAGAATTGAAACAAACAATGATTGATACAATGAGTTTAAAGTAATTTAAAGGATACTATTATAATTGTATTACATCGAACTTTTGTGGTGTGAGTGTGTGTGTGTCCGTGTGTGTGTGTGTGCCTAAAACAGAAGTGTATAGGCGGCTGCCTACGTTGCCTATATGGAAGAGAGTGTAAAATTATATTAAAATATTAACAGTTGTGTGCGGGGGGAGGGGGAGGGGGATAATATAAAAACAATTGTTTAGGGAGTTGAGGGTGGAAATAAAAAGGAAATTAAAAACAATCTTATATTTAGAGTTTGAAAACCGGTTTTCGTGAACCAGTGTAAGCCGGCCAGACGCCATCGTGATCTGTCTCGCAGAACAATGTAGGCCTATATGTGTGTTTGGCTGTCCTACCGTGGGGACACGGTTCGACTCCTGGTGAAGGGCTTGGGTTTGCTTCCTGTGTCTCTGAGTACTACCCAGCCCTGATGAATACATAACTTTAGTTGAGGAAAAAGTAAAGTCTGCTGAGCATTGTGCTTGCCACACAATCTCCTAGTAGAATGCTATGAACACTGCTTCACACGCCCTAAGGATCGAATTTGTCCGACGGACATACTTATAAATGCTACTTTTGCCATAGAATGGCATACTCCATATAATATAGAGTGTAGAGCAGGAATTGTATTTTAATGGCACGCTAAAGATCTAAAAAAAAGTCAATACTATCTGGCAGAAATTGAGTGCTTGAGAAAGATGACTTCTAAGCTGTTGGCACGCTGCATAAATTAGAAATCTTACTTTGGCACGCTATTATCAAAAGGGTGCCGACACCTGGTGTAGAGTATTAATAAACGAATAAAAATGTATGTCATTGATGACATATGTCATTTAAAAAGCTTGTAAAATGTTGTCTGTTATCCAAAAAGAAAATGACATAACTATAGGCCTTAACGACTAAGTTTTTACATCCATATAAGCGTAGCAAAAAAAAATAACTGTTGCGGGAGGGGAAAAAAACACAACAAAAAACAAACTCTAATCTCATTAAAACTAGAGAGTGACACAGCGAAAGGTTGCTAAATTGAAACCTGAACCTATTTCTGAGGTTGCTAATCAACCTATCTGATTGCCCAAATCCTGATCAGCTCTCATAATTGGGAACCAGTTCCGGATCGGCGGAAGGGACAGGACAGGTCTAAAGTTACTATCTGGCGGCATTCGGCGTCAGAATCTGACAGTCGCGACGTCTTCACACCCTTCATCGGATTTTTTTTTTAAAGTACCGTCTCCCCTACCCGCATTTATAATACACTTTTGCAAGAATAATGTTGGTTAGTAAATACTTTTTCTTGTCCACGAAGTTTTTTTGAAAAAATACTTTCTTAGATTTAAAGAAAGAAAAAAAAAAGGTCTTGAAATAATTTAATGTCTCATTAAACATGACTAAGCGGAAATAGAAAGTGTTGCAGCGTCTGACGTCCTCTGGGCATAGACGGAACTAATGATTTGAAAACAATATTGAACTTTGTACAAAAATGTTGACTTTTTGGTAAATTATAATATTCGCTCAGATTTTTCGTTTTTATGTGAAACTGAACATACAAAATGTCTTTTAGTTGTTTTGTTTTTTTACTTTAGTTTTGTTGCTGTCAGAAACAACCTTGCTTTGTGTGTGTGTGCATATAGTATTACAGCAAATAATAACAAATAGCGACATCGCCTATATTAACAAATTCTATTCTAGCACGTCTCCTGACATTGGAAGCATTTGGTGAGAACACTTCACCGGCTATTTATTCCCATTTTTATAATCATATGCTTAGTTTCTCGCCTCGGCCCACAACTGTCCAGATTTGACCCCCGGTTCGTCTCGTCATGTTCGATAAATATTGACCCCCCCCCCCTTACACACACACACACCCTTCCGCGCATAGGAGTCAATTGAATTAGCAGCTAATGCCAGGGAAAGCCTGGTGTGGACGTGGGGGGTGGGGGAGAGGGGAGGAAGCCTGATGGGGGACAAGTAGGCGTGCCGGTAGCAACAATTAACGCCTATTAGGCAGATAGCCCCGGAGATGGCCGGCGCATGACAACGTGATGCAAATGTAGGGACTCCGGGATGCCGGAATAGCTCGGCAAGCACATACCAATAGCCCTCACACTGTCAGTAGCTTTTCCCTCTCTGTGTAAGCCCTTAGGAACAGTTCTCATTCTGTGAACTTTTAGCAATTGTTTTCACTCTGTTAACACTTATCAACGGTTCACTCTCTCACTCTCTCTCTCTCTCTCTCTCTCTCTCATTCCCTCTCTCTCTCTGTGAACAGTTTAGCACTATTTCTTACTCTGGGAAACAGTTTATCAACGGATCTCACTTTGGAAAATTTTTTAGAAACATTTCTCAACCTGGGAACAGTTTGTCAACCATTCTCACTTCGGGAACAGTTTATCAATAATTCTCATTTCGGGAACAGTTTATGAACAGTTCTCAATTCGGGAACAGTTTATCAACAATTCTCACTTTGGTAACATTTTTAGAAACATTTCTCAATCTGGGTACAGTTTATCAACAATTCTCACTTCGGGAACAGTTTATCTACAATTCTTAATTCGGGAACAGTTTATCAACAATTCTCAATTCGGGAACAGTTTATCAACAATTCACACTTCGGGAACAGTTTATCTACAATTCTTAATTCGGGAACAGTTTATCAACATATCTCAATTCGGGAACAGTTTATCAACAATAGCCTACTCACTTTAGGAACAGTGTATCAACAATTCTCAATTCGGGAACAGTTTATCAACAATTCTCAATTCGGGAACAGTTTATCAACCATTCTCAATTCGGGAACAGTTTATCAACAATTCTCAATTCGGGAACAGGTTATCAACCATTCTCAATTCGGGAACAGTTTATCAACAATTCTCAATTCAGGAACAGTTTATCAACAATTTTCAATTCGGGAACAGTTTATCAACAATTCTCCATTCGGGAACAGTTTATCAACATTTCTCACTTCGGAAATGGTTTTTCAACAATTCTTAATTCGGGAACAGTTTATTAACAATTCTCAATTCGGGAACGGTTTATCAACAATTCTCACTTCGGGAACAGTTTATCAACAATTCTCAATTCGAAAAGTTTATCAAAAGTTCTCAATTCGGGAACAGTTTATCAACAATTCTCACTTTGGGAACAGTTTATCAACAATTCTCAATTCGGGAACAGTTTATCAACAATTCTCAATTCGGGAATAGTTTATCAACAATTCTCAATTCGGGAACAGTTTATCAACGGTTATCTCTATGTCTATGAGAATAGCCTATCAACGAATCTCATAATAGGAGCACTTAGTACCCTGACGGTTCTCTCTTTCTGTCTTTGTCTGCCTGTCTGTCTCTCTCTTTCTCCATGAACCTAACAGGATGGCCCTTAAAAGAACACTTATGAACGGCTCTAATTTTAGGAATAGTGCGAAATCTCTCAAAGGTGCGGAAGTAAAAGATCATTGATATGGCCACACATTCCCCATGGTTAGCCCTAGCTACTAAATCTAGGTTAAAAAAAATAGTCATTAACTTTAAATTCGTGATCCAGCTGGGGGGGGGGCGGAGGGGGGAGGCGGGGGGGGGGGGGGAGGCGGGGGTAAACACGGACAAAAGTATTTCATTTTACTTGTATTCCCAACCAATCGTTTAATTAAAACACAGACACGTGGTGCGGCAATACACAAAGACACTCGTCGCATCAAAAATTCATTGCAACTTGGGGAGCGGTTTGCCTACCCCCCGCCCCCCCCCCAATCCCACTACCACCCCCGTGACGCCACTTGCACACAACAAAGGGTTAAAAACAGCTTCACAGTTCGAACTAATGCCCAACATGGGGGTTTCCAACATTTGTTCCAGATCATCTTTTCCAACGCTCCTTCTTTCTCTCTATCTTACTCTCTCTGTCTCTCTGTCTCTCTTTTTCACTTTCTCTCTTTCCGTGTACCCCATCAAATATCCCCAAAATCGTGCTTGCTAAACGCTACACGAAAACTGCTACAAAGAAGAAAAAGATAAAAAAACAAACGAAGTAGCAGACGTCAAATTGTGTGTGTGTGTTGCAAGGGGAGATAACAAATTGGCGTCTCACGAGGGCAATGTTCCAGTGAAACTCGTGAACGGAATAATATTATCCGTCTTGAGGAAAAAACAAGTTCAAGCACCAAGCAGCGGCGTATCTAGACATTGTGCCACATGTGGGCCCCTGACTTTGACACAGCACTACCATGTCTGGTGATATCGAATTGTTTTTTTTTTAATGCAAATATTTAAACTTAGAATTTTTGGCAACGTTCATAAATTGGATAAAAATTACTTAGATTGATAAATTCTGCACTCCCCGTGTCGCCGACACTAGTCATACTACAATTTTACCCGCATAAAGTAGGGCCTTACGTACGATTAGCGCAAAGTATCGATTCCGAATAATTTGACCTACTAGTTGCCGAATCCGGGCATGAACCGAGTATTCGAGACGACTTCAGAGTTTCGCTATGATAGGCCTAATATGCAAAGTTTATTCTCTTGATAGTCTCCCCTTTACACCCTCTCTTCGAGTTCGATTACCTCTTACTTACAACAAATATCAGCTTTCAGAACTTTGGCAAAATAAACCAAGTCAGGATTATGCATTGTCACGATTTGAATTTTATTGAATAATAACATGTTTCTTATTTGTAATTTGTAACATTTTGTTTGCCGAGGCAAATACTCTCGAAAAATCAGGATGTTCGGCGGACGCGAATTTTCGAAAATTCCAGTCAAGTGCTATTGCTAAGCTATTTGTTTACAATTGATTGCCACTATCTATATATATAAAAAGACCGTGTTAGGCCCCCCGCGGATCCCCATTGGTCAATTTGAAATCACGTGATATCACTGACCTATCTAGGCCTAGCCCTATATACCGTCTAAAAAATTTTCACATCGGACATGTGTCTTCGATAGCTCGACAGTGGTAAACGTAGTGGACTGCTATACGGGCGACCAGGATTCGATTCTCCAGTTAGACTATACTTTTTTTTTTCGACAATTAATTTTTCAAACTTTTTAAAACAAAAGACATTGTAAATCTACAGGCAATATAGATTTTGTTGAATAAAAATATTTGCCGTTTTTTTACCCGATTACAATATTTATTTACTTTCCTAAAGTAGGCCTATTCAGTAAAAAAAATTATAATTTAAATAAAAGATTTATATAGCTTTCTTTTAAGTGTAGTTTATAAATTTGTTATCTGCACCTCAAACAGTCCTGTTTTTTTTTCACCCGGGCAACGCCGGGCAATGTAGCTTGTATATAATAAAAGTTATTGTGAAGCTAATACTTTATGAACGTTTCTTTTAATTTGCTTACATTATTTATCAATATGCCAAACTGTGTATTACTACTATTTATCATAATTTACACTTTACACATATAAGGCTGCATACTAAAAAGTGATAGCCTAGTATAAATATATTGTACATTTTTTTATATACATATATGGGTTCGTCCGTTTTACATGTCAGTCTGAAAGAAAAATCGACAACATGAATTAATGAGTTAAGCTCTTTCATGCGCACTTCATTTTGATATTAAGAAACTGTACGCTGCAAAATATAATTGTAACAATGGCATGCAAACATGGTATCTAATATATTGTTATGGAAAAACCCTCAAGGAATCCAATATATTGTTACGGGATAAACCCTCAAGTAGAAAAATAATTGGTGAACCGTTTTTAGCATTTGGCCTGGAAAAGTGACATATATACTAATATATAGTAGCACAAACATCTTGGAATGGAAAAGAATGTATCTTTTACACCGTTATATCTCTGATACAAACTGCAGCTTTCATTAATTATGCTAATTTAGAAATACACATCTATGGCAACAAGACAGCAATAGCCAAGAATAATGGGCATTATCAGATCAACACATGGAGGTTGTTCTTTTTCCTTTTGTGTGAGGAAAAACAAAAAAAAAACATGTAGGCCTACTGTTAACAAATTCCCGTCTGCTCCCCCCCCCCTTTTTTTCCGCTCTCAATAATTGGTACACGTACGCCGAATTATTCCCGAGTCATTAAAGACTACCATTTTTTTAAAAACAGAAATTGTATAGAACAAATGGAAGTGTAAATAAAGTCCCCCCAGCCGTTGTGAGTAAATAGTGATCTATTGATCGGTTTTTGGTTTCCAATAGAACAGGAGTCTAGATATACAGCGTTCGTTGTTCCCCACTGATGCGTCGAAATGTGATGTATTAATTAGTCAATTATTGATGGACAAAATCTAGTTGTGCCAGTATGGGCCCGTGAAGAGAATGGCACACAGTGATATCATGATGGATGTCAATGCTGATGCTACTTAACTGTCACACAGGTCAGCAGTCTTCTAAAGCGTCCGCCGCTCCTCCCTCCCACCACGGCACCCTACTCGCCATTCGGTCACAGCCCTTTTTCTACGCCCCCATCCGAACTTTCCCTTCTACATACCAGCTTAAGCAATTAGCCAATAAACAGAAATATAAAAATTGCGCCCCCTAAACACCCCCACCAACTGTCCCCTCCCCCGGTAAAAACAATCTATTAATTGCAAGCGAGAATTAATTTGAGTCGCGTCCCTTTGGGAGCTTTAATAGCTCTAATGGAGAGACGGGCTCACGGGGGCACCCCCCCCCCCCGCCCGCTATTATAAGGACTTAACAGCCCGCACCAGGAAAAAAAATGGAAAAAAAATCTTTTCCGATTTTTGATCTCTGGGGAGGAGTTTGGGAAGGGCGGGCTCGTGGGCATTTTCCAATGATTGAGCGGACCGTGTGTGTTTCGAATGCCCACGATGCGAATTTGATAGTGGTGATGGGTGCGCAGACGGCCACTAGATAAATTGACCAGGACTTAAGGACAATTACGACCTGGTCCACTTGTATATAAAAACGCCTGGCGTCCCCGACATTTTTGTCCGAATGTTAGGGGTCCCTTATGAGAGCTTTGCTGTTTTTCTATGGTCTGACCTTGGGGGTAGGGGAGAGGAGAGAGGTGAAAAGAGGTTTTTGGTGCGGGGGCAGGGTATCGTTTTGGCTAATACCTTGCTTAATGTTTTTAAGTGTGGAAAAGTGGATTTGAAATTGTGTAAAAATTGTTTACAAGAAAAAGACGAAGATGGACGGAGAATGAAATGGGTGGACAATATCCTTGAATGGACACAAGTAGTTCTGGGTGATCTCATGAGACAGATTGGGTATTGCGAGAATGGGAGACAGATAGTTCGCATGTCATCTGACCCCAAAGGGCCCGAAACTATAAGGCATACTGGGGCGCCTCCAACGGCCCAAATACTAATGAACAAGTTGGAGTCGGGGAGGGGGCGCCCCCAGTGGGACAAAAGACTAGTAGAGATTAAGGGGACAGGGCGCCTCCAGTGGGACCAAAATACTTTTAGACATAAATGGTCCAAAGGGGCCCGAAGACTTATTGACAGTGACGATAAGATAATTGTTGTACAGTGTTAAAATAGTATCATGTCTTAACTTATCCTAATAAGAAAAAAATCAGGATTAGTTTATACAGGTCGAGCGGCGATACATATAAATAAACTAGATGCAATAAATAAAGACATTATAACCAGAGTAACTGTCAACATTAAATATTCAAGTTGACAGTAAACAAAAATTTTGATTCTATGTCCAGATCTATATATATCAAGTAGACTGTATGTGTGTTCAACCAATGATATTAGTTAATTAAAAGACACGTGACCATATTGATAATATTATACTTTTGCGATCTCACTTCGGACATGTGTCTTCGCTAGCTAAGTGGTTAAAGTATCGGACTGCCATGTGTGCGACCCGAGCTCGATACTTTAGTTAGTCTATTTTTTTGTTCCTACAATTCTTTTTATTTGAAATAATATTATTAAAAAAAAAAAGCTTTCTCTTCATTGTAGTTTATACATTTTTTTAATCTGTAGCTTATTAAACTGGCTTGTTTTATTTTCCCCTGGTCAACACCGGGGAAATTTAGCTTGTATGATATAATGATATAGTTTTATACAACATAAAAGAACATATTTACTGATTATAGTCACTCTACGTGATGTAATGCTGCAGAGAATAATTACAGGTGATCACGTGATATCATTGCAATGTTACTAAACAGTTCAGGCTTGCAGAGATTTGGGTTTCACTGTAAGCCTGCCACAGGTGGGCCAGTTTGCATAGGTAATGCCGGAAACAATGACAATTAATGGCGGGAATTTCATGGAGACTATTGTCTCTTTGGTTGAGAGGCTGTAGCCGAATAGGTCTTGATTACAACTATCAATTAGTGGGTCGGCAGCAGACGGACAGTGGGTGGGCCCGTTGTTTGTCCACCTCCGATTAAAACAAGACAATTACGCGTCGTTACCAGGTGTTAAATTATTACTGGCCCAGGTTTCATTCACTGAGCTGCACTGATCCAATGTGCTCGATAACTAGAGCCGCTTTAGATCACTTTCGGTCAGACATTGTCGAGTATTGCTTCATCTTCTTGCACGCTATCATTGAAATAGCCAGAATCAGTCACACCAGAACTAAATGTACCTAGCTTGCTTAATAGCCAGCGTGAGTCACACCAGAACTAAATGTAGATTGCTCGGCTCATAGCCCGTGTTAGTCACACCAGAACTAAATGTAGATTGCTCGGCTCATAGCCAGCGTTAGTCACACCAGAACTAAATGTAGATTGCTCGGCTCATAGCCAGTGTTAGTCACACTAGAACTAAATGTAGATTGCTCGGCTCATAGCCAGTGTTAGTCACACCAGAACTAAATGTAGATTTCTCGGCTCATAGCCAGCGTTAGCTACACCAGAACTAAATGTACATAGCTTCCTTACTAGCCAGCGTTAGCCACACCAGAACTAAATGTACATAGCTTCCTTAAAAGCCAGCGTTAGTCACACCAGAACTAATGTAGATTGCTCGGCTCATAGCCAGCGTTAGTCACACCAGAACTAAATGTACCTAGATTCCTTAATAGCCAGCGTTAGTCACACCAGAACTAGGCTAAATGTAGGCCTACATAGCTTCCTTAATAGCCAGCGTCAGTCACACCAGAACTAAATGTACATAGCTTCCTTAATAGCCAGCGTCAGTCACACCAGAACTAAATCAAAATATCAGTCTTGCTGTCTTACTATCTATCATCTATTTATAAGTATAAATATGTATAAAGCATCTATTTATCTATCAGTTAATTAACCAATCTATCTATCTATATTGTAATCAATCTTACTATATCTTCTGTATATCTATCTATCTATTTATCTATCGATAAATCTAATGTCTATCGATCTGTCTATGATCTATCTATCTATCAATATCAATATAATATATATATATATACATATTATATTAATTAATCTATCCAAGTGATCTTTTGACTGCTTGTGTATCTATTCGTTTATTTGTTAATGTATCTGTTAACACAGATATGGTTAATGTATCTGTTAACACAGGTATAGTTGCGTTAATTTTTTCAAAAAAAAAAAAAAAGAATCGTTTCTAGCTATCAATTAAAAATTAATAAATTTCCATGTATTAATTCAACATCAACTTTTAAATTAATTCAAAATCTTTTTTTATTTATTTTTTTCCGTCCCGATGTTGACCCACGCTTTTATCAAACAAACAGCTGTAACATATCAGTAAATAAAGTTAACTTAAAATAAAATTGATAACAGACACACACACACACAAACTTAAAACACAACAATAAAAGATGTCCTAGTCCAGTAGGAAACAACATGGCTACCTACGCGTCGAGACAGCATGCTTACCAACAATCCCGGCAGTCAATGTCCCGCTGATCTTCCCGGATGTTCTCAAAAGGCCGCCGCGCGCATGTCGGCGGTAACAAGACAATATCATTTGGCGACCCGAAATGTCATTAGCTCACTTCCGGTTGTCGCCATAGCTCACAGCACACACTCAGCCGGCCATTGAATCCTCCCTTGTTCGAACACCAGGCAGACATTGTGAGCAAATTATATCAAATTGTTTTTTGTTTTTTTTTCAAATCTTTCATTTTAATGCACCCATAATTGCTTCAAAAATCTTGCATTTGATGCATAACAAATTGTTTTAAATTATTTTATTTAATGCAACAACACTCGCTTTAAACAATACATTTGATGCATAACAAATTATTTTAAATCGTATAGTCCTATTATTATTCAAAACATTTTTTAAATTTTTATAATTAAAAATACATTTTTCATGAAGTATAATAATATAATCTGTTTGAAATCCGTCCGTTTCTATATACAATATTGTACAATATTGCAGTTGGTGTGAAGTT
Organism: Anisus vortex; assembly: GCA_949126835.1. Lineage (NCBI taxonomy): Eukaryota > Metazoa > Mollusca > Gastropoda > Planorbidae > Anisus > Anisus vortex. The sequence goes on from OX421495.1 coordinate 8,573,964, forward strand.
TTGTTATGTCTAGATCTAGAATGTGATTGGACTGTTTGGTAACAACTATATTTAAAAATGAAAAAAAAACAACACAACAAATACAGCAGAATTAACTCAATGTTTATCTCTCCTCATTCCATTATGCTCTTTACAAGTTATCTACAATTGCTGTGACTTGTCTGCATCCACTTTGAATAAGAAAATAAATAGTTGTACAATATTGTGAGGAAAAATTGTTTATAAAAAAATGATCTAATATTCAACTTTTGAAAAAATAGTTTCAACGTTTTTCTGATTTTATATGCTAAATGTGTCCCTTCTACACATACTATTATTGCGTCCTGCTCTTATCGGATTTTATGTTACACGCGTTCAGGTATATACAGAAGATTACTTCGCCCTAAGCTTATCGTGGTTTGAGTCTAGTCTTACATTTTCATTAGTATTTGACAGTCAGAAAAAAAAAATCACCGCTGACTTGGAGAGGAGATGGGCGCCGCCAGGTCTACCAAGCACACTGAAATGACTAATGGACACGACGTGTCCGTTAGCCCTCCCCACCGCCCCCTAACGACCGTCAAGGTTAAGGCAATACAAAAAAATAGTTTAGTTTGCCCCAACAAAAGTCAGGTACCCATCTCAGGAATTCCATCCAAACCCTTGCCTATACCCGGACTCGATCCTGGGCCCGTTTATAAAGCAATCTGAGCGCGCTGCCACGTGGAATACCCCCCCCCCCCCACACACACACAAAAGCAATTTAAGTTTCTTCTACAACAAATTCATTGGTATAGCAAGTTGACGTTTAGGCTGTTAGCAATATGAATACATAAAATCATACTTTAGTTCACTATTATCAATGATCCCCGCACCAGACTTGAACCTAACTTCTCCTAGCGAGAATACGAACCGAGACCACCCTCTTAGTGGTCGCGGGACAAACACGCTTGTGCTACGCAGTGTAGGTCAAGTCACTATATTATTATAGGTTCGGTGTCAAACAGTTTTGACCGTTCCCATCGACTCTATGCTCTTGCAAGGCAGGGGCAGTCTGAAAAGCAAATGCTCGACCATCTCTTTTGCGAGCCCTGCACTAGATCCCCGGTGGAAGATATTGTTTGAAAATGCTTTTAACATTTTAGCGTGCAACAATAACTTGTTCTTGTTTTTGGTTAGTATAGACAATTTCTATCTTTTGTTCATAAAAAAAAAATGAGAATGTCAAGTACTTTAAAAAAAAAGTTGTTTAACCATTGAATTTTGGCGGGAAAATGTTATTTGCTCTATCAAGATTGAACTTGCAATGAAAAAGTCTTATCACCTTTGCGATCAAAGTCCATAACGCCTGCGTGAGTTGTCGATCTTTTGATTGGAGCTGGGAGCCCTTAAAAGTCCTGACAGGTTGGTTGGCAGTCAGACCACAGGAAAGGAGGGGAAGGGGACACCACCCTTTACGGTTCCACACTTTATCTGCTAGGAGCGTCTACGTCACGGAGCGTGTGCCCCCCCCCCCCCTTCCACCCATCCGTCAATGACACGTCTTCGCAGGTAAACTGAAAGTTATTCAGCCCCCGCTCGGCCCCCAGCCTGCCCTCCGGCGTTCTTATCAACCACTGTCTCCAATGGAGCGTGACCTTCCAGCACAAGTCTCTGGCATAGCTCTTCCGCAGACGGTGGTGGTGTATCTGGCAAAACCATTTCCCATTCCGCACGTGCAGGACCCTACAATGCGTCTGCTCTGAAAACTCGTTGCTCAAAATGGACACCCCCCTCTCTACCCTCCTCACCAAAAACCACCACAACAACAAACAACAATAACAAAAAAAAAAAAACACAACAGAAAACTTATTTAAAAAAATAGACACCAACATTTTTTGGGGAGTGGGTAGGGAGGGACATTTTTGTACTTGTCAAACAAAATAGTTTCAGTTTTATATTATAACGAGCTAAGTGGGAGCCACGTCACGTGATAATTTCGTTGACGTTGTCAGTGGTCCGCATCGATTGTGGTGGTCGTCCCAGGAAGCGACGGCGGTGGTGATCTGGGTGAGTGGGTGGCTCAGATCGCGTTGGGTCGGTGGTTGTTATCTGTGGTCAGACTATCTAACGAAATATCTCGTATGTTTCTTATTTTCAAGTCGACAAAAATCAAAAACAAATCAAAAACACGAAAATTAAAGATAACATTCTAAAGCTTTAGATACTAAGTGCAAACCATACAATTTTGAAATAAAAATGTTTTACATCCCCCCTCCCCCCCAAAAAAAAAACAAACAACAACAAACAAACACTATAACAATCAAAAATACAAATTCTTTTTTATTCCACACCAAACAATAAAAAAGTATTTTTCGTTAAATTGATTTTCTTCGACCAAAATGAAAATTATAACAAAAATGATTTAAGAACATTTGAGATATGTAGCGGGTTGTTCGCATTAGTTTTGCCGTGGACTGGATTAGTATGACTCCTGTAAACATTGGACTGACCTATATAAACATTGGACTGACTCATGTAAACAATGTACTGACCTATATAAACATTGGACTGACTTCTGTAAACATTGGACTGACTCCTGTAAACATTGGACTGACTCATGTAAACAATGTACTGACCTATATAAACATTGGACTGACTCCTGTAAACATTGGACTGACTCATGTAAACAATGTACTGACCTATATAAACATTGGACTGACTCCTGTAAACATTGGACTGACTCATGTAAACATTGGACTGACTCCTGTAAACATTGGACTGACTCATATAAACATTGGACTGACTCTTGTAAACATTGGACTGACCTATATAAAAATTGGACTGACCTATATAAACATTTGACTAACTCCTGTAAACATTGGACTGACCTATATAAACATTGGACTGACCTATATAAACATTGGACTGACTCTTGTAAACATTGGACTGACCTATATAAAAATTTGACTGACCTATATAAACATTTGACTGACTTCTGTAATTATTGGACTGACCTATATAAACATTGAACTGACCTATAGAAACATTGGACTGACTCCTGTAAACATTGGACTCACTCCTGTAAACACTGGACTGACTCCTTTAAACACTGGACTGACTCCTGTAAACACTGGACTGACTCCTGTAAACATGGGGCTGACTCCTGTAAACAGTGGACTGACCTATATAAACAATGTACTGATTCCTGTAAACATTGGATTGACTCCTGTAAACATTGGACTGACTCCTGTAAACACTGGACTGACTCCTGTAAACGTGGGACTGACTCCTGTAAACAGTGGACTGACCTATATAAACAATGTACTGATTCCTGTAAACATTGGACTGACTCCTGTAAACACTGGACTGACTCCTGTAAACATGGGACTGACTCCTGTAAACATTGGGCTGACCTATATAAACATTGTACTGATTCCTGTAAACATTGGATGACTCCTGTAAACATTGGACTGACTCCTGTAAACATTGGTCTGAATTATGACTAAGTTTCACTGACTCCTGTCTACAATTAATTGACTAGTGTGTCTACATTAGATTGATTCCTCTCCAGCATAGACCGAGATCGACGCGAGCCGCTTCCGAGGACAATGAAGTTTGACAGTATCAATGCTTTTTAAGTCCCAATTTATTCAATAATTTTTTATTTATTGATGCCATGACCAACAATCCACATCGTTGCCGCCAGACAAGGAGAACAGAATACTCATTGAAACCTGCGACTTTGAACATTAATAATTCTTTACCATTGATGGAATTATTCACGAACACAACAGATAAAACAGATAACTGTTAATTTTCTACAGTCTTTTTTGAGTATATAAATATTTTTATTATTGTCACAAAATTATATTGTCACATTTCCTCTTTTTGTCACATTTTTATATTGTAACATTTTAAAAGTGTGACATTTTGACCTTGTCACATTGTTATAGGATCACATTTTACATAATATTCAAATAGTTATTGTGTTTTTTTTCTTCTCTATTTTATACCGTTACGTTCTTATACTGCCGTAATTTTGTTACACTGTCACATTATTATAGTGCCACAATTATGTAGATGGTCACTGTTACAGTTTTATATTATTATATTGTCAGAGTATTATATTGTCACAATTTACATTGTCACATTGTTATATATAGATCATCCTTTTTACATTATCACATTTCAAATTGTCACATTTTACATTGTCACATTTTACATTGTCACATTACAGTTTACAACAGTGTCACATTTTACAACGTTACACTGTTATAGTGTCACATTTCAAATTGTCAGATTGTAATATTGTCATAATATGTTTACATTACCACATCGATAAAATCACATTTTGTTTTTACATTGTCACAAAAAACTTCAAAATCCCAAAATCCAATGACCCATCTATAGCACTAAGCCAGGGCTTCGGTAACCTAAGGCCCGCGTGCCAAGCCTGGCACGCAGAGCTATTTTCAATGGCACGCGAAAGACCTCCAAGAGGTGTATTCTATTGGTTAAAAAACCCACAACATTTTCTGGTTCTAAATTAGGAAAACTGATTGCTGAAGCCAATTTTTCTGATTGACATAGCGACACATTTCAGTGAGTTGCATTTACAAGCTCCACTGGAATGGATTTGCATTGAAACTGGACATATATTGCCATGAAATCAATTTCAAAACATTTAACTGGTGCACATCCTTATAGTTAGGCATATAATATTGAGATAGAAAGTTGGGCTATTTCAGAAGTACATCAAAGCACTCAAAGCGGAGTTTTCTAATCAAAGGCAAGACTTTACAATTGATGAACTAATTTTTTTATTCATATCACATCAAGCTTAACTGGTTTGAGATTATTACAATCTTCTTAGATGTAGATTTTTTTTAATAAAGGATATTGGAGATTTTAATATGCAGCAGGTTGAATTTTATAATTTTAAAAAAATGGACATCCAAATGAGCCCATTTGTGGGGAAAAATCTGTAAGAAGCTGCTTAGGAAAGTCATCTGCTTTTCTCAACTGCTAGGCATTCACTGTTTTACTTTCAGCTTTTGGTTCAACTTACTATTGTGAATAGATTTTATCACACATGGAAGCTGTTTTAGGCATACAAAGAGGTCACTTACAATTGACCGCTCATTAATTCATACAGATTAATTACATTTTTTTTTTTACATTTATAATTAATAGATTTTTTATGCTAATCTTCTTTAATTAAACATAATTATAATCGTAATCCGAAAACAAATTTATTTGTATTATTAATTTGATAACTATAACAGACTTATTAAATTGCACTGAATTATGTTGTTTTTTTTTATTATTAATGTTTAAAATATAATCTCCTTAAATGGACAAACAATTAATTCAGGAAATGTTTATTTACAACTGTTTGACGTAAATTATTTTAATCTTCTAATAATTAAATCTTGTAATTAATACCATAAAGTTGGATTATATAGGGAAATAATAATTAGTCAGTAATATTTTTTATATTGCAAAACATAATTTGTTTGGCATCACTATTGAATCAAACGTGAAAAAGTTTTTTTTTTAAATTTAATGGGAGATAATTACCCGTTTTATACGAGCTAATATTTCTAATGTTTCTTTTTTTCTTTTATAATAGAATAAACGGCTTACAATTTATAACTTTGAAATGATCTAACTGGATTTGAAATATGAAATAATATTAGATCTACATGACCAAAGAATTTATATGTATTTTTTCAAACATTACAGTAACTACCCAGTTTAAATGATTACTTCGCATCCATTCCGCTTAACGTTAATAGTAATAATTTACACATTTTGCCTTGCGCTTTATAAGTGCTAAATGCATTAAAGAATATCTCAGTAAACCTTACACTTTTTTACAAAATTAGAAAAAAATCATTCTCTGAATAAATGAAAGTCAAACAACATCTGAACTAATAAAGTTTTTTGACAAACATATTGAAGTAGGCCTATTTAATGCATTAAAGGACGTCTAATACAACAAATTAAAGAAAATCTCAGTTAAACTGAGAATACACTACATGCTGTGATAATGGTACGTAATTTACATTTAGTCTAATTCTGAATAACATTAAATGCGATTTCTGTGTTCTACCCATTTGACTTGAATAAATTGCTGGGGCTGAGTGTGCTTACTGTTGTTTCTCTCCACTCTCTCGTGCGTGCAATGGCAAACGTTATTCAATTGATAAATAATGACGAACTAGAGAATGGACTTATTCACCCTCCAGGCACGTTAGTTTTAAAACTAAACGGCCCTCAGGCCATTAGAGCTAATATGTCCTCTATATTGTCAGTTCTTGACCTAAACGCAAACGACGTGGATGCCTTATACACATTTCAAAACAACTATTTGTGGTTTTTGAAAACAAATAGAACCGAAAGGACCAGATTACTAGACCGACATTTTGGGTCTGATCAGACCTTTACTGTACAGGTCCAAGAGTGGGAAAACAGAACCAAGATATATTTGCATTGGCTTTCCCCCAACATACGACCAACCAAGGTTAAACAGCTCTGCCTTCTTTTCGCGGAGCCCACAACACTGAAGTCAAGGTTCAGAGAGCCTTAGACCGATCGGATAAATGGGTAGGGCTTATAACCCCACATAAAAAGGAAGTAATACCACACTATTTGGAGGTCCAATATGAGGGTGATCCTAAGGTGTACAAGATACTTATCACGATACCAGGCCGAAGACAACAATGTCATCATTGCGGCAAGGATACCCACTGGGCCAGCCAGTGCCCTCAAAGGACCTTGAGGACACATGCCCAAGAGGCAGCACATCCTAAAGCTCCGCCCAAAGGGCCCCAACCCCTGTTGGATTTAAATATCCCATCAATTGTAACCTACCTCAACAACCGCCCTCTTCTTACCGCCTCCACCAGTCAACAGGAGGAACGCCCCCCCCCCCCCCCCCCGCTGAACTCCTATCAACCGTACCTGCTGAGCCCACTCGAGAATCTTTCCCCCTCTCGGTTTTCACTGCAACTCATCAAACAGGCCGGCAAGATGATACCGGTGGTACCGGAGACCCCAGGTCCCCCCGAAACTAGCGAACAGGACAATATTCCCACCGCTTCAACCGAAAACACAAGACCACCCAAAAATAAACGTCTTAAATTGCAAGAGGACGCCCTACCTGAGGAAGTTAATCTGGCAATCACCAAACCTAAATATCGCTTTAAGAGAATTAAATCTCCATATGACCCTAATAGACATGCATTCATAGACCAGTATGGGGAAATCATCTTTCACACAAAGGAAAATCCCACTGCTAAAACTCAATATTGGGTCCTACGCCCTACCAATACAAACCCTGACGGTAGATTACTCTATGAGGAAGCGACGGGAAGGATGCGTCCTAGAGATGAAAAGGAGATCAGTCCAGAGGATGTAGATCTCGATGAGACCTACCCTCCGCCTGTTCCATGCGCAGAGCCGTCGAAATCCCTTAAAGGAACATACGAAGGAGCAGACAAGAAGTACCTAGACTTAGAAATAATAAGACAAGGTGCACGCTAGACCTCATCACACTGGCAGAATACAGGCAACACATGTGGACAACATACAAGAACTTGAAACAATTTTAGATAAACACCAAACCCTTATTCTGTAATTTTATTTAATAGTTTGTTTTTTTCTGAATGTTTTATGTATTATAATGCATTTCATGGATGGGATCATTATGTGATTTATTATTTGTTTACTTTGTTTAATTGGTGGATTTATGGATATGGTTAGGTTGTTGGTTGCGTTGGTTTAAATGTGGAGATGCCCTTGTATTGTACATTTGGCTGTATTAACGTTTCATCAAGGGCAAATTTATATTTTCATTTCCGTGTAATTTTTTTATTCATTTCCGGTGCGGTGTTTGTTTCAGTGAACCTGCAACAGTGTGTTGTTTTTGCTGTTTTTTACGCACCACTATGTACATTGATTGAACAAGTAAAATTAATAATAAATGTGTATGTCTAATATATATGTTTAGATTACCGGTAATTTAAATATGTATGGATGCTGAGAGTGGATATAAAATAAATAAGAATGAATGAATTTAAATTTGAATTCGTTGGAAACTCTTTGTTTGTAAAACAATTTGTCTTCTATCCCCTTAAATTTGTATGAACTGTTCTTCTATTCCCTTTTCTGTATGTATATAAAAGAGATTGTACATGTAAAAATATTGAATAAACATTTTTGAAAAAAAAAATGATCAAAATAAAACAAAAATAAAAATTACAGGCATCGTTTGGCACAACAATCCACACGCTTGCAATACAGAACAGTACAATGGATTATTAGAAACAACAGATAGCATAAGAAACATGTAGGCCTATACACACATTTCACATACAATTTTTGGTCGTTCCGCAATCGTTAACACTCTCATCATACCTAAAATCATGTATATAGCTTACTTAGCTTCAGTTACAGAACCTCCACAACATTTCATAACAAACATGAATAAAAAAAGTAACCAACCTAAATCAGGACTCTCTGTTAAGCTGAGATATAATTAACATTTGCAGTATTTTGCAGGTGTTAGATAGATCATCATCTTGACTTACAGATAATAATGTTGAAACAATAATTACCATAAATGTGAACGTTTAATAATAAAATATTGTATTTGATATAAATGCAAATAAAGAGGATGATAATCACAAACACGTTAATTTTGTATTAAATATAAAACTTTGTAACGATTCCTTTTCCTCTGTTGGCACGCTGAATAATTTAGAAATCCTAGTTGGGCACACTGTTAGCAAAAGGTTGCCGACCCTTGCACTAAACTCACTAAACCATGAATAGCAAACCATTTCTGTGCCCCCAATTTATATCAATGCCCGTCATACCAAATTGATCTATGTGGACAGTGAAGAATCTTTCATCAGCTTCTCTAGCTTCGGAAAAAGATACTAGGGATACTAGGGATTGTGTGGCTAGCACAAAAAAAAAGGCCGCCTTTTACTTTAAGCCAACTAAAGTCAGGTACTCATCGGAGCTGGGTAGACTCAGGGACAGCCTTCCAGACCCAAAACCCAGGGACCTTCGGTACGCGCAGTCGCTCGGCCACCACGCACCCTTGTATAGTTAATACAAAAAGTCCTGGCCACTGATACAAAAAGTCCTGGCCACTGATACAAAAAGTCCTGGCCACTGATACAAAAAGTCCTGGCCACTGATACAAAAAGTCCTGGCCCTTGATACAAAAAGTCCTGGCCACTGATACAAAAAGTCCTGGCCACTTATCAAAAAACAACATCTGACTTTTACACGGGATTTCGTTTTCAAGTTATTTAAAACACACGTTTTGTTGATCTAAGTGTGTGAATGTGTGTGTGTATGTGTGTGTGTGTGTCAGGGGTGTAGGTTTGAATGTGTGTGTGTATGTGTGTGAGTGTGCTTGTATTTGTAAATTAATATTGATCTAGTTTAGATAATTGAGGCCGTGTGGAGTAGCCATAGTCTGGACCACCATTCCTACCCCTCACCGCCCCCTCCTTTCCGTTTTCCAAATACTCATGTTACAGTAATCTCTAAATGCAGCGAACTTTCTCGCTCTCTCTCTCTCTCTCTCTCTTACTTTCTCACTATCTTTCACTCTCTCTTTCTCTTTCTCTCTTGTTCTTTCTTTCTCTCCATCTTATTCTATCTTTCTCTCTATTTTTTTTCGTTCTCTCTCGTTTTTATTTTCTCTCTCTCTCAATCTTTCTCTCTCCATATATATCTTTCTTTCTTTCTCTGTTTCTCTTTATCACCCACCCTCTCTCATATCTCTAATACAATACAATGCAATTTTTCCATTTTCTCATATTCTCTTACTCTCACTTCTATCGCTAATGCAATTTAATTCAGAAGTCTCTCTCACTCTCTTACTCTAAGCTGATTGCATTATATTTCTTTCTCTTTGTCTTTCTCTTTCTCTTTTCCAATAGTGCAATATAACTTTTCTTTTCTCTCACTCTATTCCTTTTATATTCTCCAGTCACACTCTTTTTCTCTCTCATTTTCCAACATAATAGAATGTCTATGTATCTAGCTTACATTATATATTACAGACGATCCTTCTATAAAGAAGATTATTGCGTCCTAAGCTTTTCCGTGGTACGAGTCTAGTCTTGTATTTTTATTAGTGTTTTTAAATGACGTAAAGTTACTGGTTTGCCTGGTTCCCATTCCATGCCCGGATGCCACTCGGGAAGAAAGAGTACTTATATGCATTTGTTTTCGCATAAGGGATAAGGAAAGTGTTTTTGTCTTTATGTTTATCTGAGCTTTGCAACAGGCTGTTATTGTGTTGTATTTCTAAATTAGAATTTAATGCCTTATGTATTATTACTACTTTACTCTTTGCCCTTCTGACATATAGTGTCTCTAGATTTAGTGATTTAACTATTGGTGTTACTCAGTTGTGAATTTTCGCTAGTAATGAACCTTGCAGCTATTTTCTGAATTCGTTCAAATTTTGTAAATGTTTTCTTAAGTTGATGGGTTCCATACACATGAGGCATATTCTAGTGTAGGTCTAACTAATGTGAAATAGTATTTTAGTTTAATGTTTTTTTTACATTTGTAAAATTTCTTTTTTATGAAGCCTAATGTCTTGTTAGATTTGTCTAATTTCTTCATCAATATCGGGATTCCAATATAACTTATCGTTTATTGTTACTCCTAAGTACTTCGCGTTGTTAGTTTGGGTTAGGTCTTTACCATGAATGATGTAGTTTGCAATATTTTTTCTTTCTTGGATACTCTTAACAGTAGGCACTTATCTGGGTAAAAAGACATACTCCAGTTAGATTTCAATTTCTCTATATATCTATTTGCATAACTGTGAGCTTGTGTATCTATATATATATATATACATAAAATATGTATAAATAATATATCTGTCAATCTGTTTGTCTGTCCTGCTAAAATGGGCCTTATGAATACAATAAAAAAAAATCCAAACAACACAAATTGTTGAAAGCATGTCATCATTTGATTTAGTTTTGTAAAAAAATCAAATACATACAAAGAGGCCGCCACACTAACAAACATACAAAAAAAAAAAGAAATTCTGAATCGCATTAATTGTTTAGTCATCGGAGTCAAAAACATAGAAAATAAATTACCGTAAAGCCGCTATTGTATGACATTGATTTTATTTTTTAATGATTACATTTACATGACTGACGTTTTTAATAACGGGGCTCTTCAAATATATTAGCATATATATATATATATATATTGTTACGTCCACAATCCCCTTGTGGCCAGAGCTGTGTAGATCTTGCTGATAATTCTCGTTAGTCCTAGGGGAGACTTTAATTATTAGTATTTATGTTTCAGTATTACACGAACTCTTCTTATAGTCCTGGGCACAAATTCAGTATTTGTATTCCAACATTTCCTTTCTTGTAAATTATGGTAGTAGATAAATCTTATAGTAATGTATACAACACAATAGGATAGTAACTTGACAAAGAAGCTTCAGTGTAACTGTTGTTGATTGTTTATTTCAGGTGGTATGTTCAATATATACAATATATCTATTATGTACAGTTAGAATAAAATAGTGCAAACACAAACGTTCAAAGGAACATCTTTTGAAAACTCTCTGTCTTTCAGACAAAACAAATCATTAAATACTATCCGAGTGGTGCAAGGGATAGACCCATTACCAGTAGGGGTGAAAATCATGGTATCATTACAAAACTCATAACAAAAACGATAGGAACTTCCCCTATTAAATAATGAGTCGTTCCCAGACTCTGAGAATTTGAGATCAACACAGAATCCCAGCATTACCTAGAACCTTTCGTTTTCCTACTAAACGTCCTAATATTGTGTGTAGTAAGAAAAGAGAGAGAGAGGAGAATAAACATTGCGTGTTCCAATTCTTGGAAAAACAATATACATGACACGCCCCCACCCAATGAAAGAAATAATGTACCATAATTACCCAAGTAATACTCAACATGGTACATTTTTCGTACTTAACACTATCGTTTTAACAACCATCAATCAATGGAAGATTATAAGACAATTTAAGCAAACATGGCTCACTGGCACAACTAAATTATAAAAAGTGTCACTACCCAATGGTAATTGTGATTATAACGTGATGGACAAATATTTCCCCGTTAATATTAATATTAACTAATGTCTCAACAAGTACAAGTAATTCTAAAAAATATTCTAGTCATTCTTATTTTAACTATGTACAGTTGTGTGGATTTCCACCAAAAATTTGCAAAAAGTCTTAATCTATTTAAACAAATAAAACATTGCTCAAACTGTGTCAATTTTCAACAGTTTACTTCTAATATACCAACCAAAAGATAAGTAATACGTAACTCGAATCAAACTATAGGTTACTTCCCCTTTAAATTATAGTGTCAACTTGACATTAACAGGGTTCATACCTAAGATGATGATACTTCCCCTTTTCTCAAATATGAGGAGAAAATACGCTCTAGTTACGATTACTACAGTAATCTCAATATTAAAATGTAATCCACTATTATGCGTTTTTGGCAAATTTGAAAGTTTAATATAAAGGATTGTTCAGGGTTGAATGAGTGTACACCTTTAGGTACCTTTGTTTCCCTCCATTCCCGGATATATGGAATATATAACAACCTATATACAACATAGTGAATATCCACTATTTTTTCCCATTCTATTACCATGATATAACAATTTAGCAATAGATTTCCAATATTATCTATTAATTTATACCAATTGATATTACATCTCTTTCTAAGATAAAAATTGTACATATTATTATTTAGTTCCATTCATTAACTAAAATAAAACAAGATAATAAATCAACTAGCTCAAAGTTTTCCCACTTAATTGCATGTGATGACAATTACTTTTATCCATCCATATCAAGTAAATACGTGCATATTATATATTTATTGTATCATGCATCAACATTTAAATGGAATTTCTTTTCCATAATCAAATGAATTTAAAATATATCAGAACATCAATATTATACATGATTATAAGAATTATTAATACTTTCAAAAGACTTGACTTCTGTATGATACAAGTATTCTATAGGTATTCCATAATCAAAATTCAAACGAATGATAGGTTATCATGACACATTCTTAATGAATAAGTGAGATGATCTGAAAAAGAAGTATGGGTTATTCAGTCAATCATGTAGCACCCGAGATAGATTATCAGCTATGACCTTGTCTCTATCTTGTCGATAATACGGGGAATGGGATACCAGTCGGTCTTTGTCAAATTACTTAATTTCCCAAAATCTCTATAAAACTGCAGTGTGTGGTCGGCTTTTGGTACCATCACACAGGGTGTAGACCATTTGCTATCACATTTTCCTCCTATGTCATTTTCTAACATATACTTTACATCTAATTTAATATGCTCAGGTCTGATGGGGTCAAATGGATGCTGTTTAATAGACCTGGCACTATCGGTTAACACTACATCGTGTTCTATGACATGTGTCCTACTGGGAACATTTGTAAACATTGACTTATTTTCATGCACCAGCTCAATAATCTTCTCCTTATCTTCTACCGGAAGATGTTCTAGCCTTGTATCTAAACTATTAAGGGCATCTGTATTATTAAGTTTACTTTCTGCAAACTTATATTCTATCCTAGATAAATCCGTCGGGACCCTAGCTAATGAAATCATGGGGACCTCCCGTGGTTTACTCTTTTCCCTGGAAACATAGGGCTTAAGCAAATTAATATGGCATACCCTCTGCTTTTGTCTCCGGTCAGGAGTCTTTATCAAATAATTGACCTCGCCAAGCTTTGACTCTATCTCATAGGGTCCACTAAACTTTGCACTTAAAGGCTGATTTTGCAAAGGTAGAAACACAAGAACTTTGTCACCTGGTGCAAAAGTTCTAGCTGTAGCTTTACGGTCATAGTTCTGTTTCATACGCTCCTGCATCTGTGGAAAATGAATCTTCACATGGTTAAAAGCATGATAAAGCCTATTTTTAAATTTATCTACATATGACAAAAGTCCAATCGGTTCACTGTCCGTTAGCCAAGTTTCATGTAGAAGTTTCAACGGACCTCTGACTGAGTGTCCATACACAAGTTCGAATGGGCTAAACCCCAGGGATTCCTGAGTGGCCTCCCTTGCAGCGAACAGTACATAAGGCACACCCTTATCCCAGTCTTTCTCGTTTTCATAACAGTACTTTTTAAGCATCGATTTTAATGTCTGATGAAACCTTTCCAGAGCTCCCTGGCTCTCAGGATGATAGGCACTTGATAGCCTATGGCTTATCCCTAATTGTTCCATGACTTGTTTGAAAATGTTCGAAGTAAAGTTAGTCCCCTGGTCGGACTGTACTGTCTTCGGTAGGCCATAACGTGTGAAGAAATTTGTCAGGGCGTCTACCACCTTCACTGTTGTTATGTTCCGCAACGGAATGGCTTCCGGGAAGCGAGTGGATGAACACATGACTGTGAGCAGGTATTGAAAACCGGCTTTTGTTTTCGGCAACGGGCCCACGCAATCAATGAGTATATGACTGAATGATTCGTCGAACGCTGGTATCGGCTGGAGTGGAGCGACAGGAATTCGTTGGTTAGGACGTCCTACCATTTGGCATACGTGGCAAGTCTTGCAGTATTGTTCGACATCTCTTCTCAGTCCTGGCCAGTAGAAGTAAGGGAGGATACGGTGGTGCGTTTTCCGGACTCCCATGTGACCAGCGAAAGGAAGATCATGCGCCATACGCAGTATATCTTGACGATAGCACTTAGGTATTACAATCTGGTGAATACTGTCCCACTCGTTTGTACCTGAGTTGAGCGGTTTCGACTTTCTCATCAACACTTCATCTTTCATGTAGAAACATTCCGCCATTGCATCTGCAGTCTTTTCGTCAACAGCTTTCATTCTGAGTTGCATTATTACTTCGTCATTCAATTGTTCTTTCACCAATTTCTGCTTTGGTGACAAAATGTTATCGTTCTCGGTTGCATCACCAGTTGTTAGTTCAGCAAAGAACGTAGCACTTAAATCGATGTCAGGTGTTTCTGTTATCACTGTTTCATTCGCACGTGTGTCTTCAGAACAGACAAACACATCTTTCGTTGCACTACACGGCGTAGCAGGAGTCTTTACCGACTTCTTTTTCTGCATTGCTCTTGTCAGTGCACATGTTGGGCGTTCATTGGCAGGACGTAGGTTTTTGTCCTCCGCCATCTTTGTCTCCAACACTTTAACCATGGGCTCGACAGTGACTCTGCCGCCCATAATGTCATTTCCTAATATCATGGAAACACCTTTGACGGGTAGTGCGCGCCACACTCCCACTACGATGTTACCTGTAAAAATATCCGACTCGAGTTTTATTCTGTGCAGTGGAGCTTCCACAGCCTCCATACTAGCACCTCTCAGCACAACAGACTCACCGGTACTGGTGGCATCTGTTAACGGCACACTGCCCTCCAGGATCACGCTGACAGCAGAACCCGTGTCACGTAATATCTGTATTTTCTTCTTGCTGAGTACATCGACTTCTGTCGACACTGTCCCCTCGTAGACAAAGGGTCGAAAATCGGATAGGTCGTCCTCTTCCGGGACTTCAGGAACCATCTGTTCCTCACGGCCTTCTGAAAGCATAATAGATTGAGTACAGCTATTCTCTTTTACCTTAGATAGACTGTTCTCAAAAACCATCGACTCCACAACTATGGGCGATGCCGGCCGCATTTCTTTTGAGTTTCTTGACCCTGTGTTGCACACTTCTTCTGTCTGCTTGCTATCTTTCTGCACTCTGGCACAGTGTAGAATAGCAACTTGCTTCTTGGTAAGGATCCAACAATCTTTCTTCATGTGGCCCTCTTTCTTGCAATTGAAACATACCACCTTTGCTTTATTTACATCTGTCTGCTTCCTGAAATGAACTAAGTTACTATTATTATTTACACCACTGTTCTTATTATTGTTTTCACTTGTCTCTTTTGGTTTACTGGCCTCCTTGGGCTCTGGTTTGTGCACTTTGGGTTTGTCAGCATAATATGGCTTTATGCTGGCGTGAATTATGGCATAGTTATCTGCCAATCTAGCAGCTTCATGCACATCTTCAACCCCTCGGTCTGAGATGTGGGTTTTAATATCCACTCGAATACAATCATTGAATTCCTCAAACAATATTAGGTTCTTGAGTTTATCAAACTCACTTACATTCTGTGACCTTAGCCACTGTTCTAACATTTTCTCCTTTTGTCTCAAAAAGTCTACATGAGTTTGATCATATGCCTTCTTTCTGTCTCTAAATAGCTTTCTATATTTTTCTGGTGTCAGGGAATAACTTTTTAGCACCCTATCTTTGATTACTTCATAGTCATTTATTTCCTCGGGTGTTAAACTCAACACTACGTCCAATGCTTTTCCTTTGTTGAGAGTTGACCTTAACAATAAAGCCATCTTATCATCAGGGAACTGATAATCTACAGCTATCCTCTCAAAAAGCAAAAAGAAATCTTGAACATCTTCTTCTCTGAATATAGGCAAGTGTTGCTTCATTGCGCTAATATCCATACCGTTGCTGTCCCTACGATGGTCAGGTCTGTTCATGCGTGCCATCTCTATCCTTTCTCTGCTTTCAATCCTAATTCTTTCATTTTCCCTTTCAGTTTCTATCCTAATTCTTTCCAATTCCATTCTCTTCATAGCTAATTGGAATTTTAGGTTTTCACTCAACCCTTCATCTTCATCATTGTTTGATGATCTAGATGACATATTTCTTACCTCGTCTCCGTGGGCAATTACCTCGCCCCCACTGGGAGCTACATAACCTTCATTGATATCGTTCTGTCCCACTTCAACTACACTACCAGTGTTCATGGCATTCTGCCCGTTCAAACATGTCATAATTTCTTTGGTCAAACGATTACGATTAGGTCTTGCCTGTCCTGCCTCAATCCCAAAGGACTCAGCTAATTCTTTTAGTTCAGCAAATGACATGGCATTAAGTTCCTCACTTGATATATTCAAAGCCATAGTATAGTGTTCGAAATATTTGTTATAGTAGAGTAGTATATATTGTATAATAAAATATAAAGTTCCAACTTACGATTTGTCCAGAAATTTGCACAATATAATATTAAACACTTCGTGGAATCTTCACACTTCCCAAGGAATAAAAACGCAAACCAGTTCTCTCCTATTTTTAAAAAAGAATAGTTTCACAGTCCTGAAAACGAAACACAAATATGCCGCTCTCAGTACTACTAATGTCACAAAATATTTATAGGTCAGGAAAAATATAACTCAAATTTTGCAGACGAGATCAACAAATTTTTTCCAATCCTAGATCAGGAAAAGTAGAACTCAAATCTACCGAACGAGACTACCAAATCTTGTCAATCCTAGGTCAGGAAAAGTAGAACTCAAATATACCGGGCGAGACCACCAAATTTTGTTACGTCCACAATCCCCTTGTGGCCAGAGCTGTGTAGATCTTGCTGATAATTCTCGTTAGTCCTAGGGGAGACTTTAATTATTAGTATTTATGTTTCAGTATTACACGAACTCTTCTTATAGTCCTGGGCACAAATTCAGTATTTGTATTCCAACATTTCCTTTCTTGTAAATTATGGTAGTAGATAAATCTTATAGTAATGTATACAACACAATAGGATAGTAACTTGACAAAGAAGCTTCAGTGTAACTGTTGTTGATTGTTTATTTCAGGTGGTATGTTCAATATATACAATATATCTATTATGTACAGTTAGAATAAAATAGTGCAAACACAAACGTTCAAAGGAACATCTTTTGAAAACTCTCTGTCTTTCAGACAAAACAAATCATTAAATACTATCCGAGTGGTGCAAGGGATAGACCCATTACCAGTAGGGGTGAAAATCATGGTATCATTACAAAACTCATAACAAAAACGATAGGAACTTCCCCTATTAAATAATGAGTCGTTCCCAGACTCTGAGAATTTGAGATCAACACAGAATCCCAGCATTACCTAGAACCTTTCGTTTTCCTACTAAACGTCCTAATATTGTGTGTAGTAAGAAAAGAGAGAGAGAGGAGAATAAACATTGCGTGTTCCAATTCTTGGAAAAACAATATACATGACAATATATTTAATAAGGTTGGGCACGGTAGGCGAGCGGCAGCGCGTTCGACTGGCGATCCGAAGGGCGTAGGTTCGAATCCTGGTAGTGGCTAGGATCTTTTTCCAAGGACTTGAGTCTATCCAGCTCTGATGGGTACCTGACATTAAAGTAAAGGCACCTGGGCATTGTGCATTCCCTAGTATGTCATGGCAACAGAAACTGGTGAACGATGCTTCACCAGCCCTATGATCATTTTGGTCCGAAGGGTACTTTACTATTTATAATGGGGTTGCTAGACATTCGGCAAAAGGAGGAAATGTCCTCTTTTTTTGTTCAGTATCTTGTCCTTCGTTTTGGCCGTATGTTCTCCTTTTTAAACCTAACATAATCCGTCCCGCGGGCAAAGCTAAAACAAACAACTTTGATATGTCCAGCTATGGTAATATTTTATGTTATGAAGGCCTACAAATTTAGAAAATAATATTTACATGTAATGGGTTGCCTGAAACTACCAGGAAAATCAGTAACTTAACATCATTTAAAACATTGATAAGGATGCAAGACTAGACTCGGACCGCACATGAGCGTAGGACGCAATAGTCTTCTTTATAGAAGGAGCGTCTGTAATATAAAAGATAATATATCAAAGTGCTTTTATCCACCTAATAGAAGCCAGTCACACTACTGTAGTAAGTAAAGTACCCGTCGGACCGAATTGATCCATAGGTCCGATGAAGCAGCGTTCACCAGTTTCTGTGGCCACTGCATACTAGGTGATTGTGTGGCCAGCACTATGCACAGTCGCCTTTACTTTACCCCAACTAATGTCAGGTACCCATCAGAGCTGGGTAGACTCAGAGACACCCTCCAGACCCGGGAAAAAATCATAGCCTGCACCAAGATTCGAACCCGGGACCTTCGGCTCGCCAGTCGAACGCGCTGCCGCACGGCTACCTGCCCCCTCACACTACTGTAACAAAGAGCTAATTCCAAGCTAATGGGAGCCAGTAACATATCTGTAACATATCCCAGCTGTGCTCTGGCAGGCCACACCTTTGTACCGAAGTACTTATTCCCAGCTACTGGCTGGCGGGCCACAGCTCTGTAACAAAAGTGATTTTCCCCAGCTACTGGCTGGCGGGCCACAGTAACGAAAGAACTTATTCCCAGCTACTGTCTGGCGGGCAACACCTCTATAACGAAAGTACTTTTTCACAGCTACTGTCTGGTGGGCCACTGTAACGAAAGTACTTATTCACAGCTACTGTCTGGCGGGCCACACCTCTGTAACGAAAGTACTTATTCCCAGCTACTGTCTGGCGGGCCACACCTCTGTAACGAGAGTACTTATTCACAGCTACCGGCTGGCAGGCCACATCTCTGTAACGAAAGTACTTATTCACAGCTACTGTCTGGCGGGCCACACCTCTGTAACGAAAGTACTTATTCACAGCTACTGTCTGGCGGGCCACACCTCTGTAACGAAAGTACTTATTCACAGCTACTGTCTGGCGGGCCACACCTCTGTAACGAAAGTACTTATTCACAGCTACTGTCTGGCAGGCCACTGTAACGAAAGTACTTATTCACAGCTACTGTCTGGCGGGCCACACCTCTGTAACGAAAGTACTTATTCCCAGCTACTGTCTGGCGGGCCACACCTCTGTAACGAAAGTACTTATTCACAGCTACCGGCTGGCAGGCCACACCTCTGTAACGAAAGTACTTATTCACAGCTACTGTCTGGCGGGCCACACCTCTGTAACGAAAGTACTTATTCACAGCTACTGTCTGGCGGGCCACTGTAACGAAAGTACTTATTCACAGCTACTGTCTGTAACGAAAGTACTTATTCACAGCTACTGTCTGGCGGGCCACACCTCTGTAACGAAAGTACTCATTCACAGCTACTGTCTGGCGGGCCACACCTCTGTAACGAAAGTACTTATTCACAGCTACTGTCAGGCGGGCCACTGTAACGAAAGTACTTATTCACAGCTACTGTCAGGCGGGCCACTGTAACGAAAGTACTAATTCACAGCTACTGTCTGGCGGGCCACTGTAACGAAAGTACTTATTCACAGCTACTGTCAGGCGGGCCACTGTAACGAAAGTACTTATTCACAGCTACTGTCAGGCGGGCCACTGTAACGAAAGTACTTATTCACAGCTACTCTCTGGTGGGCCACTGTAACGAAAGTACTTATTCACAGCTACTGTCTGTAACGAAAGTACTTATTCACAGCTACTGTCTGTAACGAAAGTACTTATTCACAGCTACTGTCTGGCGGGCCACTGTAACGAAAGTACTTATTCACAGCTACTGGCCTGCCAGAGAATTTCCCAGATTACGCTCTTTTGTGACTGGGGGGAAATGGAGGATCACCCTGGAACAATTCCTAACGGAAATTTGATAATTACCAGAATGACCCGAACATGGCGCGAGCTGTCACGTGATTGGTTGGTTGCGATGACATGGAACACTGGGAACAGGAGACTCTGGCGAGTCGTAGAAGTGTGGGGGGGGGGGGGAGAATGGCGGGGGGTGGGGGTAGGTGGAGAGAAAGTTTTATTTAAAAGAAAGATAAAAAAAAGGCATTTCTAGTTAATTGTGAAGCATCAGAATTTTGTAATAGGCTGAGTATGTGTAGTAAGTTTTTGTGTGTGTATTATTATGTTACTCACACGCAGACACGTGCAAACATAATATATATGTGTGTGTGTGTACGTGTGTTTGTGTGTGTGTTGTGTTTGTTTATGTGTGTTTGTGTCTGTGATTATTCCATGAAAAAAAAGTGTATAACACTTTCTAAAGTAATTTCTACTGCGAAATATTTAGTACTATTATTATGACGCCTTTACGAATAGTAGCCTACCATCATCATTGCATGAATGAACCATTTAGTAGGCTAAACGTGTGTGTACCTCAGTACCATTTTATGCCGTTATTCTACCACTGTCATCATCATCATCAATCCCTTGACCGTTGTGGTCCTTTGAGGGGGGGGGGAACGGACACCTCAGCAGTCAACTTTCTTCACTTTTGCCTATCTTGAGCGGTATGTCAATTTGTTAAGTCAACTGCAGCCTGTCCAATGTTTTATGTTGTCGAACAGGTATCTCCCTTGACGGCCCCTCCGACGTCCACCTTCTACAAGTGCCTTGGAGGATCGTTTTTGGGCAGGTTATTATGCCGCAACACATGACCGAACCATGTCAGTTTGCGCCGTTGATTGTTGTTGTCATAATGTTTTCTTGAGGGCCTGCAATTGGGGATATTCTGTCCCAGACATACTCATTAGTCCTATGTTCTACGTAGGAGATTTGACGTTGTTTTTTTTCGAATACCGCTGTAGCCTATCATTAAGTAATTAAGTACCATTATCGCACAAAGGTACCATATAGAATGATTTTTACCCCTGACTGTAGGCCTACCATTAAGTACCGTTTTTGTACCACGGTATCCGTGCAATATGCATGATTTTTGTTGCTCAATGTTAAATGCGCTCTGAACTTACAGTGTGTTTGTTGGTAGCGCTATATAAACACAACTATTATAATTATTATTACTTATTAGAATCATTTGTCTGTTTTGTGCGTGTATGTAAGTGTGTGTGTGTGTAAGTGTGTATGTGTTGTTTTTCTTACACTGTATCCACGAACTGCAAGGTCAGCTCAGTTGTTCAGCACATGTCCACTGCGCATGCCCAAAAGGGATGAGCTTTCAAGGAGGAGGGTGAACAGCTAAGCTACCGTAATTTTTTTATTGCGCAATTCTTAGTTTTTGAGATACCACCGCCCCCCCCTCCCAACCACACCTCGCCTTCTTTCACAGCCACTTTCCACCTCCTCTCCCAGTTCGCCTTCTGAAGAAAGACGCGCCTTGGAGAAGAAAGTCGAAAATCCGCCAAATGTGCTGGTGGATTACCCTAAGATACACCGATGCGATGTGGATTACCACGGGATGCGCCGACAGCTGCGATAACACCGAGGATTATCTTTTGGAGGAAAAACCAACAAGCGCAAGAGGGGAGATAAGTTTCACGCTTTCTGTTTAACCCAAGTCTATCCCGCTTTTCCAAGCCGCTAATTGGTTCGATAGAGTTTTTGCCCTTGGATTTCGTTTTCTTCGCCATTAGCCTTCTGGAAGAGGTTAAGAAAAACCATGGCTTAATATGAACTCATTTTTTTATGTAAGTTTGTTTGGTTACCATTTTTTTTTTTTTGGGGGGGGGGGGGGGAGGGGGGGGCAAGTTTACTTTGCGTAGCACTTATCTATGAATTGTTGGACATTAGGCCTACATTCAGAAACAATTACAATTAGAAATTATGTAATTAGTAAGTAGGCCTACTTGGGCATTAAAGGGAGACACAAAAATGAACAATATTCTACACTCTACACCTTTCCAAGCTATGAAAAGGGAAAAAATAAAGTTCAAATGTGTTTGTTAATTTATCTATTCTATCTATTATCTATCTTATATATTGTGTAGGCCTAATAGAGGCCTAAGCTATTTTGTCCATATATTAACCCATTTATGTAAGTGTTAGTGTAATAAGGCCATTGTTTCTTATCTATCTATCTATTTATCCATCCTTCTGTATATCTACATATAATTTTATCTCTCTCTCTCTTTCTGTCTATCAAACTATCTATCTATCGATCCATCCACCCATTCATCTATTTATCTATCTACGCATATTGTTTTATCTACCTATTCAACTATCTATCTATCTATCTATCTATCTATTTATCTATCTAACTATCTATCTATCTATGAATCCATCCATTCATCCCTCTATTTGTGTGTCTGCTTATCTTCTCTGTCGGTCTGTGTAATTATCGTCTACCTCTCTAATCTATCATTTAATGTAGGATCTACCTCTAACCTATAATAGGCCTACACTACTCCATCTATCACTCAACACTATGAGACCAATCATCAATCAAACAATAACACAATATATATATATATTCAGCAAGTTCTCATCTTCCCTAACACCAAAACACAAATTTAAAAACTCCGCCAATCCAGTCTTTTTTTTTTAAAAGTATACTAACCCTCACATATTTTATTGGACTACAAACACATACAAACACACATACATACACACATCCATACTCACATAGTCTACATCTACACGTACCTCCCACACACCCACCCACACACACACTCGCACACATGTTCGAGACTTCGTTTAATCCAGCACATATATATATATATATATTGCTTTGAAAGAACAACAACGGCCTCATTAATAATAAAAAAAAACAGTAAAAAAAAAAAAAAAAAGGAAAAAAAGCGCCAAAAAGAGCAGAGGCAGTGGATCGTCTGGAACTATTTTGTATAGACAGTTGTCCAGGAACAGATGGAACCACAGACTCTTGTGTGTTTTCACAAACTCACGACATACAGAGAAAACATTTTATCTTGCACCTATATTTCCTCATCGCCGCCAGCACCCTCCTCCCTTTCCACCCCCCACCCCCCCCGTGCACCCTTCCCGCACTTTATGTATATAGCCGACACCTCATCATCCACTTCCTTGTACACTATTAGTTTATACCTACCCTCCCCTTCCTTTCATCCCCTTCTACTCACCCCCATTCCACCCCCCCCCCCCAGTATCCCCCCACTTTTCTACCCCCCCCCCCCCCGGTGGCTGAAGAGATATGAATATTTACCTAACGATTCATCCGCAGTTATCTCGCTCCTAATTAGACCTAATGATGACACAATGCCCATAAGCTTCGGGTTTTTTTGAAACATAACATAATATTAAACCCAGGCCTCAACCCAGCTTCTCACCACTTGTGTCAATAAACAAGCCTCCAAGTTCTTGCAAGGTTTTTCTTTTCACGGATTCTGGATTTTTTTTGTGTGTGTGTGTTGCTGCCAAGAATTTTGGTTTTTATTTATTTATTCGTTGTTTTTTATATTTTTTTTTTTGTGTGTTGGGGGTAGGGAGGTGGTGGGTGGTGGTTGGGGGCTGATGGTGTATTCCTGCTTCCGGTTTCGGATGAAACAAAATTAGATGTGTGAGAGAGAGAGAGAGGGGGGGGTGTGGGAGTGTGGCGTATGACTCTTAGGATCAGGTTATTGTAAGGGGGGAAGATATTCGTGAAGTGGAGAAAGTTGAGCCGCAGCTAATGTACGAATGACACGAGGGCTATAATCAACAGCAAAACATCAAAAAACACAACGAGCTCGCAGGGGGCTTGCAGCTCTGCATCGTGGAATTCGAGACAAACTTTACCCCCATCTTTCCGTGTGTATAGGGGATGGAAGTGAGGAAGGTTGGGTGAGGGGTATAGGGGCGAGGCAGGGGGGGGGGAGAGCAACATGTTTGTTGAAGCCTAATTAGTTTTGCATTTATAGTTGTTGTTTTTTTTCCATCTCATTGTCAGCGAAGACTTGCATTTAACACAAGATGTAAGACATTTATAGCATTTAAAGAACTAATTAAATCGGATTTTTTTTCCATACGTTAAATATTGCTCTCTTTTCTTACACACAAACACACAGTCACACAAACACACATACATAGGCGGCATGCCTGCATACACACATACAGAGACAAACATAAACTTAACTCACGAATTAAAGTAACCGTCGGCCCAAATAGATCATAGGGCCGGTGAAGCAGCGTTCACCAGTTTCTATGGCCATGGCATACTAGGGGGCTTACTAGAGGATTGTGTGGACAGCATCCCTCCGCCCTTCTCTAGTTACGGTACTAGCTATTGTATTCTTATATTATTGTATTATACACCATATTGACAAATGATAGTTTAATTACAATGCATGTCTATGAACTGTATGTACTACACAGAGAGTCTTAATGCCAGCTACATTGCCTGATAGATCGGGCTGAACTTTGCGTATGGCCTTTTGTTATTTCTGGAACACCGTGACCAAGCAGCGCGTTCGGCT
Organism: Anisus vortex; assembly: GCA_949126835.1. Classification (NCBI taxonomy): domain Eukaryota; kingdom Metazoa; phylum Mollusca; class Gastropoda; family Planorbidae; genus Anisus; species Anisus vortex. The sequence continues at coordinate 8,598,967 of OX421495.1, forward strand.
GGTAAACCAAAGGTCCAGGGTCGAACCCTGGTGAAGGCTAGGAATTTTTTTTTCTCGCGTCTGCATGGTGTCCCTGAGTCTACCCAGCTTTGATGGTTATCTGACCTTAGTTGGGGTGAACTAAAGGCGGCTGTGCATAGTGCTGGCCACACAATAATCTAGTATGCCGTGGACACAAAACTAGTGAACGCTGCTTCACCGGCCCTATGGATCAATTTGGTCAGACGGGATACTTTTTACTTACCTTTGTTATTTCTACAAAGTTTGCGACATCAACTACACATCATGGGCACACAATGAATCCACACAAAACAGCACGGAGCCAATGAGATAACCCACTAAATTTTTCAAACGCGCGCTCTCTTTATTCCCATTGGCTAATGCATGCGGCTATTCTATCTGCTCCACAGGCCGCTTTGTTTTAAAATGTTCCAGTTCAGTTCTCGTTTGGGGATGTTAGGGAATAAAATTAGAACTTTGTTTAGATGATATAGTTCTAAACAATGCCGTAAGTGGATAATAGAATAGTTAAAATTGTTAGTTTGGGCAAAACATATTGATGAATTCTTCAATGGTGATGATCTACTAAGTTTTCCAGCGGGCACACACCACGTCGTATCGATGGGGAAAAATACGTGGTTTCCCCGTCGATACGACGTGGTGTGCCCGCTGTGTTGTACTTAGATAATACTAATATTTGTTCAGAGATGCCAACAAACATAATGTAAGCTCAGAGAGCATTTAACATACAATTTAGAAACGTATATAATCTCTAGGCCAAGAAACATAAAGATCATTGAGGATTTAAATATTTTCAAACATAGCACAAACCAAACAATCTAAATGATAACACAGGGAACGGAAGAAAACAGGGCGGGGTGTGGGAGGGGGCGCGATTATTGATTAAGAGAATAATTGATCTTTAGACTTTACTTCATGATCACTTATGATCATTTTGGTCTGAAGGGTACTTTACTAGACGTTACTTCATGATCACTTATGATCATTTTGGTCCGAAGGGTACTTTACTAGACGTTACTTCATGATCACTTATGATCATTTTAGTCTGAAGGGTACTTTACTAGACGTTACTGCAGGATCACTTATTATCATTTTAGTCTGAAGGGTACTTTACTAGACGTTACTTCATGATCACTTATTATCATTTTAGTCTGAAGGGTACTTTACTAGACGTTACTTCATGATCACTTATGATCATTTTGGTCCGAAGGGTACTTTACTAGACGTTACTTCATGATCACTTATGATCATTTTAGTCTGAAGGGCACTTTACTAGACGTTACTGCAGGATCACTTATTATCATTTTAGTCTGAAGGGTACTTTACTAGACGTTACTTCATGATCACTTATGATCATTTTGGTCCGAAGGGTACTTTACTAGACGTTACTTCATGATCACTTATGATCATTTTGGTCCGAAGGGTACTTTACTAGACGTTACTTCAGGATCACTTATGATCATTTTGGTCCGAAGGGTACTTTACTAGACGTTACTTCAAGATGGGGAATTATTTATAGACCTTTATAGCTGCAGTCAATGCAGTTCTAGACATCACTGACCCCAAAAATAAAACCCTTGTATGTTTTCTCTAGAATAATTTGGTCCTGCTTCTCTTTTAAACCACCATGTTTTTATGCCCCTCCCCCCATTCCCACCCCCTACCCCACACCCCTCACCCGCCCCCTCCCATAAAATGTTGCTTTGCAAAGTGAAAAATAGAAAACCAACATTTCTCATGGATTGCGAAGCCCGAGTAAATCCAGAAGATTAAGCGATTGAATTTCCATCTCCGCCAACAGTTGTGTACGCCAAGAGCTCTCTCCCCAACCTCCCTATCTCCATTCTTCCCCCCCCCCTTAACCTACCTACCCGCCCCTTTCTATAGCCCCCTCCCCCCCCACACACACACACTCACTTCCCATCCAGTTAGGTTTGGCAGTTAAAGCAAGATTTGCCAGATTAAAAGGAAATTATCCAGGCTAGACTCTACTCACCATCGCAAAATGGAAGTTTTTTTTGTGTTTTTTTTTTTGGTGTTGAACATTTAGAATTAGGCTTGAAGTGATGGAATTAGTTTGTTAATTGTTTTCATTCTCACGTGGTGGGGTAGGGCGCTAGAAAAGTAAAGGGGGAGCGGGGCGTGTGTGTGTGTGTGTGTAAATGAGAAAGAGAGATATGGTGGAGAGACGGATAGAAGGAGACAGATGATCAGATAGAGACACGGAGAGACAGTAGAGAGGGAGAGAGCGAGAGAAAGTATGTCATGTTAAGAAGAAACGGTAACAGTGAATGCGGGGATAAAGAAAGAGAGAGAGAGAGAGAGAGAGAGAGAGTGACCGCAATAGAGAGTGGAGGTAGGGGCATTTGATAAGAGAATGACGGGGAGGGAGTGACTGAGGGAGAGAGATGGGTGAGGGAGACACAGATTGTTACAGAGAGGCATGAGAAGAGAAGGACCTGTAGGCGGGAGATTGTGAGGCATTGAGGGAGATAGAGAGAGAAAGAGACAAAAGAAGAGTGCGTGTGTGTGTGTGTGTGAGAGAGAGACAGAGAGAGAGACAGTTATGTAGAAAAACAGGGACAGAAAGAAAGACATCAGCCGAAAAAAATGAGAGATGAAAAAGAAAGAAAATGAGAGAGAGAGAGAGATATAGAGAGATAAAGAGAAAGAAAGAGATAAAAAGAGAGAGACAGAGAGAAAGAAAGAGAGAGAGAAAGGGAGAGAAAGAGGGAGAGTTGGCAGCGCGGGATAAACGAAGGTGCACATTTTCAAGGTGTGGGCCGCTAGGCCAGGGATCGACAACCTTTTGATAATAGTGTGCCAAAGTAGGATTTCTAATTCATTCAGCGTGCCAAGAGTATAACATGTATACAGCCACGCGTTCCGTAGGTTGCCGACCCCTGTCCTTGACTATAATAACATTTCTTGGCCAATCAGATATCATTTGACTTTTGCAATGACCATCCATTTTGCTCGATGGACATTGTCAATTTGTTCTTATATCTGTTAGGGTAACCCAGCCAAAACCTGAACCCTGAACCCTAAAAACACTATACGAGTCTGCTAATTTTTTTCTTCTACCTGCGATATGTTTAAAAAAGATAATTTCAAAATAAGATAAGCACTTATCTATATGGGGCACTGTGACCGAGTGGCGTGCCAGGGGTCCTGGGTTCGAAACCTGCTGAAAGCTAGGATTATTTTTTCCATGGGACTCAGAGCTGGGGGGGGGGGTAAAGTAAAGGCGGCTGGGCATTGTGCTGGCGACACATCCCCTGGTACGCCGTGGCCACAGAATCGCTGGTCAATGCTGCTTCACCGGCCCTATGATCAATTTGGTCCGACTGGTAGGATACTTTACTATATTATAGACTATGAATGTAGCACTTAACTCTGACACAAAGTGAACACTAGACAATAGTGAATCCGGCTGGCCCAGCGGTTAGTTCACCGGACTGTCAACCAAAAAACAACTGACACGTCGCGGGTTCTATCCCTGCCACCGACGGATCCCTGTCGACCTGCACGAGTTTTGGGGGCTAGTGGACGTAATAATCTTCTATCTAGAAGGAACGTCTGTAAACTTATAAGAAATAAGAAACTATTGACCCGTTTCTCATTTCTCACCATACCTTTTGGTTTGGCTTAAAACTTTTACATTTTTTTTATTTCTTATTTTTGTTGTTGTATGCAGGCTAATAAAAGCATTTTTCTGACCACTGTTTTTTGTTTGTTTCACCATCATCAATCAATCCCATGACCGTTGTGGTCGTCGGGGGGGAGCGAATGGACACCTCAGCAGTCAACTTTCTCCACTTTAGCCTATCGATAGTTGAGTTAATTGAAGTCCTGTCCAATATTTTATGTTGTCGAAGCAGCATCTTCTACAGTTTTTTGTTGGTTTGGCAGGGATTACAAGTGTATTCTCCATTCACTAAACTTATTTGCAGCCCTCCTCCCCCCCCCCCCCCCCCCCCACACACACATGCAACAATAAAGAAACAATGTAGAGATTAAAATGTCTTTCTTTATTCATAGAGTTTCTAAAAAAAACAACAACTCAATATTAAAAAATGCCATAGAAAATCAAATAAAATGATATTATGCAGAAAGTTTGGTTGCACAAACGTACAAGCGCACAGATACTTGTATTGTACAGCTCTCTACGTACTTAGTACAAACTTACGTAGGGCGCATATGAACATGAAAAAGTACAATAGCTTTACTGCTTATACCATTGTGTTCTATACCACTGAGCTATATATACATGGAGTGCTCTAACACTTAAAAATGTTGGGAAATTGCAGACTCTAATTTATAGATAAAGTTTTACAGTAGTAAGCCGATTTGACACTGACATAGAAAAAATAAAATTAAAAAGCATCTATATTAGTATGCGACTATTATTATTACGCTTTTATGTAATTTATTACTTGCATGAGTATAAACCGAGTAATGAACTAACTAAAATGCATGTATACGTGTATACATGGGCGAAGCCACAGGGGAATTTTCGAAAATTTTTTTTTTTTTTTCAAATATGTAGCCTACTAAATTCGCAACAAATTTGGTACATGCTTGTCACGCGAAAGTTCAGCCCAACTGAGTGTGTCGCGTAGATTACACAAATAATATTTATATTTTTGGCATTCACCGCATTCAATCGAGAAAGATCAACAACCATTTTGTTCGTTCATGTTTTTGGCCGCATTTCCGAAAGTGTTTTAGTTAAACACATTTTTATGCTTTATTTTAAGTGATTGAGTACTCCATGTATATATAGCTCAGTGATCTATATATTCTCATTGTTTAGGCATTATTTTTTTTTTACAGATTGTTATTGATGTTCGTCTAAATACCGAAAGTCATCAAATATTTCAGAGCACCAAAATGTTATTTGAACTTTTTTTCTGTTTGACAAACCCAAGCACTATTCTAACAAAAAAAAACTTGAGCATTTCATAATGTTGTATTCATCCGCATACGATGGCCATTACAATAAATATACATTCGAAAGCTTATTGTTTTTTTCAGTTAAAAATGTGGTGACAATTTAAAACTGACTTTGAATTGTACTGTGCTAATAGAGATGTATGATGTCGTAATAATATCTGTAGCCCTTTCGTAAAAGGCTCCAAAAGCGTTGCTCTGTTATCACAGAGATATAAAGTAGAATGGAGTAGACTCCATATCGTAGTTGTTCCAGCATTAATATCAATTATATTTTCAAAGAATTTAATCTTGTAAAAAATTGAAATAGAAATAAATATGTATGGCATAGAAACATTATATATTATGGCTTATCACTTGACGAACATAATAAAGACATGTTAAAATACATTGCACGATATAACATTCACTATGATGCATTGGTTCCAGGCAAGGTAAAGTTATTTAATTGTTAATAGATCTTCATCAATAAAAAAAAAGTTAAAACTATCCCCGTCAGATAAATTTATTTATTGTGTCCGTGAAGCAGCGTCCACAACTTTACAGGTTTTGGCATTCTCGGATGGGGGGGGGATAGTGTGGCCAGAACAATTCCCAGTCGCATTTACATATTCCCCCCCACCCAACTAATGGCAGGAACCCATCAGTACCTGCTGGGTAGACTCAGGGACACGCCCTCCAAGAGCCGAAAGCAAATCCTAGACTTCATCAGTATTCTCAACCCCGGGACCTTCGGTTGCAGTGTCATCAATAATCATGATTAAAGTCATTGAATAGATCGTGACCTATAGTCATAATTAAGTCATTAAAAAGATCGTCACCTATAGTCATGATTAAGTCGTTGAAAAGATCGTCACCTATAGTCATGATTAAGTCATTGAAAAGATCGTCAACTATAGTCATGATTAAGTCATTGAAAAGTTCGTGACCTTTAGTCATGATTAAGTCATTGAAAAGATCGTCACCTATAGTCACGATTAAGTCATTGAAAAGATCGTCATCTAAAATCATGGTGTAAGTCATTGAAAAGAACGTCATCTCACATCATGGTGTAAGTCATTGAATAGATCGTGACCTTTAGTCATGATTAAGTCATTAAAAAGATCGTCATCTCAAATCATGGTGTAAGTCATTGAATAGATCGTCACCTATAGTCATGATTAAGTCATTAAAAAGATCGTCATCTCAAATCATGGTGTAAGTCATTGAATAGATCGTGACCTATAGTCATGATTAAGTCATTAAAAAGATCGTCATCTCAAATCATGGTGTAAGTCATTGAATAGATCGTGACCTATAGTCATGATTAAGTCATTAAAAAGATCGTCATATAAAATCATGGTGTAAGTCATTGAATAGATCGTGACCTATAGTCATGATTAAGTCATTAAAAAGATCGTCATCTCAAATCATGGTGTAAGTCATTGAATAGATCGTGACCTATAGTCATGATTAAGTCATTAAAAAGATCGTCATCTCAAATCATGGTGTAAGTCATTGAATAGATCGTGACCTATAGTCATGATTAAGTCATTAAAAAGATCGTCATCTCAAATCATGGTGTAAGTCATTGAATAGATCGTGACCTATAGTCATGATTAAGTCATTAAAAAGATCGTCATCTCAAATCATGGTGTAAGTCATTGAATAGATCGTGACCTTTAGTCATGATTAAGTCATTAAAAAGATCGTCATCTCAAATCATGGTGTAAGTCATTGAATAGATCGTGACCTATAGTCATGATTAAGTCATTAAAAAGATCGTCATATAAAATCATGGTGTAAGTAATTGAATAGATCGTTACCTATAGTCATGATTAAGTCATTGAAAAGATCGTCACCTATAGTCATGATTAAGTCATTAAAAAGATCGTCATCTTAAATCATTGTGTAAGTCACGTGCCATCTATAAATACGGTATCTTCAATCATCATCAATGATTTTCTTTTCGAGTTATTATTTACAAGGCAATAACCGGGCTCGGGGTTTGGAGAGCTACCTTCTTCTCCGCCATGTCAGCGTCAGCAGGAGTCATTCTAGTAACGCCGGGAATCTGACTCAGGTAGGACTGGACGTTCCACGACGCTTTCTCTAAAGCGCCGAAGCCGTAGCTGCTCAAGAAAGGATTGTTCTTCAGGTGGTCGTGGTTGATTCCCGGGAAAAGTCCAGAGAACGGACTCCCCCAGTGGCTCCCGGGAAAGTTCAGGGAGAGTGGAACATTTTTGTGCAGGTTCGGACCGTTCCCGGGATTGATGTTTGGACTCACTAGGCCCAGGTGCCCGTTCAGGTAGTTGAAGGACGGCGGGAAGATGAGATTTTGACGGGGTGAGTTTGCAGGAATCCCATTGCTGGGTTCGGAGCGTGAGAGATTATCGCAGAAGGTCATTGCTCCGTTGGCGGGGACATAGAGGGATTCGTGGCAATGCCTGGGGGCAGCGCTGGGTTTATTTAACTTGACCTCTTCACGGGGTGACCCGATGGCGTTGATTTTCGTATCTTTGGTATTACTCGAAGCTGACATTGACAACGAAGACGTTAAGGGCGAGCTTGTGGATTTTCTAGGCACCTTCCTTACGTCTCTGGCCGTCTTGCAGAAGCGATTCTGATCCCGATCAACGTTCTCTTCACTACGCCCAGGCGAATCGTTCGTACGACGAAGCGGCGCGTTGTCGTAAGCCGAAGCCGTGCCTTTGCTGCCGTCGTTATTATTATTATTATTATTAGCCGTCGTCTCCCTGTGCCGGGTGGCGCTCGCAGCACTCAGAAACGATTCGCAGCTGTTGTCACAGTCCGAGTCCATCGCGTCGCTGTCCGGAGTCTCGTCGCCGTTCTCTGAAGTTCTGGGGAAATGTTTGGCCGTGTACTCCTGAGCACGTGCTCGGAGCGCGGCGATGCTTTCCGTTCGGTAATCTTCGGGTTTTTTGTTCTCATCACCTTGTTCTCCAACCTGTCCTTTGTCAGGTGTAGTTCTACCAGACTCTGTTGCCTTGGGCCCAGTACTTTCAATGGATTTGCGATACATGCCTGAAACAGAAGATTAACACATTGATTTTAATTCATTCGAAAATCAGTCAAACTTGTTAATGTAATTATAATAAAGATTTTTTTCTAAATCTTTGCTATTCAATTTAAGCATGCTTAGTACGCATTAAAAACAAATAAAATTAAATCTTCAATTCATAGGCAAATAAGAAAAGTTCTTCAAACTCTTCTCAATCGCCTCAGAATTTCTAAGTGTCCGGGGGCAAGCTGTTGCACGGGTGTAGGAGACGTGCATTTACTGTGACGCCATCTTCACGAGATTCTTTTGTGGGGGGCGAACAACACTGGGAAATCTGTGAGTAAAGACTGTAACGAAAAGCGCATTCCTTTTAGATTTCACTTGATTTTGTAACGCTATTCCCGAATTTAGGAATGTGCAGTTGCCACCCATGACGCTGTATGTAAGCGAAAAGAAGCTTGTGTATTGGCCAACAGCGATTAGTCATAGGGAGCCAGTTTAAATCCACAAGAACACGAGTCCATGTGCTCAGACTTATATTTACGAGTGAAATATGTGGACCGGACATGGATTTGTTGACATAAAATTGTGACATATATTTGTAATATTGATTTGTGATATAGATTTCTTGACATAGATTTGAGACATATATTTGTGACATTGATTTGCGTCATAGATTTGCGACATTGATTTAAGACATCAATTTGTTGACATAAATTTGTTTTCATAGATTTGTGACATAAATTTGTGACATGGATTTGCGACATAGATTTGTTGACATAAATTTGTGACATAGATTTGTGACATAAATTTGTGACATAGATTTATGACATAGATGTGTTGACATAGATTTTTTTTACATAGACCTTCAACTTACTCAACAACCAGGGCGCCGACGACTCAAGCACGCCCTCCTTGGCGCTCTTCACGATTGTCTCCGGCAGCGGCAAAGAGTGCCGGACCATTGCTCCGTACAGACCGTACTCCGCCATGATGGAACTCCGCCCCCAGGTTTTCTCTGTCTTCCTCCATTTGGCTCTGCGGTTCTGGAACCACACCTGGAATAGCAAAACCAATCAGAGAGAGAGAATGAACACACCGGCATTCAGCAGAATGTACAATATCAACATCATTTTATATAAACAATATGTTCAGATGCAAACATTATACAAATATACTGAACCCTAAAAAAAGTAACTGAAAAAAAAAGTATGGAGTTAAAAGTTTACATTCGACTAACTTAGTTACATTTTTTTAAAGTAACCGGCTAGGTGTTCAATCTATCTGATGTCAAATTTCTATTTATTTATCAAATGATTCTTCATGTAGGCCTAAATCTTAGATCTAGGTCTATTTAATTTAGTAAAACCAATTTTTATTATTATGTTTTTTTATTTTTTTTTATTAAATTTACCGCATTTAATAATAAGCGCCCCCCCCCCTTTTGCCATTCACACGAAATGAAATTGGACTTTGCTGGAAAACCTTTTAAACACCCTTCACAGATCTGTCCAAACACACCCACGCACTCAGCCAGAAACACACACACAAACGCACATACACACACACACACACATAGGCACATAAACAAATTAAAAATGATAATAAATCTGGCAATAGGCCTATTACTTTTTATTTTAATGTAAAAAAATATTTTTAAATGAAAAAAACAAACAAATAACAGCCGCCATGCCAATGAATAATGAATGGTCAGTTTCAGACTATAACAACACTGAACTATACAATTACACTGTAAATGGCTGAGTGGGTCATTGATAGTTTGTTGGTCGACTGTGTGAAACTGTTGGACACTGTTGTATCCCAGGAGAAATCCTACCAAATTGCACCCCCCCCCCCCCTCATCAATAGCAAATGCCTTCCACTGGAGTAGCCGAAAAAACATCTTTTGCAATGAAATATTAAAGTTGTTCACTTTTCGCTACAGGTAGCCTCCAGGTCCTCTAAAAGGTAGCCAAATTGTAGCTTTTTCATTCATGACCCTCGCAAGGTTTCAAAGAATATAAACCGAAATCAATTTAAACTAATGGAATAACTCACAGTAATAGTGTTATCAATTACCATTAGAAATAAACACCACAATCAATTGTTTCAATTTCGCCTTTTCAACACATCACTTTAAAAATTAGATCGTGATACCGTATTCACCGTAATAAAAGCACATATTTTTCAAAATTAATTTTTCATCAGTTTTGGGCTTCAACTGTTAAATCTGCAAATTGCTGGACATGTAATTGATTACTTTTATAGCCATCAGTGGCTTTTATTTTAAACCAATGTTGCTTCAAAGGTAACTCTAAGTTAGGAGCCCGAAATCAGCCCTTGTCCTCAAGGTGCCATCATGCATGGAAGAAAAGCTCTTTGACATTACAAGTCTTAAAGCCAAGTTTTTCGGAAGACAATCGTAAAGTGGTAGTCTTAAGCGACGAAGAGAAATGTTAAACGCAGAAGGAAAACTAAAAGCTTCAATGCTTTACAGAAATATATTCTTCAGATAAGCTTTACCTTTGTCAAAGAAAATACAAAGGTGAACACTTTTCAAAGATTTAGGCTACATGGAATTGGAGGCCGACCGAAATTAGATTTCGGCGCCGAAAGGAGGCAAACGGCCTTCGTTGGCGTAGTTTTCGGATTCGTCCGAAGCCAAAAAGTTAGCTTTCGATTTGCTTTCGGTTTCGGCCGCAACTGATTTTGCATTTCTGTGTAATTTTATAAAAATTATGTTATAATATTTAGATAAAAAATCGTATGTAAAGTTTGTATTGCCTTTTAGGTTATTAAATCTTAAATAGTATTCAATTCTGAATAAAATTATATATAATACAAGTATAAAATGTAGGCTATATACAACTGTAGGCCTATATTACATGTTTTATGGTTTACTTAAATAGAGTACCAAAAAACTAGTAAATATTATAAAAAAATGTGAAGTCTTTTTAAATCCCTTTCTTTGGCAATTTCGGTTTATCTTTCGGTTACGACCAAAGGTGTTGCTAAACTTTCGGTTTCGGTCGGCCTCCACATGGAATACACAATTTTATCGTTTTGCTCCCTTTCGTTCCCTGCGATTGAATATTATTTCTCTATCATATTGTGTCGATATTAACACACATCTGGTACAGAAAAAATAATCATGTAGGAAATTTGATAGACTGTAAAGCGTATACTGAAAAAAGTCCCCATACACACACACACAATCTAACACATCCACAGACATAGGCTACCCACAAACACACACAAACACGCCCACTCGCCTAGTCTATTGGTTAATAGAGTATCATCTAAAAAGTATAACCGTAAAAAGAAAACGGACCCCCCCCCCCAAAAAAAAAATGCATACGGTAAAAAGATTCCTAGCATTAGTATTGTGACGTCATTCAAGAGTTTAAATATTCAACATTGGGCTTAACGGGTAGGCCTAACTGTCTGGATAATTACCCCCCGTCCCCCCAAACCTCCTTTTCTTTTTTCGCCCCTCATTGTCCTCCCCCCCCCACTCTCCCCTCCCTCCCTCCCTAACCCAATAACTATTCTGTTCCAATGATTAATTGTAAACACACAAACCGGTAAAAGTGAGGGGGAAAAAAAGCGTTGCCAGATAGGACAGCAAATTTATCTGGTTAATTGAAATGTCAACGTAGAGGACTGTCCCATGAGGCCAGGTTTCTGTTGTTGTTTTTTTTTGTATCGAACTTGAAGTCATATTATAGAGAACAAAAAAAAAATGACATAGATTGGTCTAAATGCTAATTTCATCCTCAACTGATGTGCGTCCTATAGTCTTGCCGCCTCGCCTGTTTAAAGTTTAAACAGTGCAGCTCGAACCGGTGGTTAACGTACCGGCGGCGGTTCTTTCATCACAGACAGGTGGTACGCGCGACATCGTTCTAGACGAGAGAACGACCAAATAACTACCAGATAACAGCCAGACAACCACCAGCTCAGTGAGGGAAATGGTGTAAAACTTCCAAGGGACTTTGAAAATTAGACTTTGACAATTGGATTTTGAATAATTAGACTTCGACAATAGGAAAATTACAATAAGACTTTCACAATAAGACTTTGACAATTAGACATTCACAATTAGACTTTGACAACTGTTAGTTGTATTTAAAATAATATTTACACGCCTTAAAAACTTGCTTTAATTTATGGAATAGATCAATGCTGTAGAACAAGAGCAGCAACCTAAGCCACGCGTGCCAGACTTGACAAAGACCCACTAAAAGAGGCTATTCAAATATCTTCCACAATATAATAAGTGCTAGAGCAGAATGACTTTTATGATCTTGGCACGCTGAAAGAATTAAAAATCCTACTTAAGCACACTATTATCAAAAGGTTGCCGACCCCAGCTGTACAATACAATAATAAAATACGGAAAACGAAAGTTGACTAACATTATGGCTACGGAATCATAACCTTTTGGGTTCAATGCACACGTGTACTTCCGTTTTATTTCCGGCAACAAACTTTAAATAATGTTTTTGCCTTCTTTTCAATTAAACATGTTCACCCCCACCTAAACCTTACATCAGTTGTTTGTTTTTTTTAAAGTAAAATTATAAATAGTTTTGGAGTAAATTTAGCATATTTTACTGAAAATGATAATGGCAAAACCAAAATGAGTATAAAAGATTTATGCAAAAAACGTCGTTCTTTAGTGATGGTTCAATTTCCCTATGACTAATTAATGTTATTTACAGAAAACTGGGTTTGATTAGTTATTTACCGGAACATCCTTCCATTCGGTTGATATGCTAAATCGGTAGTAATGGCTCATTATGTCGAAAGATAAATAGAGAGAGAGAGAGAGAGAGAGAGAGAGAGGGCGAGATGTCACTGCACATTGGTAAACGCACAGGAGGTTATTACGGCGAACTGCAACACCCACTGCAAAGCTAGTCGTCTGCTATCACACATTGAGTTATCACCCCTGGGAATAGCCCCCCAATTGTATAGGCCATTACCTCCCATTGTGTGGAAGCTCAAGGCCGAAGGTGTGGGAAGGGTGATAACGATGAAAGGGGGGGCGCGCCCATAAAAACTCCAACCACCCGTTACAGCCAACCACCCGTTTCAACCTTCCATTTTTGCGTCACATCCTTTACTTTTTTGTGTTTTTTCCAGGGCAGTTATTTCCTAGTAAATTGAATTATTTACCTCTGTTTCAATGTCCATTTGTCTCTTATACTCTTATCTTTCTTTGTCCCACTCTCTCTCTAATTCTACTCGTCTCCTACCCCTTCTGTCTCTGTCCAATTCTCTTTCTCTCTATCTCTCTCTCCCGCTCTCTCTCTCTCGCTCTCTCTCTCTCTCGCTATCTGCCATGCCTCGGTAAGGTGGCGGTGTTAGCTCAGTTAATAGCTCGCATCTTTGATTTCCTAAGGGACTAGCGGGGGTTAATTGGACCTAATTGTAGCTAGATTACAGTTTGTTTAACTCTGGGTTTAACTCAAGCTAGCATCTAGTTTTTTTTTATTATCTCCGTGTGAAGGAGGATGTACTTAACATGTTAACGTGTTAGCCCCAAAGAAATTGGTTTATCGATCTTATCTTATATATTATAGACGCTCCTTCTCAACATAAACGAATTGCATACATTTTTACTCGGCAAGTGGAACCGCTCAAAATCTACACATTGCATACATTTTTTACGTGGGAATTAGAACAGCTCAACATCTACACACTGCGTACAAATTTACTTGACAATTTGAAATAACGCAGCATACAAAACAACGTGTCATCCTTCCATACACTGTTTTCCCTATCTCCACCCCCACCCCACCCCCCTTCTACCGCCGCCCCTAACACTCCCCACCCTTCCCTTTATAGGCTAATCAAACGTAGGATCCGTCCAGGACAATCACGGCTTCCACAGCTCGCTATGCCTGACAAAGGATGGTGTACGCCGAGATTGTACCCGCGCTAACCAGACCTCCCGAGAGGCCATCTATTATTTCTAGCAGCGCCCCCTTCCGCCCTCCGCCCCCGCACCCACTGTTGCGATTCGGTGATCAATAATTATAACTGATTCAAAACTAGATCAGTCCCCCCCTCGCTCCCCACAAAAAAAAAATCATTTTGTCTGAGTGTTAACAAAAAATTGTGTTAATAGAAATCCATTGATCCAAGTCAATACCTGGCCGGAGCTTTCTCCTACGAGTAACTTTCCAACACTTTAAACTGTGCATATTGTAATGTGTCATTTTAAGTTTTAATTTTAATTGTGTCATTTAACCAGTAAAGTATTTTTTGTATTGTGTCATTTAACCAGTATGGTATTTTTTGTATTGTGTCATTTAACCAGTAAGGTATTTTTGTATTGTGTCATTTAACCAGTAGGCCTAAAGTATTTTTTTTGTATTGTGTCATTTACCAGTAACGTTTTTTGTAATGTGTCATTTAACCAGTCAAGTTTTTTTTATTGTGTCATTTAACCAGTAAAAAGTTTGTGTAATGTATCATTTAACCAGTAAAGTATTTTCGTAATTGGTCATTTGAACAGTAACGATTTTTTTAATAGTTTCATTTAACCATTAGTTTTATTGAAAATTGTGTCATTTAACCAGTAACTTTTTTGTAATGTGTCATTTAACAAGTAAAGTTTTTTTTTCAAATTTAGTAATTTAAACAGTAAAGTTTATTGTGAGTGTGTCATCTAACCATTAAAGTTCATTACTATTGTGTCAATTAACCAGTAAAGTTTTTTTAATTGTGTCATTTAACCAGTAAAGTATTTTTTGTATTGTGTCATTTAACCAGTAAAGTTCATAGCTATTGTGTCAATTAACCAGTAAATTTTTCTAAATTGTAAGTAAATATAAAATAAAGTTTTTAGGCCTACACGGTTTTAACGTTTTATTTTTTACATGTTTTTCTAAATAAATAATTTTTTATCAAAATTATACTTTTTTCATATAAAGGCGTCCGTTTGTGTATAAATCTGTAGCCCGGTTAGTTTGTGTATAAATCTGTAGCCCGGTTAGTTTGTGTATAAATCTGTAGCCCGGTTATCTTGTGTATAAATCTGTAGCCCGGTTAGTTTGTGTATAAACCTGTAGCCTGGTTAGTTTGTGTATAAATCTGTATCCCGGTTAGTTTGTGTATAAATCTGTAGCCCGGTTAGTTTGTGAATAAATCTGTAGCTCGGTTAGTTTGTGTATAAATCTGTAGCCCGGTTAGTTTGTGTATAAATCTGTAGCCCGGTTAGTTTGTGTATAAATCTGTAGCCCGGTTAGTTTGTGTATAAATCTGTAGCCCGGTTAGTTTGTGTATAAATCTGTAGCACGGTTAGTTTGTGTATAAATCTGTAGCATGGTTAGTTTATCTTCGATTATATCCAGCCGTTGTCCTTTAAGACTATTTTTCGTGTTGAAAGATCTCAAATGACCATTAGTTGAGACCATTACAAGCAAGCTATAATAGCTGTGAAATGTTGTCAGTTTGCCATGTCGTTGGTGTCATGTCAAGATGGTCGAGAGTACTGCCAGGTCACAAAATAGGGCAGTATTTGTCTACAAATAACGAATTTAAAAAAAATATTTAAAAAATAACAAGTTCTATGTACTTACAGGAAATTTTCCATCACCCTTTGTACAGAAATTACTTTGATAAAAATTGACAGTTAGATTTTAACACTTAGACTTTGATAATTTAGACTCTGGTAATTTAGACTTTGACAATTATATTTTGAAAATTAGACTTTGATAATTTAGACTCTGATAATTTAGACTTTGACAATTAGACTTTGATAACTAGACTTTGATAATTTCAATTTGATTGTTAAAACATGTGTTCATTAGACATGCCTGTCTTTCATAGGCTTAGATTCGATATTTTGGGATCGAAGACAAACTAAATAAATGAGACGCTCACAACGCCCTTGTTGAATCAGCTTATCTAAATGTAACGCTGTAAGCCTCAATTTACGTTAGCGTCCTGAATATAATATATGTGCCCCCTGCCCCTCCCCCCATTCTGCTTACGTTAACGTTTTTTGATGCCGTTGATGAAACATGATTAGCGTGTCGTGATTTAATTATGTCACACTAAAATACACTGTCACCCGCACTAAGCAGAGCAAGATATTTTACTCCTGCCGCCAACCCAATTTCCGTGCCACTTTTTCCCTTTTTTTAAAAACTACATTTCCTACCATGTTCCCGGTCCGCTGACAAGCGTCCCGTATAATCCGTTGCTTCCTATTACAATCACCCAGATTTTAAAAAAGATGGCACTCGGCTAGTGTTTTAAAAATATCTTGACTTTCTATAACCAGATAAAGAGTTAGCTTATCCCCACGTATAGTCGTTTCGTTGTACGCCCTTGACAAGAACCAACCCCTTCCCAACAGCCTTCTTCGACAGCACTCCAACAATGGGTTCGATTCGATTCCCGGACCCCCCCCCCCCCCCACCCCTCGCTCCCATCGTCACTTGTCTCGGTTAACAGCTGTCGTCACCACTCGCTCGCTCCCTCTCGCAGACACATACACACACAGATCTATTCACGGGGCACGAGTTACAGATCAGCGCTCACGCCCCAATCAAGACCTCCTATCTAAATTAACAGTTAATTGTTTTGATGTCCAGATAGCCATCGGCAGGCGGCCGTACACGCAAAAATAAAAAAAACACACCCCACAATGGACAGGTCAGTGGAGGCTTTAAGGCCGTGTTGGATGCAGCAAGCATAACTTGTCAGGTCCCTGGAACAAGATGGAGGAATTATTCAAGACACTGAGATCAAGTAGGATATTGACTTTGTTTGAAGCGGGTCTTAGCCTGGATGTTTGCAACTTGTTAGCATTAGCTCATGCAACGGGGCTATGGCATAGTCATACAAGGTTCTGGTAAAGTAAAGTAAATAAAGTACCCGTCGGACCAAACTGATCACCTGGCAACGGACAATTTCATCGTTTGGCACACTTCATTTTTTTTTCTATTTTTAAATCATTTATAGTTATTTTTAAAAACTTTCCGTTTATACCGGGTGACCGACCCGTTTACAGACGTTACTTCTAGATAGAAGATTATTACGTCCTATGCCCCAAAACTTCTACAGGGCGGCAGGGATTGGGCGGCGGCAGGGCTAGAACCCGTGCCGTTTTGTCGACAGTCCGGTGTACTACCGCAAGACCTGCCGGCCTCACGAGGGGGCTAATTGACACACTTTTATTCACGCTACCCGGCTGCAGCTTGGCACATAGGCGTGTTTTATTGCACAACACATTCTATCAAATTTTCATCCCCAAACACAGAAAGATAAGAAAGTGTTTTGTGAAGTAATTCTAAAAGATAAAAAAAAAAGATTCTTAACATTTCATAACTCTAGCTGGTAGGGGAAGCGAGTCACAATTTGATATGAAAATGTGCAGATGTGGATTAGGTCAAAATATAATTGAGCTTAATAACACGTGTAGACAAAGAAGCTGAGGGGTTGGTACATATTGGGTATAGGGGGGGGGGGGGGGTAGACGGCATTAATGATACAAAAACCTAAAGCGTTTGATTTGAAAAAATATGACAACAATGTCATTTTCCCAAAACTTTTTTTTATTAAGCAATTTTACAACAAAAAAAAAAAAAAATTACAATGAAATATTTTTATGACAGCCGGCAAAAGTAATTGGCAGAGAGATAGATTTAGATTTAAGTAAACAACTTGAAGTGTGGAAATGTCATCTGGGGAAGAAGTAAATATTAATAATAAATTAATGCTCGGGGATGGCCTTCAACTGGGAAAACCCCCAACGGAGTAGTGAGGCCGTGTAATTAAGTAGGTCATAGGTGAGAGAAAATTATAGCAAAAATGGATTATAATAAAAGTAAACACTGGTATAAATAAATAAACCACACACATTATTGTTTACATATATAAATTGTTATAATATGTTGTATTACACTATATGTAAATCATCACATTGGACCAGATGGATGCATGGGGCCGGTGAAGCAGGGTTCACCAGTTTCTGTGGCCCCTGCATACTAGGACCAAGCATCAATGCCCATCCTCCTTTGTACTTTCCCAACAACTAAAGTCATGAACCCATCAGAGCTGGATAGACTCATGGACAAACTACAGACCGCGGAGACATCTCAGAGCGTTCACCAAGATTCGAACCCAGGACAACCGGTACGCTATCCGAACGCGCTGCCCGCTCGTCCACCGTGCCCCCTATGAAGTTATTGATATTTGTGATCGGGAAATCGTTGCCAACTCACCAGACTCTAAGTGTTCCGTTTAAAATTGATTCATTGTTCTTCGTCCTAAAAGAAAAGTGTACGTCTGTTTACTAGAAAAGCAGTATGGATTATCTTATCTCATACATTACAGAGACGCCCCTTCTATAAAGAAGATTAAAAGAGCGCCAGCGAATACACTGCGGGTTTGTGGATTAGTCTCCCGGTGTATGTAAAATTATGTTAATTAAATGCATTCTATTGACCACAGGTAGAATCATCCACTATAAAACAATCAATGAACTTTGTCAACTGCTGTTAACCCATTACAAATTGAACCTTATAACGAAAGGAGAGAAGGGAGTGAAAGGGTTAAGAGTAATATTGAGCTCAAAGTAGAGCATTAAGTTAATTTCTTTAAATTATTCAAACCCTAACCGTTCCATTAATCCCAACACTTACTTTAACTAGAAAAAATCTAAATCGTCTTTCATTATGGGCATTTGTTGAAAAGTAATACTTTGCATGACAAGAAACCTTCATTATATTATTATCCTTAAATCTATTTTTAGTCTAATTATAATAATTGACTAGCGATACGCTGGTAAACTTGCTCTAAAAGCCTGAACTCGGCGTTGTCCTCGGGGCTGAATTCAATCAGTTTCTTGCAGTCTTCCACGAGTCTTCAGGAAAGCACAAGTTGTTTATTGTCTCCATCTTCTTGTCCAGTAAATTATTTAAAAAAAAAGAAAAAAAAAAAGAAATCGGCTTCGTCAGAATTCTCTCAGATTGAAAGGTAAACAATGGCCAAGTGGGCCACGCCCGTACAACGCTCATTGAATATGTCTGTAAGGCTTCCCAAATTTGAATAATCTATTGTGCCGGAGGAAATAAAGAAAAAATGGCTACGATGACGTCATCAAAAGCTGCGTTCTAACTGAATCGCTTTTGTTTCTGTCACTTTCTGCTTTATTGCTTTTGTTTTTTTTTTTGTTTTTTTACTGCGAGCGAGCTAATAGTTGATACAAAACTTATTTCATTTGACACTTGTTTTAAAATGTTTCTAGTTTATGCAAATTTATATAAAGTGCAAACTACTTTATTAAATAATTGCTGAAAAGAAAAAAAAATTAAGCAGAGGTTCCCATCATGGACGGCGAACATCGCTAAGTCTCTGTCGACCTAACGTGTAATATTGTCTTCCTAAGGCAGGGTTCGCCAGTTTCTGTTGCCACGGGATACTAGGGTAGTATGCACGATGCCCAGCCACCTTTACTTTAACCAAACTAATGTCATGTACCCATCAGAGCTCGGTAGACACTCAGGGACTCAGGGACGTTCGTCCAGCGTCAAATAATCATAATTCTAAAAAAAAATTAAATTGTTGTTTTTTTTAAATAAATTTGTCAATGTCTGAAAACCGCATAACAAACACAATATTTATAAATTATTGTTTACATTTTCTTTTTTTATTATCTAATGCAAATACCATCCTGTTATATCTAACCAGTGATGTATATAGAATGGCGCAAGGCATATAGAATGGCACATGGCCTATAGAATGGCACATGGCCTATATAATGGTAGACTACATGGCCTATATAATGGTTTGCTACATGGCCTATAGAATGGCACATAGCCTATAGAATGGCACATGAACTATAGAAAGACACATGAAATATGGAAAGGCATTTGGCCTATACAATGGCACATGGCCTATAGAATGGCACTTGGCCTATAGAATGGCACATGGCGTATAGAATGGCACATGGCCTAAATGGGGTAAGGAAATCAAGTGCACAAAAGCCTCCTTGCAGCCCGCCCCCGCTGACAAACTAACCAAACATACAGACCTTCCCCTCCCCTCCCCCCTCCATATAAAACAACAACCAAAAAACTAATCGCTCTTAAAATGCGCCCGATTCTCTGTTTTTTAAATAATTGACGAAGTTCCACTGAGCTTCACGGTGATAGAGCAGCCAGCCGTTTCACTCTGTCACTCGACTACAAGGTAACTCAATGACTGACTGACAAAAGCCCCCACACACACACAGGTGACTTGAATTTACCTGCAATACTGCTCATCACACCCACACAAAAAGAAGACCGAAAAGATAATTAATAAGAACAAAATGCTAATTTTTATAGCACTAGATTCTAAGCCAAATGTGTGGTGCTAATTTGTGTAGCACTAGATTCTAAGCCAAATGTGTGGTGCTAATTTGTGTAGCACTGGATTCTAAGCCAAATGTGTGGTGCTAATTTTTATAGCACTAGATTCTAAGCCAAATGTGTGGTGCTAATTTGTGTAGCACTGGATTCTAAGCCAAATGTGTGGTGCTAATTTGTGTAGCACTAGATTCTAAGCCAAATGTGTTGTGCTAATTTGTGTAGCACTAGATTCTAAGCCAAATGTGTGGTGCTAATTTGTGTAGCACTAGATTCTAAGCCAAATGTGTGGTGCTAATTTGTGTAGCACTGGATTCTAAGACAAATGTGTGGTGCTAATTTGTGTAGCACTGGATTCTAAGACAAATGTGCGGTGCTAATTTGTGTAGCACTAGATTCTAAGCCAAATGTGCGGTGCTAATTTGTGTAGCACTAGATTCTAAGCCAAATGTGCGGTGCTAATTTGTGTAGCATTAGATTCTAAGCCTAATGTGCGGTGCTAATTTGTGTAGCACTAGATTCTAAGCCTAATGTGCGGTGCTAATATTTTTATAGCACTTTATCTTAGGTCAAATGTGCGGTGCTAATTTTTATAGCACTTTATTCTAGGTCAAATGTGCGGTGCTAATTTTTATAGCACTAGATTCTAAGACGAATGTGGTGCACATTTTTATAGAACTAGATTTTAAGCCGAATGTGTGGTCCAAATTTTTATAGCTTTTCATTCTAAGCCAAATGTATGGTCCATATTTTTATAGGACTAAATTCTAAGCCAAATGTAGCAGACATTTTTATAGAACTAGATTTTAAGCTAAATGTGTGGTCCAAATTTTTATAGCATTACATTTCTAGGGCTTTTGTTACAAGTAAGCATCTAAACATTACAATGGAATAGGACAATACGAAAAAAAAAAGGTACATGCAGAATAGAAAATGTTTGCTAATGATTAAAAAAAAAAGAATGGACTTAATGTTCTTTTTTTTTTAATGTCATCGTTCGACTTCAACTTTTGCGTGCAACTTTCTATCATATTTGCATGTAAAGCTCTAATTGCAACACACATGTATCCGCTGTGTTTGTGTGTAAATAAACTATATAAGAAAAAAGAATATGGGTGTGTCAATGCTTTAAAAGTTAAAAGTAGTATGTTTCTAAATATACGCCGGTTAAAAAAAACACACACTAAATTGTCTATCTGCACTTGTGCCGACAGATTAATTGGCTGTCTAACCGTAACAACGAATTTCTCACCTAAAGCAAAGTTAATGGCTAGTTGTTTTTTTTTCTTTCGAGTTATGGGACTTTCCCTATAGGCCAGTAATCACACTGTCACATTCAATGGATGAAGTAGCCAGCACATATTTAACGCACTTAGTCTAGTTAGTATCACACACAACTATAGACCAGCTTGTATCATACATACTATAGATCAGCTTGTATCATACACATTTATGGAGCAGCTTGTATCATACACAACTATAGACAAGCCGGTATTATACATAACTATACACTAGTTTGTATCATACTTTCCAGTCTGTATCATACATAAATATGCACCAGTTTGTATCATACACAATTATAGACCTGTATAAATCATACACAATTATAGACCAGTTTGTATCATAAACAACCATAAATAAGCTTGTATCATACATAAATATAGACCAACCTGTATCAAGCACAATTTTTATCGATCAACTCAGATGAGCTTTTAGTTAAATATTGAGCACACTTGAAGTAGATTATTATTATTATTAGTATTATTTTTATTATTATTATATATAAGCTTATATGTATAGGCCTATATATATATATATATATATATATATATATTGTATTTTTTTATATTCTACGAATTTATATCTTACTTTTGGTCAAGATGTAGTAAGACCATATAATTGTAAAAAAAAAATGAGTGAAATGAGCATTATCGATTTTGTTCATTGAGCGCATGCGAAAGAAGGCTAGAATTAATTGTTTTACCAGGGGATAGCGTGGACAGGATTGAGTCTAGTCGAATTTTTAACAAGCATGGAGCGTTGGAATTTATAGCATAGGGTTTTTTTAAGCATGAAATCTAGAAGTCTTATGGTTTAGGTACGGCTCAATCAATGAGAATGCTTTATATATATATATATATATATATATATATATATATATATATATATATATATATATATAAAGTAAACTGTGTGTGTATTGTTACGAATCTCGGTCATAAAT
This sequence comes from Anisus vortex, assembly GCA_949126835.1. Classification (NCBI taxonomy): domain Eukaryota; kingdom Metazoa; phylum Mollusca; class Gastropoda; family Planorbidae; genus Anisus; species Anisus vortex. Next base: position 8,621,537 of record OX421495.1, read on the forward strand.
GAATGACGTAGTAAGGCATTGACCTCTTAACAAGTGCGTATCAGAGTCCAAAGCGACCAAGGTTTGACCTTTATGCCCTGAGGGCAGTTTAAATAAAATAATTCGTTCAAATCCCGTGGAAATTGGGGGATAATTCTGGATCGTAGTAATTATAGAGAAAGAGGTTAAAATGCGTATTAAGACCCTGTAGAATCTTCGATGATAGTTTTCTTTGTAAAGTTCCGACCTCCTTAAAGTTAGTTCAGTTTAAACGTTTGTAGAGTGAAGTCGCTATATTCATACATGTACATATAATGCCATTTTATTGATACTTATGTTGCCACCAGTTGATGAAGTTTATTGATCGTTTATATTGAGTCTACAATTTAAATAAAATTGTTTATTCAACAACTGGAGTTGTTTGATCTATCGTTGTTGAGAAAGGTGTTGAAGATAATTATCACGAATATAACTACATTACTGCATAGACCTGTCAGTCAAGGAACCCCTAGCTTGGGCTACAGATTAGCAGAATCTAGAGACTTCTAATAAAGATACAACTATATTCATTGAATCCGATTTAACGAGTCGTAATAATAGTCAAACCTAAAGAGGTCCATAACAATTTGCGGGCTTGCGTCCGATATAGTTGTATAGTGAAGCATATATTCAAGTTGTGTTGTGTTGTGTGTTGGAGCAGTGACCTACTGAGCAAGCCTAAGAACGCTGAAATTATTCTTCCGATTGGAAAAACGTAAGTTGGAAATTTACACTTTATAAATCTCTTAACTAAAGAATGGAATTTATTGAAAATCCAGAAGAAGAAGTTCTGAAAACTTTATCAATAAAGAAGTTAAAAGAGATCGCTGAGATCTTAAAGATAGAAGTTACTGAAACTACACCATCGAGGACTGTGTTGACACAGCAGATAAAAGATGTGTTGATTGCGAGTGGAAAGTTGAAAGTAGAATCAAGCGCGGAGGGATATCAAGTTGAAGGTCAGATGTCTGAACAGTTCCGATTTCAACTAGAAATGAAACGGCTTGAAATGGAAGAAAAACGGCTTGAGATGGAACAAAGACGTCTAGAAATAGAAAGTCAGGAAAGAGATAAGAAAAGTCAAAGAGAAAGTCAGGAAAGAATAGAACTGGCGAAGATAGGCGCTACTAAAAAAGAATCTCATAATGATGTAGAGATGGCCAGATGGAAAAAGCTAGTCCCTACCTACATTGATAAAGAAAGTGAAATAGCTAATTTCTTCCAGACCTTTGAAATTTCTTGCAGAGATTTTAAGTTCCCAGAAGATAAATGGGGAATATTAGTCAGAACAGCTTTTACTCAGGGAAGGGCAAGAGATTGTATTCTATTGTTAAAAGAGGAGCATTTAAATGATTATGAAATCATCAAAGATTCTGTACTGAAAGCGTACAACCAAATACCTGAAAGTTATCGGAAAAGGTTCCGTCAGTACACAATGTCCCCTTACCAAACACACTTAGACTTCCTTAGAGCAGAAGAAAAGTTAATGGATCAGTGGATAAAATCCAGAAATATCTCCACATTAAAAGAAATGAAAGATATCATTCTGTTAGAGGATTTTATTAACAAAGTGAGGCCGGATATAAGAATGTATTTATCCGAGCGTGATATCACTGACCCACATAAGGCTGCTGATTTAGCTGAACAGTACACATTGTGTCATAGGACAGCTGGTGAAAAGAATTTTAATAGGGCACAACGGCAAGGAGAAAACCCACAAAAACAACATCGTGAAAAAGAGCATTTTGTGAAACAAAATGATGTTAATAAAAAACCTATCAACAAAAACGTCCAATGTACTTTTTGTAAAAGGACAGGACATAGCATAGAAGACTGTTGGAGTATACGAAGCAACAAAAGACCTAACAAAGTGGTAATGTGCACTAGCCATAAACAAATACAGAATGTACAAGAAAGCGAAGATACAAACGAACTGAATTCGAAGAAAGATTCTTCTAAACCAGAAACACTGAGGGTGGATTTGCCTGAGAGCAAAAGTCAGAAGGTAGAGAAATCTACAACTGAAGATAATGAGGATAAATATCCTGATTATAAATACAGAATGGCTACTATTGGATTAATTGTCCAAGTCCACAGAGACGAAAAAGTAGACCAAAGTATTTTTGACTCGGAAAAGAGTCTGAAGTCATCGAAAGATGAAACAACACCCGAAAGTCATGGTCAAGGGAAGAATAAAATTGACACAGAGACCCTGTGCAGTTTTCAACCGTTCATTAGTGAAGGTTGTGTGGCCTTACAAAAGGAAGGACCACTGAAGTCCGTAAAAATATTACGAGACACAGGGGCATCATTAACCCTGCTGCTTAAAGATGTATTACCATTGAATGATAATACATTGACAGGACAGACTGTCCTATTGAGAGGTTTTGAATGGAAAGAAGAAATACCTCTACATAGGATATACCTCACATCTGACTTGGTGACAGGATATGTGACAGTTGGAGTAATATCAAAACTTCCTGTTGAGGGCATATCTGTTATCCTAGCAAATGATTTGGCGCAAGGGAGGGTGAGACCTGAACTAATTGTGAAGGAAAATCCCGACCCTAGTCCTATTGTGGAGACAGGAAAAGAAAAAGAACTTTATCCTGTAGGTGATGTCATAAAAGGTATGACACCACAGAAAAAGAAAGAAGAAATTATCTCACAAGAAAAGAAAAAGAAAGAAGAAATTCTCCCACGAGAGAAGATAGAGGAAGAAGAAGTGGAACGTGATACTACTATTTTCTCCATGATTGAAGATTGTCCGAAAGGAAATGATCAATCAAAGAAGTCATCACAAAATGAATTTATTGCTGAGCAGAAAGTAGACCCAGAGTTGCTACAGTTGCATGAGAAAGCTGTCGACGAGGAAGAAACTCCTACTACTGATGTCTATGAACAGATAGACCACAGCATGCTAAAACAACAATGCAAACCTGCAGTTGCCGGTACAGATGAAGATTGGAGGAGCATCACTGAAGAAACGAGTGCGGAGAGCTGGACCGAGACTACCAAAAGCTATGGGTTACCACAATCCATACCGACAGATCGAAGGACCAACTTCGCCTCGGAACTCTTCAATCCAGTACTAAAGAACTTATGCCTGGAGCAGGAGATGTCAACTGAATCCCATCCGGAAAGTCGAGGAGCCTATGGACCAATCTTTGGACCCACTGTCCGAGGACCACTCAAACTACTTCCAGAGGAATGGCAGACCGAATTGGACCTCCTTGGGCTGAGCAAGTACCTAGATAAGTACATAAATTTTTTGTCTGACATAACTGTTTTTGTTAGAAAAAAATTGTACACTGCTCACATGCAGATGCCATTGTTGTGTGATGAAAGAAAGGCAAAAATATTATATCATTTGAAAATGATAAAGCCTTACCTTCTGAAAACAATTGGAATAAGCTTGATGTTGTTAACATTGTTACTCTTAATTGTAAAATTCATGCCTGGAATACAGGATGAATTGAATGTCAAATTCACTGATAGTTAGTTACCAAACTTACTATTTTAAAACTAAATCCCTTACTTGTGAAGAAAAAGGAATGAGTAAAAGTATTGTTAGAGTAAATATCATTATAGTGTGATATTTCTAAACAAACTTGTTAGTTTGAGCATTAAAATAATTGCTATAAGAGAAAAAGATCAGTTTTATCCGCAGAATTGGTTTCTAAATCAGAGGACATTATAAATGTGGACTGATTATAAGATATGTTTGAGAATCTCTGGAAATGATAATTGAAACATTTGGCAGAGAGGATAATTTGATTGAAAAAGATGTAAATGGTTTTAAGAAAAGAGAATTTTCTATCACTAAAGTATTGAGAAATGTTTTATGATTGTACTATGGAAAAAATTTTATCATGTACTGTTGTTGAAATATTGCACTGAGTCAAGATGCAAATTTCTTCTATGTGAATTTATTCATTTATTATATTATCATTGAATGTATGATAATGAAGGGTAAAAATAGTTGCAGCAAGGCAGAACTATGACTAACAAGAATTCCAAGAATTGTATTATATATGATTTTTCACTTTTAGGATACTGTTACATGAAAAGCAGATCAGAAGTTGAAACTAATGTAAAATAAAACTTATCCTTGTTTTGTATAAATTTAGGATATGTGCCAGTGACTTGACACTGTAAACCAGAATGGTTGAGAATGTCATGGTTGAGAATTTATAATGTTGACATACCAATGTTCAACAAATGTATTATTAATTAAGGATTTCATGTCAAGATTGTAAAACTAATCTATTTTTTTTCTGTATGAGTTAAAATAGATTGAATGAATTGTACTGAAAATCAAAAGATTGGGTAGACCTGAACACTGTGAAAGTAACAGGAGAATCTATGAATAAGGAATAAAACCTTTATGGAAAAATGGAAAAGAGCAATGTACACCACTGAAAAGATTGGAAATGAAATGTTTTACCACACCAGTCAAACCAGCAGTTTGTTTTGTACATAAATTGTTACATTGATTTCGCTATGAAAAAAAAAAATTAATAGTAGCCTATGCTTAACTTTTCTACTTCAATAATATTGTATTTAATGTAATCTAAAGAAAATAAGTACTTACTGTGTAGTACTAAGATTGTATGAAGATAATATAACTTGTTTTAATTGATAGTTAATTAAGTAAATTAACCAAATTTGTTTAAGTAAATCCATGATTGTCTGAATGTTTCAATTTAACCTGCTACGATGTGAACTCTTTTAAAAAAGAAAATAATGACGTCGAAAGGTCATGGTAAAATGAAAGATTGAAATATTTTTAATGATTTTTGCTATAAACTATTTTAATTCGTGAACAGACTATGTTTAATGTTCTCAAAATAATATAAATGAATTTGATTTTGAGATGATAGATGTTAAAGAATGCTCATTTAATACGATAACTATTTAATCGCGTAGCAATTTTATTTGACCTCGGCTGTGATGAGGTAGAAATTTGCATAGCGATGTCAACATTGTTAAAATCAATTGAGAGAGAGAGAGAGAGAGAGAGAGAGAGAAAGGCGGAATTGACCTCAATTTCTGTGTCGCATCACAGACAGTTGTCTAATGTGTTAGTCGGCCTACCAGCATGTAAAAAAAAAAAATACTGTCGAGAAAATGATCGTGTTGTTGTGTAATTAGGTCAGGTCTAGTAGTATTTTTTTCATTAAGAGCGTTGGTTTTTTTTCTCCTTATGAAAAAATAAGTCGTGTCTGCATAGACATTGAGTGATTTTTTCTTTTGTTGTTTGATTACAAATGTAAAAGATATTAGTTTATAATTAAATGGACGAGAGAGTTTTTATTACAGTGGAATGTTCAATGTAATAGAAGTTATTAACTTGTATTATATTATATCTATTAAGAATGATTATGTATTTTTCTTGTATACAAGATTTAGATAAACAATTTAATTGTCCATTGTTTTGAATTAAAAATTGAATGATTGAATGACTATAGTTAAGCCATTTGATAAGATGAATTTATATTGCATATATTATTATGTTATTGTTATCAGTTCGATTGAATTATTGGGATCGCCAATTGAACTGTATTGTTTTTCCCGGAATATTTTCTTTTATAATTATTCCTTAAAATTAACATTTTTCGTATGGTTAAAATGTAAAGGAAATAATTATAAAGCTTTAGAAGGGGGGGGATGTTACGAATCTCGGTCATAAATGAATGACGTAGTAAGGCATTGACCTCTTAACAAGTGCGTATCAGAGTCCAAAGCGACCAAGGTTTGACCTTTATGCCCTGAGGGCAGTTTAAATAAAATAATTCGTTCAAATCCCGTGGAAATTGGGGGATAATTCTGGATCGTAGTAATTATAGAGAAAGAGGTTAAAATGCGTATTAAGACCCTGTAGAATCTTCGATGATAGTTTTCTTTGTAAAGTTCCGACCTCCTTAAAGTTAGTTCAGTTTAAACGTTTGTAGAGTGAAGTCGCTATATTCATACATGTACATATAATGCCATTTTATTGATACTTATGTTGCCACCAGTTGATGAAGTTTATTGATCGTTTATATTGAGTCTACAATTTAAATAAAATTGTTTATTCAACAACTGGAGTTGTTTGATCTATCGTTGTTGAGAAAGGTGTTGAAGATAATTATCACGAATATAACTACATTACTGCATAGACCTGTCAGTCAAGGAACCCCTAGCTTGGGCTACAGATTAGCAGAATCTAGAGACTTCTAATAAAGATACAACTATATTCATTGAATCCGATTTAACGAGTCGTAATAATAGTCAAACCTAAAGAGGTCCATAACAGTATTCAACCCGTTATATTAGTTAATTTAAAGACACGTGACCTTTTTGTATCATATTATAATTTTGTGATTTCGCTTCGGACAAGTGTCTTACCTAGCTAAGTGGATAACGTATCGGACTGCTATGCGGGCGACGCGGGGTTCATTTTCCAGTTAGTCTATACCTTTTTTTTTTTTTTTTTTTTTTTTTTTTTTTTTTTTTTTTTACAATTTTTACAATTTCAATTAGACCTAGATCTAATATTATTTAAAAAAAAAGAGATTGTAAAATACAAGCAACACCGGGCAATTTAGATTTTTGTTAAATAAAAAGACTTGCCTATTTTTTACACGGTTACAATATTTATTTGAAATTACTTTTCTAAAACTGTTCAGTAAAAATAATATTTAATTTTAAATTATTAAATTTAATGATTTCAATCAATTGTAGTTTATACAATTGTTATCAGTTGCTTATACAGGCCTCTTTTATTTTCACCCGGGCAACGGCGGGCAAAATTTAGCTTGTTTATATTATATGTGTGGGCTATAGCCTATTGACAGATTTATACATTAGAACGTTGATGCGTGTCTGTTTTCTGGTAGATTTGTTTTGTATGATGTGTTTTTATAAGTGTATTTATTTAACAGATAAGATGACCGTCAGACATAGATACACACACATATATAGACACACATAGACAGATAGTCGGACAGACTGTGACATACTGACAGTTAGACAGACAGATACATATATGTGTAGGTAGACATGTAGACAGATGGACAAATACAAAGACATACAGACATACATTTAGAATTATAAATGCACACATAGACAGAATGATATATCGAGTAGTAGGCCTAGATAGATAGACACATAGACAGAATGATATATCGAGTAGTAGGCCTAGATAGATAAACACATAGACAGAATGATAAATCGAGTAGTAGGCCTAGATAGATAAACACATAGACAGAATGATATATCGAGTAGTAGGCCTAGATAGATAGACACATAGACAGAATGATATATCGAGTAGTAGGCCTAGATAGATAGACACATAGACAGAATGATATATCGAGTAGTAGGCCTAGATAGATAGACACATAGACAGAATGATATATCGAGTAGTAGGCCTAGATAGATAGACACATAGACAGAATGATATATCGAGTAGTAGGCCTAGATAGATAGACACATAGACAGAATGATATATCGAGTAGTAGGCCTAGATAGATAGACACATAGACAGAATGATATATCGAGTAGTAGGCCTAGATAGATAGACACATAGACAGAATGATATATCGAGTAGTAGGCCTAGATATATAGACACATAGACAGAATGATATATCGAGTAGTAGGCCTAGATAGATAGACACATAGATAGATAGATGGATAGACAGATAGAGAGATAAATGCATGGATAGATTTACCTGTATTCGATCCTCAGGTAAACTTGTCTTCATGGCTAATATTTCTCTGGTCTGTACATCAGGGTAATGTGCATCCTTAAATGCCTTTTCTAACTCGTCCAGTTGATAACTTGTAAATATAGTCCTGTGGACATGATGTAGAATTAGAATGTTTCCATTTTATCACAATCATAGAGAAGGTCAACACTTTATCAAAGGAGAGTTGTTGTCATTAAGAGAGAAAAATGTCTACAATTTAAACTGCTTTTGCTTCTACTAATTAAATATAAATGTACTTTTAGAATTTATTACTGCGTACAATCAGCTACATTTTGTGAAAAAAACGAAATTCTACGCAGCTAATGTGAAGTATTGAACTAAATAATAGTTTTGAAGTTTTGTGTGCGATGCTTATTCTTCTTCATTCTAGTGTAGAGACCCCATTAGACACTTAGAAAAAGCCCACAATTTAATGGTAATGTGATTGCGAATGCTCTGGGATAATCGTGAATGAAGGCTATTTAAATTTATAGGCCTAGGCTATTGACTGTATTGTCCGAAATATCATTATACCATAGACCATAGGTTCTCAGCGGGGGCGATATCGCCCCCCTCAGGGGGCGGTGAGAAGCTTTAGGGAGCGCAGAGATTCCCGGGGGCGATTGGGTGAAGGGCAAGTGGGCGGCACAAACGTACCTGATATAATTTGAACACCTCAGCTATTTGAATCGATTAGTTTTTGGATGAAATGTGATGTAAACGCATGTGCTGCTAAATATCTGATATCCCCATCGATATCCCCCAACAGTATGCCTACATATTATTATATTAATACGAAATAGGAATCGCAATGACTTTTCGATGAAGTAGGGGTCAGTATTTGGCAGATAAAGTGTGCGGCCGGTTGGTCCTGTGGTTGGTTCACCGGAATGTCAACCCTGCTGACCGATCACTGTCGCCCTAATATCTGCTAATATTAATGATATTTTGACCATAGTTTTACCGTGTTTATTAACTCTAAATGGATTATATGCTAAAATTAGGCGGTATAGATAAGTTGTAATCATACAAACTGGGTAGTTATTGTGATGCTTGAAAATATACATTAAAAATTATTTAGTCATATAATATTTATCTGATTTTCAAATACTTTTTACAGTTTGATCATTTCAAAGTTATAATTTGCAAGACATTTTTTTTTTATAAAAGAAAAAAAAACACAGAAATATTAGCTCAAATAAAATGGGCTAATTATCACCCTTTAATAACACAAATTTTTCCACATTTGATTCAATAGTGATGCCGAACAAGTTCTGTTTTGTAATATAACAAATATTACTGATTATTAGACCTAAGGCTTTTGCAACCGAAATTGAAACAAAAATAGACAAATTGCTAGCAATCAGTGCTAGCAGCACACCAGGCAAACGATTCACATTAATATTGATTTATTTAAACTTTAAACCTTTTGTTTAGGCAATTTTTTTTATCTATTAATTCTTACAATATGTTTCCTTTTCAGTTTTTTTAAAGATAATTAAGCACACAAAAAGTCTAGTCCGCCTAAACAAATTGCGGAAACTATAGTCCAGACCGACGAAAAGGGAAGGAGGAGTGAACGCTAAAAGAAATTGGAGGGGGGGGGGGGGTGAACGGAAAAAAATTGTATAAGGGGGTGGTGAGCCGAAAAAGGTTGAGATCCTATGCCATAGACAATAATAAGATGGACCGCTTGCTCTTTTTTTTAGAGCTTATATCAACCTTTTTCCGTGCGCAACCAATAAGGCTGTCTTAAATTACTTCTACGCTCCTCGTTGTTTCTTAAATGTTTCCGCTTTATACAACTTTCGATTTTAATTTTAATTTTTCATTGAGAAAATCGAAGCGATTCAATAAAACGGAAGTGCAAAGGAAACAACGAATCGGAAATTCTGAAAATCAGTGTTTCGAGTCATCATATAGCAGAAATACTAAAGCAAGCGGTCCATGTATATTATAGTCTATGATTATACTTGTATGCATGTATTGTTTTCAATTGTTTTTATTTTTATAATGAGTATTTTCTAGCGTTGTTCCACTACAGCACAAATGTTATTGTTATGTGAAATTAGAAGTTATAGTTTTGAACATTGCCTTTTATAAAGAAATTGCCATAAGGGTGGAACAAATGCAGAATATAAAATGAACAAAAGGTTTCGTGTTCGTTTAGAATTTAGAGTTTACATAAACTAAATGAAAGCAAGAAAACTGTTGATTTTCATTTTTTACTCCCTTTATTTTAAGTTGCAATGTCTGCAATCGTAATGGTGCAAAAATTGGCTTCGATTTTTCGACCACTTCCCGTGGTCCGATCAAGCTGAAATTTGGACAGCAGATTTGTGGTGCCTAACAATACATCCTATCAAATTTTCAGTTAAAACGACTTAATAATACTACACTTATGACAATATTCATTTCTTAAAAGGAAAGTATAAGAAATATTTTGATTTCGCGTTAAAAATGCCTGTGAAACTTTTTATACTTTTTCGGCGCAAAGCTAGAAAAAAAAAATATGCGCTACGATTATTTTTAGAACAATTCATACGGAGTAAGGAGATATTTTTGAGATTTGCGACACAGATATTTTTTCTGTACGTTTCATTTGCAGTAGTCAATCAATTATTTAATTACATGATGGTAAACTTAGTTTGCAAATAAAGGGAGTATGATAAAAACTGTGTTTTTATGGTTTTCTTGTAATAATAACTCCGCTGTTTTATATGACATTCTTTCGTGGTGGATTTGCAGTTTATGTTAACATTTACGGAATGTTCTGCCAATGTTTTATAGTCAAAATCTTATACCAAATTTAAAAACCAACAACTGACAATGTTAACGAAATTTGAAGGATAACAAGATGTAGACCTATTATTAATTAATATATAGGCTCAGAGACGTATTTAGGCATGCTCCACGCGTTAGTTGGAACAGGGGCCCCCACACAAAAGGGGCCCCCACACATCCCAAAACATAGGCTAACATAGCAATGTCGGAAGGCAGGGGCGACGCCACATAAATTTGGCCCTTGGAAACGGGGCCCAAACAATCCTAAATACGGCCCTGTATCTACTTACCTATGCCTTCGTTTCTTCTTTTTCTTTTTGCTCTGTCCATTCATACTCATGTGATCGTAAACTGGACTGTCCATGTCATCTTTGTCACTTAAATCTAGACAAGATAATTAAACATTTATATAAATATATATAATTTGGGTATAATTATAGAAATGTATATGTTGAAATGTAAGATTAAAACATACGAAGGACCAGTTTGATCTATAGGACCTTTGAAGTAGCGTTCACAAGTTTCCGCGGCTGGGGCATACGGCATATACGGCTTACGTCAGCACAGTACCCAGCGGCCTTTACACCCCCCCCCCCCCCCCACAACTACTGCCAGGAACACATCAGAACTGGGTGAACACAGGGCACCCTCCAGACCCGGGAATAAATCCTAGCCTTCACCAGGATTCGGACCCATGACTTCCGGTATGCCAGTCAAGCGCGCTGCAGGGTCGGCCACCGTGTCATGTATATTTAAAATAAAACTTAAACAAGTGTGTGTTTTTTTTTGTCTTTTAGATTATTTTATTAAATTGTCTGTGTGTTGTACTTATATGTCCTATACTAGTTAGTTGAGAATATTTCGACGTAATAACTTTAATAATAACAAACAAAGAACACATTGGCGCACATCTATCAATATTAGTAATGTTTTACGAGAATAATATATCACAGGAATATGCTGTCGAGGAAAGAAGTATTTTTACCACTAGAGATTGCAGTTGTTGGAATAAGTACAAATGAATTGGGAAATTTTTCTAATTTCTCTGATGAAAAATGTTCGCTTTAAATGAATTTAAAGGTCTATTCGTTTTAAATTCTTTAGCTGTGGATATGATTTGAACATTTAAACTCCACCAGTAGAAATTAATAATAATAATAGTAATAGTAATAGCGCTGCCAACAAACATAATGTAAGCTCAGAGCGCATTTAACATACAACTAAGAAAACGGATATAATCTCTAGGCTAAGAATAAAACTAATTGATGATTTAACACTTTACAAACATAGGACAAATCAAATAAATGAATCATTAACCGACCTAACATATAAGTAAGACAGTAGTGGTCTAAAGCATGTTTTCTATGGTAAATATTGAAATAATTCGTTTTTAAGTTTTTTTTAAACGTAATTAGTGTGCCCGTTTAGACCAATGCGTTATCATGAGAAATTACAAGCTTTTACAGTGTAGGCTTTTGGTTTAACGAACAATTTAACGACATTTAAAAAATCCTCAACCAACTGTACTGCTTGACTTAAAATATGGATAAACAAGAAAAGTATTTATTTTCACTGTAGATATCTTGTCTGTGAATTATAATTAAAAAAAACAACCTTTAAACATTAATCAAGAAATTACTAGTTTTTTTACTAGTCATTATCAAACAAGCATATTTATAAAAGATGAAAACTCAGTTTATTGTATTACAATAGTCGCTCATTTCTACCCGATTCTTCAAACGGCTAAAAGAAAAAGTCGCTTTCTAACTAGGTTTGATATCTTTACACAATTCTATCTAAAAAGTCACAATTGTAATATTTACCTTCATTAAACAATTTTAGACCCACATTGTTTACTTTTAAGTTGGTAAATACTCTATTATTTTTTCTATCTTTTAAGTTTTTCGTAAACTATTGACATTTTCTAATTGCGCATGTCTATTATCTCTTTGGATGTATTCATAATATAATATATTTTGTACACTTATCTAGCCTAGAATTGCAGCCTTGTTCTCAATGTATGTTTTGGTTGCTCAATGTTAAATGCGCTCTGAGCTTGCTACATTACGTTTTTTGGCAGCGTAATATAAAAATGAAACAACTTTTATTATTAGACTATTATTAAAATAGATTTTAAAAATTAACGCAAAACAAGCTTACATCTTTACAAAGCAAATAGAAAGTCTTTCCTTATATATTACAGACGCCCCTTTTATAAAGAAGATTATTGCGTCCAACGCTTATCCGTGGTCCGAGTCTAGTCTTGCATCTTTATTAATGTTTTAAATGATGTCAAGTTACTGGTTTTCCTGGTTTGTTCTGGCAACTCAAGTCAATGGTTTTATTCAAATTAAAAAAATAATTGGCGCATTAGAATTTAGAATAGATCTAGGGTATAAGAACACGTTGGAACAAATGGAATATTCCTGTAACATTGTATAATTTTTTATTGAGGGATTTATAATCCTTTCTCATGATTAACAAACATACATTGAAATTTATAGGATACATTATACACGATCTCTGTCTGTAACTTGACAAGTAAATAATTGAAAAATTTCTGTACAATGCGCATTATCAAAATTAAAAAGATAATTTATGTTTCATTAGTTTGAAAGACCCAAATTAATGTTTAATTTCCAGCTGAAATATATAACTGAAGCAAGTTTCATTGAAATGAACGAGTTATCGGCAAACATCAATTCTAAAATATTCAGTTTACTGATTCGCACCGTAATATTTCCCATCCCTCTAAAATAAAAATAAAAACAACAAAATTTTTTTTAGAGCATAAATTGCTTAGAACTTGAATAAAAGATTACAAAATTACCGGGTAAATATAATGATAAAATATAATGATAAATTATAATGAACAATTATATGATAAATATAATTATTGTTGTTCATTCAGACTGCGTCCAGTGAATTTCTAGCTTGTCTTTTTAAGCATTGTGTCTTCTATTATAATTTATGGATGTTCCTTCAATGGAAGAGATTGTTGCGATTAGTCTAGTGTCTATCTGTAGATTTAGTCGAGTGTTGCTTTTATATAATAAGTTGTTCGTTTTCAAGACTACTTATTGCTCTTAATCGAAGTTTTTACGCTTTGCCCATCAAGATAAAATTCAATAAAGTGAGTTTAGAAAAATGGAAAGCAAGATCATTTTATCTAATATTTAATCATGAATTAATGTAGTAAATAAATATGGAAAAATTTAATTCCATGTGCTATTAGCATAATATATTAAAGTTATTGACTTAACAATTAGAATGATAAGGTAATAAGTATAACACATGAGTTAAGAGACGGAGGCGGTTAGTTCGTGTTTAAATTGCAGAATGTAAAAACTAAAAATTTAGTAATTCCATTGAAGGACATAGAGATTTCAGATTGTTATCAACATATATTTATAAACATACCATTGCATCCGTAGAGGTCACGTGTACTGTGTGCTGGGGAGAAGAGGTTAAAGTTCATCACGGGCGGATGGCCCCCGGCCGACATGAGCTCCATCGGTCTCCATCGCTGACCGCCGTCCAGTCCGGAACATCTGCGGGTCGAAATAGATAGCATTGCCGCAGGGTGATCAGACGGTGAAGCGCTTGGAAACGTCGACGGCGCGCGTGGTGTCACAGCTCCTCCTGCTGCCGACGGGGTTGATGTGCTAATGATAGAGTCCTGGCTCTTGCAGTGTGCCCTTTGATGCCTGTGCCGATCCAGCTGGTTGTCGAGCGAATGGTACTCACCAACGCCACGAGATTCAACGTTTTTATTCTCACGAAAATTTTCCTCTTCCATGAGTCTCTCGGCAACATCCCGGCTTTGGTCTGGAAAACTACGAAAAGGAATATCACTCTTAATGTCCGTATCATTCTTATCACAAGTAAAGCCACGATCAGAATCACGTGACGATTCTATTCGATCAAGAACATCGTGGACTTTCACCAAATTCGTAGAATGATGGTCTTTGTGAAAGTTTTCAGGTCTGTTTGTATCTACAGAAGAAGTGGCAATGCTGCTGCAAATGTTTTGGTCCGCAATGGATTCTCTCTTCACTTGCTGATGCTGTTGAAGCCCCAACAAGTCTCGGATTGAGAATGCTGTCGACTTTTTACTCTCCGTCAGCGCTGGCGCTTTGGGCATTTTGTCTATATCATCGGCCATTTTGTAATCACTCAATTGTAACAATTGCAGTTGACCAGTTAGTATCATACAATGACATCCATATATATTTTCAACAAAATATTTTTCGGCTTATAACATTTAGTGAAATTATTTACCTTTCAACGATTGTTTTAAACGAAACTAAACAATTTAAAGAATTTAAACACTCGAATCACACTGTGTAATATTTAGAAGACGTGTAGACTTAACGCATTTTATCGGGATTTGATCCAAAGAGTCTTAGAATTTAAACTGTGTATCTAATCCCTCAGTGACAACTGATAGCTGAATGCCGTACGGAACCAAGTCCTACTACTGAAGCTGTCCGTGTGAGGACACCGGGTCTTGAGGGCGTATGATGGGAGGGAAGGGAAGGGGGAGGAGGGTGTGTGTGCGCCAACAATGGTCGGATCCAAAAGTGAACTGGGTGATCGCCCTTAGTTTTCGAGCTCATTAAAACGATCATAATTAGCCACTGGGCGCGCGCCCCGGATGGCGCCCGCCCGCCCCCTCCCCGTACCCACCATCACACCTCTGGTACGACACCGTCCTTTTGAAACCAGCATTGTGTAACTATTAGCAGCCACAACCTCTCTCCCACTCCCACCCTCCCTACCATCAGTATTCCAAAACACAAACGGTGCATCCCCCCCCACGCCCTCGTACTACCGCCTCGTCAAAAGCAATCCAGGACTGTGACATCTTCTTCGAATCTCTCCCTCCCCCCTCCCCTGCCTATAGACACAGCTAGACCAGCAGGATGAGTTCATCGATCGGCTATCGATTCTTCTCTACGCCAATGCCAGACGACTTGATCTGCTCCTCTTTACTCCCCCACCTCCTTCCCTCTACTCCCCCCTCCCGTTGTGGCCGGAAGATCCTCCCACTTTTGATCATGGCGGCCGCGACCTGTGACGTGCCACACTAGCAGATTCCACCATCTCTGCCCTCCCCTCGCCCATCTTTCTCTCTCTATCCCTGTCTCTCTCCCATTTTTCTCTCTCCATCTCTCTGTCCCTCTATTTCTTTCTCCCCTTTCATATTTCTCTCTCTCTCACTCTTTCACTCTCGCCATCATTCTCTTGCTCTAGACCCCGCTCTCTACTCATCTCTCTCTCTTTCTTTTTCTTTCTCTTTCTCTCCTTACTCCCTCTTCCTCTCTCTTTCTCTCCTTCCCACTCTCTCCCTCTTTCCCGTTCTTTCTCTTTCTATCGTATCCCCTCTCATGCCTCTTTATATCTCTCGCACTCTCCAATTCTCTCTTTCTCTCTCTTTACCTCTATTTCCTCCGCTTACTCCTTCTCTCTCCCCCCCTCTTTCCATTTTCTCTCTCTCTCTCTCTTCCATTCTCCCTCTCTATCTCTCATTCCTCCCTCTAGCTAATATCTGGTAAATAGCTGCGGAAACTCGTGTAAAAAACAACAACGTATGGCTCCTGGTCATTCTTCGTATCAGGCATCGGCCACTGTTGACTGACCGGCGGACCAGTTTAAAAAAACACAATCAGGTTTCTCTCTTAGAGTTATAGTATCTGATATATTATAATTACAGACGCTCCTTCTTTAAAGAAGATTATTGCGTCCTAGGCTCATTCGTGGTCCGAGTCTAGTCTTGCATCTTTATTAATGTCTTAAATAAAGTTTAGTTACTGGTTTTCCTGGCTTGTTCAGGCGACCCATTCCATGCCCGAAAATATATCGTCAGCGCGAGCTGGTTGGTACTACGATGAAGCACTCACACGCGCAATACAATCATGTAGAGTAGTGAGTAGATGTCAATACAGTATTTGCCCCAAGCTGTATCAAAATTAGATCTTAAACATTGGCTTTTCGAGTCCGTTTATAAAGCAAGTATCTGTATGAGCTATCATGCAGTGCCCTCACGTGGGGGGGGGGGGGGGCAGAGGGGGCATATGCATGGGGGGACACTTCTAGGGGCGGCCAATATAGTCTAAATATAGCACTAAACAGAGCAGTTACAGTATGCAAAACTGAAACTGTTGCTCTGGGGCGCTCCGTAGGCTTGTGTGGGCTCTGGGATATGTACACACTAAGGAAAAGATCTAGTTAAAATCAAAAGGATGAAAAGGATGAAAAGAGATTAAATGGTCGACGTGTGTACGTGTTTAAAATATAAAAGGGTTATGACAATAAGAGAATGTCATTTACTGTTGCGCGTTCTACTGACGTACCGTAGGTCCTGGGTTCGAGTCCTGGTGAAGGCTAGGATTTGTTCTCCTCAGATCTGGAGGGTTTTCAAACTTAAAACCGATTTTCGGTTTTGTTGGAAGTTTTAGGAGAGAAATTATTCCTATAATATGGTGTCCTGTGAGTTTTTCTTTTGTTCTCAAAGAAATACTTTAATACTTTTTTTTAATTCAAATCCCGAAAAAAGCTTGAGATACACACAACAACAACAAACGCAGATGTTAACGAGTCTGCGGCACAATTCTTTTGATCATCAGGGCATTACCCACACATGCTGAAAGTCCCGAGTCCCGAGCAACAGACAAACAGACCGATAGACTTTCTGTAGCGCTTGTGGTGTGTGAATGTGTGTGAGTTTGTGAGTGTGTGAGTGTGTGAATGTGTGAGTGTGTGAGTCTGTATGTATGTATGTGTGCCTAACATAGCTCACTAAACTGCGAATGTGAAGTTTTGTTTTATCGCTCCGTCTGTCACTTCGCTAAAGAACAAGTGTTTTATTGTCCACCTATACATACATAATAACAAAAGAATATAATGACATGGGGGGGGGGGACTAAAAACCTGTTTAAAATCGGTTTTCTAGAACCAAAAAATCTGTTTTGAAAAAAAAGCACAAAAAAAACCCCAACAATATTGTCACATAGTTGCACTAACAGAAATAACCTGAGCTCTGTGTGTTTCTAACCCAATTAGATTAACTCCTTTCCATTGTTGATGAAACATTTACTTTTTGCACTAGTGTGATAACATTGCGGGAGGGACGTCCACAAATTGTTGTCCACTGAGTTAGTCGTGGTTCCCCACCTGTCCCCACCTGTCCCCACCATTTGCGGTTGCCCACCCTCTCCTTCTTTGACGCTGACTTGAAACATAGGGGAGACCGGGGCTAAACCGCCATAGGGGTACATTCGCCATGGTGGTATTGCGCGCGAACCGAGCTATTTTTAGACTTGACGACACTACCACGCCACTCAGTAATGGCGTCTGGTTGATCTGTGTTAATGTTAAACGGCTGCAAATTTTGACTGCTCTGCTACCGTGATATTTGTGTTTTCTTAGTAGGTAAGTGATTTTTTCTTCATACTACATCTCCTCATGTTACGTAAGAAGTAGTTAGGGCTATTAAACGACACTGCATGGTCTCAAAACACTGCCTCTTCTTGTTACATTCATGGTGTCACTTTGTCGCTTTCTCTACCTAGGCTGCTGTAATGGATTGATAATTGTAGAAAAGTGATAGTGGGGCAGGTTCGCCAACACTGGCTGGGGCACATCCGACAGCTGGGTGAACCTGCCCCAATGGGTGGGTGCACTTGCCCCAAATTATTTGTTTAGCATTGTGATCATAAATGACCTGTTGTTGTTATTATTAATAATATTTGTATTTTTTTTAGAAAACGTCAAAAATGGTCAGATACTACAAGAAAAAAAGTCAGCGTGGCTTAGTTCCTGGAGACACCCTAAGACGAGCCCATGAACACATTGAAGCTACAGGCGACAGTGTTCGCAAGACTGCCAATGACTTTGAGATTCCACGTTCAACACTGAAAGACTATCTTGCCAGGAAGAGAGATGGCATAACTTCATCTGGCTATACTAAACCCCGCCAGGTGTTTACCCATGAGCAAGATCGTCAACTTGTAGAATACCTCAATACCTCAATTCCATATATTTTGGGCTCACACCAAGCGAAAGCCGCCAGCTTGCATTTCAATGCGCAAAACGGTTCAACGTGAGATGTCCCCCTTCATGGTCTGCCAAACAACAAGCTGGCCCAGATTGGTTTTCACAGTTTATGAGGAGGCATCCTGATATATCACTCCGCACTCCAGAATCAACCAGCATTGGTCGAGCTACTGCATTTAATAGAGTAAACGTGGGCCAGTTCTTCAATCTTCTTGGGAATGTGCTTGACAAGTATACATTTGATGCAAAGTGTATCTGGAACTGTGACGAGACCGGTGTAACAACGGTGACAAAACCACCAAAGGTTGTAGCAGAACAGGGCTCAAAACAAGTTGGGTCTTTGGTATCGGCTGAGCGCGGTGAGCTAATAACCGTTTGCGCTGCAGTATCTGCCTGTGGCCAAACAATACCCCCTTTCTTCATATTTCCTCGAGTTCACTTCCGAGAGCATTTCTTGAAAGGGGGACCCATCGGCAGTGCAGGCTCCGCGCACAAATCTGGTTGGATGACAGAGGAAAACTTCAAACGTTTCTTAGAGCATTTCATCAGCTTTGTAAAACCAACAAAAGACAAACCCGTGTTACTTCTGCTAGACAACCACGATTCTCATGTTGCTTTTAGCGTAGTGCAATATGCTAAAGATAATGGTGTTGTTTTGCTTTCATTTCCTCCCCATTGCTCTCACAAGCTCCAACATTTGGATCTCTCTGTGTTCGGCCCGCTGAAAAAACGCCTAGGGCAAGCTCAGCAAAACTGGCTTCGATCTCATCCTGGCTCCTCATTGACAATTTATCAACTTCCAGAGATTGTTAATGAGGCATGGGGTCCCACTATGACAGTGCAGAACATCATCTCCGGATTTGCAAAGGCAGGCATCTATCCTTACAACCCTGACACTTTCCAAGAATGCGATTTCTGTCCATCTTCAGTGACTGAACGAGACAATCCACTACAACTAGAACCTTCTCGCCAGGATCAGTCAGGCCCTTCTCATCAGGACCCATCAGAACTTTCTCGCCAGGAACAGCCAGGCCCTTCTCACCAGGATCAATCGGGCCCTTCTCGCCAGGATCAACCAGAACCTTTTCCCCTGGATCAACCAGGCCCTTCTCGCCAGGATCAACCAGAACCTTCTCCCCTGGATCAACCAGGCCATTCTCGCCAGGATCAACCAAGCCCTTCTCACCAGGATCAACCAGGCCCTTCTCGCCAGGATCAACCAGACCTTCCTCAAGGGCAAAGAACACCAGTGCGGCTTGTAGCAGCAGTTGACTTTTCGCCTGTTTCAATAAAGCCTCACCCCAAAGCGCCTCCGCGAAAGTTACAAACACGCGGGAAAAGGAAGAGGAAAAGCTGCATTCTGACAGACACGCCAGAAAAAGCGAAATTAGAACTGGACCAGCTAGAAAAACAGCGAAAGAAAAGCCCAAAGCAATTTGAAAAAAAGACTTCAGTTGTGAATAAGAAAAAAACAAAAAGAAGCATTGCAAAGGAATCGTCATCAGAGGAAGAAGATGAGGAATGGTATTGTCTCATTTGCCTCTCAAAGTGGTCTCACAGTAAAAAGGAATCCTGGATACAATGTCTTCAGTGCAAAGAATGGTCACATGAACATTGTGTTGGAGACAAATGTGACTATTACACATGCCACAACTGTGCATCAAGTGACTCTGACTATTTCGAATGATGCTTTTGAATTATTTGAATCGTTATGAACGTCAAGTTAAAGTTACACTTTGTATTCAGTTAAAGTTTGTTTCATTTATTTTGGGATCAAAACAGTTCTGCATCTAGATCCAACTTGGTTACTTTTTATTCTTTAAATCTATACCGATATTTGGAACCATAAACATAAATAAAGCTTGTCTTGTTCTTTTTGGTATCAAGTGTTTAAACCTTGTTTTCTTGAATTGTTTTGTATGTGGCGGATTTGCCCCTCATGGACGTATGTGCCCCACATGTGTGACGAACTTGCCCCACATGCGGGGCACATTCGCCCACATAGAGTGACCTCACATTTGATTATATTGTGTGATTTGGGGCAGAGGTTTCACAAAATCCTTCTAGCTCACATTAACTGAATAGTTGGGGAATGATTATAAGAATCGGCAAAGAATTCCATCCAGAAATAAACCCGGAATAGCTAAAAATGTAAAAAATGGGCGGACAAGCCCCGGTCTCCCCTACACCTCAAGTGCGTAGATACTTTGATCCAATGGCGTAATAGAGTCATCATAGGGACTGCGTTGTACAGCGTAGATAGAATTTAATCAATGTAATTGTAATTAGATCTATGATTTGTATTTTCAAGCTAACCGACATGGTTATCTGCGTCTGTTTTCCTAACCACCCAGTACTCCTATGGAATGTAGAAAGATATCTTATATATAACAATGCTGTCCCCTCAGAATTCAGTTTGAGTTTCTAGTTTTAGAGAGTGAGGTTACAGCTGAGAGTTTATCTCCGTAGTAGGAACATTACTTGTACATAGTGTTTATCCGAATTAGTTTGGACTTGTATTTTTCTTATGTGTCTTCGTCTTGTATTCAAGTGTTATACTAAAAAAAAACACAATTATCGTGCAACTGGTGTTGATTTCAATTGAAATTCAAAGTGTTACATGGAATTAACCTTAAAATAAAACTATAATTACTGAAGTAATCAAGTCAATATAAAAACAGACAACTCTTGGAATATTGAGCCTACACCTAGACAACAGCCAAATACATAATATTGCACGAGTACGTAACATATTTATTGGGGATCTCGTCGCCAGGATATTCCAGTTTTGTCTGAAAATTACTTTGCATCAAGACTCTGCTCATTCAACGTTTACTAATAATTATTTTCAACTTTGAACTGTGTTTTACACTGGACTATATTTGATCTGTGGTGTTTTATTTTAAAGAACTTTGTTATTTTTACAACGACTCATGTAAGTTGGACATTTACTTTAACAAACTTTTAACATAAAAAATGGAATCTATTGCAAGCATTACCACCAGTGAGCTAGACAGAATGTCACTCACACAACTTAAAGGACTTGCTCAATCACTGAGCATTGAAATATCAGAAACAACACCAACAAGATTTAAATTAGTAGATGAAATAAAAGAGTGCCTGATAGCACATGGTAAACTAACTACCGATACTGTTAGAAATGAACGTGATGAAGAAGATACACTTAGTTATCATGAAAGAACTATAAATGGAAATCGAACCGAACCCGATCCGAACACACCGAACCCAAACTTTAGAGTGATGGACTCCGAACCGAACCGAACGAACCTGTATCATGAAAGAACACCTGATCGTAATCAAGAATGCCCTGTAATGAATGAACAATTGAAGTTTCAACTTGAAATGCAGAAAATTGAAAGTCAGGAGCGTATCCAGATACAACAGGCTAAAATTGAAGCTAAAAGTAGGGAACGCATTGAAATGGCACGCCTGCAAGGTGCAAGTTTTAGCATAGAAGGTGTTAACGTTGATCTTATCAAATTCAAGAAACATATTCCAGAATTCAAAGAAACACACGTTGATGAATTTTTCTTGCTGTTCGAAAAGGCATCTGAAGATTACAGTTTTCCAACAGAGAAGAAAGCCTTACTGCTACGTTCAGCCCTAAATAAAGGTCGAGCCATGGATGTCATTCTAACCCTGAAGGCTGAAGAAGACAATAACTACGATGTCATCAAAGACACAGTACTAAGAGCATACGAGATGGTGCCAGAAAAGTACCGGAAGCTGTTCCGAGAAGCTAGAAAAAACCACGATCAATCACACGTAGACTTCCTGCGTGTGAAAGAGAAACAACTTGATCGTTGGCTTAGGTCAAGGAACGTTTCAAATGACTTTGAGAAATTAAAAAACATTGTCTTGTTAGAAGAATTTTTAAATTGTGTTCGAGTGGATGTAAGAACCCATATAGCTGACAGAGGCATTGAACCGGTGCAAGCAGCAGCCCGATTAGCCGATGACTATGTTTTAATACATCCAACAGTCAAAACTTATCAAAATGACAAATTCAAGAATCCAGAAAAGCAGAACGCGAATGAGTCTTATATACAGAAACCCAGTAACACTTTTCACACCAGTATGAGCAACACCAAGAGATACAATGAAGCACAAAATACAAAGCCCTATTGCCAACACTGCAAGAAAGAAGGGCATACCAAACAAAATTGTTGGGCCTTAAACAGAAAGGTCAACAAACCTAAGTTAGAATTGGCTGGTTGCTATGTCTCCAGATCAATGATAAACAAGATAAACACTGCTACGTATGATATGAAAAACTCAGAACTAGAAAAACTCAACTCTACTTGCCAGACGACAGCTAGCGCCGATGAATATTTTGAGAACATAACTCATTCTCAGAAAAGTGCCAGTCGACAGAGTACTCCGACAGAGAGCACAAATCAAGACGCTTCAAGTCACCGTTTGTCCGAGAGAAAGGCCATCTCTAAGAGACAAAAGACGGTTGTCATTGAAAACAGTCTGCTGAACTCTAACCAGAGTTTACAAACAACTCCCGTTTGCAGCCTAGCTTCAAGTTCGTCAAAATTCGGCAGTAATTTAGAACAGGTCAACAATAAAGATCCTGAGAATGCAAACCTCAAGGACTTTATGCCTTTCATTTCAGAAGGGTATGTGTCGTTACCAAACGATGCGCTCAGCAGAAAACATATCAAAATCCTTAGAGACACAGGTGCTTCCTTAACTGTGATCCTAGAAGGAACCATACCGTTGTCTGAAAAGACATACACTGGACAGAATGTTATGCTGAGAGGTGTAGAAATGGGAAAAATGGAAGTCCCTCTACATCGGATACAACTTGAATCAGAGTTGATATCTGGACCTGTTACTGTAGGTGTACAACCTGCTTTGCCTTTTGAGGGAATATCTCTACTCATAGGCAATGATTTAGCTGGGGGAAGAGTAAAACCTGAACCCATCATGACTCGTGACCCCGACCTGAATGATAAGCCAACAGAAGATGCTTACCTATATCCTGTATGTGCTATCACCAGGGGCATGAGCCGAGACAACGTTGAGTCCAATGAGACCATCGCAAAACCCTCACGAGAACTACCCGAAGTAGACTTAAGCGCAACATTTTTTGCCCGTCTCTTCAAAGGTCCATCGTTAGAGACCAACGAAAATAGTCTGTCCCCGAGACAGCTATTGATCCAAGAGCAACAGAACGACGTAGAACTCGCAAAGCTCATGGAAGAAGCAGTTACTACTTCTGAATCAGAAAACATAGCTGAATGCTATTACCTTAAGGATGATCTCTTAATGAGAAAGTGGAAACCACGAGAAGCAACAAGTGACAGCAACTGGGAAAACGCCCACCAGATTATGGTACCAGCTAGATATCGCAACGATATCCTACACATCGCCCATGATCTACCGTTTGCCGGTCATATGGGAGTCAACAAGACCTATCATCGGGTCCTCCCCTACTTTTATTGGCCAGGCCTACGCAGAGACGTCGCATCATATTGCAAGTCTTGTCACACCTGTCAAATGGTTGGCAAACCGAACCAAACCATACCTGTTGCCCCACTACAACCAATCCCAGCGTTTTCTGAACCGTTCAGTAAAATACTGATCGACTGTGTGGGACCCCTACCTAAAACCAAGGCGGGTCACCAATTCCTGTTCACTATAATGTGTTCATCAACCAGATTCCCTGAAGCCATTCCGCTGCGTAGCATAACAGCTGACAAAATAGCGGACGCCTTAACCGGTTTCTTTACTCGGTATGGCCTCCCACGGACTGTTCAATCGGACCAAGGGACAAACTTCACGTCGAAACTGTTTGGTCAAGTCCTCAAGCGTCTAGGTATCCAGCACAATGTGTCTAGTGCATACCATCCAGAGAGCCAAGGAGCCATTGAAAGGTTCCATCAAACACTCAAGTCCATGTTAAAGACTTACTGTTTCGAACATTCGAAAGACTGGGACAGAGGAGTACCCCTCGTACTCTTTGCTGCTCGCGAGGCTGTACAAGAATCCCTCGGATTTAGTCCTTTCGAACTAATATTTGGCCACACTGTCAGAGGACCTCTGAAATTGCTCCAAGAAACTTGGACGACGTCAACAGAGACCTCGGGACTGTTATCTTATGTTGACAAATTTAAAAACCATTTATTTGATGCTTTTAATTGTGTTAAATCTAATTTGTCACAGGCTCAAGGCACAATGAAGACCTGGTATGACAAGAAAGCGAGAATAAGGAGTTTTGACCCCGGAGACAAGGTTTTAGTTTTTCTTCCTATCCCTGGTCAACCACTGAGTGCAAAATTCTCAGGACCATATGAGGTTGAGAAAAAAATCAGTAATGTAAATTACCTGATAAAAACCCCTAACCGCAGAAGAGAAAAGAGGTTATGTCACATTAATATGTTGAAACCTTACTTCCATAGGGAAAAGGGTACACCTCAGGAAAATCCTCCTATTGTTCCCATGACCCCTATTATTCAGATACCTTCTGATCTCCATAAAATTGAACATAAATTTGCAGAATGCAAATTGCAAAACTCCACTACCTTGAACAATTTTGATGCTAAGATTAATCATTTATCTTTGACTGAGAAATGTTCAATAAAAAATTTGATTTCAGATTTTCCACAGCTATTTAGTGATGTTCCTAGAAGGACTCACCTCATTGAGCATGACATGGTTATTGTTGAAGACTGCAAGCCGCTTAAACAACACCCTTATAGGGCTAACCCTATTCAACTTCAACACATAAGGCAGGAAGTTGAATACATGCTGAAGCATGACATCATAGAGCCCAGTGCTAGTGACTGGAGTTCACCATGTGTGTTAGTCCCAAAAGCTGATAACTCCCTCCGCTTTTGCACTGATTACCGAAAGGTAAATGCGGTCACTAAAACTGATTCTTACCCAATACCCAGAATAGATGACCTCATTGACAAGATTGGTGATGCAAAATTTGTAACCAAAATTGACCTCTTGTCTGCATATTTTCAAATTCCATTATCTCCTAGGGCCCAAGAAATTTCTTCTTTTGCAACCCCTGACGGTTTGTTTAAATACAAAGTGATGCCCTTTGGTTTGAAAAATGCACCAGCAACCTTCCAAAGATTAATCAACTCAATTGTACAAGAAATTTTTCAATGCAATGCATATCTAGATGATATTGTTATATACAGCAATGATTTTTCAACCCATGTAATACAATTGAGACATTTGTTCAGCAAGTTAGACAATGCTAACTTGACAGTAAACTTAGCTAAAAGTCAATTTGGGCACGCCACAATTGAATATCTAGGTCATATTGTTGGCGGTGGAAAGATTAAACCAGTTGATGCCAAAATAACTGCCATTCAGAATGTCCCTATCCCCCAAACAAGAAAACAGGTTAGAAGTTTCCTTGGGATGGCAGGGTATTATCGTAAATTCTGTGCAAACTTTTCTACCATAGCATGTCCACTCACAGACCTTCTAAAGAAGAACTCTAAGTTCAAATGGTCTGACGAATGTAATGAAGCCTTTGAACAACTTAAACGTATATTGTCCCATGCTCCTGTGTTAGTAACACCTAAGTTTGAAAGACCCTTTAAGATAGCAGTAGATGCATGTGACACTGGAATGGGAGCTGTCCTATTTCAGGAAGATGATGACAAGATAGAACATTCCATATGTTATCATTCTCAGAAGTTTAATCCCCATGAGAAAAATTACAGCACTATTGAAAAAGAACTGCTAGGTATTATACTTGCTCTGAAGCATTTCGATTTTTATGTGAATGGTTCTCCATATCCCATAGAGATTTTTACTGATCATAACCCACTAACCTTTTTGACTAGGGTTACTCAGAACCAAAGACTTCTCAGATGGAGCTTGTTTCTGCAGTCATATGATCTAATCATAAAGCACATTAAAGGCAAAGATAATGTAATTGCCGATGCTTTATCTAGAACTTGATTTATGGTTGTTAACTTTTACCAGGACACCTATAAATTGGTTTATTCAGATGTGTATTCTATAAAATGAATCATTACTGATTTAGTCAAACATTGTTAATGTTTTTATATATTGTTAAGATACATTTGAGCTTTTTCTTAAAAGTTTTGCTAAAAATACATATAGTTCACATTTATTGGTAAACTCAGAAAAATGTATTACTTTGATCTTACCTTTAAAGTTTTTTCTGCATGACTACATTGTTATGTCATTGATGTTCCAAAACTACAACTACTGTTTAACCAACTATGAGATTTTTCTTTCTTATAATTACTTTACATGTGTATTATGCAAACTCATACGCTTGTAATGTGGAACAACTAATTTCCACCTATCTTGTATTTTTGCACGAAAATGTAACCATAATTGAAAGCCCATTACTCTTTTACGAGTGAGGCTACAGAATATTGGTGTTTTTGTAAGATACTTTTAAAACTCATCATGCTTAAAACTATTTTTGAAATTGGGATTTTGTCCCCTATTCATTATTTGAATTTCATGATTGTAAAGTTTTTTTGAAATGTACACAAGTTTGACCAAAGCAAATTTCCCATTTTGGATTATGGTTAATTTCCTTTTTCCTTTAGGATGGGAGGTGTCACATAGTTGCACTAACAGAAATAACCTGAGCTCTGTGTGTTTCTAACCCAATTAGATTAACTCCTTTCCATTGTTGATGAAACATTTACTTTTTGCACTAGTGTGATAACATTGCGGGAGGGACGTCCACAAACTGTTGTCCACTGAGTTAGTCGTGGTTCCCCACCTGTCCCCACCTGTCCCCACCATTTGCGGTTGCCCACCCTCTCCTTCTTTGACGCTGACTTGAAACATACACCTCAAGTGCGTAGATACTTTGATCCAATGGCGTAATAGAGTCATCATAGGGACTGCGTTGTACAGCGTAGATAGAATTTAATCAATGTAATTGTAATTAGATCTATGATTTGTATTTTCAAGCTAACCGACATGGTTATCTGCGTCTGTTTTCCTAACCACCCAGTACTCCTATGGAATGTAGAAAGATATCTTATATATAACAATGCTGTCCCCTCAGAATTCAGTTTGAGTTTCTAGTTTTAGAGAGTGAGGTTACAGCTGAGAGTTTATCTCCGTAGTAGGAACATTACTTGTACATAGTGTTTATCCGAATTAGTTTGGACTTGTATTTTTCTTATGTGTCTTCGTCTTGTATTCAAGTGTTATACTAAATAAAATCACAATTATCGTGCAACTGGTGTTGATTTCAATTGAAATTCAAAGTGTTACATGGAATTAACCTTAAAATAAAACTATAATTACTGAAGTAATCAAGTCAATATAAAAACAGACAACTCTTGGAATATTGAGCCTACACCTAGACAACAGCCAAATACATAATATTGCACGAGTACGTAACAATATTAACATCCATATCCTAGACACCATGGTTCAGTTGCGTAATTAAAGGGAGTCGGATTGGGTGGCCATCTCATGCGCCTAAGTTTAAATAGAAGGCGCGTCTGGAACATAGTAGATAATATTTAGGCAGTGACATAGTAAGGGGAGAGGCGGAGTGGGCTGATTAGGAGCAGGGCCTTTTTAAAATCCTCATAGTCCATATAGGCACTCTCGCATTCGTAGGCCCGCCTTAACCTCAATCTTTTAATGTTGAAGATTGTAAACAGATCGGAATAAATAACAATGAGAAAGACAAGGAGATTAGAAGGGACACACACACACGCACTCACACACGCACACGCATGCACGCAAGCACACGCACACACACAGATAATTTTAAAAATAATAGTCAAGTTTGCAACAAAAACGTAAATAAAAATAAAAACAATTCATTCAAAATATGATGTAAAATAATTATCTACATATAGAACAATCTTTAAGTATACCATATTACAAGATTTATTGAAGAAAATTATAATGCTAAATATTTTAGTCAATTTACATAAATTGTGAAACTTTAATAAATCTTAGTCAAGTAAAGTAATAAACCAAGGCTTACTTAATTATGATAATATTTCTACATTATATAACTTTTTTTATTAACTTTCCGTTTATTAATTACAAATATATTTTAAGATCTTTAAAATATAATTAAATATTATAAAATTTAAAATAAGACATAATGTTTTAAGCAATTTAAGGATTTTCACTATATATTTAAATAGATTTACACCAATTTTAGAGGTTTTGACGTAGAGCTGTAGTAGGTGCTAGCAACTCTACCCTGTAATAAATATATTTTTGATAAAGAAACAAATGCATCAATTAAAATTAACACAACCCCATGCATTAATGCCTATGACGCAGGATGGGGAAAGCCTTAGGGAAACCACCCAGCTGATAAAACTTCAGTCGATGAAGGCAAAATCCAACATCGCCACATGAAATATCCGTACGATGCATAAAATAGGGAAAGCAGCACAAGTGGCCATAGAAATGGAAAAATACAACATCCAGACTCCAGACTGTGAATGTAGATGGGCAGAACAACACTAACAAGCGGAGAGGCGGTAATTTACATCAAAGATGTCACCTAGAGCCCCCAGTGCCAGTATAGAATGGCAACCGATTTCTTCAAAACTTATGACCGCACGTTTTCAAATCCAAAGGACGTACCATCACGGTATTCCAATGTTTCGCTCCCATATAATGATGTAGCTGAGGAGAAGAAGACAGACTTCTACAAGCTGGTACAACGCACCATTAACAAAGCACCGACAAGGGACATAAAGATCTTTATAGGAGACATGAATGCTAAAATTGGAGGCGATAATAAAAGGAAAGGCCAAATCATGGGTAACCAAGGTCATGGGTAACCAAGGTCATGGGGAAATCAACAAAAAACTGGGGAACTTTTCACAGATTTCTGCGCTTTCAATGACCTAGTTATAGGAAGTAGCAAATTTAAACACAAGGACACACATAAGATAACCCGGATCTCACCTGACTTCAAGAACAAAAAACGGATAGACTTCATAACAATTTCTAGGAAATGGAAACGCAGCTTACTAAATACAAGAGTCAGGAGTCGGAGAGATGCAGCTTCAGATCATTAACTACTGATATAGTGATTCAAAATGAAAATGAAACTGAAAGCTTTGAGTGACACAACAAACAGACCGCACATCAAATTCAACACACAAAAACGTTAAGAAAAAGACACCAAGGAATCCTTCTCGGTCTCCCCCAAGAACGTGTTCATAGCTCTTATCACCGTCACAGAGGAAACACCAGTAGAAGAGCACCGGAGTGCAGTCAGGGAGATCTTGAGAGGCACATGCCAGGAAGTTTTAGGCAAAAGGGAAAAAAAGTGAACAAGGAGTGGCTCTCGGGAGACGGAAACTGATCAATGAATACAGAATTGATCACTATGATTATATTATATCTTATTCTTATCTTATAATATATTAAAGACGCTCCTTCTATAAAGAAGACCATTGCATCCTACGCTCATCCGTGGTCCGAAACTAGTATTGCATTTTAATTTATTTAAAATATAATTAAATATTATAAAATTTAAAATAAGACATAATGTTTTAAGCAATTTAAGGATTTTCACTATATATTTAAATAGATTTACACCAATTTTAGAGGTTTTGACGTAGAGCTGTAGTAGGTGCTAGCAACTCTACCCTGTAATAAATATATTTTTGATAAAGAAACAAATGCATCAATTAAAATTAACACAACCCCATGCATTAATGCCTATGACGCAGGATGGGGAAAGCCTTAGGGAAACCACCCAGCTGATAAAACTTCAGTCGATGAAGGCAAAATCCAACATCGCCACATGAAATATCCGTACGATGCATAAAATAGGGAAAGCAGCACAAGTGGCCATAGAAATGGAAAAATACAACATCCAGACTCCAGACTGTGAATGTAGATGGGCAGAACAACACTAACAAGCGGAGAGGCGGTAATTTACATCAAAGATGTCACCTAGAGCCCCCAGTGCCAGTATAGAATGGCAACCGATTTCTTCAAAACTTATGACCGCACGTTTTCAAATCCAAAGGACGTACCATCACGGTATTCCAATGTTTCGCTCCCATATAATGATGTAGCTGAGGAGAAGAAGACAGACTTCTACAAGCTGGTACAACGCACCATTAACAAAGCACCGACAAGGGACATAAAGATCTTTATAGGAGACATGAATGCTAAAATTGGAGGCGATAATAAAAGGAAAGGCCAAATCATGGGTAACCAAGGTCATGGGTAACCAAGGTCATGGGGAAATCAACAAAAAACTGGGGAACTTTTCACAGATTTCTGCGCTTTCAATGACCTAGTTATAGGAAGTAGCAAATTTAAACACAAGGACACACATAAGATAACCCGGATCTCACCTGACTTCAAGAACAAAAAACGGATAGACTTCATAACAATTTCTAGGAAATGGAAACGCAGCTTACTAAATACAAGAGTCAGGAGTCGGAGAGATGCAGCTTCAGATCATTAACTACTGATATAGTGATTCAAAATGAAAATGAAACTGAAAGCTTTGAGTGACACAACAAACAGACCGCACATCAAATTCAACACACAAAAACGTTAAGAAAAAGACACCAAGGAATCCTTCTCTGTCTCCCCCAAGAACGTGTTCATAGCTCTTATCACCGTCACAGAGGAAACACCAGTAGAAGAGCACCGGAGTGCAGTCAGGTAGATCTTGAGAGGCACATGCCAGGAAGTTTTAGGCAAAAGGGAAAAAAAGTGAACAAGGAGTGGCTCTCGGGAGACGGAAACTGATCAATGAATACAGAATTGATCACTATGATTATATTATATCTTATTCTTATCTTATAATATATTAAAGACGCTCCTTCTATAAAGAAGACCATTGCATCCTACGCTCATCCGTGGTCCGAAACTAGTATTGCATTTTTATTAGTTAATGTTTTAAATCAGGGATCGGCAACCATTTGCTGATGTGTGCCAAACGATGATTTCAAAATCATTCAGCGTGCCAACAGACTAAAAGTCAATCTGCTCTATTATACTTGTTTTCTTTTTTTTTTTTATTGGACAATTAATTTAATACCGTAGCAAGACCAAAGCTAAAAGCAAAGGAAATCTATAGAGAAAATTGTTAAAGCGTTTTATATTTAATTTAAAAAAAGAACGTATTTGTGATTATCATCCTTTTTATCTGCTTTTATACCAAATACAAAATATTATTACCATAGTTTCACATTTAATTTATAGTAACGATGTTGTAAACGTTATCATTGGGTTGTCAAGATAAGGAACTAGCATCTTCTAATTTAGATTCTAATATTTTGTTCTCAGTTTAACTGAGTTTTTCTTTAATTTGCTTAAAAATCTGAAGTGAATTTTGAAAGAATTAATCGTTGAGAGGAATTGATACTTATTAATCATACAAACTGGGTAGCTATTGTTATGTTTAGAAAATGTGCTGTAATTTTTTAGTCATATAATATTTATATAATTTTCAACTAAATTTTACAGTTTAATCATTATAAAGACCGTTTGTTCTTTTATTAAACAAATATAAGAAACAGTATTTAATATTAGAAATATTACCGCAAATAAAACGGGCTAATCATCTCCCTTTAATTAAAATAAAGTTTCTGAATTTGATTCAATAGTGATGCCAACCAAGATATGTTTTGTAATATAACAAATATTAATGACTAATTAATATTTAATTTGATAAATCCAGCATTATGGTATTCATTACGGGATTTAATTATTAAAGGTGTAAAATTAATGTACGCTAAACAATGTAAATAAACATTTCCTGCATTAATTGTTTGTCCATTTATCTTTTAAACATTATTAATTACAACAATTGCATAATATAATGCTATTAATACTATTAAAAGTCTCTTATATTTATTACATTATTAAAAACAAAGTTTGTTTTAGAATTATTTAGGCTCTATTTATGTTTAATTATAGAAGATGAGCATAAAAACTCTTTTAAATATAATTTTATTATTATGTATCAATTAATGAAGTCTCTTCGCTAATTTATAATGACCGATACATATTTAGTCATTTCTTAGTAGTGAAGAGTAAGTGACCTCTTTGAATGCTTAACACAGCTTTCATGTGCAATAAATAATGTTCACATGTGTAAGTTGAACCAAAAATTGAAAGTAGAGCAAAAGAGGCAGTTGAGAAAAGCAAATGGTTTTCCTATGCAGCTTCTAGCGAGACTTTCTCGCAATTTGGCAAATTTCGATGCCCATTTCTTCTGCGTTTTAAAATCGCCAATATCCCTCCACTTAAAAAAACATCTACCGTATATCTAAGAAAGTTGTATTAAGACAAAGCCAGTTAGGCTTGATGAGGTATGAAAAAATGAGTCCATGAATTTGAAAGTCTTGCCTTTTCTTAGAAAACTCCGATTTTGAGTGCTTTGATGTGATTCTGAAAAAGACCAACTATCTATCTTAATATATGCCTTAATAATGGGATTTACATGAAGTTAAATGTTTTGAAATTGATTTCACTCAAGATATATACAAATCCATTCCAGTAGTCTAACAGTTCAAGTGCTGTTTGACCTCGTCTTTGTAAATGCATTCTACTCACTGAAATGTGTCGCTCTGTCATTCAGAAACATCGGCTTCAACAGTCAGATTTCCTCATTCAGAACCGGAAAATGATGTGTATTTTTTCATCAATGAAAAAAAAAGCACCTCTTGGAGGTCTCTCGCTTGCCATGGAAAATCGCTCTGCGTGCCAAATTTGGCACGCGTGCCTTAGGTTGCCATCACTGTTTTAAATTATATTAAGTTACTGGTTTTCCTGATTTGTTCAGGCAACCCATTCCATACCCGTTCTCGCATATTACTGGAAATGATGGAGAAAAGAAACATGGCAAGAAGTGTTTTGTCCATTTTTTTAGTCTTTTATTTTGGTCAGAAAGTGAAAGACAGTGCTCTGTCTAAAAACGTAGAAAAGATTCAACATACAAGCAATAAAAAGCACAAACTCAGAATCCTTTTTACGGCTCATTGACAGTAAGTTGGACAGTAACGTTTGACAAAAATATTTCCACTTTTTATTGGAACATTTTTCTTTTTCTTGTTTAAAAATTGGAATTTTTTGTGCTGCCCCTTCCTTATATGCAATAAGCGCGTGCTTTTTTCGCTTAATGATTACTCCAACCCTTAGTGTATATTAATCTTATTGGTCAACTTATAATGTCCGCCATTCATTTATTTATACTTTTGGGTGGTTAGCGTGTTAATGTATTGAAAAGAAACGGTGAATAATTATTTCAACTTTTAATCGACCACGTCTGTCGTCTGCCGTCAAGGGGAGGTAAGTCGAAAATTTACAAGGCAGGCGACACAATTTTCACAGTCTGAAAATACCGAAAAAACAGATTCGTCTTTTTATGAATATAATTTATACTAATATAAACAAGAAAAAAAACATATGATGTAATGAAGACCGTTTTTAATTATTGGTGTTTGTTATAATTATGTCAGAAAGGTCGTGTTCTTAAAGAACAAAAACAATTAGATCTAAAACAGGGCTCAGCAACCTTTTGATAATGCTTAAGCCAAAGTATGATTTCTTTCTAATACTGTACATGTAGAATGTCAACAGCTATAAAAGTCATCTAGCACTAAATGTTTTGTAGAAGTAATTTGAATTGCCTTTTCGGGGATCTTTCGCGCGCCATTGAAAAACACTCTGCAGGCCAAAAATCTGACACACGTGCCGTAGGTTGCTGAACCTTGATATAAAACCTCCAATTGAAAAGCCCAAAAGATAATTTGGAACATATTTTGATAAAATTCATATTTTTTTACACTGTAGAACTAAACAAGCTTAGAGAATGATGGGAAGGATTTGGCTTTATGTAATGGGGAATTACTAACATGTTGTAGCAAATCCCCCCTCCCCCATAATATACCTGTAAAACGACTGCAAACACACATTATAAAAATATAAGTACTGTGTAAAGCAGGGGATGTCAGATTATATTGCATAGGCGACTAAAAGTCAAATAACAGTTAAGAAGATGGTTGTGGGCGTCCTACGTCGAGTTAGGTGTCCAACATTTTTCAGAGTTCTCTGTCTGATGCAACCCTCTGAGAGCGTCATCCCAGTCTACAACCGATAGACTGCAAGTCTCTCTTGCTGGTTTATCTCCAGGTGATCATGAAGCGAGCCAGTCTCCGTTTCCCATTCTTCGGTTTCCAACCTGAAGGTCACATTTGGTCACATTAAAGTCATAGAAATATTGAACTCCCGATTGTGTAACAACAATTCTACAGAGCCTGCCCCTCACCCCACCCCACCCCCCAATTTCCCCCTTTTCAACAGCAAACATTTGTCCTTTGTTTTATTTTCATATGAAAATTAAAAGAAAAAAGAAAGACAATAAACAAACAAATGTTAAAAAGCCAGACTTGGAAATTAACTTTTATTTAGAGTACCAGTAAACCTTCAAACCTTAAAACTACAGGGAGGCTGTTATTACCTTGTTGACTTTAGCAGACGGTAGAATGAGCGAGAGTTCACCATGGGAAAAAGAGAGAAAAAAAAGAGAGAGAGCAAGATGCAATAAGAGGGGGGAAAAAAGGGAGATTGAAAAAATGAGGAAAGAGAAAGAATAAAAGAAGATGAAGAAATTAGAGAAAAGAGTTGTTGAAGTGAAGCTTGTCCTCTCTTTCTTACGATCAATCAGATCAGCATCGACCAATGAATCCTAAAGAAAGCACACGGTTCTGATTAGGTCAACAAAACTCTGGGCGACCAAGTGCCCCGCAAACTAGGTTAGTGCGCAGGCTCGGAGCATCACGTGACCGCCACTGGCAATTCCATTGGGCGCATTATACGGCTTCGAAGAAAATGAAATTCCATTTTGATTCCTCCAGAAAATCGGGCTGGAATGAGGTGAATGAGATTTCGATTACGCAGCCCTTGTTTACAATTGTGGAAATTGGCATCGCTTATTTCGTTACCGCTGAAAAAAAAAATGTGGGGGACTAGCGATGGCTTCGCCAGGGAAAGGATTTCGCTGTCCGTTGAAGGGGATTCTTTCCAGAAACTCTTGTGTAAACTTGCTGGCATAGGCTATATGTGTCGGCATGGAACGGGCCCGGCCCCCCCCCCCCATCCGCCTTCCCCTTCTCCTTCTTGTCTCTTAATTTCACATTTATTATCAATTTGCCGTCTAAAGTGGGCAGAAATTGTCAGACATTCAATTACCTCAAGGGAAAAAAGAAGTGTCCCCTAGTCACGAGCGGGCCTGGTCAGGATGAGAGGACGGAGGGACGGAGGGTGGGTGGGGAGGGGGGGAGTGACGTGGCGGGAAGTTGCAGATCGAAAAGGAAGAAGAGAGTAAACGCAAAAGTGAGAAAAGGAGGAAGGGTTATGGTTGTTGTTTTTATTTTGGGATGGGAAGGGGGGGGAACCGTGTTAGGGAAAGCTTAGAATAAAATTACAAATATACATTTAAAATGAACTGGAAAGGAAAAAACGAACATTTTATTATTATATATGGAATATTATAAGAAATGCATGTAGCTGAAGCAACGATCAGAAACGAGTAATGGATGTTAGCTCAAAATTATTAAATTGTAATTTTATGTGAAAAAGATTTTTGTTACATATACTCCACTAGGAATTGTTTTTTAATTTTGAAATATTAGCGCAAATATTGAACATTATTAGAAACAAATAAACGTAGGATGTTAAGTAATTATAAAGTCATTAATAATTTAGATTATTATTTCAAAGTGGCAATAATGACTTTCTAATACCACATTGCATTCCCTTTTTAAAAGTAGTAATTCTATTAGGCTATTGATTTAAAATCGTCATTTTACAATATCTTTTGAACTATTATAATTTTTTTTTCCTTGTTTAAGTTATTGTTGATTATTAACTTAGTTATTGAGTAATAACTTTAAATCCTTTATATCCTTTTTGTTTTATTAGTCTTCCATATTAGTATTGCCTGATCATTACAGGATTATTAGTTTAATATTAGAAATTATTCATATTTGCTATCATTCAAGACAATAGGGACTACATAAATAAGGGCCTAATAAAGACTAGACAAATTAAAATTTAATGAATAGGCCTATGTTTTAAAAAGGTCTATTCTTGTAAAATTATGTAGCCTATCTAAAAACAAAGAAAATATCAAAATTTCAACTAAAATAATTAAAATAGCCTTGCTCAATAAAGCAATATTATGTAGCTATCACAAAAAGGAACAAGTAAAGAAGTGGCCGAATTCAAGGAATAGATCCTCCATGTCGCTCCGTAAGCCGCATTAGCCCGCCCCCTGTTATAATCAGTTATTGTTTTTGACAACATTGGCATCGAATTGTTATAGTTTGCATTGTGTGTGTATTTGTGTGTGTGTGTGTGTGTGTGTGTGTGCTGTTGTTGTTATTGCATATTACGTTCATGTCGACGTAACTCATATATCAATCAGTGAGACTAAGTGAGGAGTTGTCGGGATTTTCTTTCCCTTTTACCTTTGAACTTTGAACTTAAGAGTGCACTTTAAATAGGTTACAACACACCTGCACGAGGCGTCATGGGTCATTGAATATCTTACATGTCTCGTTACGTTACCTTCAAGCAAAAAAAAAAAAAAAGAAAGAAACGAATGGCGGATGTTATTTTAAAGCACCCCCCTGTAGGTGCAATGTTGAGGTGATTTGCTAGACCTGTGGTTGTTATAATTATTACTATTAATTTAGGACAGCAGGAGTTACAAGGATATGAAGGAGAAATACTAAATTAAGTAACTATTGCGTGCAAAAAAAAAAAAAGAAGCAAAGTATCCCGTCTGACCAAATTGATTCATAGGGCCGGTGAAGCAGCTTTCCCCAATTTCTTTGGCCACGGGATTGTGTGGCCAGCACAATGCCCAACCGCCTTTAATTTAACCTCCAAATAAAGCCAGGGTAGGCCCCTACCCATCAGATCTGGGTAGACCCAGGGACAACCCTCTAGACCAGAAAATAAATCCTAGCCTTCTCCAAGGATTCGACCCCATTAAATTGCGTGCAAAGTTGTCAGTAAAAACATTACGTACTTGACGGGGGAAAATAATGCAGCAGATATAAAATCCTACACACACTTTAACTTAATGAAATCGAATGTTTCGTTTTAATCGCATGGCATCGAACATGTTTGAATTCTAAAGAAGAACGTAATCGATTTTTCGATACCATTGATCTCTAAAATAAAATTTCTATTGTCCTAAAATATTATTCAGATCATGAAATTAATAGATTTTACCCTCTCTCTATCTCCATCTCTTTCTCTCTTTCTCTCTCCCGTTTTCTTAGACTCTATCCATACATTTCTTCAATATTATTTGCAAAGGTAAATTCCATCGCTTTTTGTTGTCAATGTGTGTTTGTTGTTTATTTTTGTTAGAATGTCTTTTATTAGAATATTTAAATGAATCTTTTCTCTAAAAACGAATAAATCTACATTGTAGTTAAAGCACCACTTTTATCGTAGATTGATAACCGTTTCCATCGTAATTATACCACCACTTTCATCGTAATTAGACCACCACTTTCATCGCAGTTGGACCACCACTTTCATCGTAGTTAGACCACCACTTTCATCGTAGTTAGACCACCACTTTCATCGCAATTAGACCACCACTTTCATCGTAGTTAGACCACCACTTTCACCGTAGTTAGACCACCACTTTCATCGTAGTTAGACCACCACTTTCATCGTAATGAGACCACAAATTTCATCTTAGTTAGACCACCACTTTCATCGTAGTTAGACCACCACTTTCATTGTAGATAGACCACCACTTTCATCGTAGTTAGACCACCACTTTCATCTTTTTTAGACCACCACTTTCATCTTAGTTAGACCACCACTTTAATCTTATTTTGACAACCACTTTCATTGTATTTAAACCACCACTTTCATCGTAGTTGGACCACCACTTTCATCGCAATGAGACCACCACTTTCATCGTAGTTAGACCACCACTTTCATCGTAGTTGGACCACCACTTTCATCGCAATGAGACCACCACTTTCATCGTAATGAGACCACAAATTTCATCTTATTTAGACCACCACTTTCGTTGTAGTTAGACCACCACTTTCATTGTAGATAGACCACCACTTTCATCGTAGTTAGACCACCACTTTCATCTTTTTTAGACCACCACTATCATCTTTTTAGACCACCACTTTCATCTTAATTAGACCACCACTTTCATTGTAGTTAGAACACCACTTTCATTGTAGTTAGACCACCACTTTCATTGTAGATAGACCACCACTTTCATTGTAGTTAGACCACCACTTTCATTGTAGATAGACCACCACTTTAATCTTTTTAGACCACAACTTTCATCTTAGTTAGACCACCACTTTCATTGTAGTTAGACCACCACTTTCATTGTAGATAGACCACCACTTTCATTGTAGTTAGACCACCACTTTCATTGTAGATAGACCACCACTTTCATCTTTTTTAGACCACCACTTTAATCTTTTTTAGACCACCACTTTCATCTTAGTTAGACCACCACTTTCATTGTAGTTAGACCACCACTTTCATTGTAGTTAGACCACCACTTTCATTGTAGATAGACCACCACTTTCATTGTAGATAGACCACCACTTTCATTGTAGTTAGACCACCACTTTCATTGTAGATAGACCACCACTTTCATTGTAGTTAGACCACCACTTTCATTGTAGATAGACCACCACTTTCATCTTTTTTAGACCACCACTTTCATCTTAGTTAGACCACCACTTTCATTTTAGTTAGACCACCACTTTCATTGTAGATAGACCACCACTTTCATTGTAGTTAGACCACCACTTTCATTGTAGATAGACCACCACTTTCATCTTTTTTAGACCACCACTTTCATCTTAGTTAGACCACCACTTTCATTGTAGATAGACCACCACTTTCATCTTTTTTAGACCACCACTTTCATCTTTGTTAGACCACCACTTTCATTGTAGATAGACCACCACTTTCATCTTTTTTAGACCACCACTTTCATCTTAGTTAGACCACCACTTTCATTGTAGATAGACCACCACTTTCATCTTTTTTAGACCACCACTTTCATCTTAGTTAGACCACCACTTTCATTGTAGATAGACCACCACTTTCATCTTTTTTAGACCACCACTTTCATCTTAGTTAGACCACCACTTTCATTGTAGATAGACCACCACTTTCATCTTATTTAGACCACCACTTTCATTGTAGTTAGACCACCACTTTAATCTTATTTAGACCACCACTTTCATCTTATTTAGACCACCACTTTCATCGTAGTTAGAACACCACTTTCATCGTAGATAGACCACCACTTTAATCTTATTTAGACCACCACTTTCATCTTATTTAGACCACCACTTTCATCGTAGTTAGACCACCACTTTCATCTTATTTAGACCACCACTTTCATCGTAGTTAGACCACCACTTTCATCTTATTTAGACCACCACTTTCATCTTAGTTAGACCACCACTTTCATTGTAGTTAGAACACCACTTTCATTGTAGATAGACCACCACTTTCATTGTAGTTAGACCACCACTTTCATTGTAGATAGACCACCACTTTCATCTTTTTTAGACCACCACTTTCATTGTAGATAGACCACCACTTTCATCTTTTTTAGACCACCACTTTCATCTTAGTTAGACCACCACTTTCATTGTAGATAGACCACCACTTTCATCTTATTTAGACCACCACTTTAATCTTATTTAGACCACCACTTTCATCTTATTTAGACCACCACTTTCATCTTATTTAGACCACCACTTTCATCTTATTTAGACCACCACTTTCATCTTAGTTAGACCACCACTTTCATCTTATTTAGACCACCACTTTAATCTTATTTAGACCACCTTTTTCATCTTATTTAGACCACCACTTTCATCGTAGTTAGAACACCACTTTCATCGTAGATAGACCACCACTTTCATCTTATTTAGACCACCACTTTCATCTTATTTAGACCACCACTTTCATCGTAGTTAGACCACCACTTTCATCTTATTTAGACCACCACTTTCATCGTAGTTAGACCACCTCTTTCATCTTATTTAGACCACCACTTTCATCGTATTTATAGTTAGAGAACCACTTTTATCGCAGTCCAGCATCGGATAGCCTACCGTTGAGCAAACATAAGTTTAAAAACGCCCGAGTCATGTCGCTCAAACAATATCTAGTTTCAACAAAGGAAAAAAAGCCAGTCTTTCTTCATTATTAAAACTACATTGTATTCTCTCATTGGTAAATTTTACTTAGAAAACCTTTAAATTATAGACAGTCAGGATGATAATATGATTCTCTGTATTGTTATGTAGGCCTTTGTTTGAGGCCCCCAAGTGGGCGGTGACTACTTAATAGCCTATTTTAATCTACGATTCTAAAGAGGAGATAACTTGTGTTATAAGTATTGCATTGTAGGTTTATATAAAGCGTTTATATAACCTTTCAGTTCTTTTTCAGCTGTTAAGTTTTTCCTTTATGGTGCGCATTTTACAATCCTTGTTGAACGCACCCGACTGATAAAGAGACCATATATTATTATATTTTTCTATCGCTGAAATGTACAGATCTGTTTTTTTTCGCTTCTTTTTTTTTTCTTCTTTTTTTTTCTATCTTTGCTGGTTGAGAAGGGTGAAAGTACATTGCAGGCTACTCTC
Source organism: Anisus vortex (assembly GCA_949126835.1). Lineage (NCBI taxonomy): Eukaryota > Metazoa > Mollusca > Gastropoda > Planorbidae > Anisus > Anisus vortex. The sequence goes on from OX421495.1 coordinate 8,662,815, forward strand.
TCTGGGTATCATCTACCACTGAATATTGCGTAGCATAGACCAGGGTGTAAAACTTGCATTTCTACATTATTTAGCGTGCCAGCCTAATTCAGAATAAAAGTCAACCTGCTCTATTATAATATACTGTTTGAAAAATTATTTTTTATAGGACAATTAATTTAACTTCGTAGCCAGACCAAGGCGAAAAGCAAAGGGAGATTATTAACAGAGAAAATCGTTTAAAGCGTTTTATATTTAATACAAAATCAACGTGTTTGTGATTACCATCATTTTTATTTGCTTTTATATTATCAATATAAATATTTTATTATTAAACTTTTACATTTATAGTAACTATTACTAATTATTGTCTAAACATTATCATTTGTTAGTTAGCAGAATCAGTGATACCACTCTAAAATTTCCACAAAAAAAAAACAAGTTGAGCACTTAAAAAAACAACACAGAAAAGCCAAGTTATAATAAAAATTGTCTATGTGACCTATTTTGTGCCCCCCCCCCTTTTGCAACTTCATCCATGTGCACCGCCCCCTCCTCTTTTTTTTCCAAAACCTTACTTAAAATAAGAATCTAACGAAGAAAAATATCTTTGTTAATTCTTGGTTTTGGACGCACAAAAAATTGTTTAATTTTTTTTTCGAAGGTTAATTAGAAATCTAGATTTAGTCAATCAATGTTTTGCGTTAAAATTTTTGATATGATTTTTTTTTTGGTTTGCATAGGCATAGGGTGAAATTGTGCACTAGTATAGAGACCGACCGAAAACAAATTTTTTTTCGACCGAAACCGAAACCAAAAGTTAAACTATAACTTCGATCGAAACCGAATAAAAACCGAAAATGCGAAACAAATGATTTCAAAAGACTGCACATTTATGTGTAATAATATTAACTAGATTATGGGCACTTTATTTGAGTAAACCATTCTTTGGAGTGATTAAATAATTCGTTATTATTATCTTCATTCTTCTACTTCACATTAGGGATGTTAATATCCTTTTTTTTTCTCAACTCCTTTTTTCGGTTCTAAATATCATATTTTTTTTACCCATTTTCGGTTCCCCATCTCCGCCCCCGGGCAAAGTAAGTTATAGTTTATAAAAGACAAATTTGCATTGATTATACTAACAAAATAATACGAAGGACCATTGATCCTTAGAACGTAGTGAAATCTTTGAAAAAATAGTTGATTTTGGATTAGCAGAAGTATATATATAGTGGCTATAGTGTCATCAATTTAGACCTTTATAATTATAATATAAATCGGTGGATGTTAGATCTATATGTTACACACATTAACAGAATATTTGTATAATATGAATAAAATTCCAGGTTGACAGACGTCCGGCAAGAAAATAAACCGTTTAAAAAAAAAAAAAGAAGCTTGCAAGCGCTGCAAAGTTGTTTTTTTAATTGCCCAAGTTGCTTTACAGTCTATATTGAATAAAATGTTGGGTCTGTTTGACTAATATAAATTATTGGCAGCTAATGTAATGAAACTGTACTGATTGTAGATTGTTAAACACTAAATATGTCATTTCTTTTGTCTCTCTATGTCCTCCTTTTGATGTCCAAGTATCTCGCAACCTTACGTCAATCGGTCTGTTTGTCTGTTAAAAAAGCGTTCAGCATCAGTGGGGAAATTCCATTTTTTTTCTTTTTGAATACATAGCATAACATCTACATTTGCTGTTGTATGTGCTTGTATCGCGAATTCACAATCAATATTCGGAATTTAAAAAAAAAAAACTATAATTTGCCTCTGACAAACGAGTGTTTGCAAGGAATATAATGTTAAGGAATTGTTTTGTGCTAATCAAACAGGGTTTACCAATATTTCTTCAGATAAAAAGATAAATAAATCGTGGGACACAGTTATGAATGATTTCCTCCCGAAATACGGTTTTCGTTTAACATCCCTACTTTACACAGATAATTCACAACAGTTTAACTAAATGAAAGTATCAATAAGCAGAGTAATAGATGCAGCAATAGCGTAGCACTATGAATTTCAAAAGTTAAAATAGATATTCGGCTGATGACCGAAAGTCAATATCAGTTTCGACCGAAACCGTAAACAAACCGAAAACTAACATTTTGGTTTCGTCTGAAACCAAAAATAGGGCTTTTTGCCTATTTTCGGCGCCGAAAACGAAGCCAAAACCGAATATCGGTCGGTCTCTACACTAGTGTAGAAAAAGCCTGATACTTTATTGTCCCCTTCCCTATCACTGTACTATTTTACCCTTTGCAACTTTCTCCCCTTTTTCCTTTAAAGGCTTACTATAATATATTTGCTTACCATTCGCCCCTTTCACTCCATTCTACTTTACACTGTTTGTCTTTCCTCCCACCTCCCATTGTTTTTTGTCTTAACTTCTTCCAGTTTATCATATATATATTGTCATATATTGTAGAATGTAGAATATTTTTTATATTTACTCGCAACCAGCGGCTGGAGGGTGTTATCGCTTACCATGTCTGATCAATGTATATAGGTATATATATATATATATATATATATATATATATATATATATATATATATATATAAATATAGGCCTTTATATATTATATATATATATATTGGGTTGTCAAATTTGATGTTTAATTATACACCTCTAAATCCTCCCTTCCCCCACCCGGTCGTTGCCACCTCATCCATTCACTCCGTTTATTGGACATCGCTGGTGACATTCTGAGTCTTACCAAATCTACTGTAAAAGTACAGTTTACGGAGATCTATGCAGTTATTGTTTTATTAATTTCCAAAAATACATTGTGGCCAAGGTAAAAAGCCAATAACCCAAGTTTAGTTAAAGAAAAGCCAAGATCTTGGGAAAAAAGTTAAGGAGTTGTATCACGGTCAAGATGAGGATTGAACACCTGCAAATCCTGATAGTTATATTTTGATCTGTTTCACTGAATAGTTATTTCATGTGTTTCATAATATAAAAATGCAATCTTGTAATGAGCAATTTTTGGCGGAATTTATACGTAGTAATCATACAAACTTTGAAAGTATACATATAAATTTTTAATCATATAATATTTAAATAATTTTCAAATACCTTTTACAGTTTGGTCATTTCAAAGTTATAATATTTGTAAGCCAAAGTTTTTTTAATAAAAGGAAAAAAAAAAAGAAACATAAGCTTATTAGAAATATTAGCTGAAATAAAACGGATTAATATCTCCCTTTAATTAAAAAACAGTTTCCAGATTTGATTCAATAGTGATGTCAAAAAAAGTTTGTTTTGTAATATAACAAATTTTAAAAATATTAATCCAACATTATGGAATTCATTACAAGATTTAATTATTAGAGGATTACAATAATTTACGTTAAACAGTTGTAAATAAACATTTCCTGTATTAATTGATTGTCAATTTAAGGAGTTTATCTTTTAAACATTAATAATTACAGAAATTATATGCTATAATGCTATTAAATAAGACTCTTATATTTATTAAATTAATAAATTGATAAACTGTCAAGTGCCATTTGTTAACAAAGTGAGGAATCTTGGTGTTTTATTGGATCCCACGCTGTCTTTCGACCTTCATATTTCTCATATGTGCAGAGGTCTATATCTACAGTTGCGTAGACTCGGCCAAATACGACCCTTTTTGTCCAATGATTCTGCAAAGACACTGGCAGTCGCCCTGATACTTTCGCGAATCGACTATTGTAACGCCCTGCTAGCCGGCCTGCCCGAGGACAAAATCGCCAGGCTACAGCGAATACAGAACAGTACTGCGCGTTTGGTTATGTGCAAGTCTAAAAGAGACTCGGGAACTGCCCTTCTGCACTCGCTCCACTGGCTCCCCGTGAAAGCCAGAATTGAGTATAAAGTGGCGCTACTTTGCCATCAGTGCATTTTTAACAACGAGTTTCCGTCCTATCTCAAGGCACTAATCACACCTTATGTCCCGCAAAGAACACTTCGTTCTGCAAACTCATCGCTTCTGGAAGAGCCCCGTTTCTCTCTGACGACCGTTGGCCTTAGAGCCTTCTCAGTATCCGGTCCGAAGGTGTGGAATCAACTTCCCATTCAACTGAGGCGAACAAGCGCTACTGTTACTTTCAAACAGAACTTAAAAACTCATTATTTCAATATTTACCTTAGATAACATTTAACATGCTTTAGAAACTTACTGTCTAATTTATGGGTTGGGTCGGTTAATGCTACATGTATTTGTTTTGTCTTTTTTTAAATCATCAATTTAGCTCTGTCACCTGGCCTAGGGTAATATCCGTATTCTTAGTTGTATGTTAAACGCGCTCTGAGCTTACATTATGTTTGTTGGCAGCGCTATTCAAATATTATTATTATTATTATTAATAATACAAATAAATTTGTTTTAAAATTACTTTTATTTATGTTTAATTAAAGAAGATGACCATAAAAGTATTTTAAATGTAAATAGTCTGTATGAATTAATGAGCGGTCAAGTGTAAATGACCTCTTTGTATGCTTAAAACAGCTTTCATATTCGATTAAAATCTGTTAACAAATGTAAGCTGAACCAAAAGCTGAAAGTCAAAGAACAAATGTCTAGCAGTTGAGAAAAGCAGACGACTTTCCTAAGCAGCTACCTTCTATACTTTCCCGCAAATAAAATGAGCACATTTGGATTGGATGCTCATTTTTTAAATGTATAAAAGTCAACTTGCTGCGTTTTAAAATCGCCAACATCCCTGTATCGATTAATGAGCGGTCAAGTGTAGGGATGTTAAACGAAAACCGGAATACCGGATTCCGGTTTTGAAACTGAAAACCGGTTTTGATTTTCATAACCGGATTTCGGTTTGTTGGTAGCAACCCTTTTCTTTTTTGTTCTGATGGAAATATTTTTAATAAATAATGTTGGATTCACACAAAACAATTCTTGTAATGCCTAGCTAACACTATTTAGTCTTAGATATTGTGTTTCTTTTATTTTCCAAATACCAACTATGGTTTGCGATAAAAACAACATCAAACCAAATGTTAAGTTACAGTTACAATTAACATGAATCTTTTTACTTATCGGCTTATCTTTCAAAAAAAATTCTTTAACGATGTTCCTAACAGATAAGCCTGAGCGGTGGCAGTACCACTGGATTGCGTACGCACCTGCATACGAAGCATCCTGGATTAACATTTTATCCTCTTCATATGCTTCTTAATATTATGGTCAACGATAATCCGAAATTTGATTATCAATATTGAAAACTTTTAGATATCTATCGGTTTTAATCAATTAGCCCAGATTTTTTTTAGTTCTAAAGTATTTGGGCCTAATGGTAAAGTGTACACAATTATATTGTATTCATACAAATCAATCCCTTGAATGCCCTGCAAACAATAATAAAGTTAGAACTTTTTTTTCAAATATACCTACAAAACTACGCACATTTGGCTTTTCTGGCCTGGGGGAGGGGGGTAACCGAAATCCGGTTTTAAACCGGTTTTATAGAACCGAAAACCGGTTTTGAAAACAAACCGGATTTAACATCCATAGTCAAGTGTATGTGACATCTTTGTATGCTTCAAACTTCAAACAGCTTTGATGTGCGATAATATCTGTTCACGTGTGTAAGTTGAAACAAAGCTGAAAGTAAAGTAGGCCTAGCGAATAGTAGATGACTTTCTTAAGCAGCTTCCTTCCAGACTTTTTCCCCAAATGGGCACATTTGAATTCCCATTTTTTAAATAAATGTTTAAAATTCAACTTGCTCCATTTTTAAATCGCCAATACTCATCCACTTAAAAAAATATCTACATCTAAGAAGATTGTAGTAATATCAAATCAGTTTGGCTTGATGTGGTGTTAAAAAAAATAAAGTCCATCAATTTGAAAGCCTTGCCTTTGATTAGAAAACTCCGCTTTTATGTAGGCCTACTTCTGTAAAAGCCCAACTATCTATCTTAATATATGCCTTAATATAGGGATGTACAGTAGTTAAATGTTTTAAAATTGATTTCATGGCATAGACATTAAGGTATGATATACCCATCGCTCAGGCTTGCTTTAAACAAGGATGTATACTTGCACCCACCTTGTTTGGAATATTCTTCTCATGCCTACTGCTGGACATCTCTTCAATCTTTAATAGGCTCGGAGCTAAAACAAAACTGAAGAGGGCAGCGTACTGATTGGGGAACTTCTCTATGCCGATGATGCTACTATCGTCGCCGAATCTACAAATGAGATCAAGACGCTCATTGATTAATTGGATGATGCATGCCAAAAATTCGGCCTCGGCAGTAGTCAAAGCAAAACAAAGGTACTGGCTCAAAATGCTACCATCGCGCCATGCATCACTCTTTTTGGCCATCTCAAATGATGATCTCCTAGATGGCGAAACAGTAGGATAGCTATGGGCAATATGGCTAGGCTGAAAAACGAGTCTGGATGAACCCGCTGCTTACTCGCTCCACTAAATCAGTAGTCTATCGAACTTTTGTGTTAAGCACCTTGTTGTATGATTGTGAGACGTGGAGCACATGTTCCTGGCAGTAAATAGGAAACCGAACACCTTTCACCTCAGGTGTCTCACACGTAGCCTATCCTAGATAGGCTATAAGGTGGCAGGACAAACACCCAAATGCAGAGGTCCTGCAAAGAGCTGGTATTAGGACACCGGCATTATTCTCAGCAACAGTCGACTAGAAAGGAGAAGATCTATAATTGCGCAAGGCATATGAACGTGGAGGAATCTGTGGTTCCCTCCGCTTTTTCATCTGTAGGCTACCCAGTGTGACCTTGCCTGTATTTCCAGGTTTGGTCTCTTCAGCCACACGAGGTTCTGCAAAGGGGTAAAGATCGTCTCTCGAGACGTAAAATACCACAGAGAGGCTATAAGCTAAACCGTTATAAATATTATTATAGGCCTATATGATTATGCTCCTCTCGGTGGCTCTGAAGACAATGGTTATGGCAGGCTTACCTTACATTTACAATATAGGCCTACCTTTTACAATTTTTAAGTTTTATAAGTCATCATAATTATTCATCAGGCAAATGAATTTTACAATAGGCCTAGTATTATAGTTGTAAGCCTAAAATAGCACTACACGATGTGGAACTTAATTTTTTGAATCTACCAGCAATGTTGTTTTTAATCATTGATTTTATTTATGGTATCAAAACAATAAGAAAAATGTCATTTATAAGCCTTGTCGCTATAGACTTTATCTATTATCTATGTAGAGCAGCATAGATTTAAAAAAGAAATGTTGGCAACTATAAGTAGGTCATTACTAAATTAAAGAGTAAACTTTAACTCTTTTTTTAAACAAAAATAGTACTATAGCATCTATTTCCTAAATACTTTTTTTTTAGGATCCCATTGCAGTATTAAAGTGGGATCCCTGGTTAATGGTATAGCAACAGTATCGAATGGGAAATGAAAAAAGGGGGGAAAAAGTATTTTTTAAAAGGCGAATACAAAGAAAGGAAGAAAAATAGGGATTTAAAATAGTGTGAAGTTGGCAACACTAGTTACGTCCCCTATCGAAAATGGCTGCCAATGTTGACTAAATAAGAAAGTAGTGTAAGTTAAAATATAGCCTCTATGCTTTCATTACGTATTATAATATATCACATATGTATGTATATATTTATTTATATTTTAACGGCCTGGTTTTGGAAAAGCAGCAATATAAGAATGGTGCAATCTAAAAATTTGATGCACGTCCTGCATACTTAACTTACCATATTTAAATTTATTTCTTTATTTTTATAATTATAATTTATTTTTTAGGCCTAGACTATGCCTATTAGTTTAGATTAGGCAGGCTAATTACCGGAGTACTAAAAAAAAAAGAACACCCCAGGCGTCAGATGACAAATGATGTTGTCATATGATTGCATATATGGCAATAGTGCGTACAGTTACTGCTACAACCAACATGATACTGATACTAATACTCCGATCAGTGGCACTGATAGCCCAATGATTAGGCCTATGCATTTATTTAAATACAGTTGATAGAGTCTATCAAATAATCATAGTCAATCATAGACATAGAACATAGAGAATAGAGTAGATGTAGAGTAGGCCTATGCCTATAACCTGTAACTATATTGAATATTGAGCTATATACCTATAGTAATAATAATAATAATAATAATAATGAAGCTTATATAGCGCATATCCCGCAATCAGTTCTATGCGCTTAACAATTACATTTACAATTACAATTAACGATGATAACAATAACAGACAAATGTTTAAAAATGTAAGTGTGCTAGGAGTTAATAATAAACAGGTGAGTCTTAAGTCCGGTCTTGAAAATGTTAAAGTTTGAGCTTTGTCGCAGCTGGAGTGGCAGGGTGTTCCATGCGGAGGGGCCAGAGTAGGTGAAGGCCCGCTGACCAGCTGTCACGAGTTTTGTCCGCGGGATCGTCAAATTGAGTTTGTGAGCAGCCGATCGAAGTGGGCGTGGTTTTGTATATATTTCCAGACAGGAAATTAGATAATCCGGGGCAGAGTCATTGAGGCATTTATAGCATAGAGATGCGAGTTTATATAAAATCCTTTTTTGAATAGGGAGCCAGTGCAGAGAGTAGAGCAGAGGTGAAATGTGGTTGGACTTCTTCTTCTTTAGGACTAGTCTGGCAGCGCAGTTTTGGACGCTTGGAGTCCTTGAATGGAAGCGGCAGGAAGGCCGGCCAGAAGAGAGTTACAGTAGTCCAAACGAGAGAAGAGGAGAGTGATGACGAGCTTGGTACAAGCTTCCGGAGTGAGGTAGCGACGGATAGTGGCAATACGTCGCAGGTGAAAAAAGCAGGTTTTGATCAGGAAGGAGATGTGGGGTTGCATGGACAGAGTGGAGTCCAGAAACATGCCGAGGCTCTTTACCGTTGAGGAGAAGGGCACAGTAGCGTCACCCAACTGGAGGTCAGTCACGCTGAGGGAAGCAAGCTTCTGTCTCGTTCCTACGAGTAGGGCTTCGGTCTTCTCGCTGTTGAGCTTCAACTTGTTTTCTGTCATCCAGTTCTTGATGTCCAGGAAACAACAGGAGATAGAAGCAAGGAGCTCGTCGATGTCCTCAGGCTTGGCGCTGTTTAGGAGCTGGGTGTCATCAGCGAAAAAGTGATAATTAAGGTTGTGTCGCTCGATGATGAAGGAAAGGGGTTGGGTGTACAAAGTGAAGAGGACTGGGCCGAGTGACTATAGTGACTATAGTCCAGTAATCTTATATAGCCTAGTATATTAGAGTAGGGACTATTATTAGTCCTTTGCCATAGAATTGTCTCTGAGACTACTAAAAAGTAGTAGGCTACTAAGTCACTAAACCATGGCAAAGGCAAAGTCTTTGCCATGGTTTAAAGTGCCCCAAGACTGGAAATTAGCCAATGTAACCCCTCTTTTCAAAACAGGAGATAAATCTGACCCCATAAATTACAGACCTGTTTCCCTAACAAGCATAAATTGTAAATTACTTGAGCATATAATTTATATAGTAGTATATAAAGACAAAAACACTTTCCTTATCCCCTATGCGAAAACAAATGCATATAAGTACTCTTTCTTCTCGAGTGGCATTTGGACATGGAATGGGTTGCCTGAACGAACCAGGAAAACCAGTAACTTAACATCATTTAAAACATTAATAAAAATGCAAGACTAGACTCGGACCACGGATAAGCGTTGGACGCAATAATCTTCTCTATAGAAGGAGCGTCTGTAATGTATAAGATAAGTCACTAGGTTGCCCACAATTGTAATGGTTCTGAAAGAAACAAGGGTTCGTGCAGAGTCATGGAGATTTTGAAAATTGATAGGACCATTTCCAGTATGAACAAGTTGGGGAAAATTTGATTTTGATAATTAGAAATTTAATTATTTAGAAAATGTATTAAAAAAATTGAGTTGACCCTAATGTTTTTCCTTCTCAAGCATATATATGTCCCTAGTAGGCCTACGCTAGTTCTGCTTAAATATCTTGCCACCTGCCATGTGTAAACTACGCTAAGCCTCTCCCGTCTCGCTTTTGGTACCTAGCCTCTCTTTCTCTCCATCCCCCACAGTTTGGTACAGTGCACAGGGTTCCCGCGGCTGTCTGAAATTTTTGTAGCAGATGCGGTTTTATCAGAATGCTAAACTAAAGCTTAAATTAGTAAAAAGCTTACATTTCATTAAATAAATAAAAAAATCTTAAATTACTTCAATACAAGCTTAGGCCTATATTACGAAGAGTTTAGACATGTATACATTTACAATTCTTCCCAGATTGTAGGGTCTATTTTTGCGACCACCATACTTTTGTTACGTTTTACTTTAATTAGCCAGAAATTAAATAGTCCGCTCTATTAGTGATTACCCCCCTCATTATTTTTCACCATTTTGATATAAATACTGTTGTGATTTCTTTACTGCTACTCTCCTTTGTTTACTTGTTTAATTTAATTTTTTATATTGAACTTGAACAGTTCTTATAGAAGCAAAATTTCATTGGTATATTTCAGTATCATTATTTCTCAAAAGAAATTTTGGAAATTTTAAAAATATAATCATGGAGAAGGAATGTTATGGAATTTGTTTGGTGCAAACTGATGGGAACCCTGAAGAAATATTTTTAGAGACTCATGTTGAATTTGAACAAAACCAGTAGGCTACCTATGGAATTTGACCATTGTTTATTAAGGTTTTACAACAATAAATTAGAAAATTGTTTTGTTCAAATCCTGGCTATTGCATTCAATAAGCCTACTAATATAAAAACACCATTTTGGTTTTCATAGCTTTTCCAGATCCATGTTCTAGTGATACCGGTAAATAATTTTTCATATATAATTTCAAGTAAAATACAATTGGTAGGCCTTTGCACTGATGGTGATAGGCAGATAGGCCTGAAATAGGTTAGGATATACGTTTTTTTAATTTAATTTTTATTATAATATAAAATGTGCTAGGTAAAGCTTAATAAAAGCAAGAACCTTGCCTTATGGCCTTATTTACTATTTATAGATTTGAAACATAGATTACCAATCAAATAGGTCTTCTACTACTACGCAATCTATCTTCCATAGATCAACTGATTTTTTTAACTTATAATATATATATAAAGTCAGATCATTCATAACTCCTATGCCCAAACGCAGGGTTATTGATCTGCTCCTTTAGTAGCCTATATTTTACAAATGTCCCTATAGGCTATTCTATAAAGGTTAGTTAGGGCTGTAATATTAAAACCCCTTGTAATCTTGTATTCATTATGTAGGGCAAGCTAAATTTAATAATACCACCACTTGATTGATTGCAACCAAGCTGACAAATTTTCTTATCCCTTATGCATGAACTAATGCATATATAAGTACTCTTTCTTACCAAGTGGCAAATTGTTTGCCTGAGCAAACCAGGAAAATCAGTAACTTAACATCATTTCAAACACTAATGAAAATGCAGCGGATAAGCGAAGGACGCAATATTCTTCTTTATAAAAGAACTTCAATATTTTCAATTGGATGGTGATGGTAGAAAAAGTTGATGCAGTTTGGGACAGTTTTAAAGGCTTGATTTCTAGAATAGTAATAATTGTAGTATATAGGCAGGGCCGCGAACCTTAAGATATGAACCGCCCATTGATTATAATCCTGTTGAAAAATGAATTAGAAATAATTGAATTTAAAACTTTAAAAAAAAAATCAATCAGTTAAATTTTGTTTTAGACTATAATGACAACCACATTTTACACAGTTTTTTACATAACATTAAATGAATTTTATTGTATTAAAAGCTTTAAATCAAATTATGTATCACCTTTTTTCTTAAATTAGAAAATGTCTAAACACATCTAAGCCAAACAATTAAAATGACCACAAAATGTTTTGTTTGTTCTGTGAAGCGCTAGTGTGACATTTTTTTTTGTTTGTGGTGGACTATTTTTATTAGGGCTTAATCTATTTCATTTGATTGAAAGACATTTAAAGATGTAAAAAATATTTTAATTAAATGCATTCTAAACAGAGATGACAATATAAGAACTTTGATGAATTTTAGAAAACATTTGAAAAAAAAATTTTGATAAAGATTCCTGCTCCACTTGACTAAAAATGTCCACATTAAATAAGGAAAATAAGTCCTAGCAGAAAACGTGCCAAAAAAAATTGCTTAATGAAAATAGGACCTAGCTTTTTGGTATTATAATTGTTGTAATGATTGTATTGTTTTAAACAAATAGGATTACGTAGGTCCCAATGAGTTTTATACTCAAAAAGGGATTGTTTTCTAAATTCTTGTCTTAAGGATTGTTTTTTCATTGCTTGTCAATATGATTATTTTCTCAATACTATTGTCTAAATCAGCGCACCCAACCTGTGGGTCACGACCCCTTTGAGGTTCGAACTGCCATTTCCCGGGGGTCGCCTAGGACCATCGGAAAACATATATTTTTGATGGTCTTAGGAGACACCAATGATATATCCTTCTCAAGGCGGGCCCGCCCATATGCAGAGACATCCACAGAGACATCCACATATGAGACGATATATGAGTATCCGGCGTGATGACATCATCACGCCAACCAGGGCCGTATTTAGGATTGTGGGGGCCATGTTCCCAAATTTATGTGGGGCTCCTCGTGGTCTCGACCTGCCTTCCACATACCTCAGAAAAGGGCAGTTAATTCATGTTACATTCTGTAAAATCATACATTTTATGTTGAGCTTAGCTTGGTTGAACTGGAGCGCTTTAAATTGTAGGGGAATAAATGAATTTTTTTTTACATTTTTAACGAAAGAATGGGGATGTCACTAAAACATTTCCTTTTTGGGATGTGTGGGAGTCCCTTTTGTGTACAAATACAGGTGTATGTGACAGGGTTGGCGCCATAATGTACTTAGGCGACCCAGTTACACATGTAGAGAGTTGCTGTGTTAATTTTATCTTCTGTGTTAAAAGTAGCCACTATATTGAAAGCTGCAGTATTGGTGGTAAAACAACATTTCTTGAATATATTGGAATGTAGTGTAGATGCTGTTCAGTCTGGATTTCAAATTTTGGTACTTAATGGCTCACTAAAAGTAATCAGAACTCACTGTATGATTCATCGGCAAATAATATTAACAATGAAGTCTTTACCAAGAACAACAAGAAGTAATTAAAAGGGCCATCTGTTGTGTTAATTTAGTAAAAGCGAGCTCTTTAAACGGTGCACTGTTTACACAATAGTGCAATGAGTTAGATACGGTGAACAATACTCTGTTATTACTTGTTACACACTGAAGTGTTCCAATGAAATGAAACAATGTAACAATGAAAATACATCCTGGATGTCAAATATATACATTACAATTCACAACAGTAAGAAAAATTCAGTTGTAAGGTACCACACCATGAGAAGCTGTATTAATAAGTCTCTGCATTAAAAAGGTTGGAAACAATTGGTCTAAATGGTTGTTTTCTCAATACTTGTCAATATGATTGTTTTCTCAATACTTGTTGATATGATTGTTTTCTCAATACTTGTCGTTATGATTGTTTTCTCAATACTTGTCGTTATGATTGTTTTCTCAATACTTGTCTATATGATTGTTTTCTCAATACTTGTCCATATGATTGTTTTCTCAATACTTGTCTATATGATTGTTTTCTCAATACTTGTCTATATGATTGTTTTCTCAATACTTGTCCATATGATTGTTTTCTCAATACTTGTCCATATGATTGTTTTCTCAATACTTGTCTATATGATTGTTTTCTCATTACTTGTCCATATGATTGTTTTCTCAATACTTGTCTATATGACTATTTTTTTCAATACTTGTCTATATGATTGTTTTCTCAATATTTGTCTACATGGTCGATGCCAGGCGAAAACCAGCCAAATCCAAAATAGCAAATTTTTCATGAGAAGCAAAAAGCTGCATAGATCGAGTAAACGAATCAATGTAGCTGTTTTATAAGAAATAAAATTGGAGAAAATCTATTGGACAATAATACAAGATATTTGTAGACATCATGTGGGATATCCCAAGGAACATTTTGGTTTAAAAAAAAATTGAAAATTTTCAACTTGGCCGGTTTTTGCCTGGCAACAAGATATGATTGTTTTCTCAATACTTGTCTATATGATTGTTTTCTCAATACTTGTCTATATGATTGTTTTCTCAATACTTGTCTATATGAATGTTTTCTCAATACTTGTCTATATGAATGTTTTCTCAATACTTGTCTATATGATTGTTTTCTCAATACTTGTCTATATGATTGTTTTCTCAATACTTGTCTATAGGATTGTTTTGTTAATACTTGTCGATGTGATTGTTTTCTCAATACTTGTCTATATGATTGTTTTCTCAATACTTGTCTATATGATTGTTTTCTCAATACTTGTCTATATGATTGTTTTCTCAATACTTGTCTATAGGATTGTTTTGTTAATACTTGTCGATGTGATTGTTTTCTCAATACTTGTCTATGTGATTGTTTTCTCAATACTTGTCTATATGATTGTTATCTCAATACTTGTCTATATGATTGTTTTCTCAATACTTGTCTATATGATTGTTTTCTCAATACTTGTCTATATGATTGTTTTCTCAATACTTGTCTATATGATTGTTTTTTCTAGAGTTGTCAATGCATGTGTTTTTCTCAATCCCAACCCACTGTTGTAACTTAAACACAATTATATACATTACCTTTTTATTTCAAATTCATTATTTTATTATTTTAATAATAATTTAATACGTTTGATTCTTTGGGTTTTTTTTAGCTTTAGGTCAAATTCTGAACAGGTCTTTACAGGTGTAAACGTCTGCGTTTCTTTAACTTTGTTAGTGTTAGTGAGATCTGCACTAAGATAACCTTAGAAGGATTTAGTTATCATAGCCGTGATGGCAAAAGCGTGGGTTTTGTCACAGTAGACTTTTTTTTGCTAAAGCCTCACCCGACCGCCACTCTTTTGCGGCGATTGAGGATCGTACAAATCTTCTGTCAAAATTATTTTTAAAAGTTAGCACTTGAAGCAGACGTTCATTGCTAAAACCTGTTGTTTTATGTAGAGATCATTCATTGTTTATACCTGTCATTTTATGTAGAGTGCATTCATTGTTTATACCTGTCATTTAATGTAGAGTGCATTCATTGTTTATACCTGTCATTTTATGTAGAGTGCATTCATTGTTTATACCTGTCATTTTATGTAGAGTGCATTCATTGTTTATACCTGTTATTTTATGTAGAGTGCATTCATTGTTTATATATACCTGTCATTTTATGCAGAGTGTATTCATTGTTTATACCTATCATTTTATGTAGAGTGCATTCATTGCTAAAACCTGTTATTTTATGTAGAGTGCATTCATTGTTTATACCTGTCATTTTATGTAGAGTGCATTCATTGTTTATACCTGTCATTTTATGTAGAGTGCATTCATAGCTAAAACCTGTTATTTTATGTAGAGTGCATTCATTGTTTATACCTGTCATTTTATGCAGAGTGCATTCATTGTTTATACCTGTCATTTTATGTAGAGTGCATTCATTGCTAAAACCTGTTATTTTATGTAGAGTGCATTCATTGTTTATACCTGTCATTTTATGTAGAGTGCATTCATTGTTTATACCTGTCATTTTATGTAGAGTGCATTCATAGCTAAAACCTGTTATTTTATGTAGAGTGCATTCATTGTTTATACCTGTCATTTTATGTAGAGTGCATTCATTGTTTATACCTGTCATTTTATGTAGAGTGCATTCATTGTTTATACCTGTCATTTTATGTAGAGTGCATTCATTGTTTATACCTGTCATTTTATGTAGAGTGCATTCATTGTTTATACCTGTCATTTTATGTAGAGTGCATTCATTGTTTATACCTGTCATTTTATGTAGAGTGCATTCATAGCTAAAACCTGTTATTTTATGTAGAGTGCATTCATTGTTTATACCTGTCATTTTATGCAGAGTGCATTCATTGTTTATACCTGTCATTTTATGTAGAGTGCATTCATTGCTAAAACCTGTTATTTTATGTAGAGTGCATTCATTGTTTATACCTGTCATTTTATGTAGAGTGCATTCATTGTTTATACCTGTCATTTTATGTAGAGTGCATTCATAGCTAAAACCTGTTATTTTATGTAGAGTGCATTCATTGTTTATACCTGTCATTTTATGTAGAGTGCATTCATTGTTTATACCTGTCATTTTATGTAGAGTGCATTCATTGTTTATACCTGTCATTTTATGTAGAGTGCATTCATTGTTTATACCTGTCATTTTATGTAGAGTGCATTCATTGTTTATACCTGTCATTTATTTTATGTAGAGTGCATTCATTGTTTATACCTGTCATTTTATGTAGAGTGCATTCATTGTTTATACCTGTCATTTATTTTATGTAGAGTGCATATATTGTTTATACCTGTCATTTTATGTAGAGTGCATTAATTGTTTATACCTGTCATTTTATGTAGAGTGCATTCATTGTTTATACCTGTCATTTTATGTAGAGTGCATTCATTGTTTATACCTGTCATTTTATGTAGAGTGCATTCATTGTTTATATATACCTGTCATTTTATGTAGAGTGCATTCATTGTTTATACCTGTCATTTTATGTAGAGTGCATTCATTGTTTATACCTGTCATTTTATGTAGAGTGCATTCATTGTTTATACCTGTCAGTCCTTACATAATGTAAAGCGCACAAACATGTCGTAGAAGTAAAGCAATCCTGTTGGACCGAATTGATTCTTAGGACTGTTTAAACAACGCTCACCAGTTTTCATTATCACAGTATACTAGGGGATTGCATGGCCGCCTTTAATTAGCCCCAACTAATATCAGGAAAAAAAAGCAAGCTTTCTCCAGGAATCGTAACACGCTTCCACTGGGCCACCGTTGCCCCATAAACTTGTCATGTCTCATGTTACAAGGCACTAAAACATGGTGACCAATTACATACACATATTTCTGTTAATTAAAGGAAGAAAGAAAAAGCCCCTTTTAACCAAATCCTGTTTATGCCCTACATGAGAATCACTGACCTATGAGAAGAAATGATTTACAGTGTAGCTTGTGGATTGTAACCAATACCCTCTCCCCCCCCCCTCCCTTAATGTCTTCCTTCTCTATACATTATTGTGTTTTCCTATTTGAAGTTTTAAATCTGAGCCAAATCAACAACATAGCAGTGTAGCAATAATTGATCCGACACCATTTGTTGCTTGGTTTGTAGTATAACTCCAGGCAGCTGGGTCAAGACTTTTGGGCGAGGTAAAAAAAATAATCTTTGCCTAGGTGTTCACAGTCTGTAGTGCATGTACCCCGCCCCTCCCTTCCCTGGGTTTTGCAGCGGACTTAGCTATGTTAAAATAACATTGGCGATGCAGAATAGAAGAAAATTAAGGGACATTTTGGTGGTGACTGGTGACCTAATGAGGAGAGGTAGGGGGGAAATTAGCTAATCCTAATCACAGTGTATGGTTTGAGAAAATAAAAAGGCTTGGAGCAGCTGCTTAAGTAGTACAGGATAATATGATAAGTCATTAAGCATTGTTCCCTGTGTGGTTAATCTTTCCAAGTTTTTTTTTTGTTATTTTAAAGTCTGAATAACCAAATAACCAGCAGCTTTTTGCCACACCCAATGTTTAATTGATCTTATCACTTACTTAACTGTACGTACCTGAGTTTTGTGGGATTTTTGTGTCTTGAAATTGCCATATCGTAACTATTGTCAAGGCTATTTTCACTACACATGTTTGTTATGTTATACACTTCCTTTTCCACATCTGATCTTAACATATTCTTGTTGCTCGCTGTAGGATTTTGTTCACTATATATATAAGGTAGTCATATTTACATATATTAATTGTTTTTAACCATAGCGTAGAGACAAGTCTAAATTTAGATTGTAAAGTCTTAAAACTGCTGAAACCTCTAGCAACAACAATAGACAAAGGCTGCATTGGTACTGAAATGTGTTTACATTACTATTGTATTAATTGTTATTGTTTGTAGTTGTTAAAAAAAAGAAAGAAAAGAAACAAGCTGTTCTTCCTGTTTCAATCAGTCAGTGTCATTTTGGTGTGTAATAATTTGTACCTCCCAGGCATAGTCTTCAGCTAGTGCATAGTTCTTGCATTAGTTTGTTGCTTTCACACACAGCGTGTACAGGCCAACACACACAGGGAAGAATCATTCAGTGGCCTTGTTTCAGATTTCACCTGATAGCCTGCCCCCCAATACAATACTGACAATGCCTTCTTCACTATAAGACATATTTGCATAGAGTTATCTTACAGTCATTCCCCCAACCCCCCCCCCTGTTTTGTTTTTAAAAGTTCATTGGCAAGTATGTCAACATTGAAGTGATAAGGTTATGTGTTCAGCCCATGTCTTCCTACTTTCACAAATCAGTTTTTGGTTAAATGGATTTCATTTTAACTATTTCTTGTTTGGTGGAGATGTGTAAGTCAAATAATTAGAAACTGACTGTGTATTGATCACCACCGACTAAATCGCCTTGTTAACTCTTCGTCGGCTTTTGATTATCTTTATAACTTTTAAAATATATAAATTCTCACCATTTGTAGGCTCTAAATGCCTGGACTATGTTTGTACATATACATTCTATTCATTAACTACCAGGAGGTAACATATGGTTCTGTTATGGCTTTTTGTGTGTGTGTGTGTAAAGAGTCAGAATCTGGAAGATAAAACAACAATCAATAGATAGCCTAGTCGTTGCAATGTGATCAATAAATTGTTTTTATCCTATTGAAACGGGATTATTTATTTCTACAGTAAAGGCATTTTGGTTTACTGTATTTTCTTTATTTCTTGTGTCTTGTATCATTAGTTTGAAAATAGTTTCAATTCAAATGTGACCACTAGGCAAAGATTTATAGTTTCATTTTTTTGTATTTTTTTTTTACAGCCACAGAGCCTTAGCTGGCTGTGACCAACATTGCAGCCACGATGAGACAGTGGAAGTACATAGCCGGGATGCTGGCCTTCTGGGTGTGCATCGTCCTGTATATGACCATGTCCGTGCCATCTGGTCAGGATTCCGTCGGCAGGACTGAGCGGCACCTGGCCAAGGCCATGGAGGAGCTTGAGAAGCTCAATCTACAGAACAAGGAGCTGAAGGAACTGATGACGCAGCTCAAGTAAGTCTTTGCTTAAACAGGGGAGCTCAGTTTAGAAAGTCGGGTTTCATTTTATCTCAAAGTGTAGGCTAGCATTTAATAGAGTTAAGATATTTGCCATTTTCTCAGAGACAAACTACTTGAGACTCAAAAATTGTGTTTAAATTAAACTTGGAAGTATATATACTGTATAATATATTCAGAGCGTGTCACTAAAAGCGGGATATTTGACTATTTATTGTTTAAATGTTTCAACGAAGGGAGTTTACTTGTTTCTTATATAAAATATAACAGCCGATAGTTTACTGAATCAATTTATTCAGAACGTGAATTTTGGCAGTTTGAAATGTTTTTAATTAGCTAGAAATAAAACAAAACGATATGGTCTGATTCAGCTATTTAGTTCTATCAGTATCAAGCTTCATACAGGTTAGGAAAGTTTGGGAAAGTTTGTAAATTTAGTTAAAATGGACAAAGTAACTTGAAAAATATTTCTTCTAACTTCTTACAAGAAGTAAATTACTATGTAGTTGTGTTACAATTTTAAAAAAGATTTAATACCTATATACATAAACAATTGTATAAGTCTTATAAAAATAGACAAGCCTTTCAGCTCTTTAGTTCGGGACATAACAAGAAAGGTGTGGGTCCAAGACCCTATTCGAGGCATACCCCATGTTGCATACCCTGCAGGCACATACACTACCCTGCAGAATTTACCCTGCAGTATACCTGCTTTTTTTACAGGTAGCACAAATACCGGACTATTGGCCTAGTCATCCAGGCATCGGGCTTGGCAACATGGGTATTTTTGCGCCTATTCCTTCCTTCCCAGTGAGTCTTGGTGGGCTCTCGCCTGTGCAACCATGCTGGGTTGCACAACATGGGACATAATCCAGTGCGATAGCCTAGTGGTGTATAAATGGGAGCGTTTCAGTGGTTTACTCACTTCGTCAGCTTTGAGGCTCATGGGTACAGAAGTGTATGTACATTACTATCAGACATCAAGATATTTCTCATATACCAAATTACATTGGTTTGTGACTTGTGGGCATTTTTAGAATTATTTCAGAATAAGAAACATGTCTTAAGTGGCATGAATATTGTTGATGAGTAAACAATATATTACTAAACAAGAAACATGGTGGTCTGAATTGTGTAGTTGCAGTTTATTCAGCAAAAGAAAAACTGTGAATTTAATGTTCTTTGTACTAGATCTAGATCCATTTGCCATTGCTTGCAAATGGTCTTAAAACGTAGGCCTACATAGATTTTAAATAGAAAGGTATGTTCCTCTTTTTTTTTTTTTATAAAAGATTGTTAGATAAAGAGTGTCCCTCTTTTTTGTTGAAAAATCCTCTTTTTCATCAAGATTGTTCCTCTTTTGAGTCCTTAGGGGTAGGCATGTCTGGTTGCATCTTATCAGTGCATTTTCTTGTGTTTAAATCAGGGAAAGTCAAAAGCAGAATAACCCCTCAGAAGTCCAGAACTTGAGGTCTAGAATGGAGAAGGCCAAAAGTGACATGTCCCGCTTAGCAGGTATGTAATAGCTCTGACTTTGTAATGCAGGCATGGACTTTATCCAGTTATGGTTGTTTAGGTTTGTACAGCACCATTTTTACATTTATTAGAATCTAGGCTTGAGACGATTACAATCCTATTACAGTTACATAATTCTTGAATAAAAAACATACTTAGAAAATGATAAAAACAGTAGTATTTGAATAAGGCATACCTTGTATAAAAATCAGATATACTTAATTAATATTAATATAAGAATAAGACTTGTGTACATTTGCTGGCCTCTGTAAAACTAAACATACTGCAGGACAAAATGTATATTTCTCTACAAAACTCATGCCCTACTTATTAGCCAGTTTCCTCATTCTGACTGAACTGTTTTCATGACCTAATTTTTAGACCAAAGCCTTTTTAATTTATACCTGTATAACTTTTTGGTCTTTTTTTTAAAGTACATGTATTTTATATCACATGACACAGAATGAGAATGTATGTTAGAAAATGATTTTCAAAATTAAATGATATTATGTACATGTATTTTATATCAAATGAAACAGAATGAGAATGTATGTTAGAATATGATTTTCAAAATTAAATGATATTATGTACATGTATTTTATATCACATGAAACAGAATGAGAATGTATGTTAGAATATGATTTTCAAAATTAAATGATATTATGTACATGTATTTTATATCAAATGAAACAGAATGAGAATGTATGTTAGAATATGATTTTCAAAATTAAATTATATTATCTACATGTATTTTATATCACATGAAACAGAATGAGAATGTATGTTAGAATATGATTTTCAAAATTAAATGATATTATGTACATGTATTTTATATCACATGACACAGAATGAGAATGTATGTTAGAATATGATTTTCAAAATTAAATGATATTATCTACATGTATTTTATATCACATGACACAGAATGAGAATGTATGTTAGAATATGATTTTCAAAATTAAATGATATTATCTACATGTATTATATATCACATGACACAGAATGAGAATGTATGTTAGAATATGATTTTCAAAATTAAATGATATTATGTACATGTATTTTATATCACATGACACAGAATGAGAATGTATGTTAGAATATGATTTTCAAAATTAAATGATATTATGTACATGTATTTTATATCACATGACACAGAATGAGAATGTATGTTAGAATATGATTTTCAAAATTAAATGATATTATCTACATGTATTTTATATCACATGACACAGAATGAGAATGTATGTTAGAATATGATTTTCAAAATTAAATGATATTATGTACATGTATTTTATATCACATGAAACAGAATGAGAATGTATGTTAGAATATGATTTTCAAAATTAAATGATATTATGTACATGTATTTTATATCACATGACACAGAATGAGAATGTATGTTAGAATATGATTTTCAAAATTAAATGATATTATGTACATGTATTTTATATCACATGACACAGAATGAGAATGTATGTTAGAATATGATTTTCAAAATTAAATGATTATATGTACATGTATTTTATATCACATGACACAGAATGAGAATGTATGTTAGAATATGATTTTCAAAATTAAATGATATTATGTACATGTATTTTATATCACATGACACAGAATGAGAATGTATGTTAGAATATGATTTTCAAAATTAAATGATATTATGTACATGTATTTTATATCACATGAAACAGAATGAGAATGTATGTTAGAATATGATTTTCAAAATTAAATTATATTGTGTACATGTATTTTATATCACATGACACAGAATGAGAATGTATGTTAGAATATGATTTTCAAAATTAAATGATATTATGTACATGTATTTTATATCACATGACACAGAATGAGAATGTATGTTAGAATATGATTTTCAAAATTAAATGATATTATGTACATGTATTTTATATCACATGACACAGAATGAGAATGTATGTTAGAATATGATTTTCAAAATTAAATGATATTATGTACATGTATTTTATATCACATGACACAGAATGAGAATGTATGTTAGAATATGATTTTCAAAATTAAATGATATTATGTACATGTATTTTATATCACATGAAACAGAATGAGAATGTATGTTAGAATATGATTTTCAAAATTAAATTATATTATGTACATGTATTTTATATCACATGACACAGAATGAGAATGTATGTTAGAATATGATTTTCAAAATAAATGATATTATGTACATGTATTTTATATCACATGAAACAGAATGAGAATGTATGTTAGAATATGATTTTCAAAATTAAATTATATTATGTACATGTATTTTATATCACATGACACAGAATGAGAATGTATGTTAGAATATGATTTTCAAAATTAAATGATATTATGTACATGTATTTTATATCACATGACACAGAATGAGAATGTATGTTAGAATATGATTTTCAAAATTAAATGATATTATGTACATGTATTTTATATCACATGAAACAGAATGAGAATGTATGTTAGAATATGATTTTCAAAATTAAATTATATTATGTACATGTATTTTATATCACATGACACAAAATGAGAATGTATGTTAGAATATGATTTTCAAAATTAAATGATATTATGTACATGTATTTTATATCACATGACACAGAATGAGAATGTATGTTAGAATATGATTTTCAAAATTAAATGATATTATGTACATGTATTTTATATCACATGACACAGAATGAGAATGTATGTTAGAATATGATTTTCAAAATTAAATGATATTATGTACATGTATTTTATATCACATGACACAGAATGAGAATGTATGTTAGAATATGATTTTCAAAATTAAATGATATTATGTACATGTATTTTATATCACATGAAACAGAATGAGAATGTATGTTAGAATATGATTTTCAAAATTAAATTATATTATGTACATGTATTTTATATCACATGACACAGAATGAGAATGTATGTTAGAATATGATTTTCAAAATAAATGATATTATGTACATGTATTTTATATCACATGAAACAGAATGAGAATGTATGTTAGAATATGATTTTCAAAATTAAATTATATTATGTACATGTATTTTATATCACATGACACAGAATGAGAATGTATGTTAGAATATGATTTTCAAAATTAAATGATATTATGTACATGTATTTTATATCACATGACACAGAATGAGAATGTATGTTAGAATATGATTTTCAAAATTAAATGATATTATGTACATGTATTTTATATCACATGAAACAGAATGAGAATGTATGTTAGAATATGATTTTCAAAATTAAATTATATTATGTACATGTATTTTATATCACATGACACAAAATGAGAATGTATGTTAGAATATGATTTTCAAAATTAAATGATATTATGTACATGTATTTTATATCACATGACACAGAATGAGAATGTATGTTAGAATATGATTTTCAAAATTAAATGATATTATGTACATGTATTTTATATCACATGACACAGAATGAGAATGTATGTTAGAATATGATTTTCAAAATTAAATGATATTATCTACATGTATTTTATATCACATGACACAGAATGAGAATGTATGTTAGAATATGATTTTCAAAATTAAATTATATTATCTACATGTATTTTATATCACATGACACAGAATGAGAATGTATGTTAGAATATGATTTTCAAAATTAAATTATATTATCTACATGTATTTTATATCACATGAAACAGAATGAGAATGTATGTTAGAATATGATTTTCAAAATTAAATTATATTATGTACATGTATTTTATATCACATGAAACAGAATGAGAATGTATGTTAGAATATGATTTTTAAAATTAAATTATATTATCTACATGTATTTTATATCACATGCAACAGAATGAGAATGTATGTTAGAATATGATTTTCAAAATTAAATTATATTATGATAACGATAAATTACAGAATAAGAATGTATGTTAGAATATAATTTTCAAAATTAAATTATATTATGATAAGTATAAATTACAGAATTAGAATGTATGTTAGAATATAATTTTCAAAATTAAATTATATTATGATAACTATAAATTACAGAATGAGAATGTATGTTAGAATATAATTTTCAAAATTAAATTATATTATGATAACTATAAATTACAGAATGAGAATGTATGTTAGAATATAATTTTCAAAATTAAATTATATTATGATAACTATAAATTACAGAATGAGAATGTATGTTAGAATATAATTTTCAAAATTAAATGATATTATGATAACGAAAGATTTGATGTGGCACGGTGGCTGACTGGCAGCGCGTTCATCTGGCGTGTCTTAGGTCCTGGTGAAGGCTAGGATTTGTTTCCTGGACTCGAGGGTTTCCCTGAGTCTGCCTAGCTCTGACAGTAATTGGGGGTAAAGTGAAGGCGGCTGGGTATTGTGTTGGCCACATAATCCCATGCTGTGGCCACAGAAACTGGTGAACCCTGCTTCATGGGCCCTATGATCAATTTGGTCCGATTGGATACTTTACTACTATAATGAATTTGATATATATTTTCTGGTCAAAGGAGAATATTTTTGTAACTCACAACAATGAAAAATGAACAAAATCGCCAACTTTCATTATAATAACTCGGGAACTACTAACCTGAGCTTAATGAAATTTGTATAATAAACTTTAAAACATACTTTCCAATATAACTGTCAAATTTTATTAAGAATTGTAAGAAATATATAAAGTTATGTTGAAAACCAACAACAGCGTCTGTAGTAGGACCGTATGTCTGACCATTTTTTTCATTATCTCTGCCCTACTAAAAAATGTATAAGAAACTACTAATCCAATCGCAAATACATTTGTTTACAATTGCTTTAAAATTTAATGTCAAAATTTTATTTAGCAGAATTTTGTTAACTTTTAGTTGACAAGCTGTGCATATTTTACCAGTTCCATTAATTGAATACATATTTTTTTTGGTTTATCCTTAGAATTTTTTTAAGCCTCTTAGAATTTCTTTCTCTTCAATTAAATTTTTTTCTATTTTACAAATATTGTCAAACAGGAACAAATTTTGAGTGTTACTTCTTGCAAAAAACTTTGATTTGCATGTTTTTAAAGGTATTGAGTTCGAACCATGTTAAATGAATTTGGGTGTAATAACAAACATAACTGTAAAAATGAGTTAAATGTATTTGTGTATAGGTTTATTCACAGTGTAAAAATAATTGGGTGTCTTTACTTACAGGTGTATCTACTATGTAAAAATTAATTGAATGTATTTAGGTTTTGAACCAGCACGTTCGGCTTTTGTACCAAAGTTCCTGGGTTCGATATTCTGGTAAAAGCTAGTCTACCCAGCTCTGATGGGTACCTGACTTTAGTTGGGGGTAAAGGCGGCTGGGCATCAAGCTGGCCACACATCCCCTAGTATGCCCTGGCCACAGAAACTGGTGAACGCTGCTTCACCAGCCCTACGATCAATTTGGTCAGACGGGATACTTTACTTTATTACTAGTAGGCGTAAGAGTTGAGTTGAATGTGTTTGCATTTAGGTATTGGATCTTTTTTTAAAAATTATTACTGTTATAATACAGAAAACTACTGATTCTACTGTGAAACTAGAATATGTTTTCTTAGCCTCGGTCCTTCATCTACAGTATTAACGAATATGATTAGTTACTTTTTGTTTTTGTAATTTTTAGAATCGACAGCCAGAGCATTGACTTTGGAACAAGAGAAAAGCAGAAGGAAAGCCGAGAATACAATGACCGAGTTATGGTACTTTCTCAATTCACAAATTGATAAGCTCGGCAGGATGGGAGTTGGGGACGAATCCAGTTTGACCTCTTTGAAAAAAGATTTGGAAGGTTACAGGAGGTAACTCTTAACTGCTCTTTTTTGTTGCGTGTCTCAAGCTCGTTATAGGGTGCATGGTGGCCAAGCGGCACCACGTTCGGCTGGCGTACCGGAGGTCCCTGGGCTCAAATTTCAAATCCTGGTGAAGGCTAGCATTTGTTCCCAGGTCGGGAGGTTGTCCCTGAGTCTATCCAGCTCTGATGGGTACCACCTGATCTATTAACTATTTTTGGCAAACATACAAGTTAAACATTTCTTTTTTTTATTGTATTATCATTTATTGAAATTATAGAAAGAATAGCTATATACAGTACACCTTTATGATTCATATGCCATAATTTTTAAACAGGGTTCATATGGGTTGGGAAAGTTTGGGAAAAAAGTCTTAGTTTTCCAAGTTTGCAAAAGTTTGGAAAATAAAAAACACAGTTATAGGAAGTTTGTAAAGACAAAGCATTAAAAAATTTAAAAAAATCAAGATCTAAAAACATTTTTTGTAAATCCTTGATATGCATTTTAGTTATGTATTAGACTTTTAAAGCGTTTGCTACCAAAAAAACATGTACATTCAGGTGCATTCAAAAGGGATAAACGAATATGCACCATAAAATGTAAAAAAAACCTAACCCTTAGAAAAAAACTTATCTTTCCGACTGTGGCAGAGAATTTGATAAAATAATTTGCCTACGGTTTTACGTTTATGTGCCAAGTTTCAATTCGATACTCTGAGGGAAAGTGATTCAAATCGCTCTCTGAAGGTCTGGTTGATGGGTCGCCAACCAGCCAGAATGTTTTTAGAAGTCAATATAAAGGATTTAAAAAATGAAATCCTACATTGTTTTAGCTAACTCTAATTGAGATTTTTGTATTGGAAACTATTCAAAAACTGTAACTATAAGTTAAAAAAAGACAACAACAAATAAAATTTACATTTTAAAGTACCTAAATACACGGCCTAAAACGATAGCACAATTGTGCCAGTATATATTATTTCGTGAATTTTTTAATATAAAGTTTTTTTTTATGTTTAAATTATGTAACAAGAGCACACCTTGACCTAATTTAGATAATTGCCAATTTTGATGTTTGTATCAGTTTTACACGTGTTTATATTTTATTAGAAATAGGGATCTGTGCATTTTTCTGTCATAATTCTTAATTTTTTTTTTTCAAAAGGACAATGCTGGATGACTTTGATGCTCTACGCAAAGCTAACAAAGCAGAACTATGGAGATATGAGAAGTCACAGGAGTTAGGGGATTTGCTTCAGAGAAGACTTGAGTACTTACAGGTTAGTTGTTTTTGTGGATGCACAGTTTGACTTGTCTTGGTTAAATGTACTACAGTTGACTAACAGTTTTACTTGTTGTGGTCAAATGTACTACAGTTGACTAACAGTTTTACTTGTTGTGGTCAAATGTACTACAGTTGACTAACAGTTTTACTTGTTGTGGTCAAATGTACTACAGTTGACTAACAGTTTTACTTGTTGTGGTCAAATGTACTACAGTTGACTAACAGTTTTACTTGTTGTGCTCAAATGTACTACAGTTGACTATAAGTTTTACTTGTGGTCAAATGTACTACAGTTGACTATAAGTTTTACTTGTGGTCAAATGTACTACAGTTGACTAACAGTTTTACTTGTTGTGGTCTAATGTACTACAGTTGACTGTAAAGGTGCAGCATTGAGTACTAGCTGTGATGAAGTATTTTGTAGGCACGGTGCTCAAAGCAGTTGAGCGATCTATTTTTTGCAACCGTTTTCAGAATCCAACAGATTGTAAGTCGGCAAAGAAAATTGTTTGCAACCTGCAGAAGGGCTGTGGCTTTGGCTGCCAGATCCATCACATTGCATACTGCCTGATAGCTGGCTATGCCATGGACAGGACTTTGATCCTGGAGTCCAAGGGGTGGAGGTACGCTTCTAAAGGCTGGGAGACTGTGTTTGAGCCCTTGAGCAAGACGTGCACAGAAGACAGCGGCACTTCAAGGATTCACTGGGGAGGTAACTGACTGCTTTATATTCATTGCTTTAGGGGAGGTAACTGACTGCTTTATATTCACTGCATTAAGGGAGGTAACTGACTGCTTTATATTCATTGCTTTAGGGGAGGTAACTGACTGCTTTATATTCACTGCATTAGGGGAGGTAACTGACTGCTTTATATTCATTGCTTTAGGGGAGGTAACTGACTGCTTTATATTCACTGCATTAGGGGAGGTAACTGACTGCTTTATTACATTGCATTAGGGGAGGTAACTGACTGCTTTATATACATTGCCTAATTGAACCAAGTTTAAATGCAAGAAGAATTTTTTAAAGTGGTAATGAAATCTGTTTTTTTGTTTTAAGTTAGTTTTGATAGTTACGTTAGCCATAAAGTCTTATAGTTACTTAATTAAATAGTTATATAACTGTTAAAGTTTTATGTTAGTATGAAAGTTATAAAAATCTTGCATTCCTGTTGCAGCTAGTTTGTTAGTTATGTAAATGTTAAAAGTCTATGTTTGTTGGATTAAGAGTTTTATCTTTGCCCTAGTTCAAAAGAAGAATTTGGATCCAGGTAAATTAAATGCCATTTGGTATATTATTACAAATTATAACAATTTTCTAAAACAGTATATTTAAAGAAAAAATTCTGTGGAATCCTGATTTGTTTCTTGTATTAGAGTCTTCAGTAAGACATTTTGCAGTCAATTGAAAGAAGGAATTTATCTTGCTATTAAAATAATCTTTGTTACAGCTGCCAGAGATATGGACAAATATCTCACTATTGATTTGCCCATTGTTGACAGCCTTCACCCACGGCCAGATTTTATGCCGCTGGCGGTGCCAGACGATCTTTACAGGGAGCTGGCTGTTTTCCACGGTGACCCGCCGGTTTGGTGGATTGGCCAGATAATTCGCTACCTGTTCAGGATGAAGCCAAGTATAAACAAAGAAGTCGAGACTGCCGGAAAGAAGATGGGATTCAGGGGACCAATTGTGGGGTTAGTTTTATTTTATGTATGTACTCTTGGAGGGCAGAATTTTTCTTTGTTTTATATATATATACAAGCAAAATTCCCCGGCGTTGCCCGGTGGAAAATAAAACCAGCCTGTATAGTCTACAGATAAAAATGTTATAAATTACAATGAACAGAAAGCTGTAAATCTATTAATTAAATTATTTTTATATTTTTTACTGAAAACTTTTAGAAAAGTAATTTGAAATAAATATTGTAATCGGGTAAAAAAATTGGCAAGTATTTTTATTTAACAAAAATCCTAATTGCCCGTTGTTGCCCGTAAATAAACCTTTTGTTTTCTTAACCCTTTGAGCCCTCACCACCGGTTGCCTAATTTACCCTACCGCCTGGGCCCCTGCGCATTTTATGCCTATTTCGCATTATATCATGATTGAGCGACCACTGAGGAAAAACCGTCAAAGATAACAACATGAAATGTAACTTGCAAGTAAAGAATAGGCCTACCTGAACTATAGCGCCAAAATTCAACTTTAGTGTGACAAATCTTTAAAAAAATCAATAATTTCTTGTGTTGAGAACAAGGAAGTACGTTATCCTTTTGTCCAAAGGACCAGGTTGAGGCTCGTCACGATTCATGATAAAAAAATTGAAAATTTTCTTCACAAACTCAATGTAAACAGGAAGCAGACATCTTTGATAAACTTTAACCTACGCACGCTACAACAAAATATCTGATTGGCTGTTATAGGTAAGACTCAACCAATCCACGTAGCTGTACTATCGCGATCCCGGTTTACCGGTGGCTAGGTCTATGAAGTGATTACTGCTACACCGGTTTACCGGTGGCAAGGGCTCAAAGGGTTAAAGTAATATGAATTGGAAAAAAACAAGGTATAGACTAACTGGAGAATAGAACCTGGGTCGCCTGCATGGCAGTCTGATACGTTAACAAACTTAGCTAGCGAAGACACGTGTCCGAAGTGAAATTGCAAAACTATAATATGAGGCAGTAAGGTCACGTGTCTATAAATTAACTACTAAGATTGGTTGAACACCCAAAGTCTACTTTATATATATATAGAAAGGGGTTTTTAGCCACTGATATGGGTTCAAGTATGTAGACAATGTGGTACCAGGAAGTAATTTAATGAATAGTTTATTTAGTATAGTTGGACACGGTGGTCGAGCACCAGCAGAGCTTGACTAGTGTGCTGAAGGACCTGGCTTCAAATCCTGGTGAAGGATAGGTTTTGTTCCTAGGTCTAGAATGTGTTGATGAGTCAACCCAGCTTTAATGGGTATCTAACAAGAGTTGGGGATGAGCTAATGCAGCTGTGCATTGTGCTGCCCACACAATCCCATAGTATGCAGAAACTTGTGAACTCTGCTTCACAAGCCCTTTAGATACCATTGGTCTGACTGGGATTCTTTACTTACTTTACTTAGAATAATATTTTTATGATGGTATTACGATGTTCATTCAGTAGATATTTTATTTTTATGTGATATTCCACTCTGCTTATCATTCTCTTCACATAAATGTTTTTTTTTTTAATTTTGTGTGATTGGAATTTTTAGTTTTATGTCATTTGTTTTGTCTCTTCTAATGATCAACCCATTAAATAAATAGTAATTTAAAATATGAACAGAACTAAGTAAGGCAAACAGCCGCTCATTCTTACACTCTCGTTTAATGTCTGCTGCATGCCTATTTTGATCAAGAATGTAATTGTATAACAAACACTAAGGCTGTTGTCTCCAGGGTGCATGTGAGAAGGACAGACAAGATCAACCTGGAGGCAGCTTACCACTCGCTGGACGAGTACATGGTCTACGTGAAGGAGTTCTACGACCAGATGGAAAGGAAGCATCCCAACATCTCCAGGAGAGTTTACCTGGCGTCAGATGACGTCAATGTCCTGCCAGAGGCCAAGAACAAGTTAGTCTTATGTGTTTATTTAAACCCAAGTTTGAGTTGTTGTTTCTTTTCTAGTTTTGTTTTTGTAAAAAAAAAAAAGGAAATGCATGAATGGTATTTCCCAATGATTTATGAGAATTTCTATCTTCATTTCATTTGCATGCCCTACATTAAGAATGTCAATAATAAGAAAATTCCAGACTAGAAGACTTAAGAACCAATAGTCTGATGAGGCCGGCTGGTCCTGCGGTTAGTTCACTGGACTGTCAACAAAACATATCGGGCTCTAGCCCTGCAGGAGTTTTGGGCCTAGTGGCATAATAATCTTATATCTAGAAGTAATGTCTGTAAACCTACAAGTCAATTAAGTTATGCATTTGATTGATATTTGATGAACTAAGGATTACATTGAAGCCATAAATGCTGGTGGTTATTTATAGTATAGTCAATAACATTAAAAGCAGATATAAATCCTTGCAGTCAACTTAGGCCTTAATTTCTTGTTTTTTTTCATCCACAATTTCAATGCTAAATATTTCTTTTATAATGTCGAGTTAATCAACTTATCTTCATTTTCATTATGGAATATTTGTACCAATATTTAACATTGCCCTGAGTTCGTATTGGCAATATGTTTGTTTTTTCACTAACTATAGACTATAGATTCCTAAGCTTTTAGACCAAATGGGACAGAAGTTACTAATGTTTACTCCAAATTTCCTAGGAAAAGATATTTTTATTATCATATCATGCATGCTGCTGAACGAGTTGATTTACAAAACAAACAAAAAACAAAGCCCAAATCAGATTAGCTGTAAATGAAAGTACAAGTATTAAATGGCGACTATAAAAGGAAGCTCTGAGCAAAATAAACCTAGATTTATGTCCCTTTGATTTGCTAACTGCGTTGAGCTTGATGTTTTTATTTACATAACTTTTGGATGGACACAGTTTCATCACAGTTGTCAACTAGTTGTATAATGACAAGTTCTTGATTTGAACTGATATTTTTTATATTGCAATGTCTAAATGTGCTAAATGTGTAAATATTGATATCCTTCAGGTATCCCGACTATAGATTTATTGGTGATATCACCATCAGTAAGTCTGCTGGGCTTGATACCCGCTACACAGACAGTTCACTCAAAGGGATCATTATCGACATATACTACCTGGCACGCTGTGACTTTTTGGTCTGCACTTTCTCCTCGCAGGTGAGTCATGACCAGCTGACGGACCCTATGCCGACATCACAGGTTCCAGTTAGCCAGTCCTATCTAAACCACCATCGGACAAAGGATAGAATTTGCCAATTTTGACTCACTCCTCTAGCCATTATCTGGCAAAAGGGTGAAACTGGCAAGTCAAACTATTATCCAGCCATCAATAGTTATTTAGTGTGTCCGGGGGTGGGATTGAGGCAGAAAAGAAAGCTTAGCAAGTGCCACTGCTGCAGTTGCAATGGGGCACGGTGGCCGAGCGGCAGCGCGTTCGACTTGCTTACCGAGGTCCTGGGTTCGAATCCTGGTGCAGGCTAGGATTTCTTCCCCTGGTCTGGAAGGTGTCACTGAGTCTTCCCAGCCCTGATCGGTATCTGACCTTAGTTGGGGTAAAGTAAAGGTGGCTGGGCATAGTGGTGGCCACACAATCACTTAGTATGCCGTGGCTACAGAAACTGCTGAACGCTGCTTCACTGGCCCTATAGATCATTTTGGTCTGACAGGATACTTTATTTTACTTTACTTTTACTGCTGCAGTTGGTGTACATGTTCCAGAATATACCAGTTAACTGTTTGTTTGATGCGTTCATCCTCACTACGTTGAAATGGGTTTAGCAGGTCTTTTCTTTACAAAACTCTGTACTCGATATCAAGAGCTGACATCTGAGTACTATGCTGCAAGATTCAGGAACCACTTTTTACCAGGTTAATACTTTTCTAGATAGAAAAAAAAGCTTTTTTTTTGTTTTATGTTTTTTTCAGGTTTGTCGTGTGGCTTACGAGATCATGCAAACTCTACACGGGGATGCGTCCAGGTATTTTAGATCCCTAGACGATATATTCTACTATGGCGGCCAGGATGCCCACGATCTAAGGATTTTAGAGGCCCATGTATCCAATGTGGAGGGCTTTATGGACATACAGGTAATTGTTTACCGCACACCCTTCAATGGTAGTCTCTTATTTTGAAAATGATTTCAAAAGAGTAAAAAAAAAACAACCTCCAAATATCATTCTGTCATAATATTGGCTGGCAAGTTTTAGTTTCATTCATTTGATCATTTTGTGAAATTGTTATTAGTTCAAAGAAGCTGTTTTGTTTTCTTTATTTCAGTGAAACTTAAACATTCTTTATCTTTCAACTTCCAATTCAATTATCTTTGAGCTTCAAATTTGGCTATTTAAAATGAATATAAATATCTTTGTCTCATAGCCAGGGGATGCTGTTGGCATAGCAGGCAATCACTGGAATGGCTTCTCTAAAGGAGTCAATCGCAGAACTGGCATTTCAGGGCTATTTCCGACTTACAAGTCTGAGGACACAGTCAGGACAGTCAGAATGCCAACATATCCGCAGGTGGCCAGGAACAGCACCAGATGATGAAAGTCTTTTGGCCAGGAAACAGCAACAGATGTTGAAGTTTGTGGCCAGGAAACAGCAGCAGATGTTGAAGTCTTGTGGCCAAGAACATCAACATATGTTGTAGTCTTGGGGCCAAAAACATCAACAGATGTTGTAATCTTGTGGCCAGAAAACAGCAACAGATGTTGTAGTCTTGTGGCCAGAAAACATCAACAGATGTTGAAGTCTTGTGGCCAAGAACATCAACATATGTTGTAGTCTTGGGGCCAAAAACATCAACAGATGTTGTAATCTTGTGGCCAGAAAACAGCAACAGATGTTGAAGTCTTGTGGCCAAGAACATCAACATATGTTGTAGTCTTGTGACCAGAAAACAGCAACAGATGTTGTAGTCTTGTGGCCAGAAAACAGCAACAGATGTTGAAGTCTTGTGACGGGAACAGTGGCAGATGTAGGAGTCTTGCGACCGAGAACAGCGGCAGATGTTGAAGTCTTGTGACTGGGATCAGCGGCAGAGGTTGAAGTCTTGTGACTGGGATCAGCGGCAGATGTTGGAGTCTTGTGTTAATGTTATTTTTATTCCTGCATGTATTGTAAGTTTGTGGGATCTCATCTGTTTGTGTGTCTGTAAAATGACGAAGTCATTTTGGAATGTTAATGATGCCTCCAATGTTTGTTTTTTAATTTTTGGATTCTTATCTGTGGTACTTGACGTACAGATCAACTCAAACTAACACTTTGCTTTTTTCTGGTGGATTTCGTGTGTGCGGTTATCAAGGGAGGCTGAACTCTTGTGAGTTTGAAAAATGATCACTCCCTCATACTCAAGTTGGCAATGTAAGAAGCTGCCAACTCAACTACTACTACTGCACAAGAAGATTATAAATCAGGAAACTCAGTGGTCAGGTTCAAATGTCAGTATTTTAAAAATATTTGTATGACCAGGAGATTGGCGCACAGACAAATGCTTGCTTTTATTGATTATATCATGTCATCACCATGTTGAGTCGTCATGGTCATGTGTTGAGCTGTAGCCGTTGTGATACTATTTAAAAAGATTCAATTTTCTGTTCAAGCCATTATTTCATTTCTAAATGTTTTCTGTATTATAAAGTTAAATTTCATGTTAACACAGTTTTTTTTTTTCAAAATGTTAAAAACTTTATTGTCATTATGCTTACACCTGTTTACAAATCAGCTGGCTATTTGATTGGTAACTCCAGGTGTTCTCCAAAAGTGTGTGCAGCTGCGCCCCCTGGGGGCAAAAGTTTGAGAACAACTGATGGTTTAGCCTCTACACAAAACTTCCAGTTCAACTGGATGTTGATCACTTTATTAATTTTGATAACGTGATGGGGTTTTTACACTGGCTGTATTATTTGTTTCTATATTTTTTGTGTGTTGTATTGCAATTCACGTGAAATCAAACATTGTTATCACTTCAGACTATCTGCATTTATTATTCAGCGCCTAAATTTGACAAAAACAACACATTGTTTGGTTCCCCCCATGTAATTAAGCCTTCATCAACATTCTATTTGGTTGTTGAAATATTCTAAAGTGTTGTTTTTAAAAAAAATGTAACAATTGAGACATAAGAAAACATGATGCGGTTTTATGTCCTGTGTGTGGGTTTTTAAAATCAGGTAAATCACTTTGTTTGTTAGTCTTTAAAGTATGTAGATATAAGGATAATGTAAACACACAAGTTCTTATGTTTAAAAAGTTTAAGCCTTTTGTATGTACTGTATTAGTTAACACAAATTCTGAGCCCTTGTAATAAAGTATATACCTGGCAACACTTTAAATTCAAAAAGACATTTATTTATCATTTTCTGCTCCCAGTTTTTCAACAGTAAAATTGATCTCTTGACCTTTGAATGTGTCTTAAATTCATAAACTTATTAAAATTTCATTTTGTAAATGTGGACATTAGATAATCTTCTAAAAACATTTTAAAACCTATTACTCCTAATTAACCTATTACAACCTAAAACATATTACTCAGGCATTTTCCATGTGGGAGAAGTTGACAGTTTGGGACAATGTATGTTTCACTTTTGCAAGTATCTGATTGGATGCAATGGAAGGTTGAGCTTTAAAATGATTGGTTAATCAAAATTTTTCAATATTTATGTAACAAAACTTTTGTGTTGATTTTATATTCCAATTTGTAAAGTCATGTACAAATTATAATTTATTACATACAATTAACTAATGATTATTCTTGATGTTCAAAACTGTGTAATTCTGTTATCCATGTAATATACCAGTTTTAATAAGAAGCATGTTGCTTTTTTTTGGTTCAGGTTTAATGAAATTGCTTTTTTAAGTAAGTTTCTTTGTTTGGAAACGGTATAATTTTTCAACTGTAAAGTCTTTTGTGAGTTGATCTAGATGTATTAGATAAAACTAACTTTTCTTTTTTTTTTAATTTTAAGTAAAACTCTTTATTGAAATATTTTTTTTGCTCCCATCAGTTACATGTGTGTGCAAATTTAATTAGTGAATTAGTGACATAATAATACACCTGTGTTAAAAGAATGTAACCCAGATGAGCAGAGTTGGAAAATGTTGTGTTTAAGATGTCGATAAATGACCACAGTTGGAAAGTGTTGTGTTTAAGATGTCAATAAATGACCACAGTTGGAAAGTGTTGTATTCTCGATGTGAATAAATGACCACAGTTGGAAAGTGTTGTATTCCTGATGTCAATGAATGATCACAATAATTGAGTAGTGCTATTATATTTGATTGAATCAAATTATGTTGGTTTTTGTTAAAATCTATTCCTGGCTTCTTTCATTTGCTGTAGTCTATAATGTATTACCAAATCTATTTGTTGATTCAGATTTTATTTCATCTTTATAAGATGCTTAATTCTTTTTCAGTTGTTTGTTTTGTGTCTGCTGTTCTTGAGTTAAACATACAAAAACAACAACAATACAAAAACACCAACACATTTCTTTTAATACATATTGGAAACTAGGTCACTGTGGCTCTCGTCACATGTCTAAATTTGACCAATGAATTCATCAGGTTTTTTTCTGTTGCCTGTTAAATATTTCATACACTTATAGGTGATACAAAGAAATGTTTAATTGAATTTAATTTTCTCCAAATATTTTACTATCATGATGTTTTGTTGTTATTTTATATTTCAAATAATCTTATTTCTTGTTTGAGTTTGACCTATAATTTAAAATCACCACTAACTGTTAATTTATTATTCTATCTCAATGCTTGAGATAAATATTCAACTTGTGATTGCACACAACTTATATATATTCCTCAACTTCTTATATATGCTTTGTTTAGATCAGTCACTGTCCATTTATCTTCTACACTTTGACCCAAAATTATAAAAACACACACACACACATACCGTTATACGCCATGTGCAATCTTGTCAATTTGTGATTTTCACTGTGAAAGCTTTACCGTCACTAATTGCGTTATCTATAAGTATATATATTTGTCATTGCTTATCTAGTCATTGAAATTTCTTTTCAGAAATTTTATACTGTCAACATATTTTTATATGCTGTGCTGTTGTTTTTTTTCTTGTTTCTTGCTGATTTTTAAAGGATGGATTTTTTTTAAATTTTGTTTTGTAAACCGAAAAGTTTTATTCAAAGATTTATTTATTAATTTGTTTCTTTTAGGGTTAAATGATTTTGGGTTAACTCTTTCACTGCGGCACAAGGCACTGTGCTTTCTTGGGCAACGCTAAAAGAACATGTGCCATGGCACTGCGCCCTGTTACTTTCTATTGCTTGTTTAATTTGCGATGTTCGGTTGAAAATTTTTTTTTCATGTGATTTGACATAGTTTGTTTGCCATTTTTGTTTCTGTCATCACTGTTGCTATGACCATAGCAGATCCTAGTACTAACTATAGTATTAAGGTGATTAGGCTTCTGAAAGGTTGAGTTTCTTTTCAGTAAGTAATTTTCATTCAATTTTTCATTTGAAAAAAAAAAGCATATTCCGGTCAATAATCTAAGAAAATAAACATTTTGAAAATATTTTTCAATAACACTAACACTCCTCACTCTTTTTCAAGCTTTAAACAAAAAATGTTAATAAAAAATTTTTCGCATTGAAAGAGATAAAAATTAGTTCTAACATAATTTATATACAATTTGTTTAAAATCTTAGTTTTTACAATTTGTTTTAAATATTGTTACATTTTTTTTTTTTGTTTTAGTGGGCATTTTTTTAATGTCTTCTTTTTATTTTAAAATAATAACTCTTTGTTTAATCAGATTTTAATTTCATGTTTTTGTTGTTCTCATGTTTTATTTTTTTATTTTTTTTGCTGTAAGATGTTGAAATGTTCAATTTGTTACATTTGATTCACTGCCAAACTTTTAATTTAAGAAACTTGATTTTAATTTATCTACACTTTTAAAATCATTTTCCATTTGTATTTATTTTTGTGAAAAGCCACTGGGTAAAGTAAAGGTAACTGCTCATTGTGCTGGCCACAGCTTCCCTTGTATGCCATGACCACAGAAACTTGCTTCATCAGCCCTATGTCCTATGATCAGTTTGGTCCAATGGGTGCTTTTACTGACTCTCTCTCTCTCTTGATTTGATGCTGAATGAAGGAGTAATGCAGCTAGAGATGTACGTAATAGATTTTTTGGTTTGAATTGCCACTACTCTGTACTATTGAATAGAAACACTCTATTAAATAGAACCACTCTGCACTATTGAATAGAACCACTCTATTGAATAGAACCACTCTTGACTATTGAATAGAACCACTCTATTGAATAGAACCACTATATTGAATAGAACCACTCTTGACTATTGAATAGAACCACTCTATTGAATAGAACCACTCTTGACTATTGAATAGAACCACTCTATTGAATAGAACCACTCTATTGAATAGAACCACTCTATTGAATAGAACCACTCTTGACTATTGAATAGAACCACTCTATTGAATAGAACCATTCTATTGAATAGAACCACTCTTGACTATTGAATAGAACCACTCTATTGAATATAACCACTCTTGACTATTGAATAGAACCACTCTATTGAATAGAAAACTTTCTTTTTGTTATAATTGTTTAAATGACTAATTTGAATGTACATGAAAAGATTTGAGATTATTTTTTTTTTTAGAATATCTAATCATTGTTTGCATTTATAGATCGACCTTTTTATAAAGGGGAATTAGTTTTTAGCTTGTTTAAACTTGAGCAATCACAGCCTTAGACTTGTTTAGATAGTTTAGTGCTATTAAAACAACGTCAACATTTATACTATAATATATATCTATTTAGTACTGTCTATTCAAATATTGTGGGCACGGTGGCAGAGCGGCAGGGCGTTTGACTGGTGATCTGAAGGTTCTGGGTTCGAATCCTGATGCAGGCTAGGATTTTTTTCCTGGGACTTGAGGGTGCCCCTGAGTCCACCCAGCTATGATGGCTGATATGGTACTAGTGTTGAAATAAGTGTTTTGAGTAACATATAATGGATATGAATTTCCAGAAAAGTTTTGAGGCTATTGACATCTATATTGTTGGGGGCCTCAGTGTCCGAGCGGTGGCACATTCTGCTGGGATACCGAAGGGTCCTGGGTTCCAAACCTGGTGAAGGCTAGAATTTGTTCTCGGATCTGAAGGGCGTCCCTGAGTCTACCCAACTCTGACTTTAGTTGGGGTAAAGTAAAGATGGCTGGGCATTGTGCTCGCTGCACAATCCCCTAGTATGCCCTGGTCACAGAAACTGGTGAATGCTGCTTCACCTGCCGTACGGATCAATTTGTTCTGACAGGATACTTTACTTTTACTGTTGGACTTGTAGTTAAATTCGGGTTCGTATATCTCAGAATGTTTGTTTTTTTCAGCGAATTATTACTGCTGTTGTTATCATTTTGGTCCCTCTGGATGTCTGGACTGGTCTTTGAACTTATTGTGTTCTCTTTTAGCACCCCTGGCAGTTTTGGTTGAATCCTGACCCCGTACAGGAATGTAAGCCATGATCTGGTAATCTATTCTGTAACTTGTTGACTGCTTAACGTGTAAATAACAAAATGTAACTAAAAGTTTCTTTCTCGTTTCTACTATGAACCTAAATTAACATTAACTTTCTATCTTACATCTTTCAGAGGCCTCTTCTATAAAGAAGATTAATGCTTTGTACGCTCGTCCGTGGTCTGAGTCTTGCATTTTTATTAGAGTTTTTTTTTTTCAAAATAATGTATAGTTAATGGTTTTCCTGGTTTGTTCAGGTAACCCATTCCATGTCAGGATGCCACTTTTTACGTGCACATGAACATTAGTCAAAGCTGTATCCCACGCTGCTATGTCTACTTAGAAATATTTCAAGCACAAATCACCAATCCCAAGAATACACCTTTTATTTACTTTCAAACTGTTTCAACTAATCAACTTTGTGGCTTTTTTTTTTCTCTCTCTTCTGTTTCAGCTTTTTCAGCTTTTCAATCATTTATTTGGCATGTGTTTACTCTTGGTTGTTTCCCCTTACATATGTTTTAATGTAATTTAAACCATGACTAATTATTTCACTATATTTACATTTACTTATGTCCCTTTACTTATACTTAGAGTTGTCTTTCCCTTTTTCTCTTAACATTTCTCTGTTGTTTTAAAACATGAGGGAAAAAAACAACAAGCTTACGGACAGTATTTGAATGTTAATTTTTTTCTTTTTCATGAAGTTTGAATGAAAATGTGTGTTTGCCAATAAGAAAAATAAACTAGTCATACACTACGGTATCTTATTCTTGTTTTTTTTTTTGTTTTTTTTTTTACTGTGTTTGGAAATATAGTTTTTTTTTTGTTTTTCTCTGTTTGATGTGACTGAACGACTAAATCTGACATTCTAATGGCAGAATTTATCTGCAGATAGAAAAAAATATAGGCCTATATATATATTATCAATTTTGACAAACGATTTCTTAAAGTTAAAGACGAATTAATTTTCAAGTTAATATAATTTGCCTAAATAAGATACACAAATTGGCCGAGCGGCAGCGCGTTCGGCTGGCATACCGAAGGTCCTGGGTTCGAATCCTGGTGAAGGCTAGGATTTATCCTCGGAATTCCCAGCTCTGATGGGTACCTAACTTTAGT
This sequence comes from Anisus vortex, assembly GCA_949126835.1. NCBI lineage: Eukaryota > Metazoa > Mollusca > Gastropoda > Planorbidae > Anisus > Anisus vortex. The sequence goes on from OX421495.1 coordinate 8,703,853, forward strand.
TGAGAAAATGTCTTCTGGACACACAGCCCCTAGTTTGCGGTGGCCACAGAAACTGGTGAACGCTGCTTCACCGGCCTATTATCAATTTGGTCCGGCTAGTACTTTACTTAGTGTATATAATACACGACATGCAAGTCTCTTAGGCCAGGGGTCAGCAACCTATGGCACGCGCGCCAGAGTTTTAAAGCAGAGTTTTTTCTTTAATAGCACGCGGAAGACCGCCCAAAAGGACAATTCAAGTCTTTTAAAAAAAAGAAATTGAGTGCTAGAGCGGGATGACTTTCAGGCTGTTGGCACGCTGAATAAATTAGAAATCTTACTTCGGCACACTGTTACCTAACGGTAAAGGTTACCGATCCCTGTCTTAGGTCACTGTGACTCAACCAGCAGTAATCAGTAACTAAAGAAACTCTAAAAAGTAATTATGCCGATTGTTACTCGACCCATTTCAACTGTTGATCTAGCATTTGTCTAGCGATTTATGTGCAGTAGGCCTTTTCTTTGTATACAAAATTAGCTATTGTTGAAATGATTCAGAAATGTATATTCGTTTTATTGGAAGCCCTCGATAGAGGTTATTTTTAACCACGGCTCCATTTTTTTTTATGTATTAAGCATGCATGTGTAATCTGGTTCTTAAAAAAACAAACAAGCAATTAGTTTATTAGAAATTGTGCCTTTTCAAACTTTGGCCATTATTTCTCTCACGCCAGAAACCGAAAGCTTCCGTGATCGATAAGGACATGACGTCATAGTAAGATAAAGGCCACCACATAAACAAACAAAAAACGTTTAAGAAAACAATATATAAAGAAAATAATAATTCCTTTTTTTTTCTCTTCCGGTTTTGATAAATGAAATGGTTTGGACCAACGTTTTATATCATAACGTGTTGTAATTTTTTTTTTAGTCGAGAACCGATTATTTTTGTATTTTTATATGTTGAGCCGATAACATGATCCTATATTATGAAGTAAATGTTTTATGAGTGACCTTAACCAAACAGCCCCCACTGCCCTACGGCCCTTAATCCTATTCTTCTAGCACGCACGTCAACTAGTGGCCTATCACACACACACACTTTCAACACAGTTCCATTGTGTTTAAAGTTTGCCAGGTCTTCATTCCTTGGAGCTGACGTCTGCTGGAATGCCAACAGCCTTTTAGACGAAAATTCTTTCACTCAAAGACAGTCTCGCCGTTTGAAGCGAAAATAAAAGATTTCACACATAAAAGGTGGGCTGGAAATAAAACTCTATAATTTGATCAGCACGGGAATATAAAGATATCTAAACTACATTGAATGCAGTGCAGGCCTACATGTACGCTCTTTAATTAGGGTTGTAAATAAAAGGATCTGAGAATACAGAGATCTTTGATTGATTTTCCAAGTTGTGGTCTAGTCCAGGGAGGATCGGCAACCTACGGTAGCGTGCCAGCCTTGACACGCAGAGCGAATTTCAATGGCACGGCGATCCCAAATGATATTTCAAGTCTTTTTCTAAAAGAAGTTGAGTTCTAGAGCAGGATCAATAGGCCCTATTAGGTTTAAGCTCTCGGCACGCTTAATGAATTAGAAATTCTACTTTAGCACACTAATATTGATATGTTGCCAAGCATTGGAGTTTAGGCTACACAGGGCCTATTATATATCTGATTGTTGCAAAGAGAAACTAACAGTTGCCGACATGACTATTTTGCTATTAAAAATTCTGTAGATTTTATAGTTGTCTTTTCCTAGTCAAGGTCTGTATGCTACATAAATGCCTAAGTGGCGTCTTTAATAGACATAAAATCAAGCCAGCTTTTATATTATTCTAAAGAACTTTTTTACAATACAATTTGTTATCTTAATATCGAGCTGTTATTTTTTTTTAATTTCAAACTATTAGGGTCTAATCGCTTGCCAATAAACCAAGGTGCGACCAATAAACCACAGTTCTAGCAATAAATCTTATTGCTACCATTAATACAAATAGTGCTACCCATAAAATACAGTGCTACCAATGAACCGCTGTGCTACCAATTAACAACAGTGCTACCCATAAAATACAGTGCTACCAATGAACCGCTGTGCTACCAATTAACAACAGTGCTACCCATAAAATACAGTGCTACCAATGAACCGCTGTGCTACCAATAAACAACAGTGCTACCCATAAACTACAGTGCTACCAATGAACCTCTGTGCTACCAATAAACTACGGTGCTCTAGATTCTACGGATCACAGCGTTCGCCTAGCGGCTTAGCACATTAATAGCATTTTCCCCGTTCTGCTGATGGTAGAATGAAATAGAAAACCAAACCCTGCGACCATTTTGACTGACTATATTAGCATAGCTATTATCATTGGAATACTATACATCATATACAAAACTAGGGGGCTTGACATGTCATGTCTAGCGTTTCAGTTACGTGCTTATAGTAGTCACGACATTGAACGTGATAGTGCCCTTATGGATTACGTCTCTGTCTAACTAATTATTTCGTTCAACAGATTTCTGTTTCAGTCAGGTACAATAGTTCATAGATCGCTTGTATCGAAGATTGATATTGAAACTTTATGACGCGAAAACTCATTGAAACGGAGAGAATGACAAACACGTATTCCCCTCCCCCCTCACCCAAGCGTTATAGGCTATTTGTACGTTTTTAAACAATAAAACGTAACGACCACGGTCCGCTGACTAGTCTTTGTGCCAGATATTGCATACGGAGACGTTTTTATCGTGATAGTTTTTTTATTTCGTGTCTAGTTACAATACCATTCTGTTCCCTTTATTGTTTGTGGGCATTGATATTCAACCAGTAGATACTGATTGTATTTATTTATTTATTATGAAGATAGCTAATTTCTAACGGTATCTCATTGTTTTTAGGATTCAGCCCCACCCTCTTTCTTAACCGGGCAGATAGCTTACAATTTACAAAAGTCTAATTGATTTACAAAGTGTTCGAATAAACAGTTAGGCCTATATTTAGATCTTAATAAGCAGAGTGGCTTGCCATTATAACTTGCAGGATAAATGGGCGTGTATTCTTGTAGTCCACTATTCTATAACCCAGGTATAGACAAACTTTTGAAAGTAGTGTGTTAAAGTAGGATTTCTAATTCATTTAGCGCGTCACTAGTAGTATAGTAGGGTCTTTTCGATTATTATTTGAGGCGCGCGCCTCTGCGCCTCAGTTGACCTTTGACCTTTGTTCCGGAAGTGCCCTTTGACCCCGTCACCGGAAGTGACCCCTACCGGAAGTGACGTCATCCAAGATGGCGTCTTGTCGTGTTGTTACACGACCGACCGTGACCTAGTGACCTAGTGACCCCTACTGGAAGTGACGTCATCCAAGATGGCGTCTCGTCGTGTTGTTACACGTTCGGCCGTGACCTAGTGCCCTTTTGACCTAGTGACCTTCTGACCGCGCGGTTATTTTGTGGTATTACACGTGCTTTGAGCACGTGCTTTAATTAAAGATGGCGGAACCAAGATGGCGTCTTGTCGTGTTGTTAACACGTGTTATTAAATTATTATTTTGTGTGATTTTATCACATGTTTTAATTATTACATGTGATTAATTATAGTGTGTAGTGTTATTACACGTGGTTTTATCACACGTGGTTTAATTATTACACGTGATTTGTTCACGTGCTTTCATTATAGTATTACACGTGGTTTTATCACGTGGTTTAAGTATTACACTAATTAAAGATATCGACAACAGTACAACATATAGATAAAAACAAAAAATAGGTTTAAAGTTATATATTATTTTATTTACATTCTTCAAAATCACTTCCCAGTTAAATTATTAACCAATCAGAGCGTCCTGTAGGCGGCGCCAGATTATCTCGATATTTCGTTGATTGATCATGGTTCTATGAGAGATAGAAAAACATATTAGCAAAATATAAAAAATACAATCACACTGCTTAAAACATATCAGTTCTCACAATGGATCCAAGGTGGAAACATCCCTTCACAGCGCTTATAGCCGGCCCAACCGGTAGCGGTAAAACAGTATTTGTAAACAAATTACTGACACATCTATCTGATATGGTGGACCCTGGACCAGAAGAGATCATTTGGTGTTATGGCGAATGGCAACCGATATACGAGACCATGAAAGGTGTTTATTTTGTGGAAGGTCTTCCTGATATGGAACAATGGGGGGTCGTAGATAAGAAACGACGTCTGGTTGTCATAGATGATTTGATGGCCGAAACCGATGATCGGATTACTAAATTGTTTACTAAAGGGAGTCATCACCGAGATATCAGTGTTTTATACATTGTACAAAACTTGTTTGGAAAAAACAAAGAACAAAGAACCATCAGTTTAAATTCACATTACATAGTGCTCTTTAAAAATCCTCGCGACGGAGCACAGATTACAAATTTGGCAAAACAAATGTACCCTGGGCGTGTTTCTTATGTACAAGAAAGTTTTAAAGATGCAACAGCGACCCCTCATGGTTATTTACTGCTCGACCTTCGACAAGACACACCGGATCACTTGCGCTTACGGAGTAATATATTTCCTTACGAGAAACAAGTTGTCTACGTACCTAAATAAATGTCTGAAAAGACGAAACGACAGGGAGAACTATTAAGGTGTTTATGTCGGGCTAAGCCACCTGCCATAAAGGCAATTTTGAAAAATGCAACACCCCAACTCATACACACACTGTGCGAGTGTTGTCACAATGTATTAAAAGGGAACGTTCCACTTACAAAACATCAGAAGCTTCGTTTACGTCGACACAAAACCAGTCTAAGAGAACTTACCAAAAAGAAACTATCCGTAAAAAAGCGGAAGCAAATACTTCAACGCGGTGGTTTCATAGGTGCATTACTCGGACCGGTTCTAAGTGTTCTTAAAGGTGTTCTAGGTTTCTAAAAGATGGCCAAGAAAATGATTTTGATTGACCCACGACTATTGGAATCTATGAATCAAAAAACATATGTACCACCAGATACACTTAACGATAATCTAAGAGACTTGGATAACCAAATGCAACAGATCTTAGAGCGGGAAGATTTATCACCGCGCGACAAAGTCAAACAGTACCAACAAATTCTACAACGCTATACATTTCGTCTTGGCGAGTACAAACAAAAACCACTAGGATTATTAGATATGAAACCTCAACCGCCAGCACCGCTACAGTCAAATACACCAACATCATCGGACCAACAACAACAAAAATTAGACGTTGAACCTAAAAAAGTAGACGTTGATCCTAAAAAAGAAGAAACACCAATCGTGATTCCCGAATCAACAAAGAAAAGTAAGAAACAGAAAAACACAGAGAAAGACAAAATAACCCCAACTCAACCTAAACGAACTAGGAAAGCTAAAAGTACAAAACAAGGTCAATGGGAGGAGTGGTAAACTTACGCAGATATTATTTCGAGCCGGCTCGTCCTGGCGCTTTCGGTGGTGTTTTTAAACATCCAAAATTTAAAACAAGGGAAATTAAAGAATGGTTAAGTCACCAGGACACGTATACATTACACAAACCGATTCGTCGGCGTTTTCAAAGACGAACAACTATAACAGGTGGTATGAACCAACAATTTCAAGCTGATCTCATAGATATGCAAGGGCTACGAAAATATAATAATGGGATTTCGTACATACTGACATGTGTGGATGTATTTAGTAAATTCGCTTGGGTCATCCCGATAAAGACAAAAACAGCTAAAGCACTAGTCGAGGCAACACGACAAATTTTTGAAAAGCGGAAGCCACTTCAGATTCAAACCGATAAAGGGAGCGAGTTTACCAACAAGACTTATCAAAAATTTCTCAAAGATGAGGGTGTGCATTTCTTCACCACGGAAAACGAAGATATTAAGGCCGCTATCGTAGAACGATTCAATCGCACCTTAAAAGAAAAAATGTGGCGATATTTTACGAAAACAAATAGTCTTCGTTACATTGATGTACTAGATCAATTGCTTCAAAATTATAATAGCTCATTCCACAGAAGCATTAAAATGGCGCCCGTGAATGTTACTTTAGAAAATCAAGAACAAGTGTGGAATACCTTATACGCCCCTGTTAATACCCCACGGCGAAAAGGGTTTGAAGAAGGTGACCGGGTCAGAATCGCACAAGCCCGACAAAATTTTAAAAAGGGTTACACACCTGCGTGGACAGAGGAGCTGTTTACAATCAGTCGGCTCAAGTCAACAACAAAGCCAATAGTTTACATTTTGAAAGATGATGCCGGTGAAGAACTAAAAGGTTCTTTTTATAGAGAAGAACTACAAAAAGTAGGAGACAAACAAATATACAGGATCGAAAACATATTACAAGAACGACAACGCGCCGGCGGTGGAAAAGAGTATTTAGTCAAGTGGTTTGGTTACAACTCGTCATTCGATAGCTGGATCTCAGACAAAAACATTTCGAAATATAAAGACTAGCGATGGAACCAGCCATATATCGCGATGCAACAATTGAATCTGACAGACCCGTCTCCTCTACGTCCGGATCATCATTCGCATCCACCCTCGTGACCTGGTTGGGTAAAATAAAAGTAAGACCAGGTGCCGTATTCATTTCACAAATGATCGTTATATACACAGTCATCTTCGTGGCGTTGTTCAATCTCTCACGTGGTGTCGGAAACGAACAGGAGGAAAAATTGTGGATCGTCTTATTATCCAGCTGCTTAGGATACATACTACCTAACCCCAAGCTTTCAAGAATAAAAGCTTCACAATGAGTTTTTATATAACACTACCAAGCAACTCTTCCCCAAAACTTTTTCCAAATAACAAGGCAGATCACTTTTTTGTCAAACTACCACAGACGATTGATATCACAGCGAATTATGAAGTTGGTTTGGTCGAGATACAATTTCCGAACCGTTATTGTCTTATCGAAGAAAATGAATTGTGGGTACAGTATGACTCGAACAAGGACGGCGAAGAACCGAAATCACGTTTAATCCTTACCATTCCACCTGGGAAATTTCACTCTGTAGACAAAATTATCGAAACATTGGAAAAACTAACATTAAAAGAAGAAATACGGGATGGAATTATTACGACTGACTGTGACAAGCCCTTAAAGAAAGTTGTTATAAAAGTAAACGAACCAGGTGATGTAATTATCCTTAGTGATAAATTGACTAATTTTCTTGGATATTTTAACGGAGCACAAAAACTAACCAGTAATATTGGTGATCAAGAGATCGATACCAATATAAAGACGGTATTCGTCTATTGTGATTTAGTCGCCTCGAGAGTGGTGGGAGATGTGTTAGTCCCATTACTACGAACTGTACCTATCATCGATAAAAGACCGCTCTCTGTTTTTCGGATTTACGACAAACCACACTACATACCCCTGAGTCGTTTTTCCTTCGACACAGTGGAAATACTTTTAACGGATGCGCTAGGACAACCTATTCCATTTACGAGTGGGACGTCGGTGTTGACACTCCATTTTAGAACACGGAAACACTTTGACCTAGAATAATCATGGTGAGACATACAGTATTACAGCGCAATCCCAAATTATACGAAGATTTTTATTGTAATCAAAGCGGACAAGGACTTCCTGTTTTTATTGGAGGTCGGAATCAGGGAGGACATGGGATTGGCTCTTTTTTTAGTGGACTAGGACGAATGGTGCTTCCATGGTTAAAGACAGGTGGCAAAGCCCTACTTAAAGAGGGTGTAAACACGGGCTTGCAAGTCGCGAACGACGCATTATCTGGTAGAAACGTGGGAGAGTCATTTAGAGAACACTCGAAAGAAGCGGGTAAGCGTTTACTACAAGGCGCAGTCAATCATATTAGTCAGTCCGGAAGTGGTTTTAGAAAGAGACGACGCGGTGCACCGCCGGGCCAACCTCGCAGTAAACAGATAAAAACAGCTCACAGACCAGGCACGTCTCATAAGAAGACCCAGCGCAAGAACAATCAACACCGTAAACATTTTGATATTTTTGACTAAACAATGTCTTTGCTACACCCCAGTTCTTGTGAATGTTTACATTCTGGTTTGGATTTGTTTAGCGTACCACCAACACAAACAGCTGTGGAAGATGGTCAGTTTGTTGAGATACATCCTCTAGCCTCACTGGCCGGAGGGGCCCCTATAGAATTTTCAATCTCTGGAAACAGTGAGGATTATTTAGATTTGTTCAACACCTTTATTCATATCCGTGTCAAAGTAACGTTACCAGACGGCACTAATTTACCTGACGACGCTAACGTAGGTCCTGTAAATTATTTCTTACACGGTTTATTTAGTCAAGTTGACATAGCGCTCAATGACACACTTATTTCACCATCTGAAAATACGTATCCCTACCGTGCTTATATCGAAGCAACGTTAAATCACGGACTAGATGCCAAACAAGGACCTCTAACGGCAGCGCTGTACTACAAAGATTCACCCTCTTTTTTCAACGATTTCAATGATACTAATAGTGGTTTCAAAACCCGTAAGGAAATTGTCGCAAACAGTACTGAAATTGACTTAATGGGTCGTCTGCATACAGATATTTGTGTTCAAGACCGTTACCTTTTAAATGGCGTCGATGTAAAAATAAAACTGTCCCCATCAAAAGACACATTTAACCTTTTGACTTCCAAACCTGAACTTGGTTACAAATCGGTAATCACGTATGCCAAATTACTGGTCAGAAAAGCAAAATTAAACCCAGCCATTTCATTAGCGCATGAAAAAGCATTACAAAGAATGAATGCCAAATATCCATTTAAACGAGTTGTGATAAAGACCTGTTGTATTCCAAAAGGAATGTTATCGCATCATCAAGATAATCTGTTTCTTAGTCAGACACCCACCCGGATAGTTATTGGACTAGTTAAGGCTTCAGCGTTCAATGGCGCTTATGGCTTAAACCCCTTTAATTTCGAACATTTTGATTTATCTTATTTGAACGTAACAGTGGATGGTAAATCTTTTTCCAAACCATTGGTGATGTCATTCGACAAAAATCAAGTTGTGCGCGCCTTTTTCGAAACCAATTTAGCCCTGGGCTATATAGGAAGAGATGCAGGTAACTCAATATCAATAAATGACTTCCGGAAAGGTAATAGCCTCATGGCATTCGACTTAACTCCCAGTCTATTAGATGGGAATCAACTTGAGATGGTTAAAAGTGGCCCTATATCCATTGAATTAAAGTTTGCAACAGTTACAAAGGAACCGATTCAACTCATCATATATGCCGAACAAGATTCTATACTTGAAATCTCTAAAACGAGGCAAATATTAACAGACTATACAGCCTAAACACTGTTATTAACCCGCCAACCCTTCAGAATGAACACACACCACCTACAAGCCATACTTGATTCTGATGCCTTTGCACGCCGACTCTCACTCACCCTCGTCTTAGCATGTGATCAACTTCCAGCCTGCCTCGCTGCTGACAAAGCCTCGGGATTTATCATAAACCTAGACAAACAAGTCGAAATTGGGTCGCACTGGGTTTCTCTGTTTTACAACGGACTTGGTCAATTTACGTACTTCGATAGTTTTGGGTTTGGACCACGGTCTTCTGAGATTGTAGAGTTTATTAACAACAATTCAACAAGACCACTGCTATATAATACCCGGCATTTACAGACAATTGTTTCTAAAACGTGTGGATTGTACGCAGTTTATTTTATACTAGCAAAGGCCCGTGGGTTCAGTCTACAAAGAGTGCTATACCCATTTTCAAATTCAGCACAAAGACAATATCTTAACGACATTATAATTTTAAGAATTGTGAAAAGATTAACTAAACGATCTGATTTAGACGTTTTATTTCAAGATGGCTGATTCATGGGTTTTTGCAACGAGACCGGCTGGGGTAGTCAAGGGAGACAAAAACCAGACAGACTCGAAAATGGCTTGTGTCTCATTATTCATGAATAAACCAAGGCTACATTTGCGATCTTATCACGGGAAAAGAGATAATTTAATGCCTTCACCGAGCGCCCTGGTGTTAACAAAAGAAGGGTTTTTAAATTTAATTTTGCTAAAAGATGATATTCTTCAAGCATTTGAAAAACTAGAACAATCACACAGAACTTAGTGCTAACATATTTTTTAGTTTAATGTTGTATGTATATGTTTTTTTTTAATGTATATTATTAAATGTATATTATTGTATGTATTATATTCACGTAAACATTATATAATTCTGTATATGTATTATTTAAATGTAAACATCAATTTCTATTTAAATGTATATTATTTAAATGTATAATATTGTATGTATTATATTCACGTAAACATTATATAATTCTGTATATGTATTATTTAAATGTAACCATCAATTTCTATTTAAATGTATATTATTTAAATGTATATTATTGTATGTATTATATTCACGTAAACATTATATAATTCTGTATATGTACTATTTAAATGTAAACATCAATTTCTATTTAAAAGAGTATTATAAAATGTGTATTATTCGTGAAATAGTTTAAATGTAAACATTGTGTATTATAAGTATTATTATATTTTCAAAAGCGTAAATAAAAGAACTTACACACAAAATTGATTCTGTTATTTTGTTAGTGGTGACAATATCTGAAATAAATACGGTAATAATAGTAGATATATAAATTGTAAGCATGTTAAATCTTCAAGGGTGTACAGTAAGAATAAACTCGCTATGTCAGTCTAGCACACACATACACACACACACACACGCGCGCGCGCACACACACACACACACACACACACACACACACACACGCAGCCATACGTGCGGGCACTCTCCCTCTCCGCTTCTGTAATTAATAATATTAAAAATATTAAAAATTAATAATAATTATTGTTTTTATTGAAAACTAATGTATGTACTAGCATACGTAGTGCAAGCTGCAACCTAGCATTCTGGAACCAAACACACAACCAGCTCTACACATACACACACACACACACGAGCAGACATACGCGCGATGAACAGGTGTTGTAGATTGCATTTGTGCTGGGCAGGGGAAAAAATACAGGGCTCTTGTAAAGAGCGGGGAGGGTGGGGGGGATCTTTGGTTTACCACAGACACGGCTTGCTAATTGCACACACACACACAGTCAGGGGAAAAAACACACACACACATTGTTAAATCCACGGACGATGGTCAGTGAAAGATTCGCACACACACAGTCAGGGAAAAAAAAATTAGTGAGCGGGGAGGCTGTGGTGGACTTCCCGCTGCGCGCTTCATTGACTCTCTTGTACACTGGTCTGGGGAAAAAAAAACACACACATTGGCTAAATTTACGGACGATGGTCAGTGAAAGATTCGCACACACACACACACACACAGGCAAACACACCTGTGGAATACAAGCGTTGTGTTATAAAGAATGTTTTATTAAGCATTTGTTGGAATCATTTGGCTTAGATTTATAAATAAAGTAAATGTAAACTAAACTATGAACAGAATATATAGTTGAATTAGTATTTATGTAGATAATATATTTATCTATTTGTTTATCTCCTACCCTCGTTCATTCTTTCTCTCTCTCTCTCTCTCTCTCTCTGCCTCTCTCTCTCTCTCACTCTCTGCCTCTCTCTCTCACTCTCTGCCTCTCTCTCTCTCTCACTCTCTGCCTCTCTCTCTCACTCTCTGCCTCTCTCCCACTCTCTGCCTCTCTCTCTCTCTCTCTCTCTCTCTCTCTGTCTCTATGTGGTAATGTTTTATACTGAGTACAATGATGTTAGAAAAAATGTAGTGAACCTGTCTATCTATATACCTGTCTATTTAGATGTTTATATATCTATCTAGCTGTTTATATATCTTTTTAGCTATCTAGCTGTTTATATAGCGTTTTAGCTATCTATATACCTGTCTGTACACCTATCTAGCTATCTAGCTGTTTATATATCTTTTTAGCTATCTAGCTGTTTATATATCTAGTTGATTATATACCTTTCTGTACAGCTATCTATATAACGAATTAAGTTAACATGTGATATAAAAACAAAAATACTTACATATTTCTGTATATAGCAGCGACCAAGACACAAAAACTGGAACAAGGGTTGATTTACGATACTAGAACAAGTGAAATTTAGCAATCTGCCTCGGACTATATATAGCGTATTTTGACCACACCTGTATTTATCAGTATCATCTTAAAAGCCAACACTGTCTAAACCCATTTAAACATTACGTCTGGTTACGTATATTAAGCATAGGCTGTGAGTTTCGGTGTACAGGTAATTGGATTTGACTGGCCATATGGTCAGTTTCCATTAGTTGCACTTGGCTAAGTGCATTTTACTCGTTGCACTGGTCAAAAATTGACTTATCTGGCACCTGAAAATCGGCATGTGTACTTACAGATCTTCTTGTGGGTCACTAGCTGTTGCACTAAGGCACTTAGTACAGGGCTAAAGGTCAACTTTTTGCACTAATGGGTTTTGGTTTATCAATAAACTCTTTTTTTAGTCCACGTGGCTACTGACATTTTAGCACTAATGGGTTTTAGTACACTAAGGTAAACATTGTTGCACTAATGGGTTTTGGCTTATCGATCAAATCTGGACAGGGAAGCCATTAATTGCCTTGCGCAGTGCGCATGACACGATAAGGGACCACCTGGACAGAGAAGCCATTAATTACATGACACGCTAATGAACCACCTGGACAGGGAAGCCATTAATTGCGCATGACACGATAAGGGACCACCTGGACAGGGAAGCCATTAATTACCTTGCGCAGCGCGCATGACACGATAAGGGGCCATCTGGACAAGGAAACCATTAATTACATGGCACGCTAATGGATTACCTGAACGGGGAAGCCATTACCATGCTCTCGGGAATGTTTGATTATAGCTTTACTCACGAACAGGTGCGTTAATGCATGTGTGTTTGGTGTGTATAAATACAGCTCGGTAGTTTATTTCCTTCACACTTTGCCTAGCAGCTCTGCGAAGACCTGTCTAACGGCTGACCAACTTTTTCCAAGCGATAAAAAGTGAGTTTTTAATATTTTGAAAATGCTTTCATAGAATAAAACCATTTTGCATTCTCTCTCTATAATTTATTTCTGTTTAATACATTTACATATGTATCCCCAGGGCATACATTCCTTGTAGCAGAACTTTATTCTATTATAAAAGTATTGTTGCTTGAAGAGTACGTATTTTTTAAATGTATTAAAATATTAGTCTCATTGTAAAAATATTTTTAAGGGGGTGTTGACCACCCTAAACATTGGAAAAATTATTTATTTTTCTAATTGTGTATTTTTTAAATGCATTAAAATATTTTAAATAGCGGCTTATCAGTACTTAACAATAAAGTAAAAGAGTTTTTAATATTTTGAAAATAAATATAATTGTTTCATAGAATAAAACCATTTTGCATTCTCTCTTTATAAGTTATTTATGTTTAATACATTGACATATGTATCCCCAGCGTGTATTGGGTGTATTAAAGTATTTTTGGTTGAAGAGTAAGTATTTTGTAAACACTTTAAAATATTAGTCTCATTGTAAAAAATATTTTTAAGGGAAGATTGCCTACCCTAAACATTGGAAAAAAAAATATTTTTTTTTTTATTGTCGAGTATTTTAAACGTAAATATTAGTCTCATTGTACACATATTTTTAACTGGTTTTTATTCTTATCGTGTATAGGCTAAAGTAAGTTGTCTATTATATATTCTAAACTAGATTTGAATTATTTTTTCTATAATCATATACAGATGGAAGCACGCAAAACTTTTGCATGTACTTTGTGTACGCGTGTGTTCACCAAGAATAGTGATTTAAAGCGACACAATGACTCAGTCCACGATAGAACACGACATACTTGTGATATTTGTGGCCGTGTCTACACCAGATTAGATAATTTAAATAGACACACAAAAACCCATGCACAGCCTGTTGCTGGTATGTTATAAATTTTTTTTTTAACTTATATGTATTGGTGTGTTTATTAAGAAGTTACATAAAAACATGCTGGTATGTTATAAATGTTTTTTTAACTTATATGTATTGGTGTGTTTATTAAGAATTTACATAAAAACAAATTATAATTGTTTAATATATTATAATGTTATAATTTTCTTTATATATTTTCCACAGTTGGTGTATCAGAAACAACCACACCAACAGCAGCGGAGACAAGAACAGCGGCAGAGACAACACCAACAGCGTCCACATCTACAGAGACAACAACTACACAAAAAAGGAAGGCAATTAATGATTTAAAACAAACAACCAAAAGACAATTATTAGACCTTACCGTATTAGACAGCGAACATAATGACATTGATTTAATGGACATTCAAGACGAACTTGACTTTTTAGATCATTTGCCACAAGACATAAGGGCTACGTATATCGATCATTGGACTGCTCTACAAACGCACCATAACATCCACAAGCACATTTCAACCTATAATTATTTCCATAGTCCCTTAAGTAAACATCCCATTGACTGGCAGACACGACTAACAGACCAGCTATTCACACAACAAACAAAACGATACAAAATAAATTACAGTCACCATCTCATTTTAAGACATAAGGAGACAAATGAACTTCGTTTCTTTCATAGCTCAGTTAACAACGCAACTGCCTTAGACACTCCAAGATTAATTAATAATATACATGATTTTCACTCATTCCTAGAACACTTAAATGAAACAGACATTTTAGATATAGGACTTCAAAACAGACCCAATACTAATTATCAGGTAGAGAGTATTCCAGCTACGACCTTCTACATATACCCCCTTCAAGACTTTCCTATAGGCTGCACTCTCACAGACATACCTAATTTCATTAAACATAATAGGGCCATAAACATTTTACAATTCGACTCAAACAAAAAACCATATACAGACAATCTTTGCTTCTTTCGATGTATAGCTGCATTCAGAGGACACCCCATTACAAACATTAGGACACAAACAAAACAATTGTTGACGCAGTGGCAAGTCTATCGGGGTGTAGAGACCTCGAATGGGTTTAGTGGGGTTAGTTTAAAAGAGATACCAGATTTAGAACAGTGTTTTAGGGTTAATATAGATGTGTTTGAATTTAATGAGAAAGAGAAAATTATACCAAAACTCCGGGGTGGGACTAGCTTTAGTGAGACCATGTACCTGTTACTTTTTAAACAGCATTTCATGTACATTTCTGATATTGATGCTGTGGGGCATGCGTTCTCATGTGCTAAATGCGGGAAATTGTGGCCGTTATTAAAACTATTAAATAGACACGAAAAGACATGTGAGGGTGGGAAACCGAAAGATAGATATAAGGGTGGCATGTATAGACTGCAAGAGACCATTTGGGAGGGATTAGCAGCACAAGGCATTGATGTCGATATCAATTATGTGTATCCTTATAGAGCAACGTTCGACTTCGAGTGCTACTTTGATGACTCGGAAGCTCGTCTGGTAGGGAACGTAACTAATTTAGTAGCAAAGCATGTACCCTTATCCTGCTCTATCGCCTCAAACGTCCCTGGCCAAGAAGGACCATTCTGCTTTATCTCAACCGGAGATGAACAAGATTTGGTTAATAGGGCACTAAAAAAACTACAAGATATAAGCGAGGCAGCTTTTGAAATTTTAGAAGACAAGTTTGAATGGGTTTTTAAGGAATTAGGTAAATTGATTAACCAGGCTAGTAAGAAAGCAGGGGGTGAAGAAGGGGAGGGGGCTGGGATGATTGGTAAACTCTGGGCTAGATTAGAGGGTTACTTACAACAGCTGCCAGTGATAGGATTTAATTCAGGAAAATATGATTTTAATTTAATTAAACCTTATTTTATAAAGTATTTTGTGGGATCTCAGAACGTGGGGGGAAAGGTGGGTGGGACGACCGTTGAAGAAGACAGGGACGAGGGGTTAGAAGACAAAGAGGGGTTAGAAGAAGAAGCGGGTGGTGTTCCCTATATAGCGACAGCTGAACCAACTGACTCTGACAAACAGTCCCCCTTTAATTTTGTCATTAAGAGGAATAATAACTTTATGTGCGTAGCGACAGATGACTTAAAGTTTTTAGACATTGTAAACTATCTAGCCCCTGGGTTTAGCTATAGTAAGTACCTAGCCGCCTATGACATTAAGGAAACAAAAGGACATTTTCCGTATGAGTATGTTAGGAACCTAGGAGTCCTAGACGAGACTAGTTTGCCCCCACATAGTGCTTTCTTTTCATCCCTTAAGAACAGTAACATTTCAGAAGACGAATATGCCTATTGTCAAAGTATTTGGTTGGAAAAGGGCATGAAAACGTTAAGGGATTTTCTAGTATGGTATAACGACAAAGACGTGGTTCCCTTTATCCAAGCGTTAGAAAGACAAGTTAGTTTTTACAAGGAGCTAGGGGTTGATATTTTTAAACAAGCCGTTTCCGTCCCTGGGATAACTCTAAACTATCTTTTTAGGACAATTCCAGATGGGGTTCACTTTTCTTTATGTGCTAAACGTGATAGGGATTTACATACAACCATCAGGAATAATATAGTTGGGGGACCGGCTATAATATTTCATAGGTACCATGAGAAGGGTAAAACTTATGTTAGAGGGAATGGGAACAAGCCGGTCCAGGGGATCAAAGGCTTTGATGCAAATGCCCTATATTTATGGGCACTTATGCAAAAAATGCCCACCTATCGCCCCATTATTAGAAAGAGTGAGGATAGTTTTAAACCGCGTAAACAAGATTTTTATGGACAGCAGTGTAGGGAATGGCTAGCGTGGGTTTCCCATACGACAAAAAGGAAACTAAAGACAGAGGACACAAATGGAGAAATGCGTTTAGGAAATAGGTACATTAGAGTAGATGGGTGGGACGCGAAGACTAGGACAGTATATCAGTTTCATGGCTGCCTGTTTCATGGACATCGATCAGAGTGCCCTATTACCAAAGATAGAGACGTTAATCCCAAAAATGACAAACCTCTCACAGAGTTGTTCGCGAAGACAGAAGAAATTAGTACGTACTTGAGGGAGACAATTAAAGTTAATCTAGTGGAAATGTGGGAGTGTGAGTGGAAACAATGTAAAAAGACTGATCCTAGTGTGAAAGATTTTGTAGCTGACTTCAAGACGCTTTCGGCGAGTCTCGTTGCCCCGACATATAATAAATTCAAAGGCCCCATGACAGAAAAACAGATCCTCGATGCTGTTAAAAATGAGACGTTTTTTGGACTGATTGAGGCTGACCTTAACGTTCCTGACCATTTGAAAGACCATTTTAGTGAGATGACACCTATTTTTAAAAACACAACTGTTGGTAGAGACGACATCGGCCCTTTCATGCGCGAGTACGCAGAGCAAAACAAGCTCTTGACGTCCGCCCGACGGACGTTAGTAGGTTCGTATAAAGGGGAAAAGATTTTATTAGCGACACCTTTATTAAAGTGGTATTTAGAACATGGGTTGGAGGTAACCAAAATTTATCAGATAGTAGAGTATAATCCTAATGCATGTTTCAAGTCCTTTGGGGAAAAGGTGTCTGACGCGCGACGCAAAGGCGATAGTGACCCTAATTACACGATAACTAGCGAGACGATGAAATTGTTAGGAAACGCGGCGTACGGCAAGACACTGACAAACAAATCAAAACACGCGGACATGTCTTATTGCTGCGGTGACGCGACTGGTAAATTAGTAAATAGTCCGCTCTTTAAAAAAATGACAAAGCTAGGCGACGCGGACATTTTTGAAGTAGAGATGTTAAAGACAAATATAAATTGGGATCTCCCTCTTCAGATAGGTTTTTTTGTTTATCAATACGCGAAGCTTAGGATGTTAGCCTTTTATTATGATTTCCTAGATACGTACATTGAGAGGGCCGACTTTCAACTCTGTGAGATGGATACGGACAGTTTATATTTAGCGCTTAGTGCCCCTGACTTGACTGATGTTGTTAGACCCAACAAAAGACAGGACTTTTACAAAGAACACGACAACTGGTTCCCCTCTGAATTTTGCGAAAAACACAAAGAGGTGTTTGGCAGTGATAAGGGTACTGTAAATTGTCAGCAGTGTAGGGCTAGGAAACTTTATGAAAAGAGAACGCCGGGGTTGTTTAAATTAGAGTATGAAGGGGTGGGTATGGTCTCGCTATGCAGCAAAACTTACCACTGCTTCGGTGAGAATAACACAAATAATAAAACATCCATGAAAGGTTTGTCGAAACATCACAACCCATTAGACATCACACATTTCATGCACGTACTCAACACACAAAAAGCGGGGGGTGGTACAAATATAGGATTCAAAACACATCAAAACGCAGTCTTTACATACACACAACACCGCAGTTCACTTTCATATTTCTATATCAAAAGACAAGTACAAGCAGACGCATTTACAACCATACCACTAGACATTTAATTAGTTTTGGAGTGTCTAGGGCATACACACAGACTACACTTAGAGGCCGACATTGACAGACATTGGACTGTGATAAGATTGCAAAATAAAAATTGTCTTCTGATGTACATACATTATACTGTATATATGTATTGGGTTATGTATTGCTATTGAATATATGTATTGGATTATGTATTGTATATATGTATATTACAAATAAACTTGTTTATTACCATAATATTATTATTAATAAATGAACTTGTTTGATTGCTATTGTATGTATATATTATTATAAATAAACTTTTTGTTTGCTGTAAATACAATCATGGAACATATGTAGTGTTGTAAATAAACATCTGGAACATTATATTGGCTTATGTATTGTAAATAAACTGGAACATTTTATTTGATTATGTATTGTTGTAAAATAAACATCTGGAACATTTTATTTGATTATGTATTGCTGTAAAATAAACATCTGGAACATTTATTTGATTATGTATTGTTGTAAATAAAATCACCACTGTCTACAATAGCGCTATGCCTATATATAACTGTGAATAAAAATCACTATATAACGTTAAACCTATTTTTGTTTTTATCTATATGTCGTACTGTTGTCAATATCTTTAATTAGTGTAATACTTAAACCACGTGATAAAACCACGTGTAATACTATAATGAAAGCACGTGAACAAATCACGTGTAATAATTAAACCACGTGTGATAAAACCACGTGTAATAACACTACACACTATAATTAATCACATGTAATAATTAAAACATGTGATAAAATCACACAAAATAATAATTTAATAACACGTGTTAACAACACGACAAGACGCCATCTTGGTTCCGCCATCTTTAATTAAAGCACGTGCTCAAAGCACGTGTAATACCACAAAATAACCGCGCGGTCAAAAGGTCACTAGGTCAAAAGGGCACTAGGTCACGGCCGAACGTGTAACAACACGACGAGACGCCATCTTGGATGACGTCACTTCCAGTAGGGGTCACTAGGTCACTAGGTCACGGTCGGTCGTGTAACAACACGACAAGACGCCATCTTGGATGACGTCACTTCCGGTAGGGGTCACTTCCGGTGACGGGGTCAAAGGGCACTTCCGGAACAAAGGTCAAAGGTCAACTGAGGCGCAGAGGCGCGCGCCTCAAATAATAATCGAAAAGACCCTACTATACTACTGTCACTACAGCCTAAAAGTCATCTTTCTCTAGCACTCAATGTCTTGCAGGAGATTCACGAGTTGCCCTTTTTTTTTTGGTGATGGTGAAAGCGTGTCATGAAAAATCGCTTTGCGTGTGTGCCAAGTCTGGAACACGTGATGTAGGTTGCCGACCCCTGCTTTCAACAATCACTCTATGATTCTTTAAGGCTTTAGTTCTATCCATCCATCCATCCCTGTGGCACTACAGCCCATGTAGGGCTTTGGCCTGCTTCACCATCTCCTTCCATTCGGGACTATCCCTGGCTTTCCTTCGCCAAGCCCGCACACCAAGCTTTTGCAAATCTGCTTTTACAGCTTCAAGCCATCTTTGTCTTGGTCTGCCCCTAAGCCTCTTTCCTTTTGGTCTCTGGTGATGTACTGTTCTGTCTGCTCTGCCTTCTGTCATTCTTTCAAGTGGCCTGCCCACCTCAGTCTGCCCTTCTTTATTTCAGCTACCACCGTTGGATCCTTGTACAGGGTGTACAGTTCTTCGTTTGTCCTTGACCTCCAGCCATCTAGGTCTTGCAAAGCTCCATATATCTTCCGCAGCACTTTTCTCTCCCAGGTATTAAGCAGGGCTTCAATGGATTTTGTCATTGTCCCTGTTTCACTGCTATACATCACCACTGGTTTTATTATGGTTTTGTATATTACCTTCTTCGTTCTTTTTTAGATATTTTTGTTGCGGAATACATTTTGGAGGCTGAAATAGGCACGATTTCCTGCAGCTATTCTTTCTTTTATTTCGGGTAGTATCTCATTCCTCACGAGAAGGCTTTAGTTCTAGCTGGTCAATATTCGAATAGTAAGTAAAGAACCCTTCGGACCGAGTTAATCATAGCGCCGGTAAAGCAGCGTTCACAAGTTTCTGTGGCCACGACATACTAAGGGATGTGTGGCAAGCAAAATGCCCAGCCGCATTTACTTTACCCCAGCTATTGTCAAGTACTCATCAGAGATGGGTAGACTCAGTAAAACCCTCAAGTCCCGGGAAAAAATCCTAGCCTTCACCAGGATTCAAAACCAGAACCTTCGGGACGTTAATAGAACGCGATGCCGCTCAGTCACCGCGCCCCCAATATTGGAATAGACCGTTGTTCTATTTCGCTACTATTAATTTAAGCTACGATTCCCCCGGCATCTATTCGAAAAAAGGAACTTGTTCAATTAAGGTAGTTCTATTAACTTCTATCAGAAGTTCGTCTTCAGCGTTCCATTTTTTTTCACGGCGCCCTCAGTATTACTAGCAGATAATTTACTGATTTGCAGAAGAAAAATGTTTGATATGTCGCTTACTGGTGGATAAAAGACAGAACTAATTTCAAAATTATTTAGTTTTTATTTTAAAAACTCACAGAATAGGTATAGAACAGAATGCGCAATCCTTAGGCCTATATAATATGCGCAATCACTAAAAGTGAAGCTCGGCTACCGCCATTTTCTTTTTAACTCATCTATCTGGGTCTATATATCTTACTCCAATCTAGCTGGGTCTATATATATCTCTTACTTCCATCTAGCTGGGTCTATAAATCTTACTCCAATCCAGCTGGGTCTATATATCTTACTCTCATCTAGCTGGGTCTTTATTTACTCCCATCTATCTGGGTCTATATATCTTACTCACATCTAGCTGGGCCTAAATATCTTACTCCCATATAGCTGGATCTACATATTTTTCTCCCATCTAGCTGGGTCTATATATCTTACTCCCAACTAGCTGGGTCTATATATCTTACTCCCATCTATTTGGGTCTATATATCTTACTCCCATCTGGGTCTATATATTTTACTCCCATCTATCTGGGCCTATAAATCTTACTCCCATCTAGCTGGATCTACATATTTTTCTCCCATCTAGCTGGGTCTATATATCTTACTCCCATCTAGCTGGGTCTATATATCTTACTCCCATCTATTTGGGTCTATATATCTTACTCCCATCTGGGTCTATATATTTTACTCCCATCTATCTGGGCCTATAAATCTTACTCCCATCTATCTGGGCCTATATATCTTACTCCCAACTGGGCCTATATATCTTACTCCCATCTATCTGGGTCTATATCTTACTCCCATCTAGCTGGGTCTATAAATTTTACTCCCATCTAGCTGGGTCTATATATCTTACTCCCATCTAGCTTGGTCTATATATCTTACTCCCATCTAGCTGGGTCTATATATCTTACTCCCAACTAGCTGGGTCTATATATATTACTTCCATCTAGCTGGGCCTGTCTATGTATCTTACTACCATCTAGCTGGGTCTAGATATATTACTTCCATCTAGCTGGGTCTAAATATCTTACTCCCATCTAGCCGGGTCTATATATCTTACTCCCATCTAGCTGGATCTATATATCTTAATCCCATCTAGCTGGGTCTATATATCTTACTCCCATCTAGCTGGGTCTATATATCTTACTCCCATCTAGCTGGGTCTATATATCTTACTCCCATCTATTTGGGTCTATATATCTTACTCCCAACTGGGCCTATATATCTTACTCCCATCTATCTGGGTCTATATCTTACTCCCATCTAGCTGGGTCTATATATTTTACTCCCATCTAGCTGGGTCTATATATCTTACTCCCATCTAGCTGGGTCTATATCTCTTACTCCCATCTATCTGGGTCTATATATCTTACTCCCATCTAGCTTGGTCTATATATCTTACTCCCATCTAGCTGAATCTATATATCTTACTCCCAACTAGCTGGGTCTATATATATTACTTCCATCTAGATGGGCCTGTCTATGTATCTTACTACCATCTAGCTGGGTCTATATATATTACTTCCATCTAGCTGGATCTAAATATCTTACTCCCATCTAGCCGGGTCTATATATCTTACTCCCATCTAGCTGGATCTATATATCTTAATCCCATCTAGCTGGGTCTATATATCTTACTCCCATCTAGCTGGGTCTATATATCTTACTCCCATCTAGCCGGGTCTATATTTCTTACTTCCATCTAGCTGGGTCTATATATCTTACTCCCATCTAGCTGGGTCTATATATCTTACTCCCATCTAGCCGGGTCTATATATCTTACTCCCATCTAGCTGGGTCTATATATTTTACTCCCATCTAGCTGGGTTTATATATCTTACTCCCACCTAGCTGGGCCTATCTATCTTACTCCCATCTAGCTGGGCCTATATATCTTACTCCCATCTATCTGTGTCTATATATCTTACTCCCATCTATCTGGATCTATATATTTTACTCCCATCTATCTGGGTCTATATATCTTACTTTCATCTATCTGGGTCTATATATATATCTTACATCTATCTATCTGGTTCTCTATATCTTATTCTTATCTAGCTGGGTCTATATATCTTACTCCCATCTAGCTGGCCTGTATATTAATGCCATCAGATATCTTACTCTCATCTAGCCAGGTCTAAATATCTTACTCCCATCTAGCTGGGTCTATATATCTTACTCCCATCTAGCCGGGTCTATATATCTTACTTCCATCTAGCTGCGTCTATATATCTTACTCCCATCTAGCTGGGTCTATATATCTTACTCCCATCTAGCTGGATCTATATATCTTACTCCCATCTAGCTGGGTCTATATATCTTACTCCCATCTAGCTGGGTCTATATATCTTACTCCCATCTAGCTGGGTCTATATATCTTACTCCCATCTAGCTGGGTCTATATATCTTACTCCCATCTAGCTGGGTCTATATATCTTACTCTCATCTAGCTGGGCCTATATATCTTACTCCCATCTAGCTTGGCCGATATATCGATCTCCCGTCTATCTGGGTCTATATATATCTAGCTATTTATGTTTACTTTAAATTTATGCTTCACTTTTAATTAGCTCTTTTTTCTGTCTTTGTTTATCCTATCTAGAGCCATTACTACTTGTTTCTTTCTAACCATGAAAAGTTTCATAGCTTTCCTATTGCCTCTTTCTTTTCATGTCTCACTTATCATTTAGCATTGCCTTAAGATGTGTCACCCTAAATAAGCAATGTGCTTATAATCCTATCTATATATTATTACTCCCAACTTCCTCGAGATGTCAGCTGTCATGCTCGACTTTGGCAGCGCCTGCATGCATGCTCAGCACCAGACTTTCAACCTCACTTCACCGGAGTGAGTACGAACCGAGACAATTCTCATAAGGTTCGAAGGACAAACACACTTGTGCTACGCCGTGTAGCCAAGTCACCATATAGGTTCGATGCAAACAGTTGACCTTTCTCATCCCTTCTACGGGTCTAGTCAACCGTTCACTGTGTTCGCTGAGGTACGGTGGGCGCGACTTTCTCCAAAAGTCTGGATTAGCCATCAAGAGGGAACAGCTGAGTGCAATGCTGCAATATTGGGAACCAGTCCGATCGCGCTGGACCTAGCCTACAACAACGTAGGCTCTTCTACGCTATTAGCCGGAGCAGAGTCCTATCGTGCAGTGCTTTTAACCCCGGAAGCCTGCCTTTTGTGACAGGCCACGCATGGTCTCAGCTACACGCAGTCCCTTGGTGGGATTTTCGGATCTGTGCTCCGTTACACCGAGTCGCCACTGTGAGGCTACGTAGGTACTGACCCAGTATGAATTTACCTGATAGCTTCTCTACCTGCTCCTTGCGTGTTTGACTTTTGCTGCACCTGCTTGCACGCTTAGCGATAGTAAATCGAGCATTTAATATAGCATCATACCAGGATGTCCAAGAAGCCATAACTGCCACGATCGCTGCAGGCTATTTTAATTAACTTGTCTTGAAAAATTTCATTTTTGTTTTTGTATGGACTCAACTAAAGTTTTGGTGGCACAAATTGTCTGGACCAAATTTAAAGGCTAATAAAAAAACATTTGAAATTTTTTTTATTACAACACCTATCTCCTTTATAAAAACATGGATAAAAATAACAATTAATTGGACTTAACAGATTCCAATGCTGCAAACTTGTATTAATTGTGATTGTTTTATACAATTGCAAAAGTAGGTATTTTAAAATAAACCTGTGAATTTCAAATGAAATATTTATCTGTCTTGGCCAACATTAAGAAAAAACTCCATGTTTTAAATTCAGGCAATGTATTTTTGTACGTTGTACAAATAATAATTTCATTTTTTCCAGGTGTTGCTTTCGCAGTTGTGTTATAATTAATATGACCGTTGTCCTATTTCGTTACTATTATTTTAAGCTACGATTACCCCGGGCATTTATTCTAAATAAGCAATTTATTCAATTAAGGAGTTCTATTAGAAGTTCGTCTTCAGCGTTTCATTTTTTCATAGCGCCCCCAGTATTACTAGCAGAAAATTGACTGATTTGCAGGCTATCAGAAGTAAAATGTTTGATATGTCGCTTACTGGTGGATACAAATCAGAACTAATTTCAAAGTTATTTTGTTTTTATTTAAAAAACTCACAGACTAGGTATAGAACAGAATGCGCAATCCCTATATGCGCAGTCTCTAAAAGTGAAGCTCGGCTACCGCCATTTTCTTTTTAACTCATCTATCTGGGTCTATGTATCTTACTCCCATCTAGCGGGTCTATATATCTTACTCCTATCTAGCTGGGTCTATATATCTTACTCCCATCTAGCTGGGTCTATATATCTTACTCCAATCTAGCTAGGTCTATATATCTTACTCCCATCTAACTGGGTCTATATATCTTACACTCATCTAGCAGGGTCTATATATCTTACTCCCATCTAGCTGGGTCTATATATCTTACTCCCATCTAGCTGGGTCCATTTATCCAATCTATCTGGTTCTATATATCTTAATCCCATCTAGCTGGGCCTATATATCTTACTCCCATCTAGCTGGGTCTATATATCTTACTCCCATATAGCTGGGTCTATATATCTTACTCCCATCTAGCTGGGTCTATATATCTACTACCATCTAGCTGGGTCTATATATCTTACTCCCATCTAGCTGGGTATATATATTTTACTCCCATCTAGCTGGGTCTATATATCTTACTCCCATCTAGCTGGGTCTATATATCTTACTCCATCTGGGTCTATATATCTTACTCCCATCTAACTGGGTCTATATATCTTACTCCCATCTAGCAGGGCCTATATATCTTACTCCCATCTAGCTGGGTCTACTCCCATCTAGCAGGGCCTATATATCTTACTCCCATCTAGCTAAGTCTATATATCTTACTCCCATCTAGCTGGGTCTATATATCCAATCTATCTGGTTCTATATATCTTAATCCCATCTAGCTGGGCCTATATATCTTACTCGCATCTAGCTGGGTCTATATATCTTACTCCCATCTAGCTGGGTCTATATATCTTACTCCCATCTAGCTGGGTCTATATATCTACTACCATCTAGCTGGGTCTATATATCTTACTCCCATCTAGCTGGGTCTATATATCTTACTCTCATCTAGCTGGGTCTAAATATCTTACTCCCATCTAGCTGGGTCTATATATCTTACTCCCATCTAGCCGGGTCTATATTGTTACGAGTAGATTTATTTCCATATTATATTGGTTCTGTTATTATTAACTAAAGTTAAAATGAAATAATCTTAAACCCGAAATGTTTCCGTGTTAGGAATAAAACATGCATATGTCTAGACACTACGTCATAGCATGAAAATGCGTCATATGTCAGCACGAGGGTTTGAGTCCGTTAGTTTAGTTCTAGTTTGGGCGCTAATGTGTGAGGACTGTTTTTGACCATTTTCTTAAAGATAGGATTACAGCTTGGTTCGTTATAGAAGAATCTCAACTGATTAAGTTTCATTATATAATACTGGTACATGTATTCTGTGGTATTGTTATATTTTATCATCTCAACTTGTTGGAATAAAATTGTGTTCAATTTCAAACAGGATTGTGGATTTCCTATATATTAAGGTACAGTTTATCTAAATCATTTCATACACAAAGATTCATAGCAAACGAGTAAAATAAACATCAAATCTAATTGAATAACATCAATACAAGTTCTTATACAACCTTGTGAGATCCAAGATGGATATGAATCAAAAGAATATATATATATATATATAATAATACATTACTAAAAATATCATCTAACGTCAGTAGCTGATTTCGCACGTGACAATATATCTTACTTCCATCTAGCTGGGTCTATATATCTTACTCCCATCTAGCTGGGTCTATATATCTTACTCCCATCTAGCCGGGTCTATATATCTTACTCCCATCTAGCTGGGTCTATATATTTTACTCCCATCTAGCTGGGTCTATATATCTTACTCCCACCTAGCTGGGCCTATTTATCTTACTCCCATCTAGCTGGGCCTATATATCTTACTCCCATCTAGCTGGGCCTATATATCTTACTCCCATCTATCTGGGTCTATATATCTTACTCCCATCTAGCTGGGTCTATATATCTTACTCCCATCTATCTGGGTCTATATATCTTACTCGTCCCATCTAGCTGGGCCTATATATCTTACTCCCATCTAGCTGGGTCTATATATCTTACTCCCATCTAGCTGGGTCTATACATCTTACTCCCATCTAGCTAAGCCTATATATCTTACTCCCTTCTAGATGGGTCTATGTATCTTACTTCTATCTATCTGGTTCTCTATATCTTATTCTTATCTAGCTGGGTCTATATATCTTACTCCCATCTAGCTGGGCCTGTATATCTTAATGCCATCAGATATCTTACTCCCATCTAGCCAGGTCTATATATCTTACTCCCATCTAGCTAGGTCTATATATCTTACTCCCATCTAACTGGGTCTATATATCTTACTCTCATCTAGCAGGGCCTATATATCTTACTCCCATCTAGCTGGGTCTATATATCTTACTCCCATCTAGCTGGGTCCATATATCCAATCTATCTGGTTCTATATATCTTAATCCCATCTAGCTGGGCCTATATATCTGACTCCCATCTAGCTGGGTCTATATATCTTACTCCCATCTAGCTGGGTCTATATATCTTACTCCCATCTAGCTGGGTCTATATATCTACTACCATCTAGCTTGGTCTATATATCTTACTCCCATCTAGCTGGGTCTATATATCTTACTCCCATCTAGCTGGGTCTATATATCTTACTCCCATCTAGCTAGGTCTACATATCTTACTCCATCTAGCTGGGTCTATATATCTTACTCCCATCTAACTGGGTCTATATATCTTACTCCCATCTAGCAGGGCCTATATATCTTACTCCCATCTAGCTGGGTCTATATATCTTACTCCCATCTAGCTGGGTCTATATATCCAATCTATCTGGTTCTATATATCTTAATCCCATCTAGCTGGGCCTATATATCTTACTCCCATCTAGCTGGGTCTATATATCTTACTCTCATCTAGCTGGGTCTATATATCTTACTCCCATCTAGCTGGGTCTATATATCTTACTCCCATCTAGCTGGGTCTATATATCTTACTCCCATCTAGCCGGGTCTATATATCTTACTCCCATCTAGCTGGATCTATATATCTTACTCCCATCTAGCTGGGTCTATATATCTTACTCCCATCTAGCTGGGTCTATATATCTTACTCCCATCTAGCTGGGTCTATATATCTTACTCCCATCTAGCTGGGTCTATATATCTTACTCCCATCTAGCTGGGTCTATATATCTTACTCTCATCTAGCTGGGCCTATATATCTTACTCCCATCTAGCTTGGCCTATATATCGATCTCCCGTCTATCTGGGTCTATATATATCTAGCTATTTATGTTTACTTTAAATTTATGCTTCACTTTTAATTAGCTCTTTTTTCTGTCTTTGTTTATCCTATCTAGAGCCATTACTACTTGTTTCTTTCTAACCATGAAAAGTTTCATAGCTTTCCTATTGCCTCTTTCTTTTCATGTCTCACTTATCATTTAGCATTGCCTTAAGATGTGTCACCCTAAATAAGCAATGTGCTTATAATCCTATCTATATATTATTACTCCCAACTTCCTCGAGATGTCAGCTGTCATGCTCGACTTTGGCAGCGCCTGCATGCATGCTCAGCACCAGACTTTCAACCTCACTTCACCGGAGTGAGTACGAACCGAGACAATTCTCATAAGGTTCGAAGGACAAACACACTTGTGCTACGCCGTGTAGCCAAGTCACCATATAGGTTCGATGCAAACAGTTGACCTTTCTCATCCCTTCTACGGGTCCAGTCAACCGTTCACTGTGTTCGCTGAGGTACGGTGGGCGCGACTTTCTCCAAAAGTCTGGATTAGCCATCAAGAGGGAACAGCTGAGTGCAATGCTGCAATATTGGGAACCAGTCCGATCGCGCTGGACCTAGCCTACAACAACGTAGGCTCTTCTACGCTATTAGCCGGAGCAGAGTCCTATCGTGCAGTGCTTTTAACCCCGGAAGCCTGCCTTTTGTGACAGGCCACGCATGGTCTCAGCTACACGCAGTCCCTTGGTGGGATTTTCGGATCTGTGCTCCGTTACACCGAGTCGCCACTGTGAGGCTACGTAGGTACTGACCCAGTATGAATTTACCTGATAGCTTCTCTACCTGCTCCTTGCGTGTTTGACTTTTGCTGCACCTGCTTGCACGCTTAGCGATAGTAAATCGAGCATTTAATATAGCATCATACCAGGATGTCCAAGAAGCCATAACTGCCACGATCGCTGCAGGCTATTTTAATTAACTTGTCTTGAAAAATTTCATTTTTGTTTTTGTATGGACTCAACTAAAGTTTTGGTGGCACAAATTGTCTGGACCAAATTTAAAGGCTAATAAAAAAACATTTGAAATTTTTTTTATTACAACACCTATCTCCTTTATAAAAACATGGATAAAAATAACAATTAATTGGACTTAACAGATTCCAATGCTGCAAACTTGTATTAATTGTGATTGTTTTATACAATTGCAAAAGTAGGTATTTTAAAATAAACCTGTGAATTTCAAATGAAATATTTATCTGTCTTGGCCAACATTAAGAAAAAACTCCATGTTTTAAATTAAGGCAATGTATTTTTGTACGTTGTACAAATAATAATTTCATTTTTTCCAGGTGTTGCTTTCGCAGTTGTGTTATAATTAATATGACCGTTGTCCTATTTCGTTACTATTATTTTAAGCTACGATTACCCCGGGCATTTATTCTAAATAAGCAATTTATTCAATTAAGGAGTTCTATTAGAAGTTCGTCTTCAGCGTTTCATTTTTTCACAGCGCCCCCAGTATTACTAGCAGAAAATTTACTGATTTGCAGGCTATCAGAAGTAAAATGTTTGATATGTCGCTTACTGGTGGATACAAATCAGAACTAATTTCAAAGTTATTTTGTTTTTATTTAAAAAACTCACAGAATAGGTATAGAACAGAATTCGCAATCCCTATATGCGCAGTCTCTAAAAGTGAAGCTCGGCTACCGCCATTTTCTTTTTAACTCATCTATCTGGGTCTATGTATCTTACTCCCATCTAGCGGGTCTATATATCTTACTCCTATCTAGCTGGGTCTATATATCTTACCCCCATCTAGCTGGGTCTATATATCTTACTCCCATCTAGCTAGGTCTATATATCTTACTCCCATCTAACTGGGTCTATATATCTTACACTCATCTAGCAGGGCCTATATATCTTAGTCCCATCTAGCTGGGTCTATATATCTTACTCCCATCTAGCTGGTCCATTTATCCAATCTATCTGGTTCTATATATCTTAATCCCATCTAGCTGGGCCTATATATCTTACTCCCATCTAGCTGGGTCTATATATCTTACTCCCATATAGCTGGGTCTATATATCTTACTCCCATCTAGCTGGGTCTATATATCTACTACCATCTAGCTGGGTCTACATATCTTACTCCCATCTAGCTGGGTATATATATTTTACTCCCATCTAGCTGGGTCTATATATCTTACTCCCATCTAGCTGGGTCTATATATCTTACTCCATCTAGCTGGGTCTATATATCTTACTCCCATCTAACTGGGTCTATATATCTTACTCCCATCTAGCAGGGCCTATATATCTTACTCCCATCTAGCTGGGTCTACTCCCATCTAGCAGGGCCTATATATCTTACTCCCATCTAGCTGGGTCTATATATCCAATCTATCTGGTTCTATATATCTTAATCCCATCTAGCTGGGCCTATATATCTTACTCTCATCTAGCTGGGTCTATATATCTTACTCCCATCTAGCTGGGTCTATATATCTTACTACCATCTAGCTGGGTCTATATATCTTACTCCCATCTAGCTGGGTCTATATATCTTACTCTCATCTAGCTGGGTCTAAATATCTTACTCCCATCTAGCTGGGTCTATATATCTTACTCCCATCTAGCCGGGTCTATATATCTGACTTCAATCTAGCTGGGTCTATATATCTTACTCCCATCTAGCTGGGTCTATATATCTTACTCCCACCTAGCTGGGCCTATTTATCTTACTCCCATCTAGCTGGGCCTATATATCTTACTCCCATCT
Source organism: Anisus vortex (assembly GCA_949126835.1). Taxonomy (NCBI): domain Eukaryota; kingdom Metazoa; phylum Mollusca; class Gastropoda; family Planorbidae; genus Anisus; species Anisus vortex. The sequence continues at coordinate 8,734,854 of OX421495.1, forward strand.
AGCTGGGCCTATATATCTTACTCCCATCTATCTGGGTCTATATATCTTACTCCCATCTAGCTGGGTCTATATATCTTACTCCCATCTATCTGGGTATATATATCTTACTCCTCCCATCTAGCTGGGCCTATATATCTTACTCCTATCTAGCTGGGTCTATATATCTTACTCCCATCTAGAAAGGTCTATGTATCTTACTTCCATCTATCTGGTTCTCTATATCTTATTCTTATCTAGCTGGATCTATATATCTTACTCCCATCTAGCTGGGCCTGTATATCTTAATGCCATCAGATATCTTACTCCCATCTAGCCCGGTCTATATATCTTACTCCCATCTAGCTAGGTCTATATATCTTACTCCCATCTAACTGGGTCTATATATCTTACTCCCATCTAGCTGGGTCTATATATCTTACTTCCATCTAGCCGGGTCTATATATCTTACTTCCATCTAGCTGGGTCTATTTATCTAACTCCCATCTAGCTGGGTCTATATATCTTACTCCCATCTAGCCGGGTCTATATATCTTACTCCCATCTAGCTGGGTCTATATATCTTACTCCCATCTAGCTGGGTCTATATATCTTACTCCCATTAAGCTGGGTCTATATATCTACTACCATCTAGCTGGGTCTATATATCTTACTCCCATCTAGCTGGGTCTATATATCTTACTCCCATCTAGCTGGGTCTATATATCTTACTCCCATCTAGCTAGGTCTTCATATCTTACTCCTATCTGGGTCTATATATCTTACTCCTCCCATCTAGCTGGGCCTATATATCTTACTCTCATCTAGCTGGGTCTATATATCTTACTCCCATCTAGCTGGGTCTATACATCTTACTCCCATCTAGCTAAGCCTATATATCTTACTCCCTTCTAGATGGGTCTATGTATCTTACTTCCATCTATTTGGTTCTCTATATCCTATTCTTATCTTGCTGGGTCTATATATCTTACTCCCATCTAGCTGGGCCTGTATATCTTAATGCCAACAGATATCTTACTCCCATCTAGCCAGGTCTATATATCTTACTCCCATCTAGCTAGGTCTATATATCTTACTCCCATCTAACTGGGTCTATATATCTTACTCTCATCTAGCAGGGCCTATATATCTTACTCCCATCAAGCTGGGTCTATATATCTTACTCCCATCTAGCTGGGTCTATATATCCAATCTATCTGGTTCTATATATCTTAATCCCATCTAGCTGGGCCTATATATCTTACTCTCATCTAGCTGGGTCTATATATCTTACTCCCATCTAGCTGGGTCTATATATCTTACTCCCATCTAGCTGGGTCTATATTTCTACTACCATCTAGCTGGGTCTATATATCTTACTCCCATCTAGCTGGGTCTATATATCTTACTCTCATCTAGCTGGGTCTAAATATCTTACTCCCATCTAGCTGGGTCTATATATCTTACTCCCATCTAGCCGGGTCTATATATCTGACTTCAATCTATCTGGGTCTATATATCTTACTCCCATCTAGCTGGGTCTATATATCTTACTCCCATCTAGCCGGGTCTATATATCTTACTCCCATCTAGCTGGGTCTATATATTTTACTTCCATCTAGCTGGGTCTATATATCTTACTCCCACCTAGCTGGGCCTATTTATCTTACTCCAATCTAGCTGGGCCTATATATCTTACTCCCATCTAGCTGGGCCTATATATCTTACTCCCATCTATCTGGGTCTATATATCTTACTCCCATCTAGCTGGGTCTATATATCTTACTCCCATCTATCTGGGTATATATATCTTACTCCTCCCTTCTAGCTGGGCCTATATATTTTACTCCTATCTAGCTGGGTCTATATATCTTACTCCCATCTAGAAAGGTCTATGTATCTTACTTCCATCTATCTGGTTCTCTATATCTTATTCTTATCTAGCTGGATCTATATATCTTACTCCCATCTAGCTGGGCCTGTATATCTTAATGCCATCAGATATCTTACTCCCATCTAGCCCGGTCTATATATCTTACTCCCATCTAGCTAGGTCTATATATCTTACTCCCATCTAACTGGGTCTATATATCTTACTCCCATCTAGCTGGGTCTATATATCTTACTTTCATCTAGCCGGGTCTATATATCTTACTTCCATCTAGCTGGGTCTATTTATCTAACTCCCATCTAGCTGGGTCTATATATCTTACTCCCATCTAGCCGGGTCTATATATCTTACTCCCATCTAGCTGGGTCTATATATCTTACTCCCATCTAGCTGGGTCTATATATCTTACTCCCATTAAGCTGGGTCTATATATCTACTACCATCTAGCTGGGTCTATATATCTTACTCCCATCTAGCTGGGTCTATATATCTTACTCCCATCTAGCTGGGTCTATATATCTTACTCCCATCTAGCTAGGTCTTCATATCTTACTCTTATCTGGGTCTATATATCTTACTCCTCCCATCTAGCTGGGCCTATATATCTTACTCCCATCTAGCTGGGTCTATATATCTTACTCCCATCTAGCTGGGTCTATACATCTTACTCCCATCTAGCTAAGCCTATATATCTTACTCCCTTCTAGATGGGTCTATGTATCTTACTTCCATCTATTTGGTTCTCTATATCCTATTCTTATCTAGCTGTATCTATATATCTTACTCCCATCTAGCTGGGCCTGTATATCTTAATGCCAACAGATATCTTACTCCCATCTAGCCAGGTCTATATATCTTACTCCCATCTAGCTAGGTCTATATATCTTACTCCCATCTAACTGGGTCTATATATCTTACTCTCATCTAGCAGGGCCTATATATCTTACTCCCATCAAGCTGGGTCTATATATCTTACTCCCATCTAGCTGGGTCCATATATCCAATCTATCTGGTTCTATATATCTTAATCCCATCTAGCTGGCCCTATATATCTTACTCCCATCTAGCTGGGTCTATATATCTTACTCCCATCTAGCTGGGTCTATATATTTTACTCCCATCTAGCTGGGTCTATATATCTACTACCATCTAGCTGGGTCTATATATCTTACTCCCATCTAGCTGGGTCTATATATCTTACTCCCATCTAGCTGGGTCTATATATCTTACTCCCATCTAGCTAGGTCTACATATCTTACTCCCATCTAGCTGGGTCTATATATCTTACTCCCATCTAGCTGGGTCTATATATCTTACTCCCATCTAACTAGGTTTATATATCTTACTCCCATCTAGCAGGGCCTATATATCTTACTCCCATCTAGCTGGGTCTATATATCTTACTCCCATCTAGCTGGGTCTATATATCTACTACCATCTAGCTGGGTCTATATATCTTACTCCCATCTAGCTGGGTCTATATATCTTACTCCCATCTAGCTGGGTCTATATATCTTACTCCCATCTAGCTAGGTCTACATATCTTACTCCATGTAGCTGGGTCTATATATCTTACTCCCATCTAACTGGGTCTATATATCTTACTCCCATCTAGCAGGGCCTATATATCTTACTCCCATCTAGCTGGGTCTATATATCTTACTCCCATCTAGCTGGGTCTATATATCTTACTCCCATCTAGCTGGGTCTATATATCTTACTCCCTTCTAGCCGGGTCTATATATCTTACTTCCATCTAGCTGGGTCTATATATCTTACTCCCATCTAGATGGGTCTATATATCTTACTCCCATCTAGCTGGGTCTATATATCTTACTCCCATCTAGCTGGGTCTATATATTTTACTCCCATCTAGCTGGGTCTATATATCTTACTCCCACCTTACTGGGCCTATCTATCTTACTCCCATCTAGCTGGGCCTATATCTTACTCCCATCTAGCTGGGCCTATATATCTTACTCCCATCTATCTGGGTCTATATATCTTACTCCCATCTAGCTGGGTCTATATATCTTACTCCCATCTATCTGGGTCTATATATCTTACTTTCATCTATCTGGGTCTATATATATATCTTACATCCTCCATCTATCTGGTTCTCTATATCTTATTCTTATCTAGCTGGGTCTATATATCTTACTCCCATCTAGCTGGGTCTATATATCTTACTCCCATCTAGCTGGGTCTATATATCTTACTCCCATCTAGCTGGGTCTATATATCTTACTCCCATCTAGCTGGGTCTATATATCTTACTCTCATCTAGCTGGGCCTATATATCTTACTCCCATCTAGCTTGGCCTATATATCGATCTCCCGTCTATCTGGGTCTATATATATCTAGCTATTTATGTTTACTTTAAGTTTATGCTTCACTTTTAATTAGCTCTTTTTTCTGTCTTTGTTTATCCTATCTAGAGCCATTACTACTTGTTTCTATCTAACCATGAAAAGTTTCATAGCTTTCCTATTGCCTCTTTCTTTTCATGTCTCACTTATCATTTAGCATTGCCTTAAGATGTGTCACCCTAAATAAGCAATGTGCTTATAATCCTATCTATATATTATTACTCCCAACTTCCTCGAGATGTCAGCTGTCATGCTCGACTTTGGCAGCGCCTGCATGCATGCTCAGCACCAGACTTTCAACCTCACTTCACCGGAGTGAGTACGAACCGAGACAATTCTCATAAGGTTCGAAGGACAAACACACTTGTGCTACGCCGTGTAGCCAAGTCACCATATAGGTTCGATGCAAACGGTTGACCTTTCTCATCCCTTCTACGGGTCCAGTCAACCGTTCACTGTGTTCGCTGAGGTACGGTGGGCGCGACTTTCTCCAAAAGTCTGGATTAGCCATCAAGAGGGAACAGCTGAGTGCAATGCTGCAATATTGGGAACCAGTCCGATCGCGCTGGACCTAGCCTACAACAACGAAGGCTCTTCTACGCTATTAGCCGGAGCAGAGTCCTATCGTGCAGTGCTTTTAACCCCGGAAGCCTGCCTTTTGTGACAGGCCACGCACGGTCTCAGCTACACGCAGTCCCTTGCTGGGATTTTCGGATCTGTGCTCCGTTACACCGAGTCGCCACTGTGAGGCTACGTAGGTACTGACCCAGTATGAATTCACCTGGTAGCTTCTCTACCTGGGCTATGTTTGACATTGGCTGCACTTGCTTGCACAATCAGCGATAGTTGAGCATTTAATATAGCATCATACCAGGATGTCCAAGAAGCCATAACTGACACGAAAGCTGCAGGCTAGTTAGTTAACTTGTATAGACACATTTCTTTTTTTTTTTTACAATCTCATCTCTCACATCTTATATATAAATTAGCTATCTTTTCTCACATTTTATATTAGACTTCACCATTTCATTATCAAATGTTATATCGGAATTCACCATGGCTTCTGTCACGTGACCGGCAGCTTCTATATTGTGTTGAAATCAGAATGACAGTAAAAAAAAATATATGAGTATGTTACGAGATTAATTTTACAAACTCAATTCTCATATATTTTATTGTAAACTCTTAAGCACAAAAGGCCCTAAATGTGTGCATTTCTAGTAGGCCTACATGGTACAAATTTCTTGTTAATACAGTTATTATGTTCCTGCTTATATATACACGTATATTTTTACATGTTTTAAACTGTATTAATATGTTATTGTGTGCTTATATATCTAAGTGTATATGTCACATTTTAAAATACAATTGTATTTTTCCCCGCGGATAACTACGTTCTTATGTTTCTGTGTAAGCTTATATCTAAGTAGGCCTATAAATTATTATGCTTCTATATTATAATGTATTTGAAGAACTAAAACATCACGACATAACAACATAACATAACAACTAGCATACACAAATCATGTTGTGTGGTCAACAAGTGATAACCCAGAAGATCTACATTTCTATAGTATGTTATGTTTGTATAGAAACTAAAAGTTGAACAAGGCGCTATACTGTTCCGTTTGTTCGTGGCAATTAAAGCGCGTGGCACTGGCAGTTTTTCTTGTCCATTCGAGCAGGGCGTCTCAAGAGTAGTCGATAAAAGAAATGTTTTCACACCTCCCCCATTTCTTTATTCAACAAGGCAAACGTAGACGATAAACAAAAAACAAAAAAAGATTTAAAAACCTTGCTAGTGCCAAAACTATATAGCAATGAATAGAATTGTGTTGGTTATTCTACACACTCCTCCTGGCTACATACAACACGGTGGGCGATCGTTGCCAAATTATTCGGTTTTGAAAAGATCCGAAGGTGATTTATTGGAAGGTTGTACTTTTTAAATAAATAAATACGTGGCCGTATTTATTCTGTGTGTTTACGTTTTACGAGTGCCAGTCAATGGCTCGCATTCAGACAGTTAGGCCTATTGGGAACGAAAGTACTTTAAAAGAAATGTTCTAATTAAAAAGAATGTCATTTCTTAATACGGACTTCTGTGTTTGGTCGTTGATTGACCGAGGGGGTAGGCCTACGTATAAAGTTGAATAGACCTGAAGTATCAGGTAGAACCAAATGGACCCATCAGGGCCGGTGGAGTAGCGTTCGCTAGTTGTTGTGTTTTTTTAAGTCGGCTTACTAGGAGAATGTGTGGCCATCACAATGCCCTGCCTGCTTTACTATACCCCAAACTAAAGTCAGGTACCCATCAGAGCCGAATAGATTCAGGGACACAATTCAGACCCGGGAACAAATTCTAGCCTTCACTAGGTTTCAAACCCAAATCCTTCATCAGTACGCCAGCCGAAAGCGCGGCCACTCGGCCACCGTAAAAATATTCCAACTAAAAGGAGTGTAGAATACCTAATTTCTTATGGACTTCAATGTCATTTCTTGACCAGTGGTATCGTACAAAGTCAACATTCCAGAAAAGAACACATACAATTTATCTGGAATCTCATGCAACATACTTTTTCAAATACAGTTAGGCCAGTGTATTTTAGCACAGTTAGGCCAGTGTATTTTAGCACAGTTAGGCCAGTGTATTTTAGCACAGTTAGGCCAGTGTATTTTAGCACAGTTAGGCCAGTGTATTTTAGCACAGTTAGGCCAGTATATTTTAGCACAGTTCGGCCAGTATATTTTAGCACAGTTAGGCCAGTGTATTTTAGCACAGTTAGGCCAGTGTATTTTAGCACAGTTAGGCCAGTATATTTTAGCACAGTTAGGCCAGTATATTTTAGCACAGTTAGGCCAGTATATTTTAGCACAGTTAGGCCAGTGTATTTTAGCACAGTTAGGCCAGTGTATTTTAGCACAGTTAGGCCAGTGTATTTTAGCACAGTTAAGCCAGTGTATTTTTGCACAGTTAGGCCAGTGTATTTTAGCACAGTTAGGCCATTGCATTTTAGCACAGTTAAGCCAGTGTATTTTAGCACAGTTAGGCCAGTGTATTTTAGCACAGTTAGGCCAGTGTATTTTAGCACAGTTAAGCCAGTGTATTATAGCACAGTTAGGCCAGCGTATTATAGCACAGTTAGGCCAGTGTTTTTTAGCACAGTTAGGCCAGTGTATTTTAGCACAGTTAGGCCATGGTATTATAGCACAGTTAGGCCAGTGTATTTTAGCACAGTTAGGCCATTGCATTTTAGCACAGTTAAGCCAGTGTATTTTAGCACAGTTAGCCATTGCATTTTAGCACAGTTAAGCCAGTGTATTTTAGCACAGTTAGGCCAGTGTATTTTAGCACAGTTAGGCCAGTGTATTTTAGCACAGTTAGGCCAGTGTATTTTAGCACAGTTAAGCCAGTGTATTTTAGCACAGTTAGGCCAGTGTATTTTAGCACAGTTAGGCCAGTGTATTTTAGCACAGTTAAGCCAGTGTATTATAGCACAGTTAGGCCAGCGTATTATAGCACAGTTAGGCCAGTGTTTTTTAGCACAGTTAGGCCAGTGTATTTTAGCACAGTTAGGCCATGGTATTATAGCACAGTTAGGCCAGTGTATTTTAGCACAGTTAGGCCATTGCATTTTAGCACAGTTAAGCCAGTGTGTTTTAGCACAGTTAGCCATTGCATTTTAGCACAGTTAAGCCAGTGTATTTTAGCACAGTTAGGCCAGTGTATTTTAGCACAGTTAGGCCAGTGTATTTTAGCACAGTTAGGCCAGTGTATTTTAGCACAGTTAAGCCAGTGTATTTTAGCACAGTTAGGCCAGTGTATTTTAGCACAGTTAGGCCAGTGTATTTTAGCACAGTTAGGCCAGTGTATTTTAGCACAGTTAGGCCAGTGTATTATAGCACAGTTAGGCCAGTGTATTTTATCACAGTTAGGCCAGTGTATTTTAGCACAGTTAGGCCAGTGTATTTTAGCACAGTTAGGCCAGTGTATTTTAGCACAGTTAGGCCAGTGTATTTTAGCACAGTTAGGCCAGTGTATTTTAGCACAGTTAGGCCAGTGTATTATAGCACAGTTAGGCCAGTGTATTTTATCACAGTTAAGCCAGTGTATTTTAGCACAGTTAGGCCAGTGTATTTTAGCACAGTTAGGCCATTGCATTTTAGCACAGTTAGGCCATTGCATTTTAGCACAGTTAAGCCAGTGTGTTTTAGCACAGTTAGGCCATTGCATTTTAGCACAGTTAAGCCAGTGTATTTTATCACAGTTAGGCCAGTGTATTTTAGCACAGTTAGGCCAGTGTATTTTAGCACAGTTAGGCCAGTATATTTTAGCACAGTTAGGCCAGTGTATTTTAGCACAGTTAGGCCAGTGTATTATAGCACAGTTAGGCCAGTGTATTTTATCACAGTTAAGCCAGTGTATTTTAGCACAGTTAGGCCAGTGTATTTTAGCACAGTTAGGCCATTGCATTTTAGCACGAGCACACTGGAATAGATTATAAGCTATTAAAGAGTCGTTATGTAATTTAAGTAGGACTTACAACAAAAGGAAAAATGGGTGGGGGGGGGGGCGCTTAGAAAAACGAAAAACCATTAAATAAGGGACAATAACTGTGTGCGGTAGAGGAGGGAAAGTGTGTGTGTGTGGGGGGGGGGGATCTGGGCGGGGATCGAAGGGAGGGCTAGGCTAAAGAAGGGGGCAATCGCTACCCCCCCCCCCCCTCCACTTCCCCGTTGTTGTGGAGCCAATTTTTTTGCCAGTTTGTGTTTGTGTGAATGTGGGTGTGGGTGTCTTTGTGTGTTTGTGCTTCTGTATCTGTTATGTTTTCTTTTGTTACATTTCTATTGATTCCACGTGATCATTTATATAAGCCTATATATATTTATATATGTGTGTATGTGTGCGATATGCCAGAGCGTATGTGTGTGTTTGTGTTTTGTTATATAGTAAGACTTATCAGCCGATAGACTCCGTTAGAGGGAAGTGTTTTTGTTAGAATTTGATAAGAACAAAATACTTGAACAGTTCAACACTCCGTAGGAAGGGTAAAAATAATGAAATGAATGTTTGGCACCTTTTTGTTTTCAGATCAAGCATTGGCGTAATTAGGTGGGCCTCACTGTGTGATTGGGTGGGCCTCATTGTGTGATTGGGTGGACCTCACTGTTTTATTGAGTAGACCCACAGAGTGGTTGGGAGAGCCTTATTGTGTGATTGGGTGGGCCTCTTTGTGTGATTGGGTGGGCCTCATTGTATGATTGGGTGGGCCTCATTGTGTGATTGGGTGGGCCTCTTTGTGTGATTGGGTGGACCTCACTTTGTGAATGGAAGGGCCTCACTGTGTGAATGGAAGGGCTTCATTATGTGATTGATTGTGTGGATGTCACTATGTGATTGTGTGGACCTCACTATATGATTGTGTGGACCTCACTGTGCTATTAGGTGGACCTTACAGTGTTCTTGGGTGGGCCACACAGAGATATTGTGTCGGCCTCTCTTTGAGATTGGCTGTACCTCACTGAGTGATTGGGTGGCTTTCAGTGTGTGATTGAAAAGCATTAAATAGAAATATAGAAAAAAAGGGGGGGGGGGGTACACTATACAGTTCCGTTCAGCGGAACAAATGTAAGAATCCCTGTGAACCTTCACACTCCAAACCGCAGACACTTCATACACAATGTAATCGGTTGCAGTTTAAAATACAATGTCAGCACATACACCTCCCCTTCTCGCTCTTCCCAGACTTATTACTAACCCCCCCCCCCCTACCCTCACTTTACCCTGTATGTCTCAAACCTAGAGACGTGAACCGAACTGGGGGCCTCGCGCATTGATTGATCTACTAACGACACGAGTTCTTTTCATTGTCACGACCGCACCGCTTGTAGGATTACTACCCCCCCTTTGTTCACCTTCTAGATCTATAATATATCAAAATATTTTGTTTTTAAAAGAGAGAGAGAGAGAGAGTTCGGTGCTGTGAATTCAATAATTATATTTGTGATAGTGCAACTTTTGAGACTGTTTGTAAATAAATACCACGGTAAGCTAAAGGTAAGTTTAATATATAAATTTTTACATAAAGTTCACCGTCTTAGTTTAAAGTGATTTTTTTTAATTAAACACCGCTGATTCTTGGTTCATAATGGGATTTTGGCTTTCTGGTAGGTAAAGAATAACTGTAATCGTGAAATGATTCTAAATAGCATCAACAGTTTTAAACTCAGGACTTTCACATAGAATTGTTATTCAACCTATAACAATTGTATCATTTAGATTTTAGATTCACGATTTACCCAATAATAATATATTCAGAAACTAAGGTAACTTTCAGTTGAATGTATAATATATAGGACAATTAAATCAACAGAGGCCGGCTGGTCCGGCGGTTTGTTCAGCGGACTGTCAACCGACACGTCGCGGTTTCAGTCCCTGCCGCCGACCGATCCCTACAGCCCTGCAGAAGTCTTGGACCTAGTGGTCGTATTAATCTTCTATCTAGTATGAGCATCTGTAAATTTATAAGATAACACAAAATTCTGAAATAGATCTATTATAATAAGACCTGGATAGTTTGATAGTTAACACAATGTTGAAATATAATGTTTCCATCTAGAATATAATTAAAAAAAACATTGAGAGTATTAAAAGACACTATAGCAAATAAAATGTTAAAAAATTATTACCATCAATGGCATTATCAAATACTATAATATACATGGACCGCTTGCTTTAGTATTTCTGCTATATGATGACTCGAAACACTGATTATCGGAATTTCCGATTCGTTGTTTCCTTTGCACTTCCATTTTATTGAATCGCTTCGATTTTCTCAATGAAACATTAAAATTAAAATCGAAAGTTGTATAAAGCGGAAACATTTAAGAAACAACGAGGAGCGTAGAAGTAATTTAAGACAGCCTTATTGGTTGCGCACGGAAAAAAAGTTGATATATACTCTAAAAATAGAGCAAGCGGTCCATCTTATTATAGTCTACGGTATTATGTAAAACATTTAGACGTAAAATTCAAACGGCTAAATACTTAGGGGTATTAATACACTACGATCCTAGATATTGGTAATCGAAACAGAACGTTTTTGCTCATCGACCGACCATACAGCGCTGCCCTTAATTATTATTGCGCCTAGCGTCAGTGTGCATACGAATAAGTGCCTAAAAGAACATCAATCTATGAAATGTAATAAGATAACTTCTGTAAATAATAAGGGCGTTCGACCGGCGATCCAAAGGTTCTGGGTTCGAATCCTGGTGAAGTCTAGTCCCAAGTCTTGAGGGTGTCCATGAGTCTACCCAGCTAATGTACTAATGTCTTAGTTGGGATATAGTAAAGGCGGCTGGGCCATGTGCTGGCCACACATCCCCTAGAATGCCGTGGCCTCAGAAACTAGCAAACCAGCCCTATGACTAGTTTGTTCCGAAGGGTTCTTTACTTAAACACAAACTTAGGATACGCGTTGCGCGCAATTAACTTCTGTTTAGAAGAAGCCTGTGCACATAATATGAAAATATACTTGTCCAGACTTTTAAAAACGTAATGGCTAAGTTTTCTAATGAATTATATCAATAAAAAAACATTATTTGCTTAAACTAACTTTAAACATAGCTCTGGCAAAAATTGGGTTATCCAGATATAGTTGCTACTCACACACAAATTAAATAAAAGATGGTATATTATTAGAGACCATTAAATTTTAATTAGATCTATATTTCATAAATTATGTTTAAATAATCGGCCTCTAATCTGCTTCTATGTCTACTTTTAATTATATTATACTGGATAAATTACACGTCGTTGCCCTGCTATTCTTTCTATTATATATGTATATATCATATAAATGTTGTCCTCATCAACTTTAAGTTAAATAACTTTATTTTGATGCAGCCCCACTAATTACTAATTTAAAAAACTTAGACTAAGGCGAATAGTTCTTTACAATAATTAGTGAAACGAAATGTCCTGAAAATCTTCACTATTATAAAATCGTTGTACCGGTAATCAAGAAAATAAAAAGCAACATATTTATTCGAAACAAAACATGTTTTTGTAATGTTTTTAACGGGGAAGCGAACCCAGGTCAACCCTGTATCAGTCGAGGTCTCTAACCACTCTGTTAGGGAGTACAGATGTAGACTGCGACAATCGAAAAAAATGAAATATAAGCCAATAAGAGCCCTGTCTTTAATTCAACCAATGGGGATCGGACTTGACACACACAGTCTACTTTATACAGAATAATTATTAGATAGATTCCACACTATGACGTAACTAGGGTAAATGGTGCCTAGATACCCGAGAAAAAGGGCGTCGAGATTGGTGACTATAAAGAAAGTTTGTTTTCATGTATTTGTAAGCTAATGTGCATGGAGGTTAAACAATAAGTCTCTGTCTTGCACTTGACTAAACTTTGGCGCCTGTCTTAAGTTGAGTCCACAATCGATGTTTACTACGAGAACAGGCGCACTTCAATATTGTTAGCCTACTGTTAACGTGTTTTTAAAAACCCAGCTCTGACGTGACAGTAGTTCCATTGGCTGACGACCCAGATCCTTAGATGACTATCTGGCTATTGTTTGTCCCCCTGTGCATTGTTTTACCTGTAGAAAAAGTGGCCCCGCCCCATAAGACAGTCGACCCACTGTATTGAAAGACAATGGGACAAATAAATATAGCCTACAGTGTTGGGAATCGGTATTATTGTGTACAAGTGGTGACAGTGTCCGAAATCACAGACATACATGCAAATATACTACTAAAACACACACAGAAGTGAAAACTCTGTCCTAAACAAGTAGGTCATCATTCAAGTTCAGATGTCCATAAGTAGGATAGTGTTTATTGTGATTAACATTTACGTACATTCATTAAGAGCAAAGCGCTTAAGCTAATATATTGTAAAAACCCTGTTCACTGGGCGCAGTGGTGCAAAAGCCATTCAAAACCTGTTCATTGAAGGCTTACAGATTCGAGACACTGTAAACAATTAAGGGGAAGTCTCCAATAGTAAAGTAAGTAAAGTATCCCGTCGGATCAAATTGATCCATAGGGCCGGTTAAGCAAATTTCACTAGTTTCTGTGGCCATGGCATACTAGGGGATTGATTGGCCAGCACAATGCTCAGCCGTCTTTAATTTACCCCAACTAATGTCAGTTACCCATCAGAGCTGGGTAGACTCAGTGACACCCTCCAGACCCTCCTTTACCAGGATTTGAACCCAGGACCCTCGGTACGCCAGCCCAACTCTCTGCGGCCACAGTGCCCTTCTTTAGTAGTGTGTATCTATTAAAACCGTTGTTAATCCGTTTTTAATCCATTGTTAATCCTGATGTTTTATACTCCACCAAGGAAGCAAACCAATGAACGAACAACCTGATCCTTATTTTAAAAAAATTACACAGAGGAGACTTATTGTTATGAAAAGTTTAATGTAAGAAGAAACTCCTCAATAAAAGTTAAGAGGCCATGTTAGGCAACAATAAAATGTACTGTAATGTTTACTTTATTGTTAAATCATATAAGAAGTTAAAATGTGTTATTTTATTCTTAGATATTTTTTTTTGGTAAAGTAAACCCAAATAACATGATTTCGTTTCTACTTGCAGCTGAAAATCCATGATTCTTGCATCGTGAGTCGAACATTTTGAATCTACGGGCTTTTCATAGCAGTTCAGTGATGACAACCATTGGACCAGGCTACTTGTCAACTAATAATACAACAACTAGACCCGAAAAAACGTGGGCTTAGAGAGTACACGCATTTGATTTACACTTAATCCAAATAACACAGATCAGAATAAAATACAGTTATAAAAGTAAGGATTAAAAAGTGATATCTTGCAATACAATTTATAATGGTCTTGTCGCCCATGGCACAGACCAGCTTCACAAAATCTCTGCGAAGAAGCCAATCTATGAATTTGACGGCGCCTGTAAGGCCTGGGTCACCCCACCTTGGGGCCGTCTGTACGTCATCTAGTTGGACTACATTTACTGGCCACCAACACGGGACTGCTCACAAGTCAGGGAGACCCTTGACCTATAAATTGACGAAGGGAAGTAGTTTTCGCTCAGCGCAGCCCGCAAACCAGACCCTGCAACGTCATAGCGCGAAACCGAACACGTCTGCCAGGAAACAGGACTCTATCCAGCGGCTGACCAATGGAGGAATATGTTACGCTCCGTCGGGCTTGGAGAACAAACGGCTATCTTGCGACACAACGATCTGCGACTCACTTCCAGGCAACAGAAGTGAAGACGGGGTGGAACCGCCAAAGTCTATACTTAAACACGTCAGCAGACGAGACAGCGCCCCCTATGGAGAAATCGCCAGATGTGCTTCATTGAATCGCGGCAGTTTTCCCACATCGGAGGTCACCTCGCCAAACTCACAGACAAGAGGGAACAATGCGCCGAATTCACTTACTAGAAAGTCCATCGCGGCGAATTCACAGATGCCAAGAACGAACAGTACGCTGTTGGCGTATGATGCAAACAAGCACCGGGATGAGCCAGCAGACGTGAGTGGTGAGGAGGCGGCCTTGAGGAAATGTAACTACCGTTTGGGCTTGTGTCTGACGTCATACAGTGACCCCAAAAGGGTGACGTTTGATGAAGACATCCTGGTGATATCAATGTGAGATACAAGAAACAAAAACCAACACATGTACATATGTACAAAAAACATAGCCTACACATAGACACACACATACACACATACATACATACATACTCACATAGACACACATATAAACACACACATATACACACATATAAACGCACACACACATACATAAACACACACATAATAATACTCATAAAATACACAGACACACACACATACACACACATAAACGCACACATAAACACACACATACACATAACACACATTGCACACACTTAACACGCACACATAACGAACACACACACATGCATAACACGGACACACACACATAACACACTCGAAGACACACACATAACGCGCATACATAAACGGACACACACACAGGTACATATAACATATGTATTACATTAACGAGACTTTTAGAAAAAATGTATCATGATCGAGTAAGGTACAGCCTACGGGCTACGTCATCAGTGACACGCCAACACTCACAGGAGTCAATAACGAACCATGTTCTGTTGATATAGTTATTATAAACCTACAAACTTCACTAGCTTGCTATTGTGTCATACTGATACAATTTTATATATAAACCTGGCGGGCCACTGCCAGACTTGACTGCAAATACATGACATTTATTGAACTTAGTATAACATGAACAAATTGTACAAGATGAAATAAACACATTTTGTATCTGTATATCTGTTTACCCGGTGTTCCTACAGTTTATTTACTGGCAAAAAATGTTCTGCTTCGGTACTGTATAATATAACAGAATGGATGCAATATATGCTTCATTTTTTAAAGAGGTCCTGATTTTTCATTGCTCTTATCTGTTGTTTGTTTGTGTGAACACAAATTCGTCCGCCAATGCATTATTGTGTAGACCAGGGGTCGGCAAGCTTTTGTTAACAGTGTGCCAAACTAGAATTTCTAAATCTTTCAGCGTGCCAACAGTCTAAAAGTTAACCTGCTCTATTATAGGCTCACTTGTTGTTTTTTTTTATTAGACAATTAGATCTAATTTAATTCCGTAGCAAGACCAATGCCAAAAGCAAAGTAAATCTACAGAGAAAACGATTAAAGCATTTTATATTAAATATAAAAAAAAACGTGTTTGTGATTATCCTCCTTTTTATACCAAATACACAATTTTATTACCAACCTTTCACATTTTATGGTAAATATTTTGTAAACATAACCTTTTCGTTATCAGTTGGCAAGATAAGGATCTACCAACTGATAATATTATATACATTGTTACAAAAGTTTTATTTCCATAATTATATTGGTTCTATTATTATTAACTAAAGTTAAAAAGAAATAATCTTAAACCCGAAATGTTTCCGTGTTAGGAATAAAACATGTATATGTCTAGACACTACGTCATAGCATTAAAATACGTCATATGCACGAGGGTTGAATATCGTTAGTTTTAGTTCTAGCTTGGGCGCTAATGTGTGAGGACTGTTTTTGACCACTTTCTTAAAGATAGGATTACGGCTTAGTACAATATAGAAGAATCTCAACTGATTAAGTTTCATCATATAATATCATAATCATCGTATTCTGTGTTACTGTTATATTTATCATCTCAACTTGTTGGAATAAAATTGTGTTCAATCATTCAAACAAGATTGTGGATTTCCTCTATATTAAGGTACAGTTTATCTAAATCATTTCATACACAAAAGATTCACATTAAACGAGTCAAATAAACATCAAATCTAATTGAATAACATCAATAGAAATTCTTATACAACCTTGTGAGATCAAAGATGGATATGAATCAAAAGAATATATAATAATACATTACTAAAAATATCATCATACGTCAGTAGCTGATTTCGCACGTGACAAAAGATTGGGGGCTCGTGTCCTGGATCTAAAGTTTGTATGTATAAGAAATTGAGAATATACAACTGTTTTAGTGAAAACGATTTACAACAAATATTTATTCAAATTCTGTCTACGTGGGAGGCACTGTCTGTGTTCGGACATTCTGTTTTCAGCTTTGTACACAATCATCCTTAAAATTTATCTTCTACAAATATTAAGTGGTGTAAAAATATTTCAAAGGACTTTATAAAAGGTAAAGTTGAAATTTTTTATCTTCTATTTACGTCATTAATATAAAACATGGCGGAAGCTAATCTTACGTTGGAGCAATTGAATATTTTTGCTATCACGTCAGAACAGTTAAATAGCATGTCACTAACCCAGTTAAAAGAGATGGCAAATTCTCTGGGAATAGACATTACTGAAGTTACACCAGTAAGGGGTAAATTGATTCAAGATATTAAGGACTGTTTGAAAAGACATGGTAGAATGCTTGAAGAAAATACTATGAATAATGAAGAATCAGTGGTTCTCAATGTATCAGAAACCCTGAAAACAGACATAAATAACCATGAATTTAAAATGAATGTGAATGAACTAAGTGCGGACATGAAATTCCAGTTAGAAATGAAGAAGTTAGAAATTCAAGTACAATTGGAGGGTAAAAGAATAGAAGCAGAGAAAGAGATACGACTGGGGGAATTGGAAAAAGAAAGAATCGCTAGTAATGAAAGGATTGAATTGGCAAAGTCTCGTTCGTCAACTCATACGATGCAGGAAACAAATAATGTGGAACTATATAAGTTTAAAAAGCATGTACCAAGCATGGAGAACATAGAGATTGATGAGTTCTTTATGGTCTTCGAGAGAAACTCGATTGATTATAAATTTCCTGAAGCTAAGAAAGCAGTATTTTTACGTTCAGCTCTAACAAAAGGCAAGGCTCTAGATGTTGTATTGAATTTGACTCCAGAGGAATGCAATGATTATGAACTAATAAAGAGCAGAGTACTATTGAGTTATGTTCTAACTCCAGAAAAGTATCGAAAGTTATATCGTGAGTACAAGAAGGAACCAGAAGTTTCACATGTTGACTTCCTGAGATTAGAGAAAAAGTATTTTGATCGATGGTTACGTTCTAAGAATGTGAATAAAGATTATGAAAAACTATATAATCTCATACTGATGGAGGATTTTACTGAGAAGATTCGCACTGATATAAAAGTTCATTTGGCTGATCGTGGCATTGAAATAGCAGAACAAGCAGCAGTTAAAGCCGATGAATACGTCATTATTCACCCGCATAGCCATTATTTTCAAAATGACAGAACAAGTTTGAGGACTCAAAACAGTAATACAGAGAGGAAGTTAAGATCGACAGAGGATAAAAGTAAACAAAAAGCCGATAAACAAGAGAATTCAAGTTTTGTACAAAAGAGAATTACCTGTACATTCTGTAAGAAAGATGGACATATAAAAGAGAATTGTTGGAGTCTACATAAAGAGAAAAGACCCATTAAAAACAAGAACAACGTGGTTTTATCACACATCGCCGTACAAACTGAAACTCACATAAATAAAACTGCCCACAAAAGAATTAAAGCTGAAAGAAAGACATTTGATGTTAGTCATGAGGAGATGGCGAAACACGCATGTCCAAGTTGCTCAAAGTCGGAAAAAGTCTTTGAAATGAAGACCGAGGCTATTGAACATTCTAGTTTCAACTCCAAAGGGAGTGTGACAGATGAACAATCAGTAAATAAAACGTTTACTTATGGAGGCAGTAGTGTAGCAAGAAACTCAGTAGGCAGAGAACTACCCGAGTGCATGCTATCGGATGTTAGCGAGGGCTATGTGTCACCTAGATAATCAAGCTAGAGAACGGAAGATTAACATTCTACGTGACTCCGGTGCTGATATATTTCTACTGTTGAAGAATACTATACCAACGTCGAAATTGACTCATACAGGCCAGTATGCCTTAATCAGTACTATGGCTGGGACACTTACGGCACCGTTACATCGTATACAGTTGAAGAGTAATTACTTCACTGGATCTGTTACTGTTGGGATAGTGAAGAAATTTCCCTACAGAGGCATTTCATTACTTTTAGGAAGTGACATTGCCAAGAATCAGGTACATCCTGTACTTAAAGAACCCAAAGACTCTGTTCAGTGTAAGAATACTGAAAATTCAGTATGTGTTATCACCAGAGCTATGGAGAAACAGCAGATGACTGATGAATCGACAAAGATACCAGAACCAACACCAGAGATTGACTTGCAAGCAACCTTCATGGCGGATGTTCTAGGTGGTCACTCAAGTCATACTGATCAAAATAATTTGTCGCCTAGACAACTACTCATTCTTGCTCAAGGCAAAGATCCAGAGATCGGGAAGCTAAAAGAGGAAGCAAAGAATGAAGGAGAATTAGAAACAATGGCCGCAGGTTATTACCTGAGGGACGAGTTGTTGATGAGGAAATGGAGAGGGAAAGAAAACGACGATGAAACATGCAGCGAAGTACATCAAATCGTGGTATCAACTGTATACCGCAAGGACATACTACATATGGCCCATGATTCACCGTATGCTGGTCACCTAGGGATACAGAAAACCTTCGACAGGATTCTTCCATATTTCTTCTGGCCTGGCCTACGTCGTGACGTCACATCGTTTTGCAGATCATGTCATGTCTGCCAGATGGTCGGCAAACCGAATCAGACCATTCCGGTAGCTCCTCTACGACCCATACCAGCATTCTCAGAACCCTTCAGTCACATCATTATAGACTGCGTCGGTCCGTTGCCTAAAACTAAGGCTGGCCACCAGTATCTGTTCACTATTATGTGTTCGGCAACGAGATTTCCAGAGGCTATTCCTCTACGTAGCATCAATGCCGACAAAATCTCTGATGCACTTATCGGATTCTTCACCCGATATGGTCTTCCGAAAACCGTGCAGTTAGATCAAGGTTCAAATTTCACATCGAAGTTATTGCGCCAAGTCTTAGAACGGCTGGGTATTCGTCATGCAGTATCGAGTGCATATCATCCACAGAGTCAAGGCGCACTGGAACGATACCACCAAACATTGAAAAACATGCTCCGTACTTTCTGTTTCGAGCATAACGACGACTGGGATCGTGGTATTCCCTTCGCACTCTTCGCAACCAGAGAGGCTGTACAAGAATCTCTTGGTTTCAGTCCCTTTGAACTGGTATTCGGACACACAGTTCGTGGACCACTAAAGCTGTTACAAGAGACATGGTTATCATCCACTGAAGACACTGGTCTACTGACATACGTGGAAAATTTTAAAAATAGACTGTATAATGCATTAAAAGTTGTCAGATCTAATCTTTTGCAGGCACAAGACAAGATGAAGGTCTATTATGACGTCAACGCAAGAACCCGTATCTTCCAACCTGGTGATAAGGTTCTCATGCTGACGCCACTGTCTGGTCAACCCCTGAGTGCCAAGTTTACAGGACCCTACGAGGTTATGGCTAAGCTTAGTGAGGTTAACTATCTTGTAAAGACCCCTGATAGACGGAAATCGCAACGAGTGTGCCATATCAATATGTTGAAACCATACATTACCAGAGAAGAACAAAATATTGTTGCCTCGGTAAACACTGTTATTAGAGTCGCGAATAATTCACCCGAAATTGAACGTGAATTGGCAGAAAGCAAATAAAAAATCACAACAGTTTTAAAAACACTTAATGAAAAGTTGGCACATTTACCCGCTTGCGAACAAT
Source organism: Anisus vortex (assembly GCA_949126835.1). Taxonomy (NCBI): domain Eukaryota; kingdom Metazoa; phylum Mollusca; class Gastropoda; family Planorbidae; genus Anisus; species Anisus vortex. Next base: position 8,755,341 of record OX421495.1, read on the forward strand.
CCGCTATCAAAGGTCAAATTAATGAACATATTAATATTAATCTATTCGCAGATGTACGCAATAGAACAAGACTGATTGAACAAGAGGAAGTCAGTTTCTCATGAAATTTTTTTTTTTTTATGTCATTCATTGTATTGATTAACATATATATTATTGTAAATATGACAATAAATAAACTATGTTTTGAAATATTACAATATGAAACATTACAGAACAAAACTTCAAATTCTACTAGAAACAATCATACGTTGTAAGGTAAAAGGTAACTATTGCATACACCAATTGCACACACACAGGTATTTAACTTGAATACATCCACACTTGTGTTTGTTCAATTGATTATTGATGTGTTTTGCAAATTGTTTGTTTTCTATGTCGTCATGTTATAATTTTGATGTCTTATTTTATGCTATGTAAAAGCTAAATCAGCTGAGATTATCACATTTTTAAATATTCTTGGTGTCATAATTGAGACATCATAATAATAATATAATAACTGAAAATCATTAGTTAATGATACTATGATCGGTTATAAATAAATTAAACTTTCTAAAGAATTATCTATCAATTATTAATCGGTTCCACTTATTTGGGTAATTCATATCAATTCTATGGGAATTGGTTATTGGTGGTAATAGTTTTATGGTCAACGTTGTACACACAATAATCATAATTGTAAATATTAATTGATAAATAAATGTTTAATTAATAATCATTGATAAGATAATGTGATAAGGGATTCCATAATAGCGACTTTGTTATTAAGGGGATATGTAATATATGGTTCATTTTAATCTTAAAAAGATTGTCCAATAGTAAATTAAATCTTACGAATAGTTTGGGAATTCGGTTCATTTTATGGGTACTCTACAAAGAATTCCATACTTAACACTGTCTGTAATTCCTTTGTGTCTTAAGGGGGGGGGCGAGTGTTACAAAAGTTTTATTTCCATAATTATATTGGTTCTATTATTATTAACTAAAGTTAAAAAGAAATAATCTTAAACCCGAAATGTTTCCGTGTTAGGAATAAAACATGTATATGTCTAGACACTACGTCATAGCATTAAAATACGTCATATGCACGAGGGTTGAATATCGTTAGTTTTAGTTCTAGCTTGGGCGCTAATGTGTGAGGACTGTTTTTGACCACTTTCTTAAAGATAGGATTACGGCTTAGTACGATATAGAAGAATCTCAACTGATTAAGTTTCACCATATAATATCATAATCTTCGTATTCTGTGTTACTGTTATATTTATCATCTCAACTTGTTGGAATAAAATTGTGTTCAATCATTCAAACAGGATAGTGGATTTCCTCTATATTAAGGTACAGTTTATCTAAATCATTTCATACACAAAAGATTCACATTAAACGAGTCAAATAAACATCAAATCTAATTGAATAACATCAATAGAAATTCTTATACAACCTTGTGAGATCCAAGATGGATATGAATCAAAAGAATATATAATAATACATTACTAAAAATATCATCATACGTCAGTAGCTGATTTCGCACGTGACAACATGTATTAAAATATTTTGTTCTCAGTTTAACTGAGATGTTCTTTAATTTGTTTCCATTATTACGTACAGCGATTCTATACTATAGTTGAATAGAAATGATGCAAAGTGATCATACAACCTGGGTAGTTAATGTAATTTTCAGAATAGAAAATGTGCAAATAATTTTTAGTCATATAATATTTATATAATTTTCAACTATGTTTTACAATTTAGTCATTATAAAGTGGAAAGTTGTTGGCCATTTATTCTTTTATAAAATAAAAAAACAACAACATAATATTAGAAATATTAACGCAAATAAAACGGGTTAACTATCTCCCTTTAATGAAAAAAAAATATTGTAAATTTATATTCAATAGTGATGCCAAACAAGTCATGTTTTGTAATATTACAAATATTACCGACTAATTATTTTTTTATATAAATTCAGCATTACGGTATTCATTACAAGATTTAATTATTAGAGTTATAAAATTAATTCACGTTCAACAGTTGTAAATAAATATTTCCTGCATTTATTGTCCATTTAACCTTAAAGAGTTTATCTTTTGAACATTAATAATTACAATTTCATAATATAGTGCTATTAAAAAGTTTCTTATATTTATTAAATTAATATACAAATTTGTTTTAGAATTATATGTGTTTAATTATAGAAGATGAGCATACAATTTCTTGCAAATGTAATTAGTCTGTATCAAATAAAGAAAATAATAGCATCTACTGATGCAGTCTGATCTAACCCATTTACTAGCGAATATTCTCAACTGACATTAGTAAAACCAATAATTAAATCACTAAACCTAGAAACACTGGAGGACAGAAGGGCAAAGAGTAAATTAGTAATAATACATAAGGCATTACATTCTTATTTAGAAATACAACGCAAAGACAATCTGTTGTAAGGCTCCAATAAACATGAGGACAAAAACACTCTCCTTATAAGTGCTAGATAAAAATGCATATTAGTAATCTTTCTCCCCGGGCGGCATTCGGGCACGGAATGGGTTTCCTGGACAAAGCACGAAAACCAGAAACGTGGTTTAACATTTAAAACACTAATAGAAATGCAGGAGTAGACTCAAACCACGGATGGGCGTAGGACGCAATAATCTTCTTTATAGCAGGAGCGTCAGCAATGTATAAGATAAGCGTTGCTGTAGACTTAGGACCAAAACTCCACAGCCCCCTTTATGTGATAAAAACTTTAGTGTTGGCAGGTAGGATAACTCTGCTTGACAAAGAAATTGATTTTAAATATGCCACTTTCTTATCGACAGTATAAAAAAAAGAGGTAATCATCTAGTTTTAGAGTCCATGTCTGTACTTTATATGTACTTAATGACATTTTACTTTCTTCTAAATGTCTAGTAGTAAATCAAGCACATTTGATAGGTTACAGAAAGGAAAAAAACTTTATTTGATTGTAAATCACGAATCACAACACAGTTCTACTCTAACCATTGCAGGTTATATCTGAGAAAAAAACTGTTGTTGACTACGGAAGGTTTTTTTGATCATAGAGAGGCAGTTGTGCGCCCCTTCTACACAGAGGCTTGTGGGCTTGTGTCTTTTGGGCATGTGGGCTTTTTGCTTGTGGGCCTGTGGGCTTATGGGTGGAATGAAAACGAGATAGAAGAACGCGATAACTTAAATACAAATATTTGTCCATTTCAAATGTCTGTCGATATAAAAAAAATATCTGTCAATGTCAAATTTCTTTTTCCAAATGTCTATATCAAATGTAGATGTCAACATTTGTCAAATATCTATTTTAAAAATGTCTATATCAAATGTCTATATCAAATTTCTAACTATAATAATATATGTTGTGCCCTTGTCAATTAATGTCTAAGTCAAATGTGTGTCTATGTCAAACGTCTGTTGTTGTTTTTTGTCAAATGTCTATGTCATGTGTCTATGACAAATATTTGCTTATCCAAAATGTAGACATTTTAATGTATGCCCATTATTGTTCATGTCTAAAGTTTATTTTTGTCGTATAGTAAATAATTTATAGTAAAAAGAATTTAAAAAAAATTGTTACCGCCACACCATTGGTCTCTCTAGCCGACTGCCAGACTTAAGCCTACAATTGACCGAGGGTGAGATTTCTCTCTTGTACCCCCAGACTTCAGCACTCCTTAGCAGTCCACTTCGTAATCGTTAACAGACCGCCAGAAACACCGTTGTCTGCGTCGTAGGCAGGAGGAGTTAGTTTCACTTTGTTGGAACACCCACTTGGTCGAGAGCAAACCACGTAATCATCTGGGGTTCTAGCAGACTACCAGATTTAAACGACCCAAAAACGGCGTTAGCTTCATACGTTTTTTTTTATTACTGCTACGTTCGAACGATCTTTTGTGTGAATCAGTGGCTGTCAACACAACCTGACCTAGTCGGGTTACTTAACAGACGAGGGGGCAAGGGGACCCAGCTGGGTCGTTTCGACGTGGTTTCCACGTTTTTTCCACGATTATAAGGCATGGTGTGCTATCTGGGGACAGCGGTGGGGGTGAAGGGGGGTTGAATCGGGGAGGAGTGATAAGTGGTGGAAGGGGCGAGGAGGGTGTATTATTAGTGCTCCGTGAAGCAAGACAAGCTGTTCGCCGTCTAAGCTAAAAGTTCTGCACAAATATGGCTTTAATAGAAACAATAACACGGACACTCTTTCTATGTCTCGGCCTCAACAAGTTTTCAAAATGACGTGTACCAGCTCTTGTGAAGTGTTAAAGGGTGTTGTCGGTATAACGTTATACAACTAGGGCCTTCTTATGTTATCAATATCATATATTATTATCTACAGCCATTGTTTGCATATGGATCATTAGTTTAAGGCTAGATTGTGAAGGCAAAGAACCTGCATTGATTATCTCGAATGAATGAGGTAGGCTATGGGAGCATAATATAGGGGCCGTCCATAAATGACGTTACGCACCTAGAGAGGTGGGGGAGGGGTGTCAAACACTTGTGACGCGTTGTGACAAAGGAGGGGGGGGTGTTTAAACACTGCGATAATACATCACAAAACATGTGCATCTATTATCGAAATGTCCACTTTAACAAGTTCCATGTATCTAAATACAGTAATTATAGTGTTTATTGTAATACTTATAAGATAATGACAATAAAAGGGAATTGAAACATGCTAATTATGTAATGTGAACAAAATATGGTAGGCTTTTTATCGGAGGGAAGAGGGAGGGGGATTGCAGGGCACTGTGACGACATATTGGAATGGGGGGGGGTATCTGACATGTTGTGTCCATTTGTGACCGTTGAGGGGGGGGGGGGTTGATAAAAAATTTGACAAAAATCGCTTGACGTCACATTTGAAGGGCCCCGTAGTGTTATATTTATGAGTAATAAATCATTGGTAAAGCAGAATGTCTTATGTGCCAACGCCCCCCACCCCCTACAACAATCTAATCGATGTATTTGCAGTGCAATGGGCGTAGTGATAAAAAAAATATATGTTTTTCTGACGCATGTGCTATTCGAACAAGCTATTAAAAGGACATTTTTTGTTTTCATATAAATCCTTTATATGCATTTTTACTTATTAGCCTTCCAAAAACTCACCCTTTATCACCCATATAATAACAAAAATAAATACAGAATCAAAGTTAATATAAGTAAACTACCCGTCTGAGCTAACTGACCATAAGGCCGGGGAAGCAGCGTTCACCGTGACCACGGCATACTAGGGGATATGTGGCCGCACGATGCCCAGACACTAATGTTAGGTGCCCATCAGAGCTGGCTAGACTCAGGGTCACCTCCGTTCCCGGTAAACAAATCCTAGCCTTCACCAGGATTCGAACCCAGGACCTTCGGTGAGCAAGTCAATAAAAAAGCCACATATTAATTAGGCCTGAAAATGAAACTATCGCTGAAATTAAAAAAACAAAAGTATTGACTATACGAGTAAAACGCATGATTCATTCGAAGTTAACCCATGTATGATGTTTGTATTCATTTATTGTGTTGTTTATATGTATTTTTCTTACGCATTAGCCTTGCGAAGATTTTGCCAATCGCCTCTCGCACAGAAATTTAGAAAGCGCATAAGCACAATAGCAGACCTATTCTGTCAAAAGTAAAGTTTGGTTTAATAGGGATTTACCATTTCGCGCCCAAATATTACATTAAGAAAAAAGAATAGGGTTCAAATAAAACTATAATGGAAGAACGTGACCGCAGTGGCGTAGCTAGGAGAAGGGGGTCCAAACTCGAATGTCCCCCCGGGCCCCTACTTGAGGGGGGTCCCCAAAGGAGTGTCCGAATTGTTTTTCTCATGTCATAATGTCGAATATCAAAATGCAGGGGCTCCTAAAGAGGCCACGCCCCCAGGGCCCCCAGAACCCTTACAACGGCACGTGACGTGGGTTTGGTTTTGTGGGTGTAAATTTGAAAAAAAAAAAGTATTGCCCAGGGCTTCACATATATGTGTCACGTATCAGCTTAATATGACGACAGGAAGTGGGTCACTAAGCATTCTGAATGCCGGCTCGGTCGCCCGCCAGAAACACTTTCTCCATAGTTAATATAAAAGATTTTAGGAAAGGTAGACGAATTCTAAATGACGCATGTGATAAAAATAGAACCAAACGAATTGTCTATGAGAGCCTACGCAGTCATATTGACATTTCACTCCAACTGCCGTATTAGTATTTGTTTACTTTATTGAATGCCAGCGACCTCGAACTTTGACATGTCAGTGTTGACATTAAGCCATGTTTGCAGTTCCTCTTTTCAAAGTCGTACTTTTCTTATTGAAAAAGAAAAAAAGTCACATTGCTTCGAGCGATAAAACAATAAATGACTCGTCTGTTCAATAACATATTAAAAAAGGGCTTTGGAAGATTAAGTAAGTTATGTTTACCGTTATGATTATATAGGAGAGAAAGGATGATTTAGGAAAGAAATAGAAGAACAAAATTTCATCGCTCTTCTCCCAATTAGAGTTGATGGTTTTACTGCAGTAAGGATCGGTTCAGACATTGCATGGAAAAAATTGGACCAGTTTCTGTAACATAAGTCGGACCAAAATGATCCATGGGGCCGGTGAAGCAGCGTTTCACCGGTTTCTGTGGCCACGGCATACTAGGGGATTGTGTGGCCAGCTGAAATACCCGGCCGCCTTTAGTTTACCCCAGCTAAAGTCAGGTACCCATCGGCGCTGGTTGGACTCAGGGATACCCTCCAGACCCGAGAACAAATTATCCTAGCCGTCACCAGGATTAGAACTCAGTCCCTATGGTTGGCCAGCAGAACGCGCTGCCGCTCGGCCAATGTGCCCCCAGTGTAACATAACTGTTTCGATAATTCAACGTCTTGTTTCAGACTCAATATAATATTGGAATAATTTTTTAAGAATGGGACAGCGTGCTTAGATTGTTGAAATCTAGTGTTGAAATCCAGGATAACGCCAGGTTTTTGTTTTCTTTCATGCGTCTGGTCTTCCATATTCCCAATATAATATAAGAAAATGTGTCAGGTTTGTCTGACTGTTCGTGTTCCCGCTGGACCCAAACACAGACGTACTTTCTGTTTTTGACACAATATCAGTGTCGGCTGTGGAGGAACATTTGGACACGGAAAAAGTTTGGACACTTTCTAGGTAAGCGAAGATATCAACACTGTTGTGTTATGGTAGCCTGTCCCCTTTTTCTTGTCATGATAATATACAAGTAACGTAAATGCTCCTTTCTAAACAACAAAATGGCAAGTTTTGAATAGACTAGACCAGGGGTCGGCAACCTTTTGCTAAGAGTGTGCCAAACTAGGATTTCTAAATCTTTCAGCGAGCCTACAGCATGAAAGTTAACCTGCTCTATTAGATTAAAATAATGTATAAAACAATTTATTTAGCGCCGTAACAAGACCAAAGGGCCAAAGCATATTTCAAGATAATATTTAATAAAACATAAACGTGTTTGTAAATATCATCCTTTTTATTTGCATTTATAGGCTAACAAAATTTTAATACTAAACTTTCGCATCTAGGCCTAAGGTTGATTATGTCTAATTTTATCATTTAATTGTTGAATTATATAGATTTTAATGATTTGACACCTGTGGTAAACTCACTAGAAGCGCCAGCGCTCAGCCTGGTGCCATGGCACTTATTCACTATGGCTCCAACCTATAAACTACAATTAATCCTGGCTCATTGCGGTGCTCACCAATGAATGAAGAATGTGTGACTGTATTTGTATCTTGTATCTTTATTTTGTATATATGAATGTACTTACTCTCTTCTATAACTGTTGTACATGCATCAATATATATATTCCTTATATTATTATTATACAAGCTTAGTTATCTGCCCTTGTATATATTTAACATGTTTACACTCCCCTTGTATGTACAGTCTAAACCCCCCACCCTCGCTAAGCCCTCCCCTTGATCCCCCTCTCGGCTACTGACCACTGGTCAAGATAAACAACTTGCGTCTACACGCGAAATCTATTACAGTCGGCCCAGGTGGCCAGGAAAACCCCTCCCCCTAACGCTTTCCCCCGTAAACTGACACATACGCAACAGCCCTCGTCGGTATGTATGGTATCAAAGAGATTTTGTATCCCTCCCCCGACCGCCCTCTTCTCCCCCTCCCCATTGCCCCTACCCCCACAGAGGGCACTTCTTGGTTTAAGATAGAAATAAGAAACGGGTATTGGGGCCTTGGACATGGAACGAAATAGTCCTGTCTTCGGTCGATCCAAATATATATTGTTTACACTGTAAATTTGTGTTGTGGATTAACTTCTGCTATCTATCGTTTATGCCTAAATAAACAGTATTTAAAACTCATCCCAGCATTGAATCAATCATTGTTCTTGTGTCTGCTCATATATTAGCACTCGTGTCATATAGTAGTAAAAATTACTCTATTCAATAGGCTTACAGCACCCGCCAGCCAAGCGGGATAACGGACTAAAATATAAATAATTCTAAGGCCCAAACTTCACTGTGACATCACAATAATCAGCCTCTACACGAGCCAAATAACCACGTAGAGTGCCCGCCACGCTACACCTGAGGACCTCGCCGGGATCAGAAACTCTGCAAACACCCTGCAGGCCTGGGCCTATTGTCATCACATTGAACTTGGCACCCGTAGATGGGGGCTCACTCCGTTTGCTGAAATTCCAACAGGACACCGCTACCACAGTACAGAATTCGACACTCGATATTATCTGCTCTTTCGCCATTACAGCTCTGACACTTGGTCACCTGCTCCTGCGCAACCATAGACCTGACAATCGGTCACCCGCTCCTGCGCCATCATCGCTCTGACGTTCCGTCACCTGCTCCCGCGCTACCACCACTCCGACGTTTCCGTCACCTGCTCCTGGGCCATCACAGCTCCGACACTCGGTGTCGCCTGCTCCAGTAGACTATTCTGCTAACTGTTCCAGTGTTCCAGTGCCTGGCTACCGTACATCGCTAGCAAAAGCTAGCGACGGGGCAACGCTCGCCCTTAGCCGCTTCAAGACGCTTTGTTCCAGCGTTCCAGATTACCAGTGTACCAGACACTCCCCTGTGTCGTTAAAGCCTAGCGCAAAAATAAACAATAACATTCATTAGCACTTGAACTTCTATTCACTCGGATTAACCGGTGCGCTATAGGCCGCTCCACCGTCAACACCAATCAACGAGACCAGTGTCGTCACCCCAGTCGACAACGCAACGAGGGACAAGAGTGCGAGTGTGTGGAAGACTGAGAAATAAACCTGGTGAGTACCGCTTTTTGTCTGGATTAAGGGACAGTTTGGGTTAGGAGCCATTTAGCGCCACAGCATACCATGGCAGAGCTGGTTAACTTTCGTAAGGCCATTAGGGAAGAAGCGATAGCACTGAATCTCCAAGGGGACGAGGTGTATAAATACGTCCAAGAGCAGTTAGAGAGAAGGGATAGGGAACTAGAGCGAGAGAGAAGGGATAGGGAATTAGAGATAGAGGAAAAACGTCGACAGGACGACTTGAAGAAACTAGAATTAGAACT